>OY740720.1:125607977-126207977 GCA_963513945.1 Hydrotaea diabolus
TACAAAAAAAATATCACTTCACTTTGAATAATTGTCACTTTAGAAGCCACTTTATAGATACAGTCTTGCTTAGAGTTAGCAAAGTTTGCTGTAAGAGATCTATTACCAACCCTGGTAGAATTATGCTAAAGGGTGGGCCACCTACAATTTTAAATGTCAACTAGCGATTACTTTGAAAGATAGAATAACATACATTTCTATTTTCCGGTTTATGTTTGAGATTTGGAAAATGGGACGCTTCAACAAAATTGGCAAATTTAAAAACTTACTTCGAAAGTATTGAATTAAAGGCCGATCTCTTCTTTTTAACGCAAACTGTGAAAGTCTTTTAGTTTGCGTTAAGTTAAGAGTTCATGATAGTTATTGGGCGTAAACATTGCTGCTATGGCAGAGAATGTCCAAGAGCATCCATCAACTCGCCATCGTTCTCAGAAAGTAAACATTTCTCGGATTTATTTAAGAAGAATTTTGCATAAAGACTTTGGTATAAAGGCAAACAACGTTCAATTGGTCCAAAACTGAAGCCTCATGACCATGCAGTACCGATGCATTTTCGCTTCGCCCAATGGGCGAAAGATTGTTTGGCAGGAGATGAAGAATTTTATCGAAAAATCGCATTTTCATTTTTATATCAATGGCTATGTCAATAATCAATGGCTATGTCAATAAGCAAAATTGCCGCATATGGGATTCTGAGAACCCACACGTGGCTTTTTAGAAGTCAATGCATCCACAACAAGTAACTGTTTGTTGTGGGTTTTGGGCTGGCGTCATCATTTGGGCCATTTTTCTTCAAAAATGAGCAAGGAGCCACCGTTATCGTCAACGGTTAGCGTTACCGCGAAAGAGAATGACATGGACGACATTTGGTTTTAACAAGACACATGTCACACAGCTTACGCAACCATCAATATCTTACGCACTGGTTTTGAAAATCGAATAATCAGACGAAATTCTGATGTCAATTCACCTCCTCTGTGCTGTGATTAAAGCCCTTTGGATTATTTTCTGTGCGGAGCCATAAAGGATAAATGGAAGACAATTGAAGCGTTGAAACATGAAATCAAAATTGCCATTGAAGAAATTCAACCGAAACAATCGAATATGTACTTAAAAATTAGGTTGATCGGATGAGGTACTGCCGAGCCAATTATGGAAGTCATATGAATGCTATTGTGTTCCATTATTATATGTCAAAGTTCATATGAAAAAATAAACATGTGCTTGCAGAAACATGTGTTGATGGGCTGTAACGGGTTTGGTATTGAAAATGGACCAGATCGGCCAAGAATTAAAAATGTTCTTACAAGGACTGGGTCAACCTCTGGAAACATGAAAGACTCTGTTCTTAAAAATACAATTTCTCATGAAATTTCAGAGATATGACGATGTTATTTTGAATGTATGATGTTAGCATGGATCAAACTCATTCTGGAGGAAAAGTGGGCGGTGTTACGCCTTCTTTAAAAAATCTAATTCATAGCCAAACTAATGGACGGATCTTTATAAAATTTTAACAGAATGAAACCTACGACTAGGAAAATATTATAAAGTATGTTAATTACGTAAAATTGGAGAGGGGGTGTGGCACCACCTACACAATTCTGAACTTAAAAAGACAATGTCTCATAAATTATTAGAGATTTGAAGATGATATTTGGAACGTATGATATTGGAATGAATCGAAAAAAATTCTGGCGGTGCCAAGTCCCCTTTAAAAAATTTCATTTATGGGCAAAGTAATGGACCCTTCGTTTTACAATTTTAACAAAATGAAATCAATGATTAGCATTGTATTAAAAACTATACTGTGTTCAAATTGGACAAAAAGGTCGTAGCCCCGCTCATACAAATCTGAATTTTGAAAGACTATATCTCGTGAACTAATAGCGATATGTCGAAAGTAGTTGGTATAAGTATATACGAAAATATATATACATATCATATACTCGTATTATGATAAGAAACGCACCCTGATAAAAAAGCAGGTGCCAAGATCAGCATGACCGTAATCCAATTAAAATACTCATTATAATACTTAAGACGATATATACTTAAGACGATTTTTCGTATATAAAGAATAAAAATCGCACATTTTCAGCACCCTGGTGGAAACTTTTTTTTTTACTATCCAGGATTCAATATTTATGTATTATGATTAGAATGTTACATATGATGGATGTCCCAATGTTTAAGCAGGACCCAAATTTTCAAGCTAGATTTGAGTTTCTTGCCAATTATAGGTCATTCGCGTGATAGTTTTTGAACAACCGTCACCTGTCACCCTATTACATGTTAAAAGACACACATACAACTGTGGTGCCCGGTGTTTTTCACATAAACAAACTATGTTACAGGCCTAAAGGCGATTTTCGAAATTAATTCTAGAATGTAAGACAACGGGTTCTTGATTTGGGTGAAGAAAGAATGTGTATTTGCTAAAGTTTGTATTTCTCCTCAGGGACAAGAAACACCTGATTCAATTTCCTTATTCCAGTGATAACAGTCAAGCGATATATCGCAAAAGATCATAAAACAAGCAAAGTAAAAACCAACGGCCGACATCGCACACCGGGAAAGTTGGTGTCGAAAGATGGGGGCAATATCAAAACTTGTCCCGATATTGCCGTTTTAGGGTTCTTCCATAACCAAATTTTAACAAATGCGCAAATTTTCATCGAGGTTTGTTTATAATTGTGTCCAGAGCTTTGATTATAAAAATAGATTGACTTATTTTTTTAATGGTACAAACAAATACCACTATGCAGTGTGGTGATGGTTTAATATGAGCAGTAAGATAAATTTCAGCTGAATTATTTTCTTTGGGATTTTCGTTATGATCATTTGTTGTTGTTATTTTTTTTAAAGAGTAAATTACTCCACAAGCTAATTAGATCACCTGATCTGTTTTTGTCATATATAGGGAAGGAAAAGTAAGTCATCGAAGATAAAGCAAACACATCAAAGACTCACGTTTCGCCGTTGGTATGGGGCGGCTCTTTCTAATATCGAAAAAGCTTTTGTTGTTTTTCGAAATCGTCTTTCGATGAATAATCGCAAGACAAAACAACAAAGAAGCGCCGCGACGCAGAATTGTGGCGGGCAGTGTCCGCAACAGAGAACTGCAGCAGTATAACGCATCTTGAACAGGATGCCTCCGCCCAGGCAGATCAGGTACGATCGTCATGATCTAGAGAGAGAGAGAGGTCCAGCGGTATAAGAGAGAACCTTTAGATCATCAAAACTATCAGGCAGGTCTGAACAACATTCACGCCGATGAAGTCGCAGCAGCAGTATCCAGCTACCGTATGAATGTAGTGCTACGGGAACATCCCTCGGAGATTTCACCTGAGGGGAAGGTACTACTTACGGCAGACACGCGTGGTTCTGGCGCAGCTGAGATCTGGGTGGTGCAGCCGCCTCAATTCTTACTGGGCACGAATTAATGCTAACGTCCCGGACATCTGTCCCGCCTGCCATCAGTGGCCACATGATGTGCTGCACCTACTCAATTGTCCGGCCAAGCCCACTCAGCTGACCCCCAGGTCTCTATGGGCGCATCCATTTCAAATGGCGAGTTTCCTCCACCTGGATAACGATGCAGATTCCCCATAGACGATCAAGACTTCAAAATAAATATATTGTTGTTACAACAGTATACCGCATGAGTTCTACGATTATGAATCACTTAAACACAATAGGCGTGTTCTATTGGTACTCGATTATTAAAGGAGTAAGTGGCCGCTTAGACGATAACTTTAAAACTATACGAGAAATTGTTGAAATTTCTTTGTTCACAAGAACTAATTGCCTTTATGCACCATAAACCGTTTGATTTGAAAGTTGTAATTTTTAGAAAATAAATTATTCAAGAAATACTATAACAAGTAATAACCGAGCTCGATTAAAATCAAAAACAACCGATGTTTATTAGTTGCCAATAGAACACATACAATAGTACTACGAATAGATACCACCGCCACCGAATTGTATAAAAAAAATCAGAATGAGTTGCGGTGGTGCGATCATTTATGTGTAAGTATCCGCATTCAGTGATAAATTTGTGGTACATCGAGCAAATGAGAACAAACACGGCATAAACCATGCCAGCAACTCTGGGATTAAACCTAGGATTAGAAACTTCTCTTTAATAACGCATTATTAATCATGCGCAGCTAACTAATATTTAATTATACGCAGCTAACTGCTTAGAGAGAAGTTCCTTAATGCAATGTTGTGGGAATTAAGTCAGTGATTATTTGTCGCTTATAACTTATAAGTACTATGCAAAATTTGGGCGTGATAGGGTTTGTACTTATAATTTGTTTTTTTCTAGAGCTGCAGAACCACAAATCGGGTGGGACATGGGCGTTGGTCGCTCGTGACGCTCAATGCGAATTTAAGAGACATCGGATGGCTTCTAAGGCTGGAGATTTTGAAATCGTGAAGAACCTTTGCATAGGAGAAACATATAACAAATTATCAAACTATGTAGTACAGTTTTACAAATCGTACCAAGCAAAATTTGAACATGATCGGTTAATTGGTGGTTTCTGAGCTATAGGATATCTAATCGGGAACACCTTTGTGTGGGAGCTATTCGAAAACATAGGCCGATATGGTCCAATTGTTGCTCGCTCAAAATGCTCTGTGCAAAATTTCGTCGTAATGTAATATAAGGCTTTTACAGCTGTTGGATCTTAAATCGGGAGGGAAAACTGTGTATGATATCCAAATACGGACCGATGTGACCCAATTTCAACAGAATTCGTCCTTAGCCCATACTTGAAGAATGTGCCAAATTTCATTGAAGTCGGTTCAAAACTGCGAGCTGTACTCTGATTACAACGATAAATGGACAGACGGGCGTCAGAGGGATGGATCGACATATTTTAGACAGTGACCAGGTAGTGATTTTGAATCGATCGAATTCTTAACTTACGGGAGATCCTTTAAGGTGTTGCAAATATTAGCACTTAGTCACAATACCCTGTACCACAGTGTGGTGTAGGGCATAAAAAAGTCAAACAACAAATAATGTCAATATTTGGCTAATGACTTTATTCCTTGTGACTTTTGCACCCTAAAGTTATGCGCTTAAAAGCGGTTGTGCTGTTTCCGGTGTTTTCCTTATACGCATCATTCACACCTAAAGCCGCCATAGCCCAAATGAGCAAACAGTTAGATTTCTTAGATTTTAGTGGCTGTGCGTACTTGCACCGCTTATCAGAAAAATGCTACATGTAGTTCTGTGGTACGCACCGAAATGAATCAAGGATCGAATAGTCCCGGCAAACAAAATGTAGTTTCGACTAAGCAACTGCCAAAAAAACAGAAATACTTCTTAATTAAGAAAAAACGCGGTTCGACGAGTTTACTCTGCCTGTGCCTTTTTAAATGAAGCTGGCTCAAGGGTACTTGCGACAGCATATGTAAAGATGCTGTCAATCGATGCGCCGACAGCTCATAAGCCCGACTGAGGAATTCTTCGGCCAAGGACTGCGACCTCGGCGCTATGTGCCGCTACAACAACAACGATGCTTTCAATACCATGGCAGAGGGTTCTATACATGACAGAGGGTTCTTCGACCAAGGGCTGTCAACCCAGCATTATGTTTCGCTACAAAAATAAAAGACACAACAACAATACTATCACAACGCGTCGTCTTTTCACGAACATACTTTCAAGAGAAAGATTATTGAAAAAAAAAATATGGGTGCAGCAGCAATCCCGGGACAGTTGGCGACATGCGACACTAATTTACTTTATAACAAATTCCTGTTGTTGATGGTATCTTCGAATTAATCCTGACAGTTTATTAAGGCTAAGCAATAGAAAGACAGGGCGGTCCAAATACAAGTTTCTTTTTGAAAATCAAAAAAGTTAACAAAATATATTTTTTCGGCAAATTATTGTTTTAGTTGACAATTCCAATTACTTTTGAAATACAATTTCATTCATGTAGTTGCCAAGGCTGGTTTCGAAGAAGGGAATCCTGTCAATCCATATTCCAAAAAGTTGTGGACAATTTCGGGACAGATGTGTTCATGGATTATTAGCATAACTCGAAGAAGGGCTGGTTTCGAAGAAGGGAATCCTGTTAACCCATATACCAAAAAAATTGTGGACAATTTCAATCCAGATGTGTTAAGGGATTATTCGCATAACTTGGTCCCTTAGGATAACCTACACAAAAAAAATAGTGGCGGCAAATCTCAGCTCTGAGGTGTCACTTGATCGATAATGACGAGGGCTGTGCTATTTGGCTCGACATCCTGCTGAAATCAAAGATCCTCTTAGTTTATGTTTTCAATATCCGGTCATAAATAAATAGTTTACCATGCGTCTGTACATTTCTAACAGCGCTTATCGTTAACCGAAATGGCTTTTCAAGCTGAATTTTCAAATAAAACTGTGTCACTGAAGCCACCGCTTCAAAGTCCACATCGCGAGATGCAATTGGAAAACATTCTACTTGAGTATCTGCCGGTATGAAAATGGGCATTTTGAGCATACTCGTTTTCTATCACAAACTGCTCTAAGGGCCAAACCGAAAAGTGATAGAAAGTAAACACCCTTCAGTTGCTAAGTCCATTGGATCATGTTAGTGAAAACACGAGTTCCTTTTGCAAAATTCGCATCATACACTAGAAATGTTGAGTTTTTGAGATAGACCCTCCAGGACTATTTTAAACTGCCGCTAAAGGGGGCACATTGTGGTCACACTGTACAACGACGAGGACCGTAAGTATGGCAAGCCAATCACAAACATTTGGCGAACATCAGGAGCGGTAAACGCCTTTTTTAACAAACGCACTGCTTGGATTACACAGTACTGGCTTGGGAAATATATTTGCATTGTTGCTGTTGTTCAAGCTAAAAGCGATTCATTTAAAGTGAAAGAGCTGGTACTATCAAAATAACATATTATTCTAAAAGAAGCCACATGCTGGACCACCCTGCATACATTTTTGTAATTTTCTGCCCATACTTTAGTGACGCTGACGTTGGTATTTAGTTTAAGTACAAGTAAACTCGTTCTGATTTTAACAATTTTTCTGAATTTCTAACAATTTATATTGAGATTTAACAGAAATATTAAAGGGGCTAATATAGGTTCCCTATTCATACACTTAAAGTGGAAGTTGAAAATTTCAAAAAACATTTTAAGGAAAGGGAGAGTACATATGTGTGTATGCATGTCTAAATCACACCAACAATTTCGTACACATCAAAATATATTTTATATACTGATTGATAGTAGCTGATCATAAACAAAATATTTATTCAGATATGTGTATTTCGACAATATCTTCCAATTAAGTATTACTACTGAAATATACAAAATGATAAAGTATTCATAAGAAATTATTGATAAAGGAAAGGATAGACAAAAACAAAATCATTTGCACTTCAGCTAAAAGAATATCGTAAGTAAGAAATAAAATAAAAACAAAACGTACAATTCATAAAGTCCAAAAGGGATTTGGAAATCAAAACCAAAAATAGAGTTCATATGCAATACAAACAAAATCTCTAGATTTCAGGTAGAGATTTACAGATAAAGATGAATCCTGCTTTCTCGGCAAAATCTATAAAAGATCGATTGGTTTTCTTTTGTTTTGTTGCGATAAAAAATGTATTTATATTAAAATTCTTTTCGAAATCGAAAAAGTACAGGTGTCGAGGTGGATATACAATATATAAGTTGTGTGTGTGGGTGTTTTTCTTTTCGCTGGTTTGGTTTCTTTTCTTTACATTTTTTGTTGTATCATAGGAAAGGAATAAATTTAAAATTGTCTTTTTTTGAGTAATTGGAAAAAGAAAAGGAAAACTAAAATGAAACAAACCAACAATCTTTACAAAAGCAGCAACAAGTAGTAAATAAAAGATATGTTAAGAACTCAAGCTTAATGTATGGAGAACAGGATATATGTGTAAGGACTTAATTGAATATGAAGAGAAAGTATAACTACTACGACTCAAAATAAACGATTTGAAACAATTGTGATGCAGTTACAGTAACTATGGCATATATAAGTATATATAAACTATCTACATATTTACAAATTCAAACCTTATTTTATTAACAACCAACCATACAATCTACATTTGTTTCAAATCTGTTCTGAAAGAAAATATCTCTTAATTACAAATATCAAATATTTACAAAAAGAGATCATGCAAAAGTTAAATAACAAAGGCCAGTACATGTTGAAAGTGAGTAGTAAAGGGTGTTATTAGAAGTTTACAAGTATTGAAATTTAGTTTAAAGTGTTTTTGAAATGTATTCCTATTAATGACGATGACGTTGACGATGATGGTAAAGAGAGAGATTTAATAAAAAGCATTTTGTAATTGAAATAAATATAAAAATTACACTTTGTTCGTTAAAGAAAACAAAGCACCCATGTTTTCTAGCTAAAAATATGCAAAATATTTGTAACACTTCTACTTAAAAAAGAAAACTAAATAAAAAAATAAACCAAAAAACAAAGCATATCGAGAGTGAAAAAAGTGAATAGAATTTAAACAATATTTACCGTCTCTCAAATCGCCAGCTTCAATTTCGGAAACCTCATTGGCCAACGAGTCTAGGCCCTCATTTTCGGAACGTGCTTTGGAACCAGCCGAACCGGCAGCTGACTCGGAAGATGTTTTTGTGCGCCAAGCATAGCGAGAGAAATTATTCAAATTAGCACTAGGATCACTAAGGCGACGCTGATGACGATATGTGCAGTAGTCATCGTTTTCCTCCTCCCAATCGTCCCACATATCGGTGGCACAGAAACTGAAAAACCATTAAAAAAATAAATAGAAACATGTTTGCTGTGCTCAGAAAACGCTGATATACCCTGGTTCACTGGTGGGTGTTTCGACTCCGGATCCTTTGGGCTTGGTGACAGCCATTTCGGCATGTCCTTTGCCCTGGGGTCCTTTCATGCGCACAAATTCGCAGCGTGTTTGTACGCCGGCACCACTGCTGAACAAGCCAAAGGACATGCGTTGAGCTACTTTAGAACTTAAACTAGATTGCTGTTCGAAATCAAAGGGGAAAAATAATAATTAGCAAAGCATTTCAAATGGAATGTTATTTTAAACAGATTGTCCAACTTACACGGGAATCATAGACCTTTTTCAAAGCATCATAGCGTATGGAACCCAAAAATATAACACCCTGAACAGCACCATCCTTGTCATTCGCCACCAATTCGACGCAGACCATTTCACCATCTCTTACCAAAATATCACTAAAAACCTGAAAAAGTGTAAAACATTTTTATAATCAAATATCAGTAATCAAAAAGCAGTAAGGGAAATGGAAAACAAATTTAGTATTTTTGAAGCTTGCCATAATCGCTAACGTATTTCTCCGCTTATTTTTTGAAAGGGTATACGCATTATTGTCTGGCTACAAACATAGAGTTATTGACCCTAGAGTTGAATAGTAAGGATTTCAAGAGATCTATATTGTACCTAGGCCCGAATTGCCTGGTGTTCTTGTATAGCCTGGCCCTAGCCAATCTTCCGTTCGCTTGTCTGAGAGCTTCTAATCTGGGATGCATTAGGTGGAAGCAACCACCTGTACTACATAACGTGGAACGCCTATGGTTGCCCCAAGTCTGTCCAGCTTATACGCCCAATTATGCCCTGAATGTTCCGGTGGCCCTGTCACTAAGTTAGGTGGATATCACAGTTTTTGTTCCTCGTATAGAGTAACGCGAAAGTTGTGGGAGCGTTATGAATTCAGGAATACACATTGTAGAGACTTGCCAGACCCTTAAAGCAACGACAACGACACGATAAATGTGCATCTGGAAATCTGCAACCTTAGCTCAGGAGCACACAAACATTGTAAAGTCTCTCTCCAACCAGTCCAACGAGATAGAAGAAAAGCGATATCATTCGGAAACACAACCGTTTCCGATCCCCCGGATGCATCGGGAGTGTCCTTAACCTATCGCCCACTACCCTCATCGTACACGACGTATGGAAAATAGGTAGGGTAGTTCCCTTATGTAAAGCAGGTAGAGCGCGGACCAGGTTGACTCATACCGTCCGATATCCCTGCTGTCCTAGTCGTTAAGACCCTAGACGCAGCATATCTAGATTGCCGATCATCTATTTTCCCTAGGCAGTTTTATCGCTGCAAGAAACCTAAGAACATCGCCTACAAAATCATCAGCAACTCTGTTGTGCTTGTATTCGTTAACCAACCTACCAGAACTCAAAGTTGAGTTCCCTAATTCTGGGATCAGTAAAATTAGGGAACGCCCATCTGCCTATCCCGTTGCATATGCTGATAAATTCGGTCGTATCACGGCCTGGCGAGCGGCTGCTGCGTTGATGATGACCCCGAGCATCCGAGGAAATGGGTAGATCACTTAAGTTGCGGCCTGTGGCTTTTCTGAGGCATTTCAATAAGCCTGCTTTTGATTAAGATACGTACGGCGTTCAGAGATTATGAAGTCGGATGGAAAGGATTATGGAAAGGTAGTCCGATCCTAACGAGATGACGGTTGGCCAGGTGACGTCGTTGCTGTTGTAGCGGCACACAGTACCGAAGTGACAGCCCTTGGCCGAAGAATTGATTATTTTGGTCGGTCCGGTACATAGGACCGGCTGTCGTGGGATCGTAGGTTCTGATCAGGCCAGGCGATGCCCGGGGAACTACTGTGGAAATCACCCATAATATGTGTGGGAGCTTTTTCATTCAATGTGCAGAACGTAGAGCTATCAATTTGCTCTGCAAAAGCTTTTCCCCTCTATTCATTATCTAGGAGAAAATGCTACAAATCGTGGTGGACATTTAAGTCTTGTAGTACACAGTGGTCAGTCTTGTCTTTGCCCGGATAAAGAGCCAGCTTCCGACGTTATACTTAGCAGGGACATTAGAACTGTTACACACGTTTTATGCTGTAAAATAAAAAAAGTACTGAATGTTTTTGGACCAAATATGTTTTAATATATTTATTGATGTATATTGTATCCAAAAAGAATCTACTTAATCGGAATGTCCGCCTTTTGCCTTTACACACGCCTTAAGTCGCACTGGCCAATCGTCAATAGCTGCACGAACCTCGTCCAATGGAAAATTTGCCACAGCTCGAACCAAAACAGTCTTAAGAGATCCAATGTTGGGGTATCTTTTGTGACAAACCTTGTCCACTAAAGCCGTCCACAATTTGTAATCCAATGGGTTCAAAGCTGGACTGCCTGAGGGTCATTCTTCAGAGGAAATGAACGCTGGCAAATTGTTTTGAAGCCAGGCCTGGGGCGTTTAAGCCTTATGGGCCGGCGCAGAATCCTGCTGGAAAGTCCATGGCTGGTTTTGGAACAGGGAATTGTTAAGAAGCTTCACAACAGCTTCCAAAACGGTTTCTTCGTAAACTTTGGCTGATGGGAGTCAATCCTGGTTCGCAGAAATGCAGGTCAGTGACTCCATCGTAAGAGACACCCCACCAAACCATGACTGAAGCTGGGTGATGACGCTTTTCCACCCTTGGGATCAGTTCAGATGCTTCCTTAGATGATCGCGCATACACTCTATCATTTTGCTTGTTAAATTTTTCCTGAACGTTAAACATTTTTTCATCGGTGATCAACATTTTTCTGTGCAAGTTGTCAGCGTGATTCACCAAAAGACGTTTGCATTTTTCAATCCTATTTTTTTTAAAGCTGCAGTCAATAAATGTCCGGTCAGTCGTTTGAAAGCCTCAAGTTCAAGTCTTTTTTTATGATTCGACTCAAGGACTTTTGCGTGATATTCATCTCGCGGGCCATGATTTTCTGTTCACGGAGCGGATTTCTGTGAATTCTTGATTTAACGGCTTTGATGACATGCGGTGTTCGAACAGAGCGTGGGCGACCCGATCGGTGGCGGTCTTTTACATCTCCAGTCTCCTCAAACAGTTTTATGCATCGGTAGACGAACATGCGGCTAATCCCTAGTGGCCGGAGCGTTTTGAAAATTTCGCTTTTTTCATTTCACGCTTGAAAAGCGCTTTTACAGCGATACGGTTCTCATTATCTGACCACTCCGTGATGAAAGTTGAAACAATTTTAAAATCCCGTTACAGACTAACGCTATTGAGGTTAGCTTTCAAAACCCATATGACATTAACGGGGTATGTTCAGATAGGTATGTATATAGGACTATAGGCCCCACTTCACATGCGACCCTTACATAGCATGTTGCAAATTTCAGGCATCATTCAGGTAAGTTTCCTAGATCGCAGAGATAATTATGTGTCTCCGACTCGTAAATTCTATTACCTCACTGATTTTGTTGCGTAATGCATTGGAATTAAATTGCAAAATTGTTGTACTATCAGCAGTAGAAACAACAATCTGTGTATTTGTGCAGCAAGAGACATCTGTACTCCCTGAAGGGGGTTTA
Source organism: Hydrotaea diabolus (assembly GCA_963513945.1). Taxonomy (NCBI): domain Eukaryota; kingdom Metazoa; phylum Arthropoda; class Insecta; order Diptera; family Muscidae; genus Hydrotaea; species Hydrotaea diabolus. The sequence continues at coordinate 125,620,379 of OY740720.1, forward strand.
GGCCTTAAAATATCCTCAAGTTCACCAAATCAATGCAACAATTACAGACGTTGCACGATGCTGCATTCGGTTCTGAAAAACCGAGCATAGCCAGAGTCTGGGGTTTTTAGTTGATTCCTTCTTGGACCAAAAATATCCACAGCAGGCATTTCGGGAAGTGATGATCCCACAACGAAAAAATGGACGAACAAAAACACCCTGGCCGGAGATTGTTTGTTTCAGATCAATCCGGTTAATAAAATCGGCAGTCGTGGGATTGAGCTTTTGTACAGGGTGGCCTAAATAAGACTGAATTGTAGATATTCATAGCTGTTTTGTTTTTAAATATTTTTTTTCTTTTGCAGGTTATGTAGTTTTTTAATGGAGATATAAAAAGGCTACATATGATGTACAGCAAAGCTTCAAAATTGTTGAATTATTATTCTTCTGGCAAGTCAATTATCTGAACTCGCTGAAATCATCGTCGTCATTTTAATATCAGTACAGCACCCATTAACAACATGATAATGAGCTTAGTATCCAGTTTCTAAGAACAGGAATCCGTGTCAGAATCCTAGGGTATTACATTAGCGTCAATTACATCTCTCCAGATGTACTGTTTGGTGCGGTGTTATGGTTGATAAAGTTACCGGTCTATATTTGATTGAAATTGAGGATGGTCAACCTGAAACCGTTACCAGGGTCTATATAGGACTATGCATGAGATTTGTTTGCGTCCGCATGTTTAGAATATCCTTACATATGGTTTCACTGCGCATACAGAAAGGACAAAAATGGAACTTTTTCGTAACCTTTTGGTGAACTCTTACGTCTTATTTGGGCCAATCAGTAGTTTTATAATCTTCGAATAGCATCTAATTCTTTTTGGCATTAGTGCAAAGCTATGGTGTGAAATAATAAAGAAATAATATTTGGTGGAGTATTACAATTTACCAATCCTTTCTTAACAAAGGTGGTAATTACAAGATCGGAGCCTTTTTTCAGCGAAGATTTACTACTCCAGTGATAACAAATACAGGGTGTCCGCCGGGATGGTATACTACTATGTTTTGCCGCCATTTTGGTAAACATTAGTATTGACAGTATTTATTTAACAGTCGTGAAGTAGAGACGTGGCAAATTTATTATGATAAAATATTCGTTAAATCGTGAAACATTTTGTCGAAATCAATCGACGATTACTGTGACGATGAGAAAGTTACGTAAAATTTTTGGAAGAAACAACGTGCCAACAAAACGCACTTCTTATCGTGTAGTGAATGATTTCGAAGAAAGAGGGTCTGTAGCTGATAGGCTTAAGCATGGACCACAACGTACTGCAAGATCGTTCAAAACAATCCGTCAACCCCAATTCGATGCTGTGCTGAATGTAATACTAAATGTGCTCAAAAGGGCTCGCATTTATGAGGCTAACAGAGGCGTACATTTATCTGATTTGTATTCCATACATAATTGCCGACATTAAATAAAACATTTATCAATATAAGATCCATTCTCTTTCATTTAATCACAAATTATAAACGACGAACAACCTGTAGTATACCTTCGCGGCGGACATCCTGTACTATGAAACCTGTGTTTTTGGTAAAAAGAATGTTGCTTGTCTGAAATGTGTTGTTTGCAACTCTTGTAGACCCTTGACGCAAGGATTTTCTCCAAAATTTTCGATTGGTAGAAAAGAAATTGGAAGATAACCTTTTAAAGTGTTTATGTTGTTGTTTTTGTAACAACAATATATTTATTTTGAAGTCTTGTTCATCTATGGGGGATCTGCTTCGATATCCCGGTGAAGGAAACGCGCCATTTGAACTGGGGGTCAGCTGAGTGGGCTTGGCCGGACAATTGAAGAGGTGCAATACATCATGTGGTCCCTGATGGCAGGCGGGACAGATGTCCGGAACGTTAGTATCAATTCGTGCCCAGTAAGAATTGAGGCGGCTGCAGCATCCAGATCTCAGCTGCGCCAGAACCACGCGCGTCTGCCGAGTTAGTACCTTCTCCTCAGATGAAATCTCCGGGGGATGTGCCCCTAGCACTACATTCACACGGTAGCTAGATACTGCTGCTGCAACATCATCGGCGTGAATGTTGTTCAAACCTGCCTGATAGTTTCGATGATCTAAAGGTTCTCTCTTATACCGCTGGACCTCTCTCTCTAGATCATGAAGATCGTACCTGATCTGCCTGGGTGGAGGCATCCTGTTCAAGAGATGGTGGTTAGGATGACTGCTGCGAAAACACCCTAGCAGGTATTGCTTAGACAACAGGAAATTGTGTCAGCGCACGATAAGGACCTTCGTCTCCTCATGTAGATGGTCCTCAGGAGACATAAGAAGACACCCTGTTGATGTTCTAAGGGCGGCATTCTGGCAAGTCGGAATTTTCTTCCACTGCGTCGTACTCACGTTCGCCGACCATACAGGTGCTGCGTAGTTTGCTACAGACCGACCTATCGCTTTGTAAGAGGTCAACAAGGTTTCTTTGTCGGCTCCCCAAGTACTGCCGGCAAGTGACTTGAGGACCTTGTTCCTACTTTTGAGTTTATCGCAGATAGCTGTAGCATGTGCAGAGGATCTAAAAAGGCTGTCCAATGTCACCCCAAGGATTTTGGGGTAGTTGGTGGTCGGGATGTTGACGTCATCGACTTTCACATTGAGTGACAACCGCACCTCTGCGGTCCAAGCAGTAAACAGTGTGGCTGATGATTTGGAGGCGGATATTTTCATATTCCTCGCAGTGAAGAAACGTGCTAAGTCAGTGAGGTAACAGTTGATTTTCTCGCAAATGTCATCCACTTTAGGTCCTGACGCCAGAATTGTACAATCGTCAGCGTACGACACAATTTCAACGCCGTCTGGTGGTGCAGGAATTTTAGAGAGGTAGAGGTTAAACAGAGCCGGGGATAAAACTCCACCCTGGGGAACTCCTAAAGTGTTTATAGTTTTACCAGGCGTTGGTAATGGAGAGAGCAAATCATCTTCCCAGTCATAGGGGTATATATTAACCTTTTATTGTAAAATGGCCCATTTTTAACGACATGCCCATTTTTAACCATTGTATATGTGATTCTTTCTTGACTTGGAATCGAACCATTTACCTTGCCTAAGGTTCGGTTAAGTTCATCTAAACCTATATATTTGAAGTAAGAGCTATTATTGCTGTAACAATTGCTTTAAGTTTGTTAGAAAAACTAAGCAAAATTGGGAAACTGAGTAAGTTGATTTAAAGCGATATTGAAGCTAATTAAAATTAAGAGCCTAATGACCCTATTGGGTATCTTAGCTAGTGCTCTAGAACTTTTCTTTTGGATCACCGATCACAACGATCTATCTCTATCTTTATGTTATTCTCTTAGCCGCCATGAAGACACAATGAATGATGTCGTATTAATATTTCCTATCAAAAGTTTATGCGGTCAAACTTAACATCAAGAAGGAAGGAAGAATAAAAAACGAAACCTCATTTCTTCTTTGCTCATCGTATATTTCATATCTTATTAATTTGATTAAGGTATGAGACCATGTTTGTTTCCGTGATATATTTATAGACTATAAAGTCTAGACAATTTAGCTGGTCAATCTGCAAAAATTCAACCTTTATTTTGAGACGAAGGTTCCGTACCATCATTTCCCAATAACCAAACGCATTACTCATTTGTAACTTTCTATAAAATGGATAGTGATCTTCAAATCTTTTTTTCCATTTTTAAGAACCTAAAAGAATATATTTTTGAAAGATTTTATACCGGTTAACACACATTTTAAAAAAAAAACGTGTACCAATTTAAAACTCGCCGAAAGGAACACATTTTCTTACCTCATCAAAATTATCCACCATAAAGCATATATGAGGATACGTTATCTCTTCACCCTCGCCTTTAGTATCCATTTTTCTTCTGCTCGGCGAGGCGTAAACTCTTTGGGAATGCCGCCGTAGCACCTGCAACTCTTTTGGAGAAGTTCTCGTGCAAATGGCCAAAGTAAGCGTGTAGTCGAATTGATGAATGATCATATTTAAGTATACAGTTTCCTCCCAATCAACATCGGGATCGCCAATGGGCAATTTACGCGAATCCTTGCGGAAAACATCGACCTCAGTCTAAAGGGGTAAAAAAATAAAGTATTAGAGAATTTTAAGAAATGCTGCATAAAAGTAAAAACTATTTTCTAAATCGTTCAAATCATGCGCTAGAAGTAATTTGGCTTTAGCTCTATTGACTCTCAACGGGTAATGTATGTAAGGAAATAATTGATGAAAGTAGAATAAAATAGTTTGTAGTAAAGTCAGATTTTAATTTAAAATTAAAAAATGTGTTTTTCAACTTTTAGTTCAATACACTTAATCCAACGTTTTTCCAATTTTTGTATCCCTTCCAAAAAATAGGATTTTTCGAGGTCCATAAAATAGGCCATTGTTTGATTAATTATTTCATCGTTGGAGCTGAATCTTTTTCCACCGAGCCATTTTATTAGGTTTAGAAATATTCACTGCGGGCTAAGTCCGGAGAATATGTAATTTTGCCATTGAGACTGCACACGTGTGCACCAGTGCATTATCTTGATGAAAAAAGGACTTTTTTCTTGGCCATATTGGGTATTTAATTTATTTATTTAATTTATATTTATTAATTGCCGTTTATTGTTTTTCCCTTTTGAAGGTAATCGATGCGGATTATCCCGCGTGCATCCCAAAAAACGGTTGCCATCCCAAAACCGGAGAAGCCCATTGTTTAGACTGCTGTTTGGTCTCCGGAGTGTTGATATGGATGCATGTTTCATCCACAGTTGCAAAACGCCGCAAAAACTCATTCGAATTTGCGTTAAATAACTCCAAACAATCCTTTGAAGTTGTCACACGATTACGTGTATGGTCAATTGAGAGTAAACGCGGCACCCATGCCGCAGGCAGCTTTCTTAAACCCAACTGAGCATGTAAAATTGAAATCACACTCCCATATATAATGCGTATGGCATCAACAATCTCACGCACTTTACTCTTCGATCGGCCAACACCATATCGTGGATTTTTTCGACATTTTCGGGTGTATTGACCTCTATAGGCCGTCCAGAACATTCAGAGTCATTTGTACTTGTACGACCACAACGGAAGTCATTAAACCATTTTTTTACCATTGAAATCAGTGGTGCACAATCCCCATATTATTTATCAAGCTTTTCCTTGACGTTTTTTTTCGCAAAAAATATTGTTTAATAGGCACACTAAATTCAATAATTTCCATTTTGAACAGCTGTTAAACGCAAACTAAATGACAGAACTCTCTTAAAATTTGAGATAAGTCTATTAACAGATGATACTTGATGGAAGCAGTGTTGCATTACATATAACTACCAGGGAAGTTGGAAAAGCAACGGAATTATTGATCTGCCCTCGTATTACATGCCTGTACCCGTGTTCAAATTGGTTATAACAATATAAATGGCCTTTAAAGATTATATTTGGATTGTCACCTCAGTAACTATCAAAACTGATTAATCCAAAACAAGTTGAAGTTGAAAACAAATTTCAATTTTCCATTAAGCAGACGCAAACGAAGCGATTAACAATATAATTGAAACGATTATTAAAGAGTAAATTTCATTCGTACTTACCTCATATTTTGGCATATGTCGGGAAGAGCTTTTAACATGTTTCTTACGTACAAAAAATAGTAAATCATCGGAATCAATACTATGTACCGGTTCAGATTGGAACAAGAAGTGCCGGACGAATAAGTCGGTCCAATAGGTGGTGCCTTGTAGGACAACAAAACCGCTATCTGTAAAAGAAATAATAAATGCATCAATATTTTTCAGCTTATGTGTTTTTATAGTCATGTTTTAAGTTATGATTCGATAAAAAATTGAAAGGCTTGATAGACTTGCCAATTAAAAGTGGTCTAACAATGGTCTAATCAACAGTGCAAATTCTTTTGAATTTTGAATTGAATTTTTAACATAATCTTTATTTACGTTTCTTTAAATGTTTACATAGTTTGAGATATATTTTTTCTAAATATTACAACAAATGAGATCATTAATTTTTTTGAGACGATATATTATTACATAAGATCAATTAAAGGAAAAATTAGGGGTAAAACCTTTTTCTGAGTTTATATTTATAAAATTTCAAATATATTTATACATGTAGAAAAAGTCGTGTATGTATAAAAAGAATGTTTATATGGTTATAAACAATATTATACACACATTTTTCAATTTGATGATAAGAGTTAAGTAGTAATAGTTATAGTAAAAATTCTCTACATTCTCTTATCAATGGAAAAGTAGAATGTGTGTTAGTTATTGTCATAATATTTTTGGCTAAGTCTGTACATAAAATCTTGAATTTTTTCGTAACCGCTTTGTCTATGACATATGGGACATGCAAATGTTAGTGTAGGTCTGATAATGGATTTAAAAATTAGATTTTTATTCTTTAAGTTCAGGGACGATCTGTAACTAATTAGTGGCCAAAGCGCCTTTAGAACCTTTGAGGTTCGTTTGGCCGTGACGTCGATATGTTTACTGTAATTTAGTTTTTTATCAAGCAGGACACCAAGATATTTGACTTCATTTAGAATGTGTACTTCCTCATTTCCAAACTTCAAATTACGATTTGGTAAGCGTTTAGGGGACTTGTTAAACGGGAAAATAATTGCTTGGGTTTTTGTAGGATTAATTTTTATTTTCCATTTCTGAAAATATTTGCTACAGCTTGCAAGACCTTTTTCCATTTTCTTTAACAAAGCCGTAGTCAGTTTGCTTGAAGTTATCAAGACTGTGTCGTCTGCATAGTAAGCTGTTCCTACATTAGAAGGCGGTGTAAAGTCAGACGTGTACAAGGAGTAAAGTAGCGGTGAAAAAATCGATCCTTGAGGTAACCCGGCAGTTGTTGTTTTCGCTGAAGAAAGGGTTTCATTAGCACTTACTACATATTTTCTTTCATTAAGGAATTCTAATATTATCTTACAAAGATACTTTGGTATATTTTTTTGAAGCATCTTGAAGACTAAGCCGTTGTGCCAGATAGTATCAAACGCTTTTTCGACATCTAGTAGAATTAGTCCAGTGGAATGTCGTTTCAATTTATTTTGTTTGATTATATTTAAAATTCTATTAATCTGATGTGTGCAGCTATGTTTCTTCTTAAAGCCAAACTGCTCGTCAGCAATTAAGTTATTTGCTGCAGCGAACTCATTTATTCTAAAGTGTAAAATTTTCTCAAAAAGTTTGCCAAGATTGATTAAGAGGCTAATTGGTCAGTAACTATTAGGATCTGTTTTGGGCTTATTTGGCTTCGGAACAGCAACGATTTTAGCCGTTTTAAAGTGTATCGGAAAGTAATTTAGCTGCATGCAACTATTGAATAAGTTGACTAATAAATTCATAGCCTTGGGTGGTAATTTTTTTAGTAAAACATTGGAATTCTTTTAAGTTTTAGCAGACAGCAATTTTATAAACCTATTATTAATAGCTGGTTGTTGTTGTTTTAGCGGCAACTATGCACCGTGGTGACAGCCCTTGGCCGAAAAATTGTTGATTTACGTCAATTTGGTCCGTGTTTTGAAGTCTTTTTCGCCTATAGGAGATTTGCTTCGAAATCCAGGTGATGGAAACGAGCCATTTGAACTGGATGGGCCCAAAGAGACCAGGGGGTCAGCTGAGTGGTCCCTGATGGCGGGACAAACGTCCGCGCCCAATACGAATTTAGGCGGCTGCACCTTCGAGATCTCAGCTCAGCCAAAACAAAGTGCGTCTGGCGAGGTAGCGTCTTCTCCTCTAGTTAAATCTACGGGGGATGTTTCTCTTTTATTAAATTAACGCTATAATTGCATACTGCGGCTGTGACTTCATCAGCGTGAATGTCGTTCAGACCTGCCTGATAGCTTCGATGATCTAAAGGCCCTCTCTTGTATCACTGGACCTCTATCTCTCTACATCGTACCTGATCTGCCTGTGCAGAGGCACCCTGTCCATGAGATAGTAGTTAGGATAAATACTGCGAAGACACCCAAGCAAACACTGCTTAGAAAATAAGAAATTATGGCTATGCACGGTAAGGACCTTAGTCTCCTCATGTTGATGGTCCTCGGAAGACATAAGTTGACGTTCTTAGGGCGGCCATTCCTGCGTTAACAAATAACTTAACTTTGTTCTCTTCCTAATTATTTATTTTCCATTGATTTATTTTCCTTTTTATTCCCCTTTCTATTTTCTATGCCATCAGTTGATATTATATGGTTGTTGTTGTTGTAGCGGCACAAACTGCCGGTGTGACAGCCCTTGGCCGAAGAAGTACTCCTTCGGGTCGATCCGTTGCATAGAACCAGCTGTCGGGTGATCGATATTATATGGTAACTAGTTGCTGCGTAACTTCGACATACTAAATCAATTTATTATAAAATAGTATGTTTCAAGTTGCAATAACTTGCAACTAACACTGATACCCACAGATATATAATTTAATTTCAAACGTTTGTAATTACCTGCTTGTCTAAACTTCGCTATGACTTCCAATAAATCTCAAGGATAGACTATAAAAGCCAATGATTCGAATTTAAAAAATCCTTGCATTTTGTTGCAAGTTGCCTAAAGTGTACAAGTATGTTTGTGTGTTGGAAACCCTTAAAAGTATATGTGACGCGCAAAATAGAAAGGTACCTAAGGTTAAAAACCAGTTTTGTTCAGGAGAGCCATTTTAAAGATTAGGTCCCTTTCTATTTGCGCTTAGAATAGTCGACTTCACTTTCATAAAACGCGCATATCTCTAGGAGGGAACACTTTTGGGGCATGGGATCGGTCTCATTCGATGCTCAGATGTTGTCCACATCAAAAAAAGAAAAAAAATGAAAATTGATTTTTTTACCCTTAGGTCCCTTTCTCTATGCGCTGTCAAATATATCTGTTGCGGATGGTAAAACCTGGGATGTTAAGTCGGAGTAGCAGTCGGAGTTTTGAGGATTTGGCCGTAGTCGGAGCGGGAGTCAAAAAAAAATGTGCCCGACTCCGACTTCGGATAAAGGTTGAAAACCGTTGAACGGGGATTTACCGGCATAAGACCTCTTGCATCTACATTTTAATAGAAGACCATTTTTGTTACAAAATGTCAAGGTGACATTGATTCTCGGGCTGCACACTGTTTTTTTCTCGATTTCGGGACCGAGACGACCTTCTTCGGAAAGTTTCGCTTCAATATTACAACATTTTTTTAGACAGACGTTATGTACTTTTTGATTTATCCTAGGTTAGGTTTAATTCAAAATCTGCTTGAGCAGACTCACTTAGTTAACAGTCCATTCAGATAACACAAAAACTAGCTAAACTAAATTAAATTAGCTCGCCATAAAGAATTTTTTCTTAACAAATAAAAAAAAAAGATCTTGCTCAAACAAAAAGGATCGTGTACGGTAGTAAACGACACGTGAAAGGACTCGCACTCTTTTTCGTTCTGACAGTTTCTGAAGTTGACGTTGGTGCAAACTTTAAGTCTCTTTGCATGACTTCTTATCAGACAGTGTCCTGTCATGATGGACTCCCGGTCTCAGGTATGTCCCCGTATCCCGAAACCTAAATAATTTGGCGGTAAGCAATTGTGTTTAGACAATATATGATGCCAGTTAGACTATCACTTACTTAAGTTCCACAACATCACATTAAGGAAGGTGAGAACTTATCTGAAATAAATGAGCTGTGCACGATTCAGTTGTGAAATTCACAGACCGGGACCTAGTGTTTAACGCTGGCTTGGAACGGATTATTTATATTTATAGAGCAGTTTTAGCTTAAGAATAAATCTCTTACTCGTAAAGCCGCCGTCATGTACGACGTGGGCTATCAGAGCTTCTATTTATTGCAACTATGGGAAGCATTGCCATTCTTTATTCTCTATTATTCTCTATCATTCTCTATCTATTATTCTCTATCATTCTCTATTACACAGAATCGTTGCAATAGCCTTAAAACCTACTTGACTGTTATATAAGTTTATTGAACTACCAGTGTTAAGTCGACATACGTTCTTGTGCCATGCCTTTCTGCCCGGTTAATGTATGGTCAACAATACCAGGAATACCAACCATCGTGTTGTTGAATTACACTGTCATACTTATGGAGAATTATGGAAGCTTTCTTATTACGGAGTTGCTGAAGCAGAATGCTTTCTTATTACGGAGTTGCTGCAGCAGACTGCCTTCTTATGACATCACATGTTACATTTAATTTTGTGCGCAGTCTAGCCATTCTTTTTAACATATTATGAAGGTGAACTTCAAAAAGCCTTCTGCAAAATGATAACCCCAAATGTCAGTATCGGTCCCACTTCAGCAGTATGCTCGTATAACCTTTGAACATTGTTCCATTGATTCCCTTTCGTCAGGCCCGGGCACACAAAAGCATTTTTTTTCTCTCAAGCTGCGTATTTTTGAACTCCCTGGCTTTAGTTGTGATTTTAAAAAGAAGCTTATTGTTCAATCTTCTACGGCAGAAGGAGCATACCATAGCTGTTTCCAATCCATTCTAACGGGTGATCAATCTAGAGGTATTATTTCCAATAGGGTTTTTTCACAGATTACGCGTGAGTTATGTGAAATTTATTTGTTCTTTTCAGTATTGTTTGCCATTTCATCATGGATAGACTTACACCTCAACAACTTCTCCAAATTGTGCAACTTTATTATTGAAATGAGAAGATCCGCTGTTTTCGATCAAAATTTTGTTCAGTGGTGAGGCCCATTTCTGTCTCAACGGAAATGTCAATAAACAAAATTACCGCATTTTGGGCTTCTATTGTGTTTTTCCTTTAAAATATAGCCCTACCTCTTTCCTTTCCAAAATAACCTAAACGAAGCCCAGAGGTAATACCGTTCACAAGTAATGAGACCCATTTTGGGCTAAACGGCAACGTCAATAAACAAAATTGTTTAGGCTGAAAAGCAACCAGAAGAGGTTCAAGAGTGGCCATTATACCCGGATTTGGTGTGGTTTATGGCCTAGTGGAATAATCGGTCCATATTTTTTCAAAATTGATGATGGCCGGAACGTATCGTGAATTCTGCACGCTATCGCGCCATGATATCGGACTTTTTGCTACTGTAACTGAAGTCCGTAATCTTAACGACATTTGGTTTCAACAGGACGGTGCTACTTGCCATACAGCTGTTCAAGCAATGGATCTGTTCAGAGGTCATTTCGAAGAGCAGCTAATTACACGTTTTGGACAGGTGAGTTGCCCGCCTAGATCGAGTGATTTTACACCTTTAGACTTTTTTTGGGGCTAGGTAAAGTCCAAAAGCTTTGCTCACAAACCAGCTTCCATTCAGGTTTTGGAAGCCAACATTACGCGTGTCATTAACGCCATATCGGTCGAAATGCAAAATTGGACCCTTGGGCCAACATTTGAAAGAAATTATATTAAAAAAAGAAATTGCATAAAATGTCCTTTTAAATGAACAATAAAGATTTCACACTTTTCTTGATTTTTTTTTTTAATTTGATACCTCTGGATTGATCTCATTATATAAAGTCCTTTAAAACAAATAAATATATTGAGTCAGTGTCGATGGTCATAGTAGCTGCAACTGGTTCCAATAACCGGGAGGCGTCCGATTTGTATAAAACTCCACAACCCTGGAATTAACGTTGCCCCCACCTCTCTTTAGGATAACAAGGATACAAATAATCTGCTATAGCAGGAGTGCACGTCGAAACAAGAGTCACAGTGCAGCACACTTTTCGACTGCTGCTCTGACTCCGGCCATATTTCCAAAACTCCCACTCAAGAAAAAAAATTCTACTTAAGGAGCTACAAATACACATGTGTATAAAGAGGATAAGACAAAATACCTATTGACCTTTATCGCCTTGCAATTTCCCATTTCTACAGACAACAGCAATCCACAAAATTGCCAACTTTTTTAAATTCCAAAGTTTACGAATCTTAGTATAACAACAAAACAACTGCCGACGATAATCAAAACAAAAGTGTTAATGGCAAAGCCGCTTTAATAAAACCACCCTCGAATACAGTAAAAAACAGAGGAGCAAAATACTCTTGGCAAAACCTTGAAAAGAGGGGAGAATGGAAAACACTAGCAACGAAAAAGTGGGTGGCTGTTTAAAGAAAGAAACAGCAGCCATTGCGAAAAATCGATGAAGTGCAAATATAGACAAATTTTCTACATAAGCTGCAGGAAAATATGGAATAAAAAAATGTAGACTTATAAAATTCCATATATAGCCATCTTTACTTACCATCTTTGAGCAATTGTCTCATTTCTTTATTCCTTTGAAAATTGATATCCTCCAGGAGTTGCTGTAAAGGAGTCTGGGGTTTAAGCAAAGCTCCTGCAGCGTTGGCCAAAGACATCTTGACGCTAAAAGTCGTTCCTTTGAAGGCGACAATCCACGAATGATTCTTTCCAAGTGGGACAAACGAAGGAGTTCACTGGAACCAGAAGGATAGCCAAAAACTAGCTCAATATCAGTGTTAGTTACACCTTTTCCGGAGTAATGCGGTCACCACATCTTTCAATATCCACTCGTTTTTTGAAATCTTTCAAAGAATTTTATAAAGTTTTAAACATTTTGGAAATTAGGTGTAATTTTTCTATTGATTTTCAAGTTGTTGTACAAAAACCCGTCTGCTGCGTTACACTTTTGTGCTCTGTCTGTTAAAAAGTTCTCTACATTTTCATTTTTTGGGGGGTTACTTTCTTGTCCAAAAGCTGGTTTGTCACATCTGGTGGCGCTGAAGGGTAGTTTTTTCGTTGTCTTCTTTAGGGTTTTCTACTTTACATTATGGCCACTTTCGTTTGATAATTTCTAAGCGTTTTGTTTATTTGTGAATTGTGTGTGCGCAAATGCCGAAATTATTCTTATTTCTTGGTTTTTTAGTTTTCTTTGTTTTGTAAACAAAAATCATCAGTTGTGAAATTGCAAAAAATCCAGCAACAACGAAACGGAGTTTGAAGACGAGGTGAAGTTAGCGACGCCGTCGGCTAGGGTGATTTTGATCACCGCCGACGATTTAGGCAGCCGGTAAACATAATACTGAGTTTGTTGAAGAGTTAGGTAAGGGAAATAAAAAGAAATAACACTTGCTCATACCGAAAATCCTTTTAGTGTTTTTTTTTAGTCTGAAGTCACTATTTTATTTTCTGATGTATTTTTTTATATAAAGGAATTACCTAGTTTAAATCGGGACTAACTACAGAAATACGACAATAAAAAATGTAGAAATTTACCACACATCTAAAATATTTATTAAATATGGCCATCTGTACAACGGATAAACCGATATTAACGGCTGTTTCATTCATAAACTGTTAAAACGACGTTGGCTATGCTTAGCTAGAAAACACCACCACCGCTTCGAGCTGAATCGGCTTCAAACTTCAAGATTACGTACAGCTGTTCCATTGTTGACAGTTGTAAACCGGTAAACATGGCTGCCAACCCCAATCAACTAGAAATCGTCGTTTTTTAAAGCAAATAGCGTCAAAATCGTAGTTTTTTAAATTGTTGTAAAATCGTTACAAATCTGTAAGGCAATCTTCACCCAAAAAGTTTACTTTATTTACGTTTGAATACTCTCGAAAGCTATATGCTCTCGTTGTTTCTCAAATGCGAAACTCAGTCACCGAAGTATTCAAATACAAAACAATATTTGTTAGTCATGTTTTATAACGGTGAAAGACGACTTATTAGTTTTTACGACCTATTTAGTTTTTATTATGCCGACCTGTCTTACACTCATTTTTCGAGCTATATGTGACGCGTAAAATAGAAAGGGACCTAAGGATAAAAACCAGTTTTGTTCAGGAGAGCCATTTTAAAGATTTAAATACGTGTATCTTTGGTGTACCATCACTTTCATAAAACGCGTATATCTCTGGGAGGGAACACTTTTGAGGCATGGGATCGGTCTCATTCGATGCTCAGATGTTGTCCACATCAAAAAAAAGTGAAAATTGAAAATTTTACCCTTTGGTCCCTTTCTCTATGCGCTGTCACATATAGAGAAATTACTGCATTATTTAGGATACGATTATGATCTGTGAGTTGGGTAATGTTTATTTAAAAAAAAACAATATTAATAAAGAAAATAAAACATATATTTTTCTATTTTTCCTTTATTTTAATCCTGCTGGAATGTCAATTTTTGCCTAACTATTTTTGTCTTAAAGGCTGGTATTAAGTTCAATGCTTCGAGTGAAAATGTGTCAAATTCCATATACAAAAATTACACATTGAACAGGGGTTTACCGGCTCGAGACCTCTTGCATCTATATTTTAAACGAAGACAACAATTAAGTGAAATCGCCGTTGAAAAGCTGTGTAAAAACAGTACTGAATGCAACGTCGTTAAAATTTAAATAAAAAATGTATCTGACAACGTTTTCTATTTCATACCTTAAGGCTGGTACTAAGCTAGTTTGCGAGAATATTTTAAGCAAGAATCGTTGTTGTTGTTGTAGATCAACGGAGTGACAGCCCTTTGCCAAAGAATTGCTCTTCGGGTCTATCTGGTCCATAGAACCGTCTGTCGTGATATTGGGCAAGAATCGTTTTCTTCTTGAATCGTTTTCTTCAGTTTTATCATAGCGCTATGATAAAACTGATATTACAAGATTAGTGTTGTCAACCACATTTTATTATTTTTTTGAAGCCAATTTACATGAAAAGATAGTATAGTATTGGAATGGTAAGACTTTGGGCTTCGTTTGGGTAATTTTGGAAAGGCAAGAGGTAGGACTATCTTTTAAGAGAAACAAAAATTCGATCACTACTTCAGAACTTAACAATTTTACCCTAGTACACTCCGACTGCCAATCCAGAAATTTTCAAACCGCTGCCCCCATGCTTTTTCGGGCATGGTCGTAGACGGACATATTTTCATGAAATGAGCTATGAAATACGCTAGAGAATATATCTAGCCGTGAAGGAATCACCCTTTATATCTAGCAAAATTATCCCTTATAATAACCGCGATTTTTAATGCTTGTATAACTTCGGATTTTATGATGTGCAACTTTGGTAAGCAACACTAAACTCAACAAGAAATACATTGTGTGGCTGCGTACAATCACTGCAGCCTTGAACCAGTACAAATCAGCCATCAGCTTAGCTAAAAAAAACAGCAATCAGATTGGTAAAAACGCGTGCTTTTGTTTTCTCCATTTTTTAATTGCTAATGCTTTTTGTAATTTTTTTTTGGTGGTCAGTGTTTTTTGTATTGTATAAGCAGTAGCTTTTTTAGGCAGTGCTTTTGAAATATGTTGCTGTTGGCTAATATTTTTTGGTGATTTTTCAGCTAAGTAAAATTAACAAATTCGTGGCTTTGGGTGACATTGCGTTAGCTTTTGAAACCCCGCTGATATGACCATAATCTTAAGGCCCAAGCACACAAAAGCCTTTTTATAAAACGCTTCTGCTTCGAAAA
The DNA here is from genome assembly GCA_963513945.1 of Hydrotaea diabolus. NCBI lineage: Eukaryota > Metazoa > Arthropoda > Insecta > Diptera > Muscidae > Hydrotaea > Hydrotaea diabolus. The sequence continues at coordinate 125,635,817 of OY740720.1, forward strand.
ATTTAACAGACTGTTTCCAATGAGACCCCGCACACTAACGCTTCTAAACGCCAAAGCGTATTTAGTTCTGCGGTGTTTTTAAAAAATCAACTGCATATTTTTGGTCTTGAATATTTTTTTCATATTCAAGTTGACATTTAACTTTAAATTGTAAATATTTAAACAAACATTTGAATACAGTTGAAATTGTAAACAAAAGTTCTGAATTTTTTATATGTGAAATAAAACAAAAGTATCATTTACATACATTTTTCAACGATTAAATTGTGTTGCTGATCGCCCACTGGCGTATTTTCTAGCAAATATCTTTTGCGCTGCTTTACAGAAAAAAGTGTTCTCGGGCTTTTAATTCGTCAAATTTAGTTTAAAAATCGTCAAAATGAAGATAAATCGTCAATATTGGCAGCCCTGCCGGTAAATGGAGTTGCCAGTTCCGTGATGGTGGCCTTATTTAGCAAATACAACAACCCATAATGACTCAGTTCATTTTGCCTTTATTTTGAAAGGAACGACATTTTTGTCGCATTGCTTGTATTGCCAGTGTAACATCAAGATCAAGCAGGACTGCAGAAATAAACGAATTAATAAATCAGTAGTTGAAGAGATTTTTAATACCCCCACACAAATCATTCATATCTTTGCTAAGTGGGAAGAAGCAAAATAAACTAGTGGAGGTAAAAGAGGATTGGTAAAAGGTGTGACGCGTATCAATGGCCTGCGCCTTAAAGATCATCCAGTCGGGGGATACGGCATATTGCAAGTGTGCTGCCACAACCGCTGCACACCGATGCAGATTGGAAAGTAGCCCGTAGGTGGCTACAACAAAGTTGAACAACAAAAAGAGCCAAAGAAGGAGCATTGGTAAGTTAAAAATTATGATTTCTAAAATTGTTTATTACACGGCAAAAGAATAGTGAGAAAAGTAAACAAATTCGTTGACAACTACACACATCCATACATACATACGTATGTATGTATGTGTAAGAAACAAATGAATGATGAGGTGGAAAATGTGAAATGCAAAAGAAGTTGAAGAAAGGAGAAAACTTTAGGCTACGAATGTTCTAGAATATACTTTCAGTTTTACCTATAGACATGCCATATTCACTTGTATAAGCATAATGGAGCTATAATATCCCACCATATTGTTTGTGGCGCGGCAGAGTCTCAAATCGGGAGGAACCTTAGTGTGGAAATTATATGAGAACGTTGACCAATATCGTCCTGTTGCACAAGGTTTGGTTGTAAACCTCGTGTAGCGCTCTACACTAAATTTGACAAAAATCAGATTTAATTTGTGACCTCGAGAGACCGCCAGCGTTGGTTTGTGATCGCTTATAATGTTCTATGCAGTCGACTTGAAGTAAATATCAGATTCGATTGGGCGATGTCAGTCCGTCTGTCTGTCCATCTATCGTCTGCCTGTTTATCGATTTCGATGAAACTTGGTACATTCTTCAAGTTTGGGCCAAGAATGGTTCATCAGATTGAAAATGGTCCACATCGGTGTACATTGTGGTGTCCTGTATAGGGGTTACCCCTATTACAGAACCTACAGCTCTTAAAGCCACATATCACACCCGATTTCGACTTATTTTTACACAGAGCATTATGACCAATCTCTGGTTAAATTTAACCATGTCGGTTTATGTTTTCGAACAGCTTCCATACAAAAGTTTTGGAAGGCTTCAACAGCTGCTTCAGGCGTCGAAAAACGTTGACCACGCAGTTTTTCTTGATGTGAGGGAATAAGAAGTCATTGGGTTCTAAATCATGACATCAAGCGTGCTTAAGTATAGGGTGGTCCATTTCAAATTTTATTTTTGCATCGGCTGTAAAAAAAGTACTGATAATTTTTTCAAATTTATGGTTTTATTAGAAAGGTTGGACTTTGTCATTTCATAATGGAACACCATGCGATGCGTTTTTGCTTAGCCCAGGGGGCTGACGATTTTAAAGTCCTGTTCGTCTATGGGGGATCGGCTTCGATATCCAGATGGAGAAAACGCGCCATTTGAACTGGATGCGTCCACACAGACCTGTGGTTCAGCTGAGTGGTATTGGCCGGACAATTGTAAAGGTGCAGCACGACATGTGGTCCCTGATGGCAGGCGGGACATATGTCCGGAACGTCAGCATCAATTCGTGCCCAATTCCTATTGAGGAGGCTGCACCATCCAGATCTCAGCTGAGCCAGAACCACGCGCGTCTGCCGAGGTAGTACCTTCTCCTCAGGTGAAATCTCTGGAGGATGCTCCGCTAGCACTACTTAGTAGGGACATAAATACTGTTACAACATTGAACACACTCATTTCAATAGTAGAACTGAACATACCCCGTTAATGTCATATGGATTTTGAAAGCTAACCTCTGTAGCGTTTGTCTGTAACGGGATTTTAAAATTGTTTCAACTTTCATCATGGAGTGTTCAGATAATGAGAACCGTATCGCTGTAATAGCGCTTTTCAAGTGTGAAATGAAAAAAGCGATATTTTCAAAACGCTCCGGCCACTAGGGATTAGCCGCATGTTCGTCTACCGATGCCTAAAACTGTTTGAGGAGACTGGAGATGTAAAAGACCGCCACCGGTCGGTCCGCCCACCTTCTGTTCGAACACCACATGTCATCAAAGCCGTTAAATCAAGAATTCAGAGAAATCTGCTCCGAAAACAGAAAATCATGGCCCGTGAGATGAATATCACGCAAAAGTCCATAAGTCGAATCATTAAAAAAGACTTGGGACTTGGGGCTTTCAAACGATGTACCGGACATTTATTGACTGCAGCTTTAAAAAAATAGGATTGAAAAATGCAAACGTCTTTTGGTGAAGCACGCTGATAACTTGCACAGAAAAATTTTGTTCACCGATGAAAACATTTTTACCGTTCAGGAAAAATTTAACAAGCAAAATAATAGAGTGTATGCTCGGTCATCTAAGGAAGCATCTGAACTGATCCCAAGGGTAGAAAAGGGTCATCACCCAGCTTCAGTCATGGTTTGGTGGGGTGTCTCTTACGATGGGGTCACTGATCGCATTTCTGCGAACAAGGAGCCAAAACATCGGCCAAAAATTACCAAGAAATCGATTTGGAAGCTGCTGTGAAGCCTCTTAACAATTTCCTGTTTCAAAACCAGCCATGGACTTTCCAGCAGGATTCTGCGCCGGCCCATAAGGCTGAAACGTCCCAGGCCTGGCTTCGAAACAATTTGCCAGCGTCCATTTCCTCTGAAGATTGGCCCTTAGGCAGTCCATATTTGAACCCATTGGATTACAAATTATGGACGGTTTTAGAGGACAAGGTTTGTCACAAAAGATACCCCAATATTGGATCTCTTAAGACTGCTTTGGTTCGAGCTGTGGCCAATTTGCCAATGGACGAGGTCCGTGCAGCTATTGACGATTGAACAGTGCGACTTAAGGCGTCTGTAAAGGCAAAAGGCGGACATTTCGAATAAGTAGATTCATTTTGGATACAATATACATCAATAAATTATTAAAAAATATTTGGTCCAAAACATTCAGCACTTTTTATTTTACAGCATAAAACGTGTGTAACAGTATTTATGTCCCTACTAAGGACGAATTTGTTTGTTTTTTGTTAATTTATTTGCTATCCTTTAAATTATCGCGACATTTAAGATTATTTAAGATTCTCCCAGGAACTTTGCTTCCCTAAACGCCAATGTATAGATTGATTTCGTTATTGTCAATAAAGTTTAAAATTACTTTTCTTTTCCGCGGAAACGTTAGGCAATATTTTTTGCAACTTGTTTTTGTTTTAAGCGAATTTTGTCATTCTCATTTTATGCAAAACAAACAGACCGCAAAAAAACAGAATGGGAAAGTTTGAAACACCCGATTTACATATTCGCACAAAGTTTAGGTAAATTGTGGGAATGTGGGAATGGGATGTGAGTGTTGAACGTTTCCAATAAAAGCGTCAAAAAGTTTCGGGGTGCAAAACAGAAACCCTCTAAATTAGACATGAAAACAGACAAACGAGTATAAACATAGGTAAATAATGTACATTCATATGTATACGTAAAGAGATATAAATAAAGTCAAAGATATAAATAAATGAGGAGTCAAATACCACAAAAAAACAAGTAAAAACATCGTTTAGAATGGCCGGTACGAATCTTGTATACCCTCCACTGTAAATTTAAATGATGTATAAGGCCTCTAAAGTCCATGATTTAAGCTGAATCTACTTATATAAAATAACCCCATATGCTTAGTTCATAGTCAGATTTAGATTGTTCTAAGAGAAACACAAATGTTTTCCAAAAGGTTTAGACCTTTATTTTAACCTCTACTAATAAAGAAGTAATGTTTTTGCAAATATTTTCCTTACAATAATCTATAAATATATTCCTTTTTAAGGAAATAACTTATAATCTTTGGTAAATCCAAACAAATGTTATCGTAATAATACTCGAGTGCCCAAATATGGGACATTGTATATATGTGACGCGCAAACTAGAAAGGGACCTAAGGTTTAAAACCAGTTTTGTTCAGGAGAGCCATTTTAAAGATTAGGTCATTTTCCATTTGCGCTTAGAATCGTCGACTTCACTTTCATAAAAGGCCCATATCTCTGGGAGGGAACACTTTTGGGGCATGGGATCGGTCTTATTCGATGCTTAGACGTTGTCCACATCAAAAAAAAAATGAAAATTGATTTTTTTACCCGTAGGTCCCTTTCTCTATGCGCTGTCACATATGTAAATTGATATTGTTAATTTGTGTTTATTATAATCCAAGTAATTCGAAATAGAACTAAATAAACGTTAAAAAAAAGTTTTTCAAAAGGCAGTCCAAAAGACTTTAAGTTACAAGCAGGCGTGACTTTAGTTTCAGTGAAGGCTACTTCACCATCCTCAGACCCCAAGCAACAAATGTGTTTTACAGTGATCAAAGGCTATGCACTTAAGTGAAGGTAGATTTCAATTCCCAGCAGTATAGTATTCCACCAAACAAAGTAAACGTCATGAAATCCCTCATATTTATTTCCATATCTGAATTCGTAGTAAAACCGGCTGTTTAACATAAGGGCCATTTTTGGGCGCCTTCGGTTCATAAGTCTGCCCCTAATCTCAGCCCAAACTTCAACATCAATCCATATTTAGATTTCTTCAATTTGAGTACTTTTATATTCATAGGAGGGCTGCTATATATATCTGGCCTAATAATGAAAAGGCGAATATTTATCATAAAAAATGGGTGGGTTTATAGTTTTTCAAAGTATTCTACAGCATGATTTGTACACTTTTGCATGCGCTCAAACCAATTGTCGAAGCACTTTTTCCGCTCCGATTGAGACACCTCCAAAACATGGTTTTTGAACGCTTCAACAGCATCTTCTGGCGACGAAAGTCGATGACCACGCATTTTTTCTTGATACGCGGGAATAAAAAGAAGTCATTGGGTGCCAAGTCAGGGATGTACGACGGATAACCCATTAATTCGACGTTTTGGCCGGCCAAAAAGGTGCTGGTTTGAGCCGATGTGTGAGAGATTGCAATGTCATGGTGCATAATGATTCGTCTTCTTTTGTTCGTTTTTCAAATTTCTTCGAAGACTTAAGGCAAACAAATTGTGGTGCATCACTCAGAATTGACCGACCTACGTTGCTCAAGCGGAACAGCCGCCACATGACCAGTTTTGCCGAAGAAACAGGCGACCATTTGCTTCGAAGTGCTTCGTCCACGAACAGCTTTCGTTGGATTTGTTTCGTCTTCGAAGACCCACACAGTCGATTGCTGTTTTGTTTCGGTCTCATACGCATAGATCCATGATTCGTCACCTGTAACGATCTTATAAACGTCTTCTAAAGCTCCGCGGTCGTATTTTTTCAAAATTTCTTTGCACCAATCGACACGAGCCTTTTTTTGAGCGATTGTCAAATTGTGCGGGATCCAACGAGAAGAAATCTTTTTACGGCCAGGTGTTCATGCAAAATCGAATTATGCTAGTGGTAGAAATGACCAAAGATGTCTCTATCTCACGGTATGTCACATGACGATCTTGCATTATCAGTTCACGCACGACATCAATGTTCTCTGGCACAACGGCCGTTTTTGGACGACCTTCGTCTTTGAGCGAGCGTCGGCCACAATTGAATTCATTTAACCATTTTTTCACAGTGCTATAGGATGTTGCTGCATCGCCATACAAAGATTTAAGTTCATCGATGCACTCTTGTCGTGATAATCCACATCGAAAGTTTTGACAAATGATCGCTCGAAAATGTTCACGAGTTAATTTTATTTTTTGCCAAATTGATTTTTTCAAGTCACTGTAAACAACACAAATGATGGTCGTACGTCAAAACGTTCTAAGTACGTTTATGTTAAAAAATGTCAAACTTTACAATGGAAATGTCAGATGGCGCCAGGCAACACTAAGTGTTAGCTAAACCAGAAATATATATAGCAACCCTTGTATCAAGGACATAACAATTTAAAATGGTAATTAAATACAGAATATTTAAGATATAGAGTTCAAATTTATTCCGGGTGTAGTACAAATATTACATTTTAAGAATGAAATTCGATCTCGGTCTTATGACCACCAAGAGCGTATGTACAGCGATCTATTCATTGGACCCAATTTTCCTCCACTCTTGCACACATTTTGACCGGAACGTTGACAATTTCGCGTTATATGTTGACTCTGAGCTCGTTTAAAGTTGTTGACTTGTTGGCATAGAGGAATGACTTGATGTGGCCCCATAAAAAAAGGCGTTAAATCGCATGAGCGAGCTGGTCATTCGACCGAACCAGTTCGCAAGATAACACGTTCACAGAATTTGCCTTTCAGTAAATCTATTGTAACGCGTGCTGTGTGACTAGTGGCACCGTCTTGTTGAAACAACATATCGATGATGACAAACAAGCTCATCCAATTCTGGTTAAAAATAATTTTCTAACACTCAATTGACGATAACATGACGACTGTTTTTAGCGTCAAAAAAATACGGCCCAATCACACCTCCGGCATGAAAACCACACCACACAGTAATTTTTTGCAAATGCAATAGTGTATCTTCAAGTACATGCGGGTTTTTATTGCTGACCAATAACGCATATTTTGTTTATTGACAAAAGCACTTAGCCAGAAACGAGCTTCATCGCTACAGATGACTGCGATGAAATCCTGAATTTTCGTGAAACTTTGCCAGAGCCCAAACGGAAAAGTTGCGGTGTTTAAAATGATCAAGTGGCTTTAGTTCTTGAGTCAGTCACTATGCCATTTTAACAAAATGACATAGTGATATTGTTCAATCCAAGCTCAAAATAGTCTACCTTAAACTAAAATATTTCTACTTCTAAGCTTGAGATAGCGCCATGTACGAAGTTGCAAAAATATAACACTTATTTAAGGACTTTTCGATATTTGTTATAAACTCCTTTACTTTGCACTTTAAAAAAAATCCCCCAATTCAGATCACCTGTTGTTTGTATTAAATTAAAAAACAATTAAGTAAACAGTTCATGGAAATTTTCACAATTTCCCGCAGGGCAGAAACACGTTAAAAAATTAACAACAACAAAAAATCGACAATTGTCAAAGATTTTTACACAAATACCCAAATGAATACATAATGGCGGCCTTAATAAAACATTGCCGACCATAACAATAACAACAATTGTTGTTGCATCATTCCAATCCGAAACCGTCCGGGAATGCGGATGTCAATGGTTTTATGTTTGCAATTTTTATCTCATTTTGGTATTCCCACCCTCTCGAATTAAATCTAAATACAATGCGAAAAAAAATCAACTAAAACGAATTGAAATAAAACCCTCGTGTTTGTCCTGCAAAAATATTTAACAAAAATGTATTTGCCTTTTTTCTGGTTGTCGTGTGTTCACATAAAATATAAAATGCATTTTGCATGCACTTCGAATTACACTCGAATTAATTTGACGACTATTCTAAATTTTGTCAGCCAATTTGGTTAAGGCCGTATTTAGGCTGACGAAAATTAGATGTTGTCCAGGTCGATTTCAGATCAATATGCCCAAAATCTATTTGTTTTCTTCATATAAAAAACTTTGTGTGGCCAAGCTTTTGACGGAATTGTAAGGAATAACGATCTGGAAACCTACTAGTTTCCGTCAGTCTGATGAGCCCTAAGGGGCTTTACAGCAGTTATCCAAGCCGTTTCCCTATACAAATGCGACTTATACTTAGTAGGGACATAAATATTGTTAAATGTAAAATAAAAAGTACTGAATGTGTTTGACCAAATATTTTTTAATATATTTATTGATGTATACTGTATCCAAAAAGAATCTACTTATTCGAAATGTCCGCCTTGTGCCTTTAGACACGCCTTAAGTCGCACTGGCCAATCGTCAATAGCTGCACGAACCTCGTCCATTGGAAAAATTGGCCACTGCTCGAACCAAAGCAGTCTTAAGAGATCCAATGTTGTGGTATCTTTTGTGACAAACCTTGTCCTCTAAAACCGTCCACAATTTGTAATCCAATAGGTTCAAATCTGGACTGCCTGAGGGCCATTCTTCAGAGGAAATGAACGCTGGCAAATTGTTTCGAAGCCAGGCCTGGCACGTTTTAGCCTTATGGGCCAGCGCAGAATCCTGCTGAATAGTCCATGGCTGGTTTTGGAACAGGGAATTGTTAAGAGGCTTCACAACAGCTTCCAAAACGGTTTCTTGGTAAACTTTGGCCGTTGTTTTGACCTATTGTTCGCAGAAATGCGATCAGTGACCCCATCGTAAGAGACACCCCACCAAACCATGACTGAAGCTGGGTGATGACCCTTTTCCACCCTTGGGATCAGTTCAGATGCTTCCTTAGATGACTGCGCATACACTCGTTCATTTTGCTTGTTAAATTTTTTCTGAATGGTAAACATTTTTTTTGTCGGTGAATAAAATTTTTCTGTGGAAGTTATCAGCGTTCTTCACCTACGTTTGCATTTTTCAATCCTACTTTTTTTAAAGCTGCAGTCAATAAATTTCCGGTACGTCGTTTGAAAGCCCCAAGTCCCAAGTCTTTTTTAATGATTCGACTCATGGACTTTTCGTGATATTCATATCACGGGCCATGATTTTCTGTTTTCGGAGCGGATTTCTGTGAATTCTTGATTTAACGGCTTTGATGACATGCGGTGTTCGATCAAAGCGTGGGCGGCCCGACCGGTGGCGGTCTTTTACATCTCCAGTCTCCTCAAACAGTTTTAGGCATCGGTAGACGAACATGCGGCTAATCCCTAGTGGCAGAAACGTTTTTCATTTCACACTTGAAAGGCGCTATTACAGCTATACGGTGCTCATTATCTAATGATGAAAGTTGACAACAATTTTAAAATCCCGTTACAGACTAAAGCTATTGAGGTAAGCTTTCAAACCCCATATGACATTAACGGGGTATGTTCAGTTCTTCTATTGAAATGGGTGTGTTCAATGTTGTAACAGTATTTATGTCCCTACTAAATAATTGAAGCTCTAATACCCTGCCGATCTAATTGTGGGCCGCCGTAATATGATGGGAGTGTACCCGACTATCATGCCAGTAAACCTAGATTCAAATCCGGATAAGAACATCTAATTTGTAGCGGCTTATTATTGCCGGCGACTTTACGAGTTAGATATTTATCTCTGAGCTATGTAATAACTTCTCTATGAAAATTATTAGCCTTTCGAAGCCGAAGTAAAAAGTAGGTCCCGGTCAGTAAGTACATGGTGGGCCAAAAGTTACTATGGGGTTTACAAATTTAATAACTTCGTTTATATATTTTTTCAGATTATATAAATAACACTTGGAGAATAAATAATGGAGAGATTCACAACTGAACAAAGAACCAGAACAATAGAATTTTATTTTTCAAATCAGCGATCAATAATTTTAACGCAAAGTAATGAGTGGTGAAGCTCATTTTCATTTGAATGGCTGTGTTAATAAGCAGAACTGTAGGTTCTGGGGTTCTGCAAATTCAAGAGACATTGATCAACGCCAATCGCACTCCATTTAATGTGGGATCACATCTGCAAATATCATTGAACCTTACTTCTTCCAGAATGAGAATGGAAGTGCTGTAACCGTAAATGGAGAGCGGTGTCAGTTTATGATAGAAAATTTGTTACGTCCTGCTCTTGAACAGACCAGAGATGTGGTTTCAGCAGGACGGAGAAACTGTCGACACTGCCCAAAACACAATGGCACTTTTAGTTCAAATTTTTGGAGAGCGAATAAATTCTAGAAATTTGGAAATTATTTGGCCAGCGTGATTGCCAGATTTGTCAGCACCCAACTATTTTCTTTGGGGTTATTTGAAGGAGCGAGTGTATATGAACAAGCCCGAGACAATCCTTTAACTCAAGGCCAACATTGTTGCAGAAATTTAAACGCTACAGCCACAAATTTTGAAAGATGTTATGGAAAATACTATAAAACGAGCCCATCATTGCAAAGCTGAAAACGGGGGTCATTTAAGTGACATTAATTTTCATACTTAGTGTAAAGTAAATTCCGTTTTTTGTATATATGACAGCGCATAGAGAAAGGGACCTAAGGGTTAAAAATGTCAATTTTCATTTCTTTTCTTTTTTTTTGATGTGGACAACATCTGAGCATCGAATGAGACCGATACCATGCCGCAAAAGTGTTCCCTCCCAGAGATATGCGCGTTTTATGAAAGTGAAGTCGACGATTCTAAGCGCAAATAGAAAGGGACCTAATCTTTAAAATGGCTCTCCTGAACAAAACTGGTTTTTAACATTAGGTCCCTTTCTATTTTGCGCTTCACATATTATAAAATCTGAGAAAAAATAATAAACGAAAAAGTATTAAAGTTTTTGACCCTATGGTATCTTTTGGCCCACCCTGTGTAAGAATTATAACGTGCACATTTCACTATTTAAAGAGAAGTTACCCTTTGTTCCTTAATGGGATGTTGTGGGAATTAAGTAAGTCAGTAATTATACCCTGCAACACTCTGAGGAGCAGGGTTTTACGAGGGTTGCTATTTATATTTGGGGTCCTGACAATACTAGTGTTCCCACATGCAAACTGGAACTTCCATTGGAAACTTTGGCATTTTTAGCATAGCTTGACTCAGAACGTTTTGTCATTTGAGGGCGAATTGTTTGGTTTACAGTGTGTTGAAAAATTCATCTCAGTCAAAAAATGGAATTATCCCGTGAACATTTTCGTTCGATGATTATTTACGATTTTCGGCGTGGGTTATCGAGACAAGAGTGTTTAAATCAGCTTGTTTCGACTTTTGGCGATGAGGCACCATCAAGAACTACTGTTAATCGCTGGTACCCAGAGTTCAGTCTCGGACGCCGTTCGCTCCAGGATGAATTTCGTGGAGGACGTCCAACTTCGGTCATTTTGCCAGAAACCATCGATGCTGTGCGGGAACTGGTTAAGCAAGACCGACATGTTACATACCATAAGATTGAGACATCCTTGGGCATTAGTATGACAAGCCTCAATAAAATATTGCATGTACATTTGGCCGTGAAAAAAGTTTGTTCTCGTTGGATCCCACATAATTTGACGAATGCTCAAAAAAGGCTCGTATGGATTGGTGTAAAAAAATGTTAAAAAAGTAAGTATAACTTCGGTAGCTCAAATGCAATATATAATATTGTCACAGGTGACGAATTATAGATCTATGCATATGAACCCGAAACAAAACCGCAATCGACCGTATGGGTCTTTCATGACGAGCCAAATCCAACCAAAATTGTTCGTGGAAACAGTACATCGAAGCAAATGGAGGAACCCTCGTATAAGTTAGTTTCACGGCACGGCAATATTTGTAGCTTTCAAAAATGTTTGAGCTAGGCCACACTTGTAAGCATATCGATTGATCAATGTATAATCACCAGTTGATTCCATTTAACAATGTCTGTCTGTCCGTCCGTCTGGTTGTTCATCTGAAGCTTGTAATCAAACAACAGGTTGCAATTGGTGTCCGACTTTCATAGACATTGAAGAAAATCGCTTCAGATTTTGTATCTTCATCAGATTTTTTTATTTTTAGCTCTAGAAGCCACATCTTTCATCCAATCTTGATGAAACTTAGCACGAGTAACTTTTTTGGGCCACGGAATAACGTTAATAAAAGATTTAAGATATTTAGATTTAATTATTGAAGAAAAACCTTGGCGGGTTTAGAAGCAGCTGTGCAGTTCTGCCTGGCAACCGTTGCCAATACATTTCACCAATTTTGTACGGTTATTCTGAAAAAGAAACAACAAAAGGTCTCGAACCAGATTAAAAACTGTTGAAGTCATGAAAATCGGTTTAGTTTAAGATATAGCTCCCACACACATGTGTTCATCCGATTTCAATGTTTTTAGTTTTAGGAGCCACATACATATTGCATCCAATCTTTATGCAATTTGGCACAATTCTGTTATTGATCAAAGCACCGATGTTATAGATATTGAGGGAAATCGGTTCAGATTTAGATCTTTAGAGCCTATCCCAGAGGGTCCAAAACCTTTTTGTGTGTTGGCTTTGTGGACCACGTCCGTAGGATTATATTCAGTTTTTCATTCCGTTTGCAAAATTTCGGATACCGTATATAAGTACAGTATATACGAGTATATTCTAATTTGTCGTAAAATTCGGCTTATCGGTCCATGTTTTAGTATAGATTCTATGCAAAGGTACCTCTCGATTTGCGGCCCTGTTGCGCAAGAAAGAAGAAACTACTACGATCATAATCCAATTTGTCATAGTACGAGTATGTATCGAGCGACTTGTACCCAACCATACCGAAGTTCCATCACATTGACCCATCTTTTGCTATGACATCTATAAAAGATTCCTTCCGATTTAGAATTCTGCCGCTCTAACATTTATTATCCCATCTTGCACGAATAAAGCATTGTGCATTAAGAAGTTCTTTCATGGAGCGTGATAAAATTGGACCATTGTTTTTATACAGCTTTCGAACAAAGGTTCCTTCCAATTTGAAGCTCTACCGCCTCATAATTAATTCTGTAATAAATTCTGGAAATATTGTATCGGTTGTAGCCTAGACAGACAGCGTTAATGTACATTAGCAGAGTTAATGCAAAAACTTGTGCATTATCTTCTCCTAAACCGCATTAACACTGACGTAAATGCCAGATTGTATTACCGCATTTCGCTAATATTTACAATCTGGGAACACCGTCTCAATTTATCACAAACAACCGCTGTACTCACAATCGGCGGATGTTTTTTCACTTGCTCCAACGTTTATACAGGTTTTTCTACGGCTGCTATATATATTTCTGGCCTAATAATGAAAATGCGAATATTTATCATCAAAAATGGTTTTATTGTTTTTCAAAGTATTCTCCAGCATGATTTATACACTTTCGCATGAGCTCAAACTAATTGTCGAAGCACTTTTTCCACTCCGATTGAGACACATCCAAACATGGTTTTCGAACGCTTCAACAGCATCTTCTGGTGACGAAAATCGTTGACCACGGATTTTTTTCTTGCGGGACTAAAATAAGTCATTGGGTGCCAAATCAGGGCTGTACGGCGGATCACCCATCAATTCGACGCTTTGGCCGATCAAAAAGTCGTTGGTTTGAGCCGATGTGTGGGAGCTCGCATTGTCATGGTGTACAATGATTCGTCTTCTCTTGTTCGTTTTTCGAATTTCTCTGGAGACTTCAGGCAAACAAATTGTGGTGCACCACTCAGAATTGACCTCCTACGTTGCTCAAGCGGAACAGTCGCCACATGACTAGTTTTGCCGAAGAAGCAAGCGACCATTTGCTTTCGTTGGATTTGGCTCGTCTTCGAAGACCCACACGGTCGATTTCTGTTTTGTTTCGGGTTCATACGCATAGATCCATGATTCGTCACCTGTGGCGATCTTATAAACGTCTTTTGAAGCAACGCGATCGTATTTTTTCAAAATTTCTTTGCACCAATCGACACGAGCCTTCTTTTGAGCGATTGTCAAATTGTGCGGGATCCAACAAGAACAAACCTTTTGACGGCCAAGTGTTCATGCAATATCGAATGTATGCTGGTGGAAGAAATGTCCAAGGATGCCTCTATCTCACGGTACGACGATCTTGCATTATCAGTTCACGCACGGCATCAATGTTCTCTGGCACAACGGCCGTTTTTGGACGACCTCAGTCTTTGAGCGAGCGTCGGCCACGATTGAATTCATTAAACCAGTTTTCCACAGTGCTATAGGATGGTGCTTCATCGCCATACAAAGATTTAAGTTCATCGATGCATACTTGTTGTGATGCGAAAGTTGTGAAAAATGATCGCACGAAAATGTTCACGAGTTAATTCCATTTTTTAGCCAAAATGTTTGTTTAAGTCACTGTCAAAACGTTCTAAGTACGTTAAGCTAAAAAATGTCAAACTTTGCAGTACGTTTATTTCAGATGGCGCCAGGCAACACTTAGTGTTATATAGCAACCCTCGTATTAAAAACACAACAATTTTATATGGTAATAAAATACAGAATATTTAAGATATAGAGTTCAAATTTATTCCGGGTGTAGTGCAAATGTTATATTTTTAGAATGAAATTTGGTTTTGGTCTTATGGCCACCACGAGCCCGTGTACAGCGATCTTTTCATTGGACCCAATTTTCCACCACCCTTGCACACATTTCGACCGGAAGTTGGCAATCGCTTTGGATGTTGTCACTGAGCTCGTCTAAAGCTGTTGGAAGGGAGTTAAATCGCATGAACGAGCTGGCCATTCGGCCAGACCATTTCTCAAGATAACACGTTTACCGAATTTGCCTTTCAGTAAATCGATTGTAACGCGTGCTGTGTGGCTTGTGTCATTAGTCTTGTTGAAACCAGATATCGGCGATGACAAGCTCATCCAATTCTGGTTAAAAATAATGTTCTAACATGACACGATAGCGCTCTCCATTGACGGTAACATGACGATTGTTTTCATCGACGAAAAAATACGGCCCAATCACACCTCCGGCATGAAAACCACATCACACAGTAATTTCTTGCTGATGCAATTGTGTCTCTTTAAGTACATGCGTATTTGTTGCTGTCCAATAACGCATATTTTGTTTATTGACAAAACCACTCAGCCAGAAATGAGCTTCATCGCTGAAGATGATTATGCAATGAAATTCCGGATTTTCGTGAAACTTTGCCAGAGCCCAATCGGAAAAGTTTCGGCGTTTCAAATGATCAAGTGGCTTTAGTTATTGAGTCAGTTTGAGCTTTTAAGGATGAAGGCCAAGATCTTTTCGCAAATACGCTACTGTGAGGTTTGAGAGTTGCTTACTTCCTGAAAACGCCGAGGAATCGACTGATTTGGCTCATTTAAAACGGATATGCCTATGGCTGCGATATTTACGTCGCTTCGAGCGATACGGCGTCTATTTGGCGCGGGAACATCCAAAAATGAAAACTTGGGTTCAAATTAATTAACTATAGCACGTACAGCCTATCGGGTGGGACGATTATTACGGCCGAAAATAAGAGTAAGAGCTCCTAATGTTGCGACCACCGGCTCAGAATTTCGGTAGCAATTTTTAATGATTTCCAAACGTTGCATTTAAGTAAACTTTACCATGATAAAAATGTTAACTTTGACTAACTTTTTGACACTGAAAGATCATTAAAAATGTTTGAGGGTGCGTTGACATAAAGATACGAAATTGTTATGCCCCTATTGAAAACCCTGTAGTCCTTGCGTGTCGGATCCGAATGCCCAATCCGAGTTCAAAGAGAGATGTTTCTGCCTGGCTAATACCTTAATTTCGTACTCGTAAAGTCGCTAGCTAAACGTTTATACACGCAGAAAAAAGACATGGTTATTACATGGTCACGGCAATAATAACATGTTTTTTGCAATAAAAGTATGTTTGTCACAACCATACTATTGTTTTTTGAATTTAATTTTGACAACATTATGATTGCCGCAATATTACTATTGTTGAAATGTAACAATAGTGTTATTGCTAAATTAAAAAAATTATAATATGGTTAAAGCAACAATATAAATATGGTTGGTGTGACAACAGTATTGTTTTTGCGTTTTATGTTAACAATAATATGATGACGGCAATCATACTTTATGATTGTAATTTTTCTTCATTTGAATATGCTTTTTAGAACAATCTTATTGTTGCGGATTTAATGCAATTATAGTACTTTATATGCAACACACACACGCGTTGTAAAAAGAAATCTATTGATGGCTCTCGATGTGGAGTCTCTTTAGAGGTGGCAAGAGTGAGTTGTATTTTCGTGGGCAATTGTGTGAAGAAAACTTGAAAAGTAAGGTTTACAACAGGTAGTTCTAATTCGTTTGGGGAGAGCCTGGCCTTATAGAGTTCGGTTTTACTTTCAACAATTGCAGCAAGGCTTGCTGAAGAGGGTTGTCACGGACCCGAAATCATGATAAAAGTAGTGTGCATCCACGAAAATCAATGTCACTTTGCCATTTTGTTAAAAAACTTGTCTTCTATTTAACTATAGAAGCAAGAGGTCTTAAGCCGGCTTAATCCCTGTTCAATGTGGAAATTGAAATATTTTAAACAAGCCGCTTTGTCTTTGTTTAACTGAAATATTTTTAATAAAAACTCTTACGTTTTTAAACTAATTTTTTACTGCTAAATAAATAGCTCCTATTGTTTTAAATTTAATGTATTTTTAAAAAAATTTCATAATTCAAATTTATTGTTGACAACTTAACCCAATTCTAATAAATAATATTGAGGATCATAGTATAATTGTGTGTGATCATACTATAGTTGATCCCTACAACCACTATGGTTGTGAGGATCATACTATGGTTGTATGTGAAACATACTAAGGTTGTGAGGATTATAATGTGGTTGTGGTATGGTTGAGTGTTAATCATACTATGTTTGTGGGGATGTGTGTTATGTGTGAATCTTACTATTGTTGTGAGGATCATGTATGGTTGTATTTGAATCATACTATTGTTGTGAGGATCGTAATATTGTTGTACCACAACCATATACCCAACAATAGTATTATCCTTTTCAAATATTGTCACCACAACAATACTTTTTTTCTGCGTGTAGTTGGTTTTACCCGGCTTTGAATCTGGATTTTTTGTGTGATTGTCGTGCACACTAATACATCGCACAATCTACTACCGTTTAACAATTCACATAAAACTTTACACATTTTCTGAGTTTATATTTTTATGTTGTTTCTATTTTAAGCTTTTTCATTATTTATTCATTGGCTGTGTTGCTGTTGTTTTTCAATCAAAATCAAAACAGTTTCAGAGGCAAACAACAACAAAAAAGAAAACAAACACATCTCTCGGGACTTCAATTCACAGGTATTTAATATTCAGTTTTTCTATTACACATACGCGCCAACTAAAATTTAATTATTTGTGAATCAAACAAACACATTGTCACAAATTCATATCCGTTTTGTTTCGACGCCGTTTCACATCAGTTTTTGCCGCTGTGTTTTCGTTTAATAAGCCGGGGATTATGCCGAAGCGCTTCTCCCTAATGGCTTCCCGTATGCTGCCCGGTTAAGGGAATACGAGTAAGTTAACAAAAACTTATTCACACACACATACGCACACATATGCTTTGTATTGTAATAATTGTAATTATTTTCAATCAATGCATTTTTTATGTTTTAAACTTTAAGCGTTGTTGACACACGCGGCATGTGATCGAGTATTATGGGATATGGAGGCTAATAATTGTGGTGTTTTAGGTTAAGCCTCGATTACTACGACTGGGTAGCACAACCAAAAAGTTAAGTCGTTTGTTAACAACAAACTAGGATTGCAAACCATTTCAGAATTCGAGTTGGTTCGGTTTAGTGGTTTGGAACAGATGTGAACCGCTAGTTCGGTTTTAAAATGTTTTTTAGGTACTCTGTCGGTTCAATGGTGGATATAATTTATTTTTATAAAAAACAAAAGCAGCACTTTTAGCTGAGGTACGTACATAAAATCTGAAAAAAGTTAGGTACATTTATAAAAATTGTTAAATTATTACATTTATAAAAATTGTTAAATTCAAAAAAAATTGAGGAATCGAAATTTTCTTTTGTAAAAACAAGCAAGGTATTTTTTTTATTTTTTGCTGTTTGCGATATGGTTCGGTTCGAATTTTTTTTTTGTAACAGCGGTTTGGTTCACTGTTCGGTTCACCTTAAAAAAAGTTATATGATTCGGTTCAAAACCGGTTGGTTTTAGTTTGCAACGAACAATGTGCTAATTTTGATCATGTCTATAGAAAAAACTCTGCTGTACTCGATTTTTAAAAAAAAATTAGAAAAATAATTTTATTAGTATTTGTATAGTTGACCTTTTGTTGTTTATTTTTCAGTTATTTTTAGGCTTGAGGTCATAAGCAAAAAACAGATGTTGGTGTTTTTATAATTTATTTAATTTTAAATTACCCAATATTTCGAACTGACTTCGTCGTTCATCATCAGGGGTAATCACTAAAAACAAAACCGAGAACATAAAATTACAACAATACACAATTTTCTATCACGAATAACATAATTTTTGTTAATAATTACATTTAAATAATTGTTTTACTTCTGTTCTGTTGTACTTCTAACGTTCAACTAAATTGAATTGTATTTGTCTATTGAATGAATTAAGTATTTGAAGACTGTTGTCAATTTCACTTTTCTTTAAATTCACAAAAAGGTCGTCAACATAGTTAGTCATAAGTCTGGGCTTTGTAGTCATTCTTTGTATTGAAACGTTCAGTAACTCTTCCATGATAATGTCGGCTATAACCGGCGATGCCGATGAACCCATTGGCATCCCTTTCTTCTGTTCGAAAATTCTATCTTCCAACCAATTACGAGTATGACCAAACAGTTAAAGAAAAAAGATTAATAACTTATAAAGCAATGACGTACATACCTGGTTTCTCCGAAAGGTTCAACAAATCGGAAGTTTATAATAATGAAACATTTTTATTAGACAGTGAAGAAAAGTCCAATGTAGTTTATAAGATTAAATGTGATGGTGAAAAGTCCAACGTATGCCAAAAGGTATATGTTGGCACTACTGGGACAAAACTAAAGACTAGACTTTCTTCTCACAAATCTGACCTAAAAGCTGTTGATAGACCAATCGAGCAGAAGACTGCCCTTGCGAACCACTGTACTTTGACTGGACACAAGCCAAACTTTAACGACGTAGAAATTTTAGCACAAGAGAGGAATTATAAGAGAATATACACTTTGGAGATGCTTTACATTAACGACGTTCCTACAACTAAGAGAATGAACTTTAAAACTGATAGATGTGCACATACATACAGACATATTGCTAATAAGTACCGACGGAAAGACATACATTAGTTGAATATTAGAAGTACAACAGGACAGAAGTAAAACAATTATTTAAATGTAATTATTAACAAAAATTATGTTATTCGTGATAGAAAATTGTGTATTGTTGTAATTGTTCTCTGATCTTAAAATGTTCTCGGTTTTGTTTTTAGTGATTACCCCTGATGATGAACGACGAAGGCAGTTCGAAATATTGGGTTATTTAAAATTAAATAAATTATAAAAACACCAACATCTGTTTTTTGCTTATGACCTCAAGCCTAACAATAACTGAAAAATAAAATTAATTTTTTGAAATCGTTTTAGTAAAAGGTTGCACGCAGAAAAAAAACATGGTTACTTCATGGTCACGGCAATAATAATATGTTCTCCGCAATAAAAGTATGTTCGTCGCAACCATAATATTGTTTAATGAATTTAATTTTGACATTTTGATTATTGTTGAATTGTAACAATAGTATAATTGCCAAATTTAAAAAAAATGAAAATATGGTTATAGCAACAATATAAATATGGTTGGTGCAACAAAAGTATTGTGTTTTGCGTTTTATGTGAACAATAATATGATTACGGCAATCAGTATGATTGTAATTTTTCTTCATTTAAGTATGCTTTTTAGATAAAATGTTATTGATACGGATCTAATGCAATAATAGTACTTTTTTATCGAAATTACATTTTTTTAAACAAGCTGCTTTGGCTTTGTTTAACTGAAATATTTTTAAAAAAACGCTTACGTTTATTTAAACTTATTTTTTCTACTGTGAAATAAATCACTCTCATTATTTTAAATTTAATGTATTTTTAAATAATTTTCATAATTCAAATATATTGTTGACAATTTAGACCAATTCTAATAAATAATATTGGGGACATCATCATTGTATGTGATAATACTATGGTTGTAGGGATCATAGCATGGTTGCGTGTGAATCATACTATGGTTGTGAGGATCATTCTATGGTTGTGAGGATCATACTATGGTTGTATGTGAAACATACTATGGTTGTATGACTATCACAACCATAGTATGTTTCACATACAACCATAGTATGATCCTCATAACCATAGTATGATCCACATAGTATGTGGATATCATAGTATGGTTGAGTGTGAATCATACTATGGTTGTGGGGATCATAGTATGGTTACTATTGTTGTGAGGATCATATTATTGTTGTATTTGAATCATACTATTGTTGTGAGGATCATAATATTGTTGTACCACAACCATATACCCAACAATAGAATTATCCTCTTCGATTATTGTCACCACAACCATACTTTTTTCTGCGTGTGTCCAACTAAAACGCACGACGTTATTTGGAAATAAAACAAAAAGTTTTCAGAGACTTATCTTAATTTTTTTATTATGATAAAAAGATCTATGGCAATTACGTGTAAAACAAAAAATTGTTGTACAAGCATACTTTTATCCGTGGCATACTTTTATCCGATTGTCCCTATTTTCAATGCCTCTGAGACATAATGGAGGTTCAATTTGGTTAATGCGCCGAATTATCTTAACGTTTAGCTCTGGAGTTGTTTTTGTGTTATTGACGTACACTTTTGCTTTCAAATATCCCCAAAGAAAAGAGGTTCAACGGTGTCAAATCACATGATCGTGGCGGCCAATTATTATCAAATAACACGCCTATTGAATTGCTTCCGCAAAAAGCCATTGTTTCGTTGGGTGTGTGGCAAGTGGCACCATCCTGTTGGAACCTTAAAGGGACTAAACGTACCCCGGTAAAAAGAACATGTTTTAAGTATTTTTTCTATAAATCATAATTTTTTTGGTAGCGGACGATCTTCTTTTGAGCAAAGCAGCTGTACGTTTTGGCCCATGTGGCCCAAAAACGTTCCAAAACGGACCATTTTTTTATAGCGCTTCAGTAGCGTAAGTGCTTTATGGTAGGGTAATGCTTTATGGTCATAAGCTGTTTGGTATTTAAGTGGGCGTGGGCGAAATCGGCTTAGGGGAAAAGTTTTACTCTGGGTACCGTTGAAAAGTACAGTTTTTTGAGTATTTGCTTAACAAATAATAATAATAGATTATACAGGTAGGCGATTTAACATTTTTTATTTGAATCGGCTGTAAAACAAGTGCCGATAATTTTTTTTTTAATTTCTGGTTTTATTAAAAAGGTTGAACTTTGTCATTTAAAAATCGAACACAATATCATTCACATGACTACCACAACTGGCTCAGCAGCCCAATTTTTCAGTACATCTTCGGTTCGAATCTCATCAGAGGGCTACTTCGATTTCATGTTTTATCGCTTTGTCTCTGGATGCTTTGCGTAATATTTATCCTTAATGGCTCCTTACAGAAAATACTTCAAAGGGCTCAAATCACAGCTCCAAGGCGGCCAATTGACATCATTGTTTCGGCTAAATATTCGATTTTCAAAAACATGGTTGAGTTGGCTGTATGACATGTGGCACCATCTTGTTGTAACCAAATGTCTTACATGTGATGAATTTGAATTTTTGAAAACAAAAATTCGTTGAGTATAGCGCGGTAACTCTCACAGTTAAAAAATGGTCCAATGATGCCGCCAGCCCAAAATCCACAGCAATCAGTGACTCGTTGTGGATGCAATTGCTTTTCGTGCGGGTTCTCTGAACCCGGATATGCGGCAATTTTGCTTACTGACATAGCCACCGAGATGAAAATGAGCTTTATCTGAAAACACGAATTTTCGGTAAAATTCTTCATCTCCTGCCAAACATTCTTCAGACCCCTGGGGAAAGCGAAAACGCATCGGTTCCATAATTAAATGACAAAGTTCAAGTTTTACAATAAACTAGAAATTTGAAAAAGTTATAAGAACTTTTTTTACAGCTGATTCAAATTTAAAATGCTAAATCGGTCACTTTATACGAGGGCGACCGCAAAAGTAACTGGCCTAACATAAAAAGAACCGTTTTTTTTGGAATTATTATTATTTATTTTTCAACATAATCTCCTTCCAACTCAATACACTTCATCAAAAGTTTTTCAAGATTTTTAATTCCATCCGAAAAATAAGATTTTTCAAGACCTTCAAAATATGCCTCAGTTTCAGCAAAAAAATTTTTAAATTTGGAAACAAGAAATAATCAGAAGGAGCTAAATCTGGACTATATGGTGGATGCGGAGCAATTTCAAATCGTAATTCGGCCAGTTTTTGTTGAGTTAAAAATGCAGTGTGTGAAGGAGCATTATCTTGATGAAATAGAACTTTTTTTTCTAAATGCGGTCGTTTTATCTTGATTTCTTCACTCAAGCGATCCAATAATGCACAATAATATTCACTATTTATAGTTTTTCCTTTCTCAAGATAATCAATAAATATTATACCCCTTGCATCCCAAAATACTGTGGCCATTACTTTTCCTGCTGACTTAACAGTTTTCGCCTTCTTGGGACCACTTTTACCAGCTTCTATCCATTGTTTTGACTGTTCTTTGCATTCTGGGATGTAGTGATGGATCCATGTTTCATCAACATTTATGAATCGGCGCAAGAACTCTATTGGATTACGCTGATAAATCGCTAAAAGCTCCTCGGAATTGGTCCAACGGACGATTTTTTGGGGCAAAGTCAACAAATGCGGCACCCATCTTGCGGTTATCTTTTTCATGTGGAGTTCATCATGTAAAATACTCCAAACTTGTTTTTCGTGTATTTTAACAATATCAGCAAGTTCTCTGAGCTTTATTCGTCTATCTTTAGTCACTTCATTAAATATTTTTCTAATGTTTTCAATAGTAGTAGCAGTTTTCGGTCTTCCAGAGCGTTGTTAATCTTCCGTTCTTGAACGACCCATTTTAAATTGTTGAACCCAGGATTTCACGGTGGAGTATGATGGTGCATTATCAACATGAACAGAATCCAATTCATCTTTGATTAATTGTGGCGTATAACCTTTCATATTAAAGTATTTAATTACCGCACGAAACTCTTTATTTTGCATTTTTCAAAAATTATAAAACTTGTTTACTTACATCACCTGTAACAAAGAAAATAATCATTAAATATTTCGGAAATTTTGTCAGATGGCTTATAAAAGATTGCTTTTAAAGGAGGCTTAAATCTCTTAAATAACTGCGAGTTGTAGGATATATCATATTCGGTCCAGTCCCACTATAAATTTATACATATTTTTTAAATAGATCGTAGTGTCCTCTTTCTTATGGCCCAATTTTTAGTAAAGCCCGGAAAAAAAATTTAGATACGTATCAAATATTTTGACGCTTATTAAACATTTCTTAAATTTTAAATATCTTTCCGTTCTTTACACAGAAATCTCCCTGAACTCTTGTTCCGGATACCACCTTGTCTTAAGCCAAACAAGTGTATCAAGCAAAAGCATTTCCAAACATTTCGAAACCCATCAACGACCATACGGTCATTATTGAAATGATAATATCCAAACTAAACGGCAAAATGTAAAACTTTTCGAAATTGCAACAAGCAATCATGATGAATATGTCGGCTAAGGTCTACATTGTTGTTGTTGTAAGCATCTTCGTTTACCTCTACGTCTTCTTCGTTCTTATCTGGTCTTGGGATATTGCAATTTAATTTCTTTTTGTTAAAACCTTGCGATGTTGCTTCATTTCTCTTTTGATTTGAAATCTACGACTAAAGTTTCTTTACTCTTTCTCTAGTCTGGTACAAAACAAAGAAAAAATAAATGCTTAGAAAAGGTAAGACATGAACAAGGACGGTATGGAACTTATCAAACGATAGCCGGGTTTTTGGTTTAGTTTTAGCAATAGAAACAGACACTGCAATTCTATTATGCATATCATCCATCCACTTATCTTGGACAGCATTCCTTCTCCCTTTGCCCCGAAACTTATTGCCGTATCTTCCACGGGCAGCCCCATTCGCAGGGAGTTCTTCTCTTTCATAGGTTTTTTTTTATTCTGTTTTGTTTTCGTTTTGAACGCTAAACTTTATTTGAAACTGCATTAAAGTATGGGAAAGAAAAGAAACTTGTTTTTTGTGCATGTCCTTATTTTTGCTTCTTCTTGTTCCAGTTTCGTTCCATCTTTGGGGGATATTTTTGATGTCTTTGTCTTAAATTTTGTTGTCGTTGTATTAGTTTTGCCGAAATACGAGGGCTAATCTGAAGGAATGAAAGTGACATAGAGAGCAATTGTGATGGCAGCAAACGAAAGGCTTTAATGAGACTTGGACTTATCGAACTAAGACTTGTTTGTATTCAATTTGTTTGAGAAACCTCATCGCAGAATTTCGGTACCAAGGTAAGCAGTGAAATATATCGGTTGGGTCGCGCCATTTTATTTACTTCATAATCTACGACTAAAGTTTCTAAAGGGTCGGGCCCGTTTATTTACCTTATGATCATTCCCGTGTTTTATTAAATGCATTTAGGCTTTACTCAAAGTCGAACTGGAGAATTTAGTCTGGTGCAGATCTTTGTTTCAGGAAGTCACGGTAGCTGTACTTTAAAACCAAATATGCTGACCCCTATAATGCCCTCCAAAGAAAGAAAGTCACATCTACATATGTGACAGCGCATAGAGAAAGGGACCTATGGGTAAAAAAATAAATTTTCACTTTTTTTTTTGACGAGGACAACATTTGAGCATCGAATGAGACCGATCCCATGCCCCAAAAGTGTTCTCTCCCAGAGATATGCGCGTTTTGTGAAGTGATGGTACACCAAAGATACACGTATTTAAATCTTTAAAATGGCTCTTCTGAACAAAACTGGTTTTTACCCTTAGGTCCCTTTCTAATTTGCGCGTCACATATTAGTAGTTTTGAGATATTTAGCTTTTTGAACTACGGAACACGCTGGAAGTGGTGGATGTGACCATTTTGCTTAACGTTTTTCAGTCACTCACAGTTGAAACGGGGTCTTTTATGTTTTACACAAAAATAAGAACCTCATTCGCGGTTCCGAATCTGCCCTTAACTCAATTTTGACACTTTGGCGCTTGTGACTATCTTTCTGAGGAAGGCAGAATAATTCAGCAGAGGTGTTTGATGGGACAGTTTTGTTTATACGAGGCTTGCTATTTATATTTCGGGTCCTGACAATACTACAGTTCACAGATGCAAACTGGAACCTCCATTGGAAACTTTGACATTTTTTAGCATAACTTCACTCAGACCGTTTTGTCATTTGAGGGCGAATTGTTTTGCTTACAGTGTGTTGAAAAATTCTTCTCAGTCAAAAAATGGAATTATCCCTTGAACATTTTCGTGCGATGATTTTTTACGATTTTCGGCGTGGGTTATCGAGACAAGAGTAGTTAAATCAACTTGTTTCGACTTTTGGCGATGAAGCACCATCAAAACTCACTGTTAATCGCTGCTACCAAGAGTTCAGTCTCGGGCGCCGTTCGCCCCAGCATGAATTTCGGGAAGAACGTCCAACTTCGTTCACTTTGCCAGAAACCATCGATGCTGTGCGTGATTTGATTAAGCAAGACCGACATGTGCCATACCGTGAGATTGAGGCATCCTTGGGCATTAGCAAGGCAAGCATCAATAAGATATTGCATGTTCATTTGGCCGTGAAAAAAATTTTTCTCCTTGGATCCCACATAATTTGACGAATGCTCAAAAAGGCTCGTATGGATTGGTGCAAAGAGATGTTGAAAAAGTATAACTGCGTTAGCTCAAAGGCAGTGTACAACATTGCTATAGGTGACGAGTCATGGCTCTATGCATATAAACCCAAAACAAAACCGCAATCGACCGTATTGGTCTTTCAAAACTTGCCAAACTTAACAAAAGTTGTTCGTGGATGAAGTACATCTAAGCAAATGATGTGTTTTTTCGGTATAATCGGCCATGTTGCCACAGTGCCTTTAGTGGAACGTAGGACGGTCAATTCTAAGTGGTATACAACCATCTGTTTGCCAACAGTGTTCGAAGAAATGAGGGAAAATAATAATAGAAGGCGGATCATTTTGTATCACGAGCTCTCACACATCAGCTGAAACGATGAGCTATTTGACCACTCAAGATGTCGAATTGATGGGCCATCCACCGTACAGCCCTGTTAGTCTATGGGGGATCTGTTTCGATATCCAGGTGGAGGAAATGCGCCATTTGAACTGGATGCTTCCACAGAGATCTGGACTGAGCGGGCTTGGTCCGGAACGTTAGCATCAATTCGTACCTAATAAGAATTGAGGCGGCTGTACCATCCAGATCTCAGCTGAGCCAGAAGCACGCGCGTATGCCTAGCTTGTACCTTCACCTCAGGAGAAATCGCCGGGGGATGCTCTGGTATCTGGATACCTCTACTGCGACTTCATCGGCGTGAATGCTGTTCAGACCTGCCTGATAGTTTCGAAAGATCGTACCTGATCTGCCTGGGCGGAGGCATCCTGTCCAAGAGATGGTGGTTAGGATGACTGCTGCGAAAACACCCTAGCAGGTATTGCTTAGACAGCAGGAAATTGTATATGCGTAGATGGTCATCTGAAGACATACGAAGACCCCTGCTGAGGGCGGCATTTCCTGCAAGTCTGAATTTTCTTCCACTGCGTCGTACTCACGTTCGCCGACCATACACGTGCTGCGTAGTTCGCTATAGACCGACCTATCGCTTCGTAAGAGGTCAACAACGTTTCTTTGTCGGCTTCCCAAAAAAGGCTGTTTAATGGGATCCCAAGGATTTTGGCGTAAATGGTAGTCGGGATGTTGACGTCATCGACTTAAAGTGACAACTGCACCTCTGCGTTCCAAGCAGTAAACAAGTGGCTGATGATTTGGAGGCGGATATTTTCAAATTTCTTGAACATGTGTGCTTTGGTTATTTTGTAAACAGTGTAACAAAGTGCTCGTATTGTCATATAAAAAAATGTGAGTGCACTGATAGCTTGTCAGATATACGAGGGCATATCAATAATTCCGTGACTTTTCCAACTTCCCTCGTAGTTATATGAAATACAACACTGCTCCCATCAAGTACCATTTGTTAATAGACTAATGTCAATTTTTGAGAGAGATCCGTCATTTAGTTTGTGTTGAACAGCTGCTCAAAACATACTTGTATATCAAGTTGAAAATCACACTACAATTCCCGCACCCTGTACATGTCACTTTGCCATTTGGTAAAAAATTTAGTCTTTTAGCAAAATGTACATGCAAGAAGTCTTGAGCCGATTAATCCCTGTTCAATGCGATAATGGTAAAGTCCGAAACAAACCGAATAAATGTTTTGTTAAAACAAAAAACGGGTGTATTTAAAGTGCTCAACTAAAACTTACACTACCATCCTCGTTTGGTCGGCCCACAGCTTTCGGCATCCTTTAAGTCTCCTTTAACTGAAACACTATAAAGTTTTCTCTCTTGGACGTTAATGTTATTGTTGTCATAGTTGCTGTATTCCTTACCTAGAAAACTTTGTCCAAAAGTTGAAGCGAATAGGAAAAAAAAACACACCGCATCATTTCTTAGGACGAAGACGACCAGGAAGGAAAAAATGGAATAGATCCACTGATGGCAAAGTTTCTTGCTCTGCGAAGGGGAGGGGGAAACTAAAATTAAGACGAATCAAAGAACATTGTAAGTAACGTTTAAATAAAATTTACATATTCCTTTACATAAAATGTTGTGCAAGTACTTTGCGAGGTTTTGCTGGTAGTTTCTCATGTTTCCGTTTCTAGTCCTTTTGGCAAAAATTGCCGAAAAGCAAATTTGGTTATTTTCGTTTCTTTGGCCTTCCCGTAAAAGATGGATGATACGAAGAAGCGCACCGAAATTCTATTGCAGATGTTTGAATATTGTTTGATATATTTGAGAATATTTAAATTTAGTTAAAATAATAAAATTACGTTACGTTTATTGTCATGGTTTAGGGGAAATTGAAGCGTGGCTGGAGGAGGATAGCAGGTGGTGGGGTTTCCTTTATTTGTTGGGTCAAAAGTTAACAAAACAACAGTGGTTTTAAATTGGTCTCCCTATTTCCCTAGAAAATTGTCTAAGACAGGCCAACTGGCATACTTATAACCACCCCCCTCACATGGTTCCTCCAAATGGGTCACAGTTTTATTTCTCTTTAAGATTTGTGCCATATCCTATTGCAGGAGAGCATCGAGACCTGGGGTGTTAACAAAAATGAGAAATCGAAGCAAATGTTGGAGGCCTACGGCAGTAGCCGCATAAACGTGTCATAAAACTTTGCAAATAAATTGAAACAGACATAAATCAGTGAAATGCTATGGCAAAAGCCACAGTCACAGCTACAACAGTAGGAAAATCCACGGCAATTATACATAAACAGGGTATGTATATTTCTATATATATAAACTCTTGTACGTGAATCTGGAAATCAGACATATATTGTTTTACACACATTTGACTCGCCTAAGAAACGCAGGTGTTGTTAAATATTCCGTGGTTTACGTAGATTTCTCATTTGATTGCTTTCCCTAAGCACAGTGGTTCCGGACGAGTCAAAATGTGTAAATCTTTAAACCATCCAAAGAGTGTAAGGAAACGCTTGAGGACATCTTATTTAATGACCACCAATATATCGAGCCCTAACCGTGAAAAGGTTGTAAGCGACAAATAGAAAATTTTACAGGAGAGCGGTTTTTTGTCTACAAAAATGTTGTTCTAAATCTTCCAGCCTGGAATAAATTCGTAAAAACTAAGACACTCCGTTTTACGAATTTATTCCAGGTGTAGTGCAACTGTTACATTTTAAGAAGGTGTACAGCGATCTCTTCTTTAGAACCAATTTTCCACCTCTCTTGCACACATTTCGACCGGAACGTTGGCTCATTTTGAACGAATACTCTTAAGGCTGCGATATTTTTGTCGCTTCGAGCGGTACGGCATCTCTTTGGCGCCGAAGCATCCAAACGTGAAAATTTGGAATCCAATTTATCCACTAAGGGCGGTTCGGAAAGTTCTTAGCCTATTAATGAAAGAGAATAGTTAGTTTTTCCAATATATTTTTATTTTTCAATATAATCTCCTGAAACTTCAACTTCACTTAGTCCAACGCTTATCTAGCAATTCTATCCCTTGATTAAAATAGTTTTCCTCAAGGTCTTCAAAATAGTGGATTACAACTGTAATTGCATCTTCATTTGAGGTAAAACGCTTGCCAGCAAGGATTTTTTTTAGATTTGGGAACAGGTAAAAGTCACTGGGAGCTAAATCAGGAGAATAAGGTGGGTGGTCAAGCAACTCGTACTTTAATTCGTTGATTTTAGCCATTGTTAAAACACTCTTGTGCGCTGGTGCGTTGTCTTGATGAACAATTATTTTTTTGTGTTGTAAGCCAGGACGTTTTTCTCGAATTTGTACATTTAATTGATCTAAAAGGTTGCAATAGTACTCTGAATTTATTGTTTTACCCTTTTGCAGATAGTCAATCAATAAAATACCTTTGAAGTCCCTAAAAACCGTTGCCATAACCTTACCAGCCGATTGAATTGTTTTCGCCTTCTTTGTGGCACTTCCTCCAGCTTCAGTCCATTGTTTGGATTGTTCTTTTGTCTCTGGAGTATAGTGGTGGATCCATGTCTTATCAACAGTTATGAAAAGACGCTTAAAATCCATTTTATTTCGCTGAAAACGATCCAAACAAGCTTGAGAAATGTTCATTCTTATGCGTTTTTGGTCGACTGTTAACAAGTGCGGCACCCATCTTGCAGAAAGATTTTTCATCTGTATTTCTTCATGCAAAATTAAATGGACTCGATCATTTGAGATGCCCATGATATTAGCTATTTCACGCACTTTAATTCGTCGATCATTTAATACCACATCATGCACTTTGGCTACAATTTCTGTTGTTGTTGCTGTTTTTGGACGTCCACTACGTGGTTCATCTTCAATGCTTGTACGACCACGTTTAAATTCAGCAACTAAATTTTTCACTGTTGCATATGAAGGAGCACTTTCACCTAACACATTCACCATATCATTATGAATTTCTTGTCCCGATAAACCTTTTTTATGTAAATATTTAATGACACCACGCATTTCTAATTTTTCCATTGTAAAAAAATCGCGGATGCGTCTTTTGGGAACACCTGTTTCTATATGAAGGAGTTGCCAGATCGAAACAAAATTTAACATGTGTTCATAGCAGAGATGGAAGTTTCCAAAACACTTAACTTTTTTATTTCGTTCAGATAACCGGACACTTAAAATTTAACCAAGAGTTGGTCCAGTTAATCAATGCCAAAAATCTATAACAAGAACCAATACGAGGGTTGCTATTTATATTTTGGGTCCTGACAATACTAGTGGAACTGGAACTTCCATTGGAAACTTTGACATTTTATAGCATAATTTCACTCAGAACGTTTTGTCATATGAGGGCGAATTGTTTGGTTTACAGTGTGTTGAAAAATTCATCTTAGTCAAAAAATGGAATTATCCCGTGAACATTTTCTAGCGATGATTTTTTACGATTTTCGGCGTGGGTTATCGAGACAAGAGGGTTTAAATCCACTTGTTTCGACTTTTGGCGATGAAACACCATCAAAACCACTGTTAATCGCTGGTACCAAGAGTTCAGTCTCGGGCGCCATTCGCTCCAGGATGAATTTTGTGAAGGACGTCCAACTTCGTTCGCTTTGCCAGAAACCTTCGATGCTGTGCGTGAACTGATTAAGCAAGGCCGGCATGTGACATACCGTGAGATTGAGGCATCCTTGGGCATTAGTATGACAAGCATCAATAAGATATTGCATGTTCATTTGGCCGTGAAAAAAATTTGTTCTCGTTGGGTCCCACATAATTTGACGAATGCTCAAGAAAGGCTCTTATGCACGCAGAAAAAAAGTATGGTTGTGATAATAATATTCGAAGGGGATAATACTATTGTTGGGTATATGGTTGTGCTACAACAATATTATGGTCCTGACAACAATAGTATGATTCAAATACAACCATACTATGATCCTCACAACAATAGTATGATTCACACATAACCATACTATGATCCCCACAACCATAGTATGATTCACACTCAACCATACTATGATCTCCACAACCATAGAATGATCCTCACAACCATAGTATGTTTCATATACAACCATAGTATGGTCCTCACAACCATAGTATGAATCACACGCAACCATGTTATGATCCCAACAACCATAGTATGATCTCACACAATTAAACTATGATCCCCAATATTATTTAATAGAATTTGTTTGAGTTGTCGATAATAGGTTTGATCCCCAATATTATTTATTAAAATTGGTTTAAGCTGTCAACAATAGATTTGAATTATGAAAATTATTCAAAAATACATTAAAATCAAAATAATAGGAGTGTTTTATTTCACAGAAGAAAAAATAAATTTAAATAAACATAAGCGTTTTTATTAAAAATATTTCAGATAAACAAAGCCAAAACAGCATGTTTAAAAAATTTTAATTTCGATATAAAAGTACTATTATTGCATTAGATCCGTACCAATAACATTTGTTCTAAAAAGCATATTTAAATGAAGAAAACTTACAATCATATAGTATGATTGCCGTAATCATATCATTGTTAACATAAAACGCAAAACACAATACTTTTAAATTTGGCGGTAATGCTATTGTTACATTTCAACAATATTAATATTGAAGCAATTATACTATTGTCAAAAATAAATTCAGTTAACAATACTATGGTTGCGACGAACATACTTTTGTTGTGGAGAACATATTATTATTGTCGTGACCATGTAGTAACCATGTTTTTTCTCTGCGTGTGGATTGGTTCAAAGAGAGTTTGAAAAAGTATAACTCTGGTAGATCAAAAGCAGTGTATAAAATTGTCACAGGTGACGGTGCATATAAACCCAAAACAAAACAGCAATCGACCATATGGGTCTTTCTAGACGAGCCAAATCCAACAAAAGTTGTTCGTGGAAGAAGTACATCGAAGCAAATGATTGCGTTTTTTTTCGGAATAACCGGTCATGTTGCCACAGTGCCTTTAGTGGAACGTAGGAGGTCAATTCTGAGTGTTATACAACCATCTGTTTGCCAATAGTGTCCGAAGAAATGAGGAAATATAATAAGAGAAGACGGATCATTTTGCATCACGACAATGCGAACTCTCACACATCAGCTGAAACGATGTGTTATTTGACCACTCATCGAGTTGATGGGCCATCCACCGTACAGCCCTGATTTGGCACCCAATGACTTCTTCTTATTCCCTAGCATCAGGAAAAAAAATGCGTGATCAACGTTTGTCACCGCCCGGAGGTGTCTCAATCGGAGTGGAAAAAGTGCTTCGAAAATTGGATTGCGCGCATGCAAAAGTGTATTGATCTTAAAGGAGAATATTTTGAAAAACAATAAAACCATTTCCAATAATAAATTATTGTGTTTTTATTGCCGGACCCGAAATATAAATAGCAATATACATGCACAAATTCAGTTTCAATAATCATTCTCATTAGTTAGGGTAACCGATACTTGATCTATTCAACCAATACTTTCAGTTCCCAATACTGCTAATTGCATCACATTTCAATCAACATTCGGTTAAAGCGATGGAATACATGGATAGTTCGTGCAACCAACAACATTCGGTTGGCAAAAAATTCGGTCTGTTCTCTGGCAAAAAAATTGATCTGTTCTTTGTGCGTTTTCAATGTAAAATCTTCTTCAAAATATGCAATAGTCGCTCGTGCACAGCTCATAGCTTTAAGATCAGTTTTCCATTTGTTTCTTAATGGAATTTTGTGGGAATTAGCTAAGCGTGTAATCCTATTCAACTGGCTTAAATCCAGAATTAAATTGCCTTAACCTTGTGTTTACCAAGAAACCGCCTTTAAACTCCTTAGCTGCAGCTATTTGCATTGAGAATGCTATGTCCTGTCAATCGTACCTTCTGGCTGGCTTTATACTAGAGATAAGGGATGACCAAGAGAAGTACTGATTTAAGTCGATTCCAGTGGCAGTCAGCAGGAAATGGTAACCACTGTGCAGTATCCCTCCTACCTTGACTCTTAAGGTTTTCATTAGAACATCAAGGAATGCGTTGTTGTTTTTGTAATACATAACGAATAGGACTGTGAAGGTGTGTGTGGCGGTGTGTGTATGTGTGCATACGATATTCACCCAAGTACGTGAGATAATTTAAAGGTTAAGTGTATGCATGTGTTCGTGAATCCTTGTGCGTATGTATGTGTGCATCTTACAATCACGTAACGAGAGCAGCAGCGAGCATTCCATCATATTGAACATATTTTATGCGTTTCTATTTCTAAACACACACACACATACTAGTACTTATGTATGTGTGTATGTATTGACATTTGCCCAGATCTATGTCAGAGTGTAAGAGTGTGGGAGAGAATGAAAGTGCAAAGGTAAGGATGTTGGTGTCTATGACAGTGTAATTGTATTGTGCTTAATTCATGTCGCATGTGTGCTAATGTGTGTGTGTGTGCGGAAGCGTGTCTGTCTGTCTGTATTTGTTACACAAGTTCAATGCAAACGAAACGTGCCTCAACAAAGTTTAGCTTTGCCTTCAATCTTGGCTCCTGCTTCTTTTTTAATTTGTTGGATACAGAGTTCGCGTGTGTGTGTGTCTGCGTGTATCGCATACATGTATTTGTGGCCATGTGTTAAATGTTTTACATGTGTAAAACATTCGCTGCTCTCTCTCTCGATTTTTTCAAAATTAGAAATTAATGTCTTTACAATGCGATTTAATGGATTAACTTTCGATATTATGTGCTAGCATGTCTGTACATTAGGGTGCTCTATTTCTTTCAACAATTTCGAGGAAAAAAGAGGATATGTCTTTTCTATGGAGATAAAAAAGGTTCACGTAAAGGATGGGGACAAGTTTATGTACAGGGTGGATCGCGGTATTTTCATTTTTTGCACTGTAGGCTATGGCGGCACTGTTGGTCGAAGAGAGTGGAGAGTTTGCGTTGCTTATAGTCGCTGAAGGGAGATTTGTATGCGTTTGCTTTTCAGTTGCCATCATGCATTGGACACGTGAGGAGAGGTCATTTTGTGTTGAAGCATATTATTCAAAGGCGCACTCGATCATTGCAGTGCAGCGTGCTTTTCGTTTACAATTCACTGTTCCCCCACGAGGAAGTATTACTGGACGGAAATCAATTTTAAATTGGGAAAGTTCATTTAGAACAGCAGGGAATGTGTCATGTGTATAAAGGGGACCTGAGACAAGAATTACAACACCACAAAACATCGAGAGAGTTCGAGTAGCAGTAATGCAATCTCCGAAACGCTCTGCTCGGAAGCAATCACTTGCTCTTGGCATTTCCTGGACGTCTTATCTCTTTGAGAGGTGATGTCAAATGGCACGCTCACCAGACTTAGCCCTTGCAATTTTTTCTTTTGGGGTTACCTAAAGTCGAAGGTATATATCAACCGTCCCAACACCTTGGAAGACCTAATTAATAATATTGAGGCTGAAATTGGCCGAATACCAGTCGACATGCTTGTAAGAGTTCATGAAAACTTCAGAAAACGTATGCAGCAGTGTGTGGATAGTAAAGGTCGACATTTGCCGAAAACACTATTTAAACCATGTAATTAAGAAATTCCCTTGCTGTTCAATATAATTAGTATATAAAATAAATTTTTCTAAACTTCACAATTTTTTAATTTCATTCCCAAAAAATCACATTATCGCGCTCCACCCTGTATATCCACAATCTAGTGGAAAGGAGAAAAAATAAAACGCATATAATTTAATGTTAGCTTTATTATAAAGATAAGGGTTTCTCATTATGTTTTAAAAATAATTTCGGGCAAGAGAACGCCGCGGCTGGCCCGAATAAATTCCCGTCGAGAGGCCCAATTTTCGACCACTTTCTGCAGCATTTGGGGCCGTATGTCAGCAACAATGCGCCGAATATTCTCTTCCAAGGCGTCAGTCGTATCAGGCTTATCTGTGTAGACAATCGACTTCACAAAAAGTAGTACAGCGGTGTTAAATCGCACGATCTTGGAGACCACGTCACAGGCCCACGATGCGAGATAATGCGCTCACAAAAGATTATTTCAATAAGTTGATTTATAGCGTTCCCCATTGACTGTAACATTATGGCTGGCTTCATTTTTGGAGAAAAATGAACCAATGATTCCCTCTGCCCATAAATCACACCTCACAGTGACATTTTGAGGACGCGTCTCAACAATGGCTTGTAGATTTTCGTTATTTCAAAGGCGACAATTTTAGTTATTAACGTACCCGTTCAACCAAAAGTGAGCTTCATCGCTGAATATAATTTTCTTTTAAAAATCAGGATCGGTGGCCATCTCGTTTTGGGACCATTCCCCACGATTTGCAAACGGTGTTTCGGAGTAAGTCTTTTTATTGTGAAATGGCAATCCAAACTGAGCATAAATCAAATGACGGCTGTTAAAAGACCAACTACGAATATAGTGTGGCCAAATGGAAAATCACACGCCTGAAAAACACCCTATATAATACGTTTACTTCCTTCAGTCCTGGATAAAATAAAACCAAAGTTCCTTCTTCATGTTACTGCCTTGGCCAATATCGAATAAAAGCTCCAGTATAATTAAGCGATCATCAAATATCGCCATCTTTATGAAAAATTTCGTTTATTATTTATTTTATTTCCTTTTTAAAAATCAATCAAATAAAAAGAACGCATTCCATTTTCAATTCCAATACGAAATTCCAATTAAAATTTGTCAACGTTCCATTTGCAAAAAAGCTTGCAATGAGGATGAATTCACGTTGTTTTTTCTATTTGCTTTACACATCATATCGTACATGGTTTTTATTTTAGATTTTGTATATTGCATACTTCTCGAGGAGAACATGTGCTGGAAAAATACTGCATACCTTTTGGCGTTTTCCACAAGAAATGAGTGTTGGTTTGTTGTCGTTGCCGTTGACGTTGTTGCATTACGATAAATATTATTTGTAATAATTTTCAACTGTACGTGTAGACGTTGTGCAAAATATTGGGGTGTACTGACAACATACGAGTATTTTTAGGAAACGGCCGGTTGCGGATATGGTAAACTTTAGTCGGCTTTATTCATCGTCAAGTAGATTTCAAACAAAAAATAATAAAGTACAATTAAATCCTTTAGCTGAAATAGGGCCGGTGTAAATTTTGAACTTGGGACCTCTTTCGGTTTGCCATCTTATGTTGCAAATAAAGATCTGTCAGCTCTTTACCTTAATACCTACTTCCTTAAGGAATTATTGCTTAAGCCACTTTTGTCTGTAGTGCTCTAGACTCGGACTGTGCCATAGAACGAGCTCTACCTCCACTGGCAAAATATTTCGTATCTGAAATAGGACCTGTGCAAATGTGAAATAGGGCCTGTCCTCATCCTTACACATTCTGCTGAAGTTGGAATATCTGTTACCCCAGCCGGGATAACGTCAGGTACGATAGTCCCAGCTTTGACTGAATAGTAACCTGAGCTTTGGCCTAGTCACATCAGCATAACCGTTCTGCCGGTATTTACCTTGTGTAAGATGGCCCCCGATGTAGTGGATTTCATTCTAGCATATACATTTTGGTTAAATCTTTATAGAATTATTTTCTTTGACGTTTTGGAGAATTTTTTAATCGGCGTTTTACCGAGCCTCTATATGCAAGGTGTAGTCTAGCTAGCTCATATGATAAAAATAAGGGTGGCTGGACACCGTATTTACAATATCGACCCTAGTGATTAAGGCACAGATCCTGTATTTTTTCTAAGATTAACTTAAATATAATTCTTCATTCTTTTTTTCCAGGTAGTGCCAGACCTGGAATTCAACATTTCTAAACTATGGCTGGTATCGGTCTACATGGCCTGGAGGACATTGGCAGCACATGATACAGAACGCCAGCGATGTCAATGTGATTCATCACATATGGGAAAGTCCTCATACCAACGATAGGGGTAAGTCACTTGCTAAATAAATTGTAGAGACTAACCTAAGCATACGCAATAGAGGTAAACTAAGCTTCATCACATACAGAGAACAGTTTCGAATTTGTTTCCCAACCGAATGATTGAGGTTGCATGTACTTCGAGTATTCCATCAGTACAACCGAATGCTAGTTGCTGCTCTGTCACTTTCGACAATTGGAACTAAAACATCGTTTAAATATAGAAAGTTTCCGAACCTCCAGAAAAGAATTTTTGGAGCCAAAAATCCACATGCCGCACTTGTTAAACGCAAAAATATAAAATTTTCATCAGAGGCTTAAAACTGTGTGCTTAAACACTTCGAGTACTCGAAAACATAGCTGGAAATGATGATGGAAGATTTGTACTAAAAACATTGGACTTAAAGTCAGAAATAATCGAATTATATTATTTTTATAATGCCTATTTACACATTGAGTATTCCGTCAGTACAACCGACTGTAAATAGTGGCTCTGTATTTTTTAGTTAGTAAAACTAATGTATCGGTGAAACATACAAAAAGACAAAAACCTGTTAAGGCACCAAAAGTACTTTAAAAACATAGAAACGTCATGTCGAGGAAAACAGTAAAAAAGAGAATACTAGGGTGTCTATTTACTTTACATTTCGGGTCCGGCAATAAAATCAAAATTATTTGTCATTAGAAATGGTTTTATTGTTTTTCAAAATATTCTCCTTTAAGATCAATACACTTCTGCATGCGCACAAACCAATTTTTGAAGCACTTTTTCCACTCCGGTTGAGACACCTACAAAACATGATTTTTAAAAGTTTCAACAGCTGTCCGGGCGATGAAAAACGTTGATCACGCATTTTTTTCTTGGTGCTAGGGAATAAGAAGAAGTTATTGGTTGCCAAATCAGGGCTGTACGGTGGATGGCCCATCAATTCGACATCTTGAGTGGTCAAATAGATCATCGTTTTAGCTGATGTGTGAGAGCTCGTTCCTCATTTTTTCGAACACTGTTGGCAAACAGATGGTTGTATACCACTAAGAATTGACCGTCCTACGTTCCACTAAAGGCACTGCGGCAACATGACCGGTTATACAGAAAAAACGTCAAAATTTGCTTCGATGTACTTCTACCACGAACAACTTTTGTTGGCATTAGGTCGTCTTGAAAGACCCATACGGTCGATTGCTGTGTCGTTTCGGGTTCATATGCATAGATCCATGATTCGTCACCTGTGATAATACCATACACTGTCTTTGAGCTACCGCAGTTATGATTTTTCAATATCTCTTGCAACATCTCGTGTGGATTACGAGCCTTTTTTTGAGCATTCCTCAAATTATGTGGGATCCAACGAGAAAAAATTTTTTTCACGGCCAAATGAACGTGCAATAACTTATTGATGCTTGTCATACTTATGCCCAAGAATGCCTCAATCTCACATGTTGGTCTTGCTTAATTAGTTCACGCACAGCATCGATGGTTTCTGGAAAAGTGAACGAAGTTGGACATCCTTTACGAAATTCATCCTGGAGCGAACGGCGCCCGAGACTGAACTCTTGGTACCAGCGTTTAACAGTGACTTTTGATGTTGCTTCATCGCCAAAAGTCGAAACAAGTTGATTTAAACACTTTGGTCTCGATAACCCACGCCGAAAATCGTAAAAAATCATGGCACGAAAAGTTCACGGGATAATTCCATTTTTTGACTGAGATGAATTTTTCAACACACTCCAAACAAAAAATTTCGCCCTCAAATGACAAAACGTTCTAAGTCAAGTTATGATAAAAAATGTCAAAGTTGTCAATTAAAGTTCCAGTTTGCACCTGGGAACATTAGTATTGTCAGGACCCGAAATATAAATAGCAACCCTCGTAAAAAATGTTTACTAGAAAACATTGGACTAATCGATTGGCTAAAGGTCAGTAATAATCGAATTATTTTATACTCGTATTATAACGCCGATTAAAAATTATCTCTAAAACAACCTATTTTGGTTATGATAAAATTTTAGTTATCATCACTAAGAACTGGTTGCAACAACAAATTGTTTGCCAAACTATTGGCAACTAAGTAACTTCTCCGCGTTTCTTTTACTTGACCGGTCAATTGGTTGTGTGTATTATACGATGCATATATTCTTCATCTTGTGGTACGCCGAATTGACATGACGATTATAAACATTTGGTAATTACAACCGCAAGTCTTATTTAAACCTAAATTTTTGTAGTTCCAACCGACTTCCAACTAATTTTTTTCTGTGTGTACAGAAAGTGTCTATAAGCCAGTCTTCTAACCTAGTGTTAGAAAAATAGCCTACTAATTGCTGGTAAAAATATTCGAACCACGTGGGACAGTGAGCAGGTTGCGAAGCCCATTACAGCAGCCCTTACGTCTCAGAGAGAGAGAGAGGGGTCCAGCGGTATAAGAGAGAACCTTTAGATCATCAAAACTATCAGGCAGGTCTGAACAACATTCACGCCGATGAAGTCGCAGCAGCAGTATCCAGCTACCGTGTGAATGTAGTGCTAGGGGAACATCCCCCGGAGATTTCAACCGACTTCCAACTAATTTTTCTCTCTGTGTATACTTAGAAAGTGTCTATAAGCCAGTCTTCACACCTAGTGTTAGAAAAATGGCCCACTGATTCCCGATAAAAATATGCGAACCACGTGGGACAGTGAGCAGGTTGTGAAGCCTTTACGTCTCAGAGAGAGAGGGGTCCAGCGGTATAAGAGAGAACCTTTAGATCATCAAAACTATCAGGCAGGTCTGAACAACATTCACGCCGATGAAGTCGCAGCAGCAGTATCCAGCTACCGTGTGAATGTAGTGCTAGGGGAACATCCCCCGGAGATTTCAACCGACTTCCAACTAATTTTTCTCTCTGTGTATACTTAGAAAGTGTCTATAAGCCAGTCTTCACACCTAGTGTTAGAAAAATGGCCCACTGATTCCCGATAAAAATATGCGAACCACGTGGGACAGTGAGCAGGTTGTGAAGCCCATTACAGCAGCCCTTACGTCTCAGAGAGAGAGGGGTCCAGCGGTATAAGAGAGAACCTTTAGATCATCAAAACTATCAGGCAGGTCTGAACAACATTCACGCCGATGAAGTCGCAGCAGCAGTATCCAGCTACCGTGTGCAATCCCACGACAGCCGGTTCTATGGACCGGATTGACCCGAAGCAGCAATTCTTCGGCCAAGGGCTGTTCCCCCGGCACACGGTTGCCACTAAAAGAACAACAACAGTTACCGTGTGAATGTAGTGCTAGGACAGCACCCCCCGGAGATTTCACCTGAGGAGAAGGTACAACCTTGGCAGATGCGCGTGGTTCTGGCGCAGCTGAGATCTGGATGGTGCAGCCGCCTCAATTCTTACTAGGCACAAATTGATGCTAACGTTCCGGACATCTGTCCCGCCTGTCATTAGGGACCACATGACGTGCTGTACCTATTCAATTGTCCGGCCAAGCCCATTAAGCTGGCCCCAAGTCTCTGTGGACGCATCCAGTTGAAATGGCGCGTTTCCTCCACCTGGATATCGAAGCAGATCCCCCATAGACGAACAAGACTTCAAAATAAATATATTGTTGTTACAAACACAACAACAACAAGGTACAAGCCTTATGGTCAAAGACTACACACAGAGTACAGATTTCTTGCCCCATCTGAGTTTTTCGCCAACCGAATGTTGGTGGTTGCACGAACTATCCATGAATTCCAACTACAACCGAATGCTGATGTTGTGTACCCGGCAATTTTCAGTATAGAGAACTGACACTAACTTTTTAAGAGCCAATGTATCAGTAACCCAACCAATTAAGATGATTATTGGAACTAAATTTATAGATGTATTGATTGTTGTTATAATTTGTTGGTTAGATAGATGGTTAAATTTTATGTACTCGGTTTATCTGCATAATCTTTAAGTGCATCGACCTAGCATACATTCTTACTATGTGGAGCAGACCAAGGTATTCTTCAATTTCACCATGTCCATCGAATATTTCCACTAGACCTTCTTTAAAACGCTGTATTGTATTTTCTAAGGTATTATGGACTCGGCCTTTTAAAAGATCTCTTTACTTACTACTTTTCATTACAACATCCCATTAAGAAACAAGGGTTAAATTTTTTAAAATCATTGAGCTGTGCACCATTCAACTCTTATACTTACTGACAGGGACCTACTATTTTAAAGTCTGCTCCGAACGGATAATCCTTTTTTAGAGAAGTTTTTACATGGCTTAAAAATGTCATACTCGTCAAGTCGCTGGCATTTATGAGGTGGAAGCCGGCCGTTCTAAATTTGTTAGATGTTCTTACCTGGGGTTGAACCTGAGTTTACTGGCAAAATAGTCGGGTACACTTCCATCACAGCACGTAGACTCTCATTTTTTAAAAATTTGTATAAACAAAGAGCCCGTCCGGGCACTAAAAACATTTTTTCAGTTAGATGTTCTAACCTGGGGTTGAACCCGGGTTTACTGGCATAATATTCGGGTACAATTCAGCACTCACAGCACGGAGGCTCACATTATTTCAAAATTTTGTATAAATTAAGAACCCGTCCGGGGACGAAAAACCTTTTTTCAGTTGGCTTTTCTGAACATCCAGAAGTGCAGGGTACGAGGGCGGCTCGGAAAGTTCTTAGCCTATCAATGAAAGAGAATAGTTAGTTTTTCAAAAATATTTTTATTTTTCAATATAATCTCCTGAAACTTCAATACACTTGGCCCAACGCAATTCTATCCCTTGATTAAAATAGTTTTCCTCAAGGTCTTCAAAATAGTGGTTTACAACTGTAATTGCATCTTCATTTGAGGTAAAACGCTTGCCAGCAAGGAATTTTTTTAGATTTGGGAACAGGTAAAAGTCACTGGGAGCTAAATCAGGAGAATAAGGTGGGTGGTCAAGCAACTCGTACTTTAATTCGTTGCTTTTAGCCATTGTTAAAACACTCTTGTGCGCTGTCTTGATGAAAAATTATTTGTTTTGTGTTGTAAGCCAGGACGTTTTTCTCGAATTTGTACATTTAATTGATCTAAAAGGTTGCAATAGTATTTTGAATTAAATGTTTTACCCTTTTGCAGATAGACAATCAATAAAATACCTCTGAAGTCCCAAAAAACCGTTGCCATAACCTTACCAGCCGATTGAATTGTTTTTGCCTTCTTTGGGGCACTTCCTCCAGCTTCAGTCCATTGTTTGGATTCTTCTTTTGTCTCTGGAGTATAGTGGTGGATCCATGTCTCATCAACAGTTATGAAACGACGCTTAAAATCCATTTTATTTCGCTGAAAACGATCCAAACAATCTTGAGAAGTGTTCGTTCTTATGCGTTTTTGGTCGACTGTTAACAAGTGCGGCACCCATCTTGCAGAAAGCTTTTTCATCTGTAGTTCTTCATGCAAAATAAAATGGACTCGATCATTTGAGATGCCCATTATATTAGCTATTTCACGCATTTTTATTCGTCGATCATTTAATACCATATCATGCACTTTGGCTACAATTTCTGTTGTTGTTGCTGTTTTTGGAAGTTCACTACGTGGTTCATCTTCAATGCTTGTACGACCACGTTTAAAATCAGCAACCCAATTTTTTAATGTTGCATATGAAGGAGCACTTTCACCTAACACATTCACCATATCATTATGAATTTCTTGTCCCGATAAACCTTTTTTATGTAAATATTTAATGACACCACGCATTTCTAATTTTTCCATTGTAAAAAAATCGCGGATGTGTCTTTTGTGAACACCTGTTTCTATATGAAGGAGTTGCCAGATCAAAACAAAATTTAACATGTGTTTATATCAGAGAAGTTTCTAAAACACTTAACTTTTTTCTGTTTATACCGCGCTTTTTGTGCTAGGCTAAGAAGTTTCCGAACCGCCCTCGTATAGTGTAAGTATAGTCGGCCACCCCCGACTAAAGCTCTTTTTACTTGTTACTTATATAATACGTACTTGCCCTGAATATCAATGCATACCCATTCTGGTTTAGAAAACTGCATGCTAGCAATTCCATGGTTCTTCAAATCGCTAGGGCACTGCTAACTGATTTTCAAAGCAATTACCTGCATCTGTGATAAAGGTATCCTAGAAATGGGGCTTGCTCAATCTCTATACGAGCTTTTATAAGTAATTTCGACATTTTTGGACCATAACTTCAAGTCAAGGTCCATCCTAATATAAATTTTATTCGTACACATATGCAAAACTTTATGAATGCAATTTTTATTTTGGGAAATTGCAAAGAAAATGTTGTTAGCAATTTTCGCAACCATTTGCAAATGTCTTTTTGCATGTCCCCGGTTTTTTTGGCGCTACATTGTGGCGAGTATTTTAACGAAGAGCTGATGTTTGTTAAATCGGAAAGAAAGCGATATAGACACGAAGTTTTTAGTAGTCTGAAAAACATCGTTATTTCATACATAGCTGCCCATCAGGCCACCTATTCACTGACAGACTAAAAAAGACGCTTATGAAAATATAAGTTGATCAATATAGGTGCTTGTTTTTATTATAACCCTATGCGAAAATTCCTTTCGATAAAACGAAATATCTCTTTGGATGCCTCAGTACATAGTGGCCTGGCGATATTAAACTGATATAGGCTTCTACATAGAGTTAGCCACCGATTATGGTGTAGGGTATCTTAAAGTCGGCCTTTTCCAACCTTAGCCTTTCCTCGCTTGTTGTTTTTCCGTTGCCTATTGCAAACGTTGCCCATGACATGACACACAATCGCAATGTTTCCTTTTCCTGCGTGATTTCATATAAGAGGGTGCACTCTACTCATATATTATATGAATGTGTGTATGTGTGTGTGCGTGTATTCGTATGTATTTGTGTGAATAACCAAAAATTGAAAACAAATTGATTTTGTTGGATTCGCTCTAAGGAAATATGTTCGCACGAAACGTAATAAACGTAACAGTCATAATTCTTTGGCGTATGATTTTTATTGCATACCTTCGGGGGGCCAGCTGATATGGTGTTATGGTGTATGCGTATGCGTGGGTGTGTGTACGTGTTCTATGTAATTTCACCTGCATATGTATATATTGTAAAGATAATTTATTTGGCATCGTGATTTTACACGAATTTCTTCAATTTCCGGAAATATTATAGAAATAAATTTGGGCAATTTGTTATAAGCGCATATTCGACATTCTTGTGAGGTGGTGGCTACATATGAGTGCATGTTGGAATAAAAAAAGATAGGAAAATTGCATAGAAATGTTAAAGTCGTCAGAAGGGATTTATTGTCTATGTAAACCGATTTGTTTTAAATTGTTAAGTCTTTTTTGGATACCTAAATGTCAAATCTTAAAAAACATATGTGATTATGGATTCGTAGGATAATCGCCTTCCACTTTAGTGAAAGTATTAAATGAGGTTGCTATATATATTTCTGGCCAAGGCAACACTAAGTGTTGCCTGGCGCCATCTGACATTTTCATTGGAAAGTTTGACATTTTTCAGAATAA
The DNA here is from genome assembly GCA_963513945.1 of Hydrotaea diabolus. NCBI lineage: Eukaryota > Metazoa > Arthropoda > Insecta > Diptera > Muscidae > Hydrotaea > Hydrotaea diabolus. The sequence continues at coordinate 125,680,500 of OY740720.1, forward strand.
ACGTACTCAGAACGTTTTGACGTACGACCATCATTTGCGTTGTTTACCGTGACTTGAAAAAATCAATTTGGCAAAAAAATGAAATAAATACGTGAATATTTTCGTGCGATCATTGTTCACAACATTTGACGTGTATTATCATGACAAGAGTGCATCGATGAACTTAAATCTTTGTATGGCGATGAAGCACCGTCTGTGAAATGCTGGTTTAATGAATTCAATCGTGGTCGACGCTCGCTCAAAGACGAAGGTCGTGAAGGTCGTCCAAAAACTGGCGTTGTGCCAGAGACTATTGATGCCGTGCGTGAACTGATAATGCAAGATCATCATGTGACATACCGTGAGATAGAGCCATCCTTGGGCATTTCTTCCACCAACATACATTCGATATTGCATGAACAACTGGCCGTAAAAAAGGTTTGTTCTCGTTGGATCCCGCACAATTTGACAATCGCTCAAAAAAAGGCTCGTGTCGATTGGTGCAGAGAAATTTTGAAAAAATACGATCGCGGTGCTTCTAGAGACGTTTATAAGATAGTCACAGGTGACGAATCATAGATCTATGCGTATGAGCCTGAAACAAAACAGCAATCGACCATGTGGGTCTTCGAAGTCGAGCCAAATCCAATGAAAGTTGTTCGAGGAAGAAGCAATTCTAGACAAGTGGTAACCTGTTTCTTCGGCAAAACTGGTCATGTGGCGACTGTTCCGCTTGAGCAACGTATGACGGTCAATTCTGAGTGGTACACCACAATTTGTTTGCCTGAAGTCTTCGGAGAAATTCGAAAAACGAACAAGAGAAGACGAATCATTGTGCACCATGACAATGCGAGCTCTCACACATCGGCGCAAACCAACGCCTTTTTGACCGGCCAAAACGTCGTATTGATGGGCCATCCGCCGTACAGCCCTGACTTGGCATCCAATGACTTCTTTTTATTCCCGCACATCATGAAAAAAATGCGTAGTCAACGATTTTCATCGCCAGAAGATGCTGTTAAAGCGTTCAAAAACCATGTTTTGAAGGTGTCTCAATCGGAGTGGAAAAAGTGCTACGACAATTGGTTTAAGCGCATGCAAAAGTGTATAAATCATGTTGGAGAATACTTTGAAAAACAATAAAACCATTTTTGAAGATAAATATTCGCATTTTCACTATTAGGCCAGAAATATATAAAGCAGACCTCGTAAAACTCATGTTACTGATGACATTCAAAATTCATGAATAGAAAATAAAACGTTTAAGAACCTCTCAGAACAAAAGCAAGTAAAAAGGACAAAGACAAGCGGAGCCGTCTATACAGGGTGACTCATTTACGACTGGACAAATTTCACCAGCGTATTTCGTGGCTCTTTTCATGACAATATGTCCATCTACGACCATGCCCTAAAATGCAAGGAACGAAATGGCAGCGGTTTGAAAATTTTCGGTTTGGTGGTCGGAGGGTACTAGTGTAAAATTGATTTGTTCTGAACCTGTACTCGTTTTTTTTTGTTTGTTCTCTTAAAAGATAGCCCAACCTCTTTCTTTTCCAAAATTACCTAAACGAAGCTCAGAGGTCCTACCGTTCCAAACTTATGATTATTTGACTGAAATGCAAAAGATTTTACCCTAGTACCCTCGGAACATTTTCAAACCGCTGTCATTTTGCCCCCTTGCATTTTCGGTCATGGTCGTGGATTAACATATTTTCATGAAATGAGTCAATGAATACCCTAGTGAAATTTGTCCAGTCGTGAAGGAATCACCCTGTACCACTGGGTGATGTAGGTATTTTTTTAGGACTACTTTGTATGGACTTATGCTGCAAGTATTTGTTTAGCTGAAAGCTTCAATCGGATAAGATTAGGTGTTACTCCTTTAATAACAAGCACCACTCCCTCGGAATTCATGACACGGTTTAAGCTGGGAATGCTGCCCATAACGCAGCACTACAGGGCGTAAGAACACCCACCATCTAGCTTTATTTAGTGTCCTTTAAACTTAATGGCTAATATTTTGTTCATCAGGGTCTCCCCAAAGCGTTTGGATATTTTTTGATACAGAGGTTGTCTGTGTATAATCCAGATCCAGTTTTGTTGTCCAATTTCGAGCCGTTGGTGTAACAGTAGATGTCCAGTTTATTTAATATAAAGGACCCATTTGACCAGGACACTCTGCTTAGGATTTCTGTTTGGAGCAGGAAACAAGCCCTTTTCGGAATTAGGTCTCGCTTTAGTGGTAATAGACCCGTTAATTGATGTTATCAGGTTGTTTTGGTGGCGAGATGTCCTGTGTCCCATGATCCATACGCCTACGGTTCCATGATCCATAATCAGACATATCTTTTGTATTGCCTTCATTGCCCTATTTGAATCAGGTTCGCTATTTATTATCGTAGTTTCGGATTTTTTATAGCTTAAAACTTGAAATGAAATTTAGGAATAAAACCAAATTTCCCTTAAAGTATGTTCTTTTGTAAATCCGCCTATACAACAATGCGGTTTATAGTTGTTGCTGTTGTAGCGGCAACTGTGTGCCGAGGTCGAGAATTTCTCTTCGGGTCAATCCGGTCCATAGAACCGGTTGCCCTGGGATTGACGATTTTTTGTAATAGTCTCTGTACACGCAATAAAAAGTATGGCTGTGGTGACAATATTCAAAGAGGATAATACTATTGTTTGGTGTATGGTTGTGGTACAACAATATTATGATCCTCACAAATATAGTATGATTCAAATACAACCATACTATGATCCTCGCAACCATACTTTGATCCTCACAACAAAAGTATTATTTACACAGAACCATACTATGATCCCCACAACCATAGTATGACTCACACTCAACCATACTATGATCTCCAAAACCATATTATGATCCTCACAGCCATAGTATGTTTCACATACAAACAGAGTATAATCCTCACAATCATAGTACAATTCACACATAACCATGTTATGATCCCTATATCCGTAATAATATGATCACACACAAATATAATACTTATATGATCCCCAACATTATTTATTAGAATTGGGTTAAGTTGTCAATAATAGATTTGAATAATGAAAATTATTTAAAAATACATTAAATTCAAAATAATAGAAGTGTTTTATTTAACAGTAGAAAAAAATCAGTTTAAAAAACATAATCGTTTTTATTAAAAATATTTCAGTTAAACAGAGGCAAAGCAGTTTGTTTGAAAAATGTTAATTTCCATATAAAAAGTACTATTATTACATTAGATCCGTAACAATAACATTGTTCTAAAAAGCATTTTTAAATAAGGAAAAATTACAGTCATACAGTATGATTGCCGTTATCATATTATTGCAAACATAAACCCCAAAAACAATAGTTTTGTCGCACCAACCATATTTGTATTGTTGCTACAACCATATTTTCATTATTAAATTTGGCAATTATACTATTGTTACAATTCAACAATATATATGTTGCGGCAATCATACTATTGTAAAAATTAAATTCAGTAAACAGTACTATGGTTCCGAAGAACATACTTTTATTGCGGAGAACATATTATTATTGCTGTGACAATATAGTAACCATGTTTTTTTCTCTGCGTGAAGCAGTAACCCATTCCATTAAGTTCCTGCTTAAAGTTGTAAAGGAAACTTATGAGACAACACAAAAGTCCTAAATAATTTGTGTAAAAACTTGTGCAGAAAATTGGGGCAACGTTTCCTAGAAGTGGACTAGAAATAAATCTTAAAAATAACAGAAAACACGCACAATTCAAAAAGACATCAGATAAGCTTCATTGAGCTTAAGGGAGCAAATAATTTTTGTTTAACGGAATTGCTTGTGACTATCCCTTAAAGTAGGCTACAGTTTAATCTAAAAAAAGAAAAGGCGCCCACTGTTATACTCGTACATCGACAGTAAACTTATAAATCAACAATAATAATCCAAAACGTCTACACTAATGCACTCACACACACACTCCCACGAGAATAATTAAATCTTTCATTTGCAGTTATGACAACTGCTTGTGCATTGTCTTCGTCAAGAAAAACAAAAGAAAGGAAGAACGGCTAAAAAGAAGAATAGGAACGCATTTCCTTGAAAACATGTCTGTTCTCTATTAAGTAAACGTTTACATTTCATAACCATCTGTTGTTGCAATGATTCGTCATTTTACAGTTTCGTCCTGTCTGCACCATCCTCTCGCCCGCCCTTTGTCACTGCCGCCTGACATCATTTCAGTGTGCACATCCTGGCATTAGACACGGCAACCATCTTGTGTTCCATGTTCTCTGTCTCGTAAAAAAGAACAAATGTAATTTTCATCTTGTTGCTTTTGGTTTTTCTTAACAACACTTTCTTAGTTAGTTTGCCTGTCTGTCTTAGTGTGCACACAGAGAATAGATTTGTTGCCTTAGCCGAATTTTTTGCCAACCGAAAAGTGGTGGCTGCACGTACTCATGATGTATTTCAACGCTACAACCGAATGTTGTTTGTGTACACGGCCATTTTCAGTCAAGGGAACTGAAACTATCTATTAAAGAGACAAAGTATCGGTTACCCCAACTAATAAATATGATTATTAGAACTGAATTGGTATATGTTTTTGGTTGATGATATATATTGGTGGTTTTAAGTTCTTTTTAAATTCGGTTGCCATTACCACGAACATTTGTTAACTGGACCAACTGATGGTTGAATTTTATGCTTTCAGTTTATCTGGATAATCTCTAAGTTTTAATACAATTAAACTAGATTTTCAAATAAAATTCAAAAAATATTTCGTATTTTAGAATCCTTCAAATCTAAGTTTGAAAAAAAAATAAATTCAATACTTACTTCTTTTCGAGTTTTAGTTTTAGATTTCGTAATGTATTTTTATCTTAAACTAAGATTTTGTCGAAACTAGATCTGATAAATTATTATAATGACCATATTCTGACGTTTAGATAACCGAATATGTTACAGCGTTTAACTGAACGAAGTTTGGTTACTACAAATAACATTGAACAGGGATTAACCGGCTCAAGACCTCTTGCTTCTATATTTAAATAGAAGACTGTTATCACCACCAATTATTGGTACCAAAGTAACATGTACTTAATAACTAATTGATTGCCATAACCACCGATTGGTATAACCGTTATTTGGTTGTAAGTACCATAATATTATCATCTTATGGTATGTCGAACCATGTAACCATCAATACCATGGAAAGTTGGTCATTGCAATAGAAAGTGTGTTTTTCCAACCGAAGTTTTGTAGTTCGAACTGATTTTTCTCTGTATGTGATTGTATGTGTCGTGTTTCTATTCGCGTGAGAAAAAAGTACAAAGGATGTTAAAAAGAAAGGCTTTCATTTCATCTTTTTTTTTTGAACATTTGACATGATGTCTTATATACACAAGTGGCATGATGAACAAGTGTCTGTCTGTCTGTCTGTCCGTCAGTCTGTCTGTCTGCATGGGTTTGTCTGCGAGGATGTAAGGATGCCAGAGAATTGTTGCTTTCTAGCAACTTTTAATGCAAGTGTGTGACTGTGTAAGTGTGAGTATCTACAACTATGTGAGTGTCTATGACCGTGTCTGTAGCTGTGTCTATGTGATGATTATATCCCTGTTGGCGTAGCAAAGGACATTGTAAGGCCTTCGTAGAGGCCTTAATAAAGAGGACATCTTTTTCAAACGTAAATTTAATAAACGCAGCTAAAGTTTTAGAAAATAAGGTCCCATTGTACGTCGATGGTGGGTTTGTGGTGTATAAAGCGGATCTGTGTCTATGTTGCCAAAACAAACATCGCATAAGGCCTTAATATGGAGGTCACCTGATTTGATCAAAATTTAATAAATGCAGGGATAAATTGAATGTTAAGGCATTATATAACCTCTCGATACTTATACCACGCATTTTTTTACGAGATGGACGAGCACAACTTAAAAAATAAAAGGTAATGATAGAGCGGATCAACTGGTCAGCCTTGCGACAACCCTATACTTTTCACTTGACTTGAAGTATGTCGGTACTCCCTTCTCTACTTACATGATTTTAAGCTCTCAATAAAGAATCAAACGTAGATGGGTTAGCTCCAGGACAAGTAGGATCAAAGAAAAAATCTGATCTAGGTACGGTATCTCCTTGTTATAGGGCCCATACACGCTACTAGCATGCTCGCGCAATCAAGTTAATGTGCCAGCCGATTGACCGTGTATGTGCTTGCGGTGTGATTGCACCAGCTGATGGTACACTATCAAAAAGATTTTGATATTTTGAAGCTTGTGTCAGCATGCTGGCGTCGTGTATAGGCCCTATTAGTAGGCCCAGTCATGGGGAACTGTTTTTTATTTACAGGCAAATCGTGTTAATGACTAACGGATGAAATACGCAGGTGTTTTTTTCAATAGGGGGTTTTCTCAGATGTATTAAACCTTATTTTTTTCTTTAAGTATTGTTTGCCACATCATCGTGGAAAGAATTACACCACAACAAAGTCTCCAAACTGTGCAACTGTATTATGGAACTGAGCGTTCGGTAAGGAGTGAGCTCAAAAAAGATCCGCTGTTTTCGACCAAAATTTTGTTCAGTGATGATGCCCATTTCTGGCCCAAGGGCAATGTCAATAAACAAAATTGACGCATTTGGGCTGAAGAGCAACCAGAAGAAGTTCTAGAGGTAGCATTATACCCAGAGAAAGTCCCGGTTTGGTGCGGTTGATGAGCTGGTGGAATCGTCGGTTCATATTTTTTCAAAAATGATGATGGCCAGAACGTAACCGTAAATGGTGTTCGCTATCTCGCAATGATATCGGACTTTTTGCTACCTGATATTAAAGCCCTTAATCTTGACGACATTTGGTTTCAACAGAACGGAGCCACTTGTCATACAGCTGCTCAAAAAATCGATCTATTGGGAGGTCATTTCGAAGAGCAGCTAATTTCACGTTTTAGAGTTAGTTGGCCACCTAGATCGTAAGATATCACACTTTTAGTCTTTTTTCTTTGGGACTACGTAAAGTCCAAAGTCTATGCTGACAAACCAACTACGATTCAGGTTTTTGGAAGCCAATATTACGCATGTCATTAAAGCCATACAGGTCGAAATGCTCGAACGAATCAGCCAAAATTGGACTCTCATTATGGACACCCTAAGGCGTAGTTGCGGCCAACATTTTGAAGGAAATTATGTTTGAAAAATAAATGGTATAAAATGTTCTTTCGAACGAACAATAAAGATTTCACACTTGATTTGAAATGCTCAAACAGGCCATCCAAAATGGGACCTCAGAATGATACCCTGGACGTAGCTTGAGCCAATATTTGAAAAAAATTATATTCAAAAAATAAATGGCATAAATTGTCCGTTGGAATGAACATTAATGATTCTACACTTGATTTGAATTTTTTTTAACTTGAAAATAATACCTCTAGATTCTTCATCCGATAGTTTAGAAGTTTCTGTCGCAAGTAAGAGAATTTAAGCATTGAACACCTCATATGCCCGATCCAGCTCTGTGTTTGAGAAGGTGTAAGTTTTTACGATTTTATACTTACCTTTCTGATATTTAGAGCAAAAATGTGTTATCTTAGGGTTGTTCGGTTGAGCTGTTCGGGTTGATTTCACATGTACCCCTGGTATCACAAGGGTCTTCAACGCCCAACTGACAATCGCTTGAACCTAACCATAGATCTTGAGCTCTTTTTATACCCTGCACTACTCTGTGCTACAGGGTATTATAATTTAGTTTCAAGGCAAATTTTTGTAACTTAAAAATATTAGAGCTGCAGTGAGAGCACGCATTGTAATGATGCACAATGATTCGTCTTCTCCTGTTCGTTTTTCGAATTTCTCCGAAGACTTCAGGCAAACAAATTGTGGTGTACCACTCAGAATTGACCGTCATACGTTGCTCAAGCGGAACAGTCGCCACCTGACAAGTTTTGCCGAAGAAACAGGCGACCATTTGCTTCGAAGTGCTTCTTCCACGAACAACTTCCGTTGGATTTGGCTAGTCTTCGAGGACCCACACGGTCGATTGCTGTTCTGTTTTGGGCTTATACGCATAGATCCATGATCCGTCATCTGTGACGATCTTATGAAAGTCTTTTGAAGCACCGCGATCGTATTTTTTCAAAATTTCTTTGCACGATTCTTTTTTTGAGCGATTGACAAAGTGTGCGGGATCCATCAAGAACAACCCTTTTTTACGGCCAGGTGTTTATGCAATATCGAATGTATGCTGGTGGAAGAAATGGCCAAGGATGCCTCTATCTCACGGCATGTCACATGATAATCTTGCATTATCAGTTCACGCACAGCATCGATGTTCTCTGGCACAACGGCCGTTTTTGGACGACCTTCACGACTTTCGTCTTTGAGCGAGCGTCGGCCACGATTGAATTCATTAAACCAGTTTTTCACAGTGCTATAGGATGGTGCTTCATCGCCGTACATCGATGCACTCTTGTCGTGATAATCCACGTCGAAAGTAGAGAAAAATGATCGCACGGAAATGCTCACGAGTTAATTAAATTTTTTTGCCAAATTGATTTTTTCAATTCACTGTAAACAACACATATATTGGTCGTACGTCAAGGCGTTCTGAGTTCGTTTATGCTAAAAAATGTCAAACTTTCCAATGGAAACGTCAGATGGCGCCAGGCAACACTAAGTGTGCAAACAATTTAATTTCTTAGGGTATTTTTTAACTGTCGGGTTGGTTTCACAAGTACCCCTGGTATCACAAGGGTCTTCATCGCTTGAACCTAATCTTAGATCTTGAGCTCTTTTTATACCCTGCACCACTCTGTGCCGCAGGGTATTATTAGTTAGTTCCACAGCAAATTTTTGTAACTTTCAAAAATATTGGTGCTAGACCAATCTTACTTTATACCGATCACCTGCTGATTTCTTTTAGCTGTTTGTCCGTTCGTCCTTCTTTCACACTACAGGTCGCTATTGTTGTCCGATTTTTATGATATTTGGCAGCAGTACGTATTTGGAATAAGGACGGACGCTATTTCAGATTTATGTGTACCCGTAGCTCCACATTAATGTTCATCCGATTTTTATGTTTAGCCCTAGAAGCCACATTTTAAATTCCAATCTTGATAAAACTGAGCACGAGTGAGTTTTTTTGGACCAAGGAACAACGTTATTTAAATTAAAGAAAATCTGTTAAGATTTAGCTATAGTTTCCCATACATGTAAAGGGTGGTTAAATGTTAAGGGCCGATGTTGAATGTGAACTACACCTAAACGTCAAGTTTTTTTCTGCATTTCATTTGATATTTCTTCATTTCAGACTTATTTATCTTGAACCATGGAAAGATACACAAGCGAGCAACACGTTAAAAGTTATTCAGGCTTATTATTAAAATAAGCGTTCAAATCAAAATGCATTTAAAGGGTGGTTAAATGTTAAGGGCCGATGTTAAATGTGAACTACTCCTAAACGTCAAGTTTTTTTTTCTGCATTTCATTTGATATTTCTTAATTTCAGACTTACTCAATTTGAACCATGGAAAGATACACAAGCGAGCAACGCGTTAAAAGTTATTCAGGCTTATTATGAAAATGGGCGTTCAAATCAAAATACATTTAAAGGGTGGTTAAATGTCAAGGGCCGATGTTGAATGTGAACTACTCCTAAACATCAAGTTTTTTCCTGCATTTCATTTGATATTTCTTAATTTCAGACTAACTCAATTTCAGGCTTAATATGAAAATGGGCGTTCAAATCAAAATGCACTTCATCAATTTAAATTTTTTTCGTTCAATCGGAAAAATTGTGCAAAAAATTTGACCAAACCGGGTCTGTAGAAATAGTGAAAATACCAGTGCATGCTCGAACAGCTTGTACTGCAGAAAATATTGCTGCTGTTCACGATAGTGTGGCTGAAAAGCCGTTCGCCTCAACTCGTAGTCGTCCCAACAATTGCACCTTTCACGCTCATCGTTATTGGACATCATGCATAAAGACTTTCGTTTACACTCTTACGAGGGCGGTTCGGAAACTTGTTAGCCTAGCACAAAAAGCGCGGTATAAACAGAAAAAAGTTAAGTGTTTTTGGAAACTTCCATCTCTGCTATGAACACATGTTAAATTTTGTTTCGATCTGGCAACTCCTTCATATAGAAACAGGTGTTTACAAAAGACGCGATTTTTTACAATGGAAAAATTAGAAATTCGTGGTGTCATTAAATATTTACATAAAAAAGGTTTATCGGGACAAGAAATTCATAATGATATGGTGAATGTGTTAGGTGAAAGTGCTCCTTCATATGCAACAGAAAAAAGTTGGGTTGCTGAATTTAAACGTGGTCGTACAAGCATTGAAGATGAACCACGTAGTGGACGTCCAAAAACAGCAACAACAACAGAAATTGTAGCCAAAGTGCAAGATATGGTATTAAATGATCGACGAATAAAAGTGCGTGAAATAGCTAATATCATGGGCATCTCAAATGATCGAGTCCATTTAATTTTGCATGAAGAACTACAGATGAAAAAGCTTTCTGCAAGATGGGTGCCGCACTTGTTAACAGTCGACCAAAAACGCATAAGAATGAACATTTCTCAAGCTTGTTTGGATCGTTTTCAGCGAAATAAAATGGATTTTAAGCGTCGTTTCATAACTGTTGATGAGACATGGATCCACCACTATACTCCAGAGACAAAAGAACAATCCAAACAATGGACTGAAGCTGGAGGAATTGCCCCAAAGAAGGCAAAAACAATTCAATCGGCTGGTAAGGTTATGGCAACGGTATTTTGGGACTTCAAAGGTATTTTATTGATTGACTATCTGCAAAAGGGTAAAACAATAAATTCAGAGTACTATTGCAACCTTTTAGATCAATTAAATGTACAAATTCGAGAAAAACGTCCTGGCTTACAACACAAAAAAAATAATTTTTCATCAAGACAACGCACCAGCGCACAAGAGTGTTTCAACAATGGCTAAAATCAACGAATTAAAGTACGAGTTGCTTGACCACCCACCTTATTCTCCTGATTTAGCTTCCAGTGACTTTTACCTGTTCCCAAATCTAAAAAAATTCCTTGCTGGCAAGCGTTTTACCTCAAATGAAGATGCAAGTACAGTTGTAAACCACTATTTTGAAGACCTTGAGGAAAACTATTTAAATTAAGGGATAGAATTGCCAGATAAGCGTTGGACTAAGTGTATTGAAGTTTCAGGAGATTATATTGAAAAATAAAAATATTTTTGAAAAACTAACTATCCTCTTTCATTGATAGGCTAAGAACTTTCCGAACCGCCCTCGTACAAGGTGCAATCGACTCAAGAACTAAAGCCTCTTGACCATTACAAACGTCATCAATGGTCAGAATGGTGGCAAGAAATGGCAATGGGCCCTTAAAACTTAACCACCCTTTATGATATGATATACTTATATTTGATTTTATGTCTAGCTCTAGAAGCCGCATATTACATTTAATCTTGATGAAATTTGGCACACGTTTGTTTTTTGGACCAAGGAAGGACGTTAAAAAATTAAAGAAAATCGGTTCAGAGTTAGATATAGCTCTCTGTGTGCAGTAAAAAAGTCATTATGCGCCGTCCAGACATAACATACTTGTTAATATCCTCCAATCGTAAGCAAACTCAAAAATGTCTAAATTTCCGAGGTATCTTAGGTCCCGTAAAGGGAAACTTTTCCTCCTAGTCCAATTACGATTATTTACAAGTCTCAAAAGCTTATGGTTATAATCCATCCATGGTGCGAAATTTTAGGATCCTACTTTATTTTGTTTGGGCGCTATCGTACTTTCAACAGACACACGGAAAATATTTTAAAATGATTTAAAATATTTTCCTTAAGAACGAGTTTTTGATTTGAACAGAGCTCCCCTAGAAGTTACTTAAACGAAGGCCTTTCAAATGTTCCCCCCGCCAAAGCTGGCCTTTTTGTGTTTATTCCCGCATGTAAGTTTTATGAGTCCTTCGCAATATACGCGCCAATAGACACCATCATACAGTCACCGACTTTCTGATGATATCTTTGTTATGATGTATTTTGTGTTCCATATGCGTTTCGGGTGGATATCCTTTCTTCTAACAGTTTCGTCGTTTTTCCTTCCTTTGTTTTCTGCAGCATCCTTGTGCCACTCAACACCAGCCAAAGGATATATTTTCATTTACGCTCCATTTTTGCTGTTGTTTCGCTTGCCAAAAGTATAATGTATGAAAAAAAGTGAACAGAGGAGATAGCATCACTACTCCAAAAAAGAAAGGGAAAACAAACTAACAACATATATTGTTGTTGTTGATGGTGGTTGTTGCTTCATCAATATTATCAGCCAGGACTCCTGCCAGCCAGCCAGCCAGCCAGTCAGTCAACCAACTAAACTATAGCAATATTCATACACGCTTCGAAATCAGTTTGCTCGAGTATTTTGTATGGATTTGTGTCACACGATAGAAACTCTTGAGTGGTGTGATGTTTTGTCCTTCACTGTGCCACTGTGCTCGTGGCACACAACTGTTGGCGATGTTCCCGCATGTTGCCATGACTTGGCTGGAGAACTTTCGCTTGATGGATATCGCTAAATAAATATATTTGACACATAATTTAAATTTATTAGGAAATATACACTGAGGATTTTAAAGGTTGGCTTAAAGTTTTAGAAGGGAATTGAACTTACTTACTCTCTAAGGCAATCAAACAAGTTTTTGTACATTTTGTGGCTTTATAATGTGTTATGCAAAGGCTGGGCGCATCAGTGAGGAAAACTCTGGTACAATTTTTGTACACACAGAGAAAAAATTAGTCGGAAATCCGTTGCAACAAAAAAAACTTCGGTTGCAATCACTAAATTGTTTTAATTGAAATGAATATTCGGTTCGACGTACCACAAGATGATCTTCGTGCTGTAGACGCAACTTATTGATCGATCATACCAATGAATCCCATAAAATGTATTTAGTTGCTATAACCGGTGGTTGTTTTAACCAATAGTTTTGTAAACATTTTGTTGTTGTGACCGAATATTGGTGCTGATATCTAAGCTTTCATAGTAAACAAAAACGAAAATAATCCTATTACGAGGGCGACCGCAAAACTAACTGGCCTGGCACATTTTCTGTTTTACTAGCAACTTTTTTTCTTTTTGTTTTTTAAAAGCAATCTTTTATAAGCCATCTGTCAAAATTTCCGAAATATTTAATGATTATTTTCTTTGTTACAGGTGATTGAAGTAAACAAGTTTTATAATTTTTGAAAAATGGAAAATTAAGAGTTTCGTGCGGTAATTAAACACTTTTATATGAAAGGTTATACGCCACAATTAATCAAAGATGAATTGGATTCTGTTCATGGTGTTAATGCACCATCATACTCCACCGTGAAATCCTGGGTTCAACAATTTAAAATGGGTCGTTCAAGTACGGAAGATTAACAACGCTCTGGAAGACCGAAAACTGCTACTACTATTGAAAACATTAAAAAAATATTTAATGAAGTGACTAAAAAAAAGACGAATAAAGCTCAGAGAACTTGCTGATATTAGTAAAATATACGAAAAACAAGTTTGGAGTATTTTACATGATGAACTCCACATGAAAAAGCTATCCGCGAAAAAGGTGCCGCGTTTGTTGACTTTGCCCCAAAAAATCCGTTGGACCAATTCCGAGGAGCTTTTAGCGATTTATCAGCTTAATCCAATAGAGTTCTTGCGCCGATTCATAACTGTTGATGAAACATGGATCCATCACTACATCCCAGAATGCAAGGAACAGTCAAAACAATGGATAGAAGCTGGTAAAAGTGGTCCCAAGAAGGCGAAAACTGTTAAGTCAGCAGGAAAAGTAATGGCCACATTATTTTGGGATGCAAGGGGTATACTAGTTATTGATTATCTTGAGAAAGGAAAAACTATAAATAGTGAATATTATTGTGCATTATTGGATCGGTTGAGTGAAGAAATCAAGATAAAACGACCGCATTTAGAAAAAAAAAGTTCTTTTTCATCAAGATAATGCTCCTTTACACACTGCATTTTAAACTCAACAAAAACTGGCCGAATTACGATTTGAAATTGCTCCGCATCCACCATATAGTCCAGATTTAACTTCTTCTGATTATTTTAAAAAAATTTCTCGGTGGCAAAAAATTTTCGTCCAATAGCGAGGTTATTGCTGAAACTCAGGCATATTTTGAAGGTCTTGAAAAATCTTATTTTTCGGATGGAATTAAAAAACTTGAAAAACGTTTGATGAAGTGTATTGCGTTAGAAGGAGATTATGTTGAAAAATAAATAATAATAATTCCAAAAAAAAGGTTCTTTTTATGTTAGGCCAGTTACTTTTGTGGTCGCCCTCGTATTACTGATTTAAGCAAATCGATTAATCTAATTTATTCAATAAAAATCTTCCACCATCTTTTCTTTCTTTCCTCGTCATGAGCCCCTGCTTAAGAGTACTTGAAGTATATAATGAAATCGTTTCCTTCTGTAGAGATGGAAAAAGAGAAATGTATTTTTGTTGTTTGAAGAAAACTTACAGCAGTAGAACCTGGTGTTAATGAATTCAGTTTTCCTTTCAAAAATTGCTGCGAAGCTTTTTAACGAAGGTCGTAACGGACTCGATTTCGTGATAAAAACAGCGTGCAGCGTGAAATATTAAACCATATGGGGCATCCATAGGTTAATATAGGACGAATTAGCGCCTGGTACATTAGACATTTTACCTCAGGCGTGATATGTTTCGAGAAGAAAAGTGACTTGTAATTAAAAAATGCATTTCTGGCCTTTACAATTTGTGTCTTAACATGCGTGTTAAAATATAGAAATTTATCCAAATAAATACCTAGGTATTTGACGCAATCTTTGTTTGGAATATTTCCATGATCTGAGGGAGACTTGATGCCAAAGAATTTCCAGTTCCTCTTTATATTATTATTACATTTTGCCACGGACGGCCGAAAAAGAATAGTTTCGCATTTGTCGAAATTTATTTGCATATTCCAAACCTCTGAGTATCTCACTGCTGCATTAAACTTTTCCTGAAGATTTTTGGATATTCTCTGCACACTATCATCGGCATGACATAATATTATGTCATCTGCATAACCCATGGAGTCAGTAATAATATTTAAAAGTTCGTGAATATATAAGATGAATAGGATCGGCGCATTGACCGTACCTTGCTGCAGGCCATTTACGATGACAAACTCTTTCGAACTTACATTATCATGATAGCTCACAACGAATTTTTTATCACTTATCATATTGTAGAGTAATAGTACTAATTGTGACGGAAAATTGTATCTACTAAGTTTAAGCCAAACACTGTCAAAAGCTTATTGAAAATCTATTAGGCATGCCCCAGTGTACAAATTTCTATTAAGATTCCAATTGATATTGGAAACTAGTAAATTAGTTGCGTGGATTGTCGAATGATTGTACTTAAACCCGAATTGGTTATCGTTTACGATTCTGTGTATTTTCAATATTTTAAGTATTCTGCTGTTGATGCAAACTTCAAAAATTTTACTTATATTTGGAAGTAACGTTATTGCACGAAGGTTCTTAGGGTCGCTGGAATCCTTGTCTCTTTTCGGTAGGGTTACATTTTTCCCTACTTTCCACGTTTTGGGAAAGTAAGAGTTGTTAATCATATTGTTAAATAGAGTGCAAAAGTATTCATGTACTGTTTTAGTGGAAACGTTCTTGAGAACAATGTTTGGGACATTATCGATCCCAGAAGAAAGTTTTCCCTTTAGGTTTCTGAATATATACAAAATTTCATCTCGGCTTAGGAAATATTCAAAAGCGGGAGATTCGCCGATTTCATTGGCTATAGAACTATCGGAAAAGTGTGTAAAGTAAGTGGGGGAGTTATCAAATCTAGATTTCTCTACTAAAAACCTGTCGAAACCTTCACTGACCTCTCTATGTGTTACATTCTCTATATTAGTAACCTTCGTAGCATATATAGTCTCTAAGTAAGCTCCAATAACGTCTAGAATTTGTGTTCTGTCCTTAAAAATATACTTATTGGTATTGGCCTCCACTTCAAGAACCTGGGGATTAATATCGACCCTATTTAGTAATTGATCCTCATTGTTTCCTATTTTAATTGTATCTAAAACTAACGAGTTGTATTTTCTATATTGCCTCTTAGTTTCCGAAACTATTTGCATTGGATCTCCTCGGCGTAAACCAGACAGTTTAGCTTTATTGTAATTGTTTATAGAAATACATAGATTTTCCTCTATGGACTTTCTAATTAGTTTCAGTTTGCATTTCAAGAATGTTAAATCTCTATATGAAAGTATACGTTGAAGTCTCTTATGTCTTTTAATATTCGTGAGTATCCTGCTCTTTTCTGCGTGTAATTTACTAACGATTGGGGATGCAAACATTCTAATCTGATCACTGTCCTGGAATATTGGTACAGATCTCTCTATTGCAATGATAATAGCATCATTAACTCTTTTTAAATGGGAGTCAATCTCGAGATTTGAAAGATTTCTATTATTAGGTATGGTGTACATCTCCAAGGAACTCAGGATGGAATTTTGAAACCTCCTTCAATCCGCTTTTCTGTAATTGTAATTTATACTTTTGTCCTGTTCAATGATCAAAAAGGGTTCATTCGTGTTTCTCGAGGCAATAAACCAAAAAATGTATTCTAGACTTTTCCAGTTGTGGCAACGAATCTCTCCTCTGTTTGTACTATTAACGATATCGTAGAAAATTTGGTTTTCAATATAGTTCTGATTAGGGAGACCTAAATGATTTTAGAAGAAAGAAAAGAATTTTGTCTAATCTGATTTAAGCAATGTCACCCAAATCATCAAGGATTTGTTCCCCTAGCCACTTTTGCCTGTGGCGCTGCAGACATGGATACTGACAAAGAAAATGCATTACTTATTCTAGCTTATGTTTGTCCTCACACATCTTGCAGAAGTTGGGAAATACATTATCCAACAAAAAATGATTTAATTTATCGGTTTATTGTGTGGGGACTATAAAAAAAATGGGCCTATGTAGTCAAAATTGTTCCATGATTGCTTATTTGTCTATTGCAATATACTGTACCCATTTTGATTGAAATCGGAATTGAATTGCCTCAACAATAACTCTTAAGCGCTGAGAATAAGTACAAATAAATGAAAAATAAAATTTAGGGGGTTCTTCCCCCTAATTGACAACAATTACAAGTCTTAGGCTCCAGATGCCTAGTAAAATCAGTACACACGCTATAAAAATATATAGCCTTGGTCATACTATATTTCAAGTACACCCTATTCTAGCTTTGCAGTTTTGGGTTATTTGTTTTAGATTTGTTTTTCTTCTGGGTCCTAGGGAAATAACTTTCTGACCTACGTGCCTTCTCTATATTTATTGCTGATACTTGTGGAGTCTAGTTCATCGGCTATCGAATTCCTTACCAAAGACGATAAATTGTAGGAAGAAGAATATATTTGACCACCCTCCTGCAAGGTGGAATACTTAAAGATATTAGTTTGTTTCTATAGACGATTAAAAGTACAACACATACTTGTCATTTGCAAAAATAAAAAAATAACAAGTGATTTTTTTTTCAAATATGCGTAAAGAGCTTTAAAAGAAAATCCATAACTCGAAGTCTCCGTAAGACAATTTTTTTCGGTTCTAGTTATGGAACTTCAACTATAATTATACAGGGGACAGCCTTCACAACCTATTTGTGGCTAGTGGCTTGCTGAAGGCTAAAGGTGCCGTGGCCAAGAAGCAAATGATGTTCTGTGATGAGTTTACGGTGACTCAACGGCCCCATGTAAGCTATACTCTGGAGCGCAAACGACGACTAGGACAATAGTTTTACCGGGTAGGTGGGGTGGTAGTTCTTACCTCCTAGCTAGTGGCACCAGCAGCAATATACGGGTCTACGTAATACCAACGTGAGACAACAGCAGGGATAATAACAAGAACGCCAATGACGTTTTGGCTTTTAGCGATATTGTTGTCTAGCATTACGGGTGTCAATATTTTATTATTTGAAAATTAATTTTCCCGAAGAACCATTTCCCCGCAGAAAAAGGAGCAGTGGCCAAGAAGCAAATGATGTTCTGTGACGAGTTCACGGCCCCATGTAAGCTATACTTTGGATCGCTGCGTATCTTCCAGAGCGTTGTTCATCTTCCGTACTTGAACGACCCATTTTAAATTGTTGAACCCAGGATTTCACGGTGGAGTATGATGGTGCATTATCACCATGAACAGAATCCAATTCATCTTTGATTAATTGTGGCGTATAACCTTTCATATAAAAGTGTTTAATTACCGCACGAAACTCTTTATTTTCCATTTTTCAAAAATTATAAAACTTGTTTACTTCAATCACCTGTAACAAAGAAAATAATCATTAAACATTTCGGAAATTTTGACAGATGGCTTATAGAAGATTGCTTTTAAAAAACAAAAGTTGCTAGTAAAACAGAAAATGTGCCAGGCCACTTAGTTTTGCGGTCGCCCTCGTAGTTCTTACCTCCTAGCTAGTGGCACCAGCAGCAATATACGGGTCTACGTAATACCAACGTGAGGCAAAGCAGGGATAATAACAAGAACGACAATGACGTTTTGGCTTGTAGCGATATTGTTGTCTAGCATTACGGGTGTCAATATTTTATTATTGGAAAATTAATTTTCCAGAAGAACCATTTCCCCGCAGAAAAAGGAGCTGTGGCCAAGAAGCAAATGATGTTCTGTGACGAGTTGACGGTGACTCAACGGCCCCATGTAAGCTATACTTTGGATCGCTGCGGATATTAACGATATGTTGCTATTCATGAATTCAAGCTCTAGAAAGCCCGTTTTTTTATTTTTCATTTATTTGTACTTACGAGTATTAAATTTGCAACCATTTTAAATTAGGCCTCAGCGCTGTAGAGGCATTGTTGAGGCAATTCAATTCCGATTTTAATCAAAATGGGTACAGTATATTGCAATAGACTAATAAGCAATCATGGAACATTTTTGACTAGGCCCATGTTTTTTTAAAGTCCCCACATAATAAACCGATAAATTAAATCTTTTTTTTTTGCAGTTTGGCTAAATTCTCACAAATTCAAATGTGACGTTTTTCAAGGGTCCAAAACCGGTTTTCAATTGGCTTTCTTGGCACATCCACGCCCGATTTTAGTTATTTTAAAAGTTTATTTTTGAACAAAACACAGATCTCTATTAGTAGACATGGATTACTGCATTCTCATAGTCTATAAATGCGGCAAACTACTTCACTTCTGAAAAGGAAAATATTTTCCACTCTTAGGCAAAAGCTTAGAACCGAAATGTGCTTTTTTAAAAAACGATTTTTAAAAAAAAACGAATTGCAAGTTTTCTCAACGAAACGCGTAATGTTTTTTTCTGGGTATAATGGCACCTCTTGAACCTCTTCTCTTCAGCCCAAATGCGGCAATTTTGTTTATTGACTTTGCCGTTGAGCCAGAAATGGGCCTCTTCACTGAACAAAATTTTGATCGACAACAGCGGATCTTCACGTTTCTCACCGAACGCTCATTTCCATAATACAGTTGCCAACATTCGAAGGTAATTATTTTCAAAAAATAAATGCCGTAAAATGTCCTTTTAAATTAACAATAAAGATTCCACACTAGATTTGAATTTTAATATTTTATTTTGTTCTGAAAAAATGCCTCTAGATGGATCACCCTATATTAAAACGTTCCATTAGAAGTCTTTGCATTTTGCTTTTGCTTAATACAGGCTTCTCGTCCTTAGAGTTAGTTTCGCACTCTCCTTATTGCCACTACTCATATCTCAGGTCTGGTTTTAAAATAAAGGAACCGTTGTCGCACGCAGAAAAAAAGTATGGTTGGGTATGGTTGATATTCGAAGAGGATCATACTATTGTTGGGTATATGGTTGTGGCACAACAATATTATGATCCTCACAACAATAGTATGATTAAAACATAACCATACTATGATCCCCACAACCATAGTATGATTCACACACAACCATATTATGATCTCCACAACAATAGTATGATTCACACTCAACCATACTATGATCTTCACAACAATAGTATGATTCACACTCAACCATACTATTATCGCCACAACCATATTATGATCCTCACAACCATCCGTAGACACCAAGTAAAGAATGTGATTAAACCACGATCAATGGCTATATACTTAAGTGCAGGCAGATTTTAAATAAACGAGAACCAATCGGTATTAGAGTATTTCACCGAACAAAGTAAACACAATAAAAATCCCTCGAACTACCTTCCGATTGTGTTGTTTTTTTTAATGGACAGCAACCATTCACTGTATCGTGTGTATGTGTTTTTTTTATATCAAAAAAAACATACGCACGCACATCCATGCATGCTCTAAAAAACCTGTTTTGTTTTGTTCATAGTCGCAACCATACTGTATGGTTGCCGTAATCATATTATTGTTAACGTAAATTTCAAACAATAATACTTTTGTTGCACCAACCATGTTTATATGGTTCCTACAACCATATTTTCATTTCTAAATTTGACAATAATACTATTGTTACATTTCAACAATAGTAATATTGTCGCAATCATACTGTTGTCAAAATGAAATTCAAAAAACAAAACTATGGTTGCGACGAACATGCTTTTACTGTAGAGAACATATTATTGTTGCGGTAACCATAGTGTAACCATATATTTTCTCTGCGTGCGGCATTACCATGGAAAATATGTGGCGTCCGACTGCAGCAGCCACTTAGCAATGCTGCTATAAAAAAAAAAACAAAGTGGTCGAAAGCTTAAACACAGGAAGACTTGTCATTTTCTTATTGTTCCAATTTCCGTTTACCTGCTTATTCCTTTAAAATCGTTCACACACTTCCACAACGACTCGCAAGGACAATGAGGGAAAAAAAGAAATGATGACAACAAATTTCTTGAAACAGCAACTGGAGCAACAACTGCAACAGCAATAGCAATATCGCTAACAACGACTTGGACAATAGTTTTACCGGGAAGGTGGGGTGGTAGTTCTTACTTCCCCAGCCAGTGGCAACATCAGCAGCATACGGGTCCACGTAATACCAACGTGAGGCAACAGCAGGAATAATAACAAGAACGACAATGACGTTTTGGCTGCTAGCGATATTGTTGTCTAGCATTACGGGTGTCAATATTTTATTATTGGAAAATGGATTTTCCCGAAGAACCATTTCCCCGCAGAGCATTGGGAAATTCAAAAGGAAAAATGTTATTATATTTTTAACACCAGCAGCAACAACGATAACAGCGCCAGCAATGACAACATCTACAGGTGAAGAAGCCCAGGATACCAGCGAATATCCAGATGCTGTAGTCTACGAATGCGTGGCAGTCAACCACATCGTTGCTGCACAAGATGAAGATGTCGCACAAGCATACGGTTCTGCTGTTCACCGGTACAGGAACGCACAGCAACTGCAGCGCGAGCAACATCGACAAGGACGAGTCAATAAGGTATTGGTATTTTGGCTGGCTGATACTACATTTGCGATTGCGTTTCGTTTTCAAAATATTTATTTTCTCCTGATGCTTTTCAAATATTGTTTTGGTTTATTTTGCGCTGTTCTCTGTGGTGCTGGTTTCGTTGGCTTGTAAGATGCGTTGTCGGTGTCGTCTTTCCCATTTAGGTGTATTTATGTCCCGATATTATTTGCTAAACGTACCTCGTGGTACCTGCTGCCGCCGCAGCCGCCGCCGGGAGTATTTATGGCACAATTGATGTTATGGCATTACGTTATTATTTAGTTTATTTTGTAATTCGATTTTCTAAAGAGGATAACAAATTAACATTCGAGTGCACACGTTCGTGTACATGTCAAAGAAATTGTCGCCATAAATTTATCACAAATGCTGGAGATATTTAGGGTCATTAGGAAAATGAGGTTTTGATGAGTCGATGAAAATGAGAAACTGTGCCTTCGGGAAATGCAGAGTCAAAGGTCCTGAATGTACCGAGCCGAGGACGGTTGAAAACAGAACCTGTACCCAACTGGTTTGGTATGGATTGAATGGTATCAATTAGTTGAAATTCGCGGTATAACTTTGCACATCAAACCTCATACCAATACGAGTATGTTAACTAATTTCCTTAAAAGTTAGAATGGCGGGAAACCTAATTTAAGCTTATAACATTGACCCTAGTGAGTAAGGCACAGATCCTTAATATTTTTTTCTTCTTTCTTCTTTCAGTGTTGAAGATATGGCCGTGGCAGGCCTGGAATTCAACAGGTCTACACAACCTTGAGACTAATCGTAAAGGCAGCACATGATGCAGAAAGGCAGCTATGTCAATGTGAATCATCACATATGGGAAAGTACTCGTATCAACGTTAGGGGTAAGTCACTTACTAAATGCATTGTAAAGACTAACCTAGCCATATGCAGTAGAGATAATGAACCAACCTTCATCACACAGAGAACGGTTTCGAATTTGTTGCCCAACCGAATGATTGAGGTTGCATGTACTTCGAGTATTCCATCAGTACAACCGAATGCTAGTTGATGTTCTGTAATTTTTGACGATTTGAACTAAAACATCGGTGAAGTATAGGAAATATCCGAACCTCCAGAAAAGAATTTTTGCACCCAAAAATCCACATGCTGCACTTGTTAAACTCAAAAATATAAAATTTTCACCAGAGGCAAAAAACTGTGTGCTTAAACACTTCAAGTACTCGAAAAAATAGCTGGAAATGATGATGGAAGATTTGTACTAAAAAACATTGGACTTAAGGTCAGTAATAATCGAATTATATTATTTTTATAATGTCTATGCACACCTTGAGTATTCCGTCGGTACAACCGACTGAAAATAAGTGATCTGTATTTTTTAGTTAGTGAAACTAAAGTAACGGTGGAACATACAAAAAGTCAAAAACCTGTGTACGCAACAAAAGTACTCCAAAGCAGCTCGAACCAAAGCAGGCTTAAAAGATCCGATGTTGGGGTATCTTTTGTGACACACCTTGTCCTCTAAAACCGTCTACAATTTGTAATCCAATGGGTTCAAATCTGGACTGTCTGAGGGCCATTCTTCAGAGGAAATGAACGCTGGCAAATTGTTTCGAAGCCAGGCCTGGGACGTTTTAGCCTATTGGGCCGGCGCAGAATCCTGCTGAAAATTCCATGGCTGGTTTTGGAATAGGGAATTGTTAAGAGGCTTCAAAACAGCTTTCAAAACGGTTTCTTGGTAAACTTTGGCCAATGTTTTGACTCCTTGTTCGCAGAAACGCAGAAATGCAGGTCCGTAACCCCATCGTAAGAGACACCCCACAAAACCATGACTGAAGCTGCGTGATGACCCTTTTCCACCCTTGGGATCAGTTCGGATGCTTCCTTCGATGACCGCGCATACACTATCATTTTGCTTGTTAAATTTTTCCTAAACGGTAAAAATGTTTTCATCGGTGAACAAAATTTTTCTGTGCAAGTTATCAGCGTGCTTCATCAAAATACATTTGCATTTTTCAATCCTATTTTTTTAAAGCTGCAGTCAATAAATGTCCGGTACGTCGTTTGAAAGCCCCAAGTCTTTTTCAATGATTCGACTCATGGACTTTTGCGTGATATTCAGCTCACGGGCCATGATTTTCTGTTTTCGGAGCGGATTTCTGTGATTTCTTGATTTAACGGCTTTGATGACATGCGGTGCGTGGGCGGCCCAACCGGTGCGGCGGTCTTTTACATCTCCAGTCTCCTCAAACAGTTTTATGCATCGGTAGACGAACATGCGGCTAATCCCTAGTGGCCGGAGCGTTTTGAAAATATCGTTTTTTTTCACTATTACATCGATACGGTTCCCATTATTTGACCACTCCATGATGAAAGTTGAAACAATTTATAATCCCGTTACAGACTAACGCTATTGAGGTTAGCTTTCAAAACCCATATGGCATTAACGGGCTATGTTCAGTTCTTCTATTGAAATGGGTGTGTTCAATGTTGTAACATTATTTATGTCCTTACTTAGTACATTACAATTATAAGCATTTGAGAATTGCTAACTAAATTATTTTTTTGCAACGAAATTTTAGTAGTACCAACCGATTTCCAACTATTTTTTTTCTGTGTGCGTTTAATATTTACCTGGCTGGTTAGTGTTTTAATTTAACCGGCCTAACTGCCACAAATCTTAATTAGATTTCAATGAAATTTGGAAATTGGCCTAAGAGCGTACATACGACAAAGCAACCTGAAAACTGACTAAATCGTTCTATAACCGATACCAGCAGTGAATATTCCCCTGCACTCGCTGTATTGTACTATACTAATACTATCGTATAGGGCACGATAATTTGGGATCCGTTAATCGACTGGTTTGTATTGCAGCGATACGAATTCCAAACCGACGTTATGATCGGCTGAGCCAATCCTTTTTAGCCCTACACTTAGGATTCATTATTTGTATTCAACCCATATGTTCATTTGCATATTCTATTAGTTATGTATCTCTTGTTTTCATTGAAAGGCCACTTATTTTCGGCATCTACAGTGTTATGAGCCAGAGTCTTACAATCCAATTTATGTATGAATTTGTACTGAAGTCTGCTTAAATTTGGGTAACCATATGTTCATATTTACTATTGGTCTTAAGCATGCTGACCAATTTAGATTAAAACTTGGCTTACAGTAGACATACCGCTAATAGTCTTATAAAGCAAAATCCTTTTGAATGGGAATTCTCTGTTTTTAAGAAGATTTTACTGTCAAATGATTCTTCTGCAAAATCTACCTGTTTGCAATGCAAAGTTCCTGTAAAAACTTAAATGAATTCGATGACATCACTTTATGGCTCTTGTCTAATGCAATCTATTTTTGTTTTTATCCCGGAATTTGCCACCCTATTGTCACTCTATTTGGAGATACTTGGAACACAACAAGCACCGTAACACTTGACGTGACTCGTAGCGGCATTTGCAGCTGCAACTCCATCTATGCACGCTTGTTCAATGAACGATGCAACACTTGTTTCGACTTTTTGTGCTGTTGCTCTGGTGGCAAAATATCTCTGAAAGAACTACAAAAATACTTGAGAAACTTATATTTTTTTGTTCTTTTCACTTTTTGTTTTTTGCAGTTGCAGATTTTGTGCCAAGAGTATGAATGAAAAGGTTCAGAAAAGACAAAAAAAAAGCAAAACTTAAGAAAAATACATTTATGCTCCTTCCGGTACCGGCTTCCTGTTCGCATTATGGTGGGTGCAATTTTTTTCGAACGTCATTTCTTTATAAATACATACGAGTTTGTATAAAGGGAAATGTACGGGTATAAATGCACAAATACATTTTTGTGGCATTTTCTTGGGAAAATTCGTTTATGGCAAACGAAACAAGAAACTAGTAAACGTGAAAAACTTGTGAAAACATTGTTTTCTTTTTTGTGGTTATCAAGGTTGCATTGCTGATTTCTTGGTTAACCAAAGGAAAGGGTGATCTATGGAACATGTCACAATTTAAAATAATAATGCTTCTACGAGTATACCTAGTAGGGGCATAAATACTGTTACAACATTGAACACACCCATTTCAATAGCAGAACTGAACATACCCCGTTAATGTCATATGGATTTTGAAAGCTAACCTCAATAGCGTTAGCCTGTAACGGGATTTTAAAATTGTTTCAACTGTCATCGTGGAGTGGTCTGATAATGAGAACCGACCGTATCGCTGTAATAGCGCTTTTCAAGTCTGAAATGAAAAAGGCGATATTTTCAAAACGCTCCGACCACTAGGGATTAGCCGCATGTTCGTCTACCGATGCATACAACTTTTTGAGGAGACTGGAGATGTAAAAGACCGCTGCCGTCCACGCTCTGTTCGAACACCGCATGTCATCAAAGCCATTAAATCAAGAGTTCACAGAAATCCGCTCCGAAAACAGAAAATCATGACCCGTGAGATAAATATCAAGCAAAAGTCCATGAGTCGCTGATAACTTGCACAGAAAAATTTTGTTCACCGATGAAAAAATTTTAACCGTTCAGGAAAAATTTAACAAGCAAAATGATAAAGTGTACACGCAGAGAAAAAATATGGTTTCAATATCGTCACGGCTATAATAATATGTTCGCCGCAATAAATGTATGTTCGTCGCAACCATAGTATTGCTTTCTGAATTTAATTTTGACAATAGTCTGATTGTCGCAATATTAAAATTGTTAAAATGTAACAATAGTATTATTACCAAATTTAAAAATGAAAATATGGTTGTTGCAACAATATAAATATAGTTGGTGCGACAAAAGTATTGTTTTATGGTTTTTTTTGTTAACAATAATATGATTACGGCAATCATACTGTATGATGGTAATTTCTTTTCGTTTTAATATGCTTTTTAGAACAATGTTATTGTTGCGGATCGAATGCAATAATAATACTTTTTATAAAAAATTACTTTTTTCAAACAAACTGCTTTGGCTTTGATTAACTGAAATATATTTAATAAAAAACGCTTAAATTTGTTTGAACTAATTTTTCTCCTGTTAAATAAATCACACATATTATTTAAATTTAAAGTATTTTTTAATATATTTTATAATTCAATTCTATTGTTGACAACTTAACGCAATTCTAATAAATAAGCTTAGCAATCATAGTATGGTTGAGCGGTATCATACAATGGTTGCACGGGTCATATCATGGTTGCGTGTGAATCATACTATCGTTGTGAAGATCATACTATGGTTGTATGTAAAACATACTATGGTTGTGAGGATCATAATATGGTCGTGGGTATCATACTATGGTTGTGAGGATCATAATATGGTTGTGGGAATCATAGTATGGTTATGTGTGAAACATACTATTGTTGTGAGGATCATAGTATGGATGGGAGAATTATAGTATAGTTGCATTTGAATCACTATTGTTGTGGGGATCATAATATTGTTATTCCACAACCATATACCCAACAATAGTATGATCCTCTACGAATATTGTCACCACAACCATATTTTTTTTTTGCGTGTATGCGCGGTCATCTAAGGAATCATCTGAACTGATCCCAAGGGTGCAAAAGAGGCATCACCCAGCTTCAGTCATGGTTTGGTGGGGTGTCTCTTACGACGGGGTCACTGACCTGCATTTCTGCGAACAAGTAGTCAACACATCGGCCAAAGTTTACCAAGAAACCGTTTTGGAAGCTGTTGTGAAGCCTCTTAACAATTCCCTGTCCCAAAACTAGCTTTTGAAGAACTACTAAAGCTGTACTCCTTGTATCTTTAAAGTGGTTTTAGCATAAGAGATACGTTTAGTTTTCTTTTTATTAAAAATATTAAGAAAACTCATCGTGAACATTTTCAAAACTAACAGACCAAACAAACATTTCACTGTGTGTACGCTCCGCTTAACTTCACGAAGAATGAAAATATGGTTGATTGGGATGAAAATATTCGAGGAGCATCATTCTATTTTAGGATATATGGCTGTGGCAAAACAATATTATGATCCTTACAATAATAGTATTATTCACACACAACCATACTATTTTTCCCGCAACCATATTATAATTCACACTGAATCATACTATGATCCCCACATACATATTATGATCATCACAACCATAGCATGTTTCAACCATAACATGATCCTCTCAACAATAGTAAGATTCACACGCAACCAAGTTGTGATCCCTCTCAATCACACAGTGATCCCCAAAATTAAAGAAATGCTGGAGATTTTCAAATATTACGCTTGGTAGATCGAAAAGAAACAATATTAACCTTAATGTTTCTCAGGGTCGCAGAATATGTAGCGATGAGATCAAAAATAATTGTTTTTATAATTTCTTCCTTACTTCGGTATCAGACATAAAGCAACAGATAAAAGTTCTGCCTGGAGATACGGTTAATTTATTGCCAACTCTTTCTCAGTCGTGTCACCCTTTGAGAATAAATATTGTGAATCTAAATGACGTTAATAAAGTTATAGGTGATATAGAAGTAAACAAAAGTCCAGGATTCGATAATATTTCAACCAGATTAATCAAGCAATGTGCTGATGAAGTTGCGCCATTTTTTTTTTTTTGGCAAAATTATTAATAAACTGACAATAACTGTAATTTACCCGGAAACTTTGAAAGTTCATAAGATAGTTCCAATCCCGAAACAGATAAATGCTGTTTCTTTAGATAAATATAAGTATAGACCAATATATGTTCTTTCCACAGTTGATAACATTTTGGAAAAAATACTCTTCGATAAACTTACTACTTATCTGGAAGAACATAATTTATTGTATGAATGCCAGTTTGGATTCAGGAGAGCTTGTGGTACCGAAGATGCTGTTTTAAATATTTTACAGTATATATACGAGGGCGGCTCGGAAAGTTCTTAGCCTATCAATGAAAGTGAATAGTTAGTTTTTCAAAAATATTTTTGTTTTTCAATATAATCTCCTGAAACTTCAGTACACTTAGTCCAACGCTAATCTAGCAATTCTATCCCTTGATTAAAATAGTTTTCCTCAAGGTCTTCAAAATAGTGGTTTACAACTGTAATTGCATCTTCATTTGAGGTAAAACGCTTGCCAGCAAGGATTTTTTTAGATTTGGGAACAGGTAAAAGTCACTGGGAGCTAAATCAGGAGAATAAGGTGGGTGGTCAAGCAACTCGTACTTTAATTCGTTGATTTTAGCCATTGTTAAAACACTCTTGTGCGTTGTCTTGATAAAAAATTATTTTTTTGTGTTGTAAGCCAGGACGTTTTTCTCGAATTTGTACATTTAATTGATCTAAAAGGTTGCAATAGTACTCTGAATTTATTGTTTTACACTTTTGCAGATAGTCAATCAATAAAATACCTTTGAAGTCCCAAAAAACCGTTGCCATAACCTTACCAGCCGATTGAATTGTTTTTGCCTTCTTTGGGGCACTTCCTCCAGCTTCAGTCCATTGTTTGGATTGTCCTATTGTCTCTGGAGTATAGTGGTGGATCCATGCCTCATCAACGGTTATGAAACGACGCTTAAAATCCATTTTATTTCGCTGAAAACGATCCAAACAAGCTTGAGAAATGTTCATTCTTATGCGTTTTTGGTCGACTGTTAACAAGTCCGGCACCCATCTTGCAGAAAGCTTTTTCATCTGTAGTTCTTCATGCAAAATTAAATGGACTCGATCATTTGAGATGTCCATGATATTAGCTATATCACGCACTTTTATTCGTCAATCATTTAATACCATATCTTGCAGTTTGGCTACAATTTCTGTTGTTGTTGCTGTTTTTGGACGTCCACTACGTGGTTCATCTTCAATGCTTGTACGACCACGTTTAAATTCAGCAACCCAATTTTTTACTGTTGCATATGAAGGAGCACTTTCACCTAACACATTCACCATATCATTATGAATTTTTTGTCCCGATAAACCTTTTTTATGTAAATATTTAATGACACCACGCATTTCTAATTTTTCCATTGTAAAAAAATCGCGGATGCGTCTTTTGTGAGCACCTGTTTTTATATGAAGGAGTTGCCAGATCGAAACAAAATTTAACATGTGTTCATAGCAGAGATGGAAGTTTCCAAAACACTTAACTTTTTTCTGTTTATACCGCGCTTTTTGTGCTAGGCTAAGAAGTTTCCGAACCGCCCTCGTATGTAAGGGACTTGATTCGATTTTATTAAAGCTTTTGATCTGGTGGATCATAAATATTAGTTCAAACGTTAGCATATTACGGTGTTCTGGGAAAGGAACTTTTGTTTTTTCTAAATTATTTCTCCAACAGAAAACAATATGTACATCTGAACGATGCCAAAAGTTGTATCGGGAATGTCGAACATGGAGTTCCACAAGGAAGTGGCTTAGGTCCATTGTTGTTTGCGATATATTTAATTTGCATAAAGGATCTAGGTTTGACTGGAAAACTAATTGTGTTTTCTGACGATGTATCTTTGTTTTAGCCTTACAAACATTCCTTAGTTTTACGAACGCATGTCGAAAGAGATGCTGCATTAATTTTCGAGTTTGCAAGGTTGAATCGACTATTGATTAATTCAAATAAGACAACAAATATATGGTTTAGGCCACATTCTACGAGTCATATGGATAATTTTTCTGTATACACGCAGAGAAAAAACATGGTTACTATATGGTCACGGCAATAATAATATGTTCTCCGCAATAAAAGTATGTTCGTCGCAACCATAGCATTGTTTACTAAATTTAATTTTTACAATAGTATGATTGCCGCATATTAATATTGTTGAAACGTAACAATAGTATCATTGCCAAATTCAAAAATAAAAATATGGTTATAGCAACAATATAAATAAGGTTCGTGCGACAAAAGTATTGTTTTTTGGGTTTTATGTCAACAATAATATGGTTATGGCAATCATACTGTATAATTGTAATTCTTCTATTGAATATGCTTTTTAGGACAATGTCATCTAATGCAATAATAATCCTTTTTATATGGAAGTCAAAATGTTTTAAACAAACTGCTTTGGCTTTGTTTAACAGAAATATTTTCAATAAAAACGCTTACGTTTTTTTAAACTTATTTTTTCTACTGTTAAATAAATCACTACTATTATTTAGAATTTAATGTATTTATCAATAATTTTCATAGTTCTAATCTATTGTTATGCTATGATGTTGGAGATCATAGTATAATAGTGTGTGACTACTTATATACTATGGTTGTAGGGATCATAATATGATTGCGCGTGAATCATACGATGGTTGTAGGGATCATAACATGGTTGCGTGTGAATCATACTATGGTTGTGGAGATCATAGCATGGTTGAGTGTGAATCATACTATGGCTGTGGGGATCATAGTATGGTTATGTGTGAATCATACTATTGCTGTGAGGATCATAGTATGGTTGTATTTGAGTCATACTATTGTTGTGAGGATCATATTATGGTTGTAGTTGAATCATACTATTGTTGTGAGGATCATAATATTGTTGTACCACAACCATATACACAACAATAGTATTATCCTCTTCGAATATTGTCACCACAACCATACTTTTTTTCTGCGTGTATATTGAGGGAAAATCTGTTTGCGAGGAGCACTCTGTGAAATATCTGGGAATGACATTGCAAAGTAACGTACAGGGATGTGGGAAAGACTACGAGTATATTACCAATACTTGGATACCATGAGTACCAAGTCATAATGTTCGTGTTGAAATGAATTAATAAGATCGGACATCACACAATATCAGTTTTCCAAACAAAGTAAACTTTACGAGTAGCACTAGAAATCTACAATCTTCAGAGTTCCACGTTGTAGGTTGGAAAGACTAAGCAACGCACTGACTATGTAGGTGGTATCAAATAAAATAATTTACCACCAAATTTGAAAGCTCTTGATAGACTTTCTTCTTTAAAAACAAACAATTTTCGCGCGATGATTTTTACGATTTTCGGCGTAAATTATTTAGACAAGAATGTCTCAATCAACTTATTTTTTCGACTAGGGCTTAGAATTCGTGAAGCGTCGGGAAACAAATTCCGGCAATTCAGCTGATTTTTCTCCTCCCGATTTCCGTCATTTCTGTCTGCTTTCCCGGTTCCCGGCATTATCCAAAAAAGGAAAAAGGAGCAGATGGCTTTTTGGCAAAAGCCACTCTCCAAAAGAGAAAAAAATGAGCAGCTAGCTTTTGGCAAAAGCCACTCTTAAAGCAGTCTCATAGGCATATGGCCGCGCTATAGGCGTTATGGTCGAGCGTTGCGGCATCTCAAGTGAGGACTACTGCTTCAGCTATCTAAATGAAGACAAAGTAGAATCGATCAGCTCAGAGTTTCAAGAAACTAGACTATCGCATCTAATTTTACCTTTCTCCCACTTATCACTGAATTGACTCCATGCTTTCAAGACAATATTTCTTAGGTCATCTCTAGATGTTGCTTTAATAATCCGTTAAATTTAAATTTCAGAGTGTTGCTAAAAATTGACATGGGACGTTTGCCATCACGCCACCAAAGGATCAATTTGGCAATCCAAAGTATGAAATGTCTTCTAAAGGATATGGCAAAAGCAACCACAAATGTTCACAACCACAGACGCACTCTTAGATGTCCAAATGTGAGCAAAATGTGTCGCCTGATTGAAGGACTTGAGTAAGTAATGACCATGGAGCATTGAATATGCATCAAATCGAAATGAATTTTGCATTTTCGTTCCGATGTGGGTAATAAGAAACTCCGGTGAGTGAGTGTGTGTGTGTGTGTGCATGATTGGAGACCGTAAGGACACCAAACCAGTAAATTGCAATAGTTGGTAACTACACACTCATGCATGGACTGGAATCAACATTCCCTACGCAAGGACATACTTTCTATTAAAACTCAAGAATTTTTGCCCATGATGTCCAGATCTCTGCTTTGCAATTTCAAAATGGTTTATTTTGTAATTGCACAAGCGTTGAAGGTGGATATCCTTTGATTTTACGTTAAGGACATGATATCATGTTCACTTCATGTGCAATTATTTAAAGGAAGACAAGGAGAGCATGAAAAGAGTAAATTTTGCAGGGGCGTAGAAAATGTAGCAGATGAGTTTAAAAAGGACAGGTCGGCCAGGTTGGGCCCCTAGGAAACAGGAAAAAAGATGGTGCAGATTAATCTGTAGCACTCAGAACAGGCATCGGAGTAGTTGTTGCGATCTATGGGGCCCGAGTGTAAAAATATGGATTCTAGGAAACAAAGTTTATTGACTGAGTCATGCAATCTCCCAGTCATATCTTAAAAGGTTCAAGGTAGAATTCGTAGCTGATATGTAGAAGCCATTGGAGACTTGAATCTAACACTCATCTCTCGTTTCAGATACGAAGACCTAACAGTGGTCAACAAACCAATCCTGGTAATTGGTTCCATGCGCCTGCCCCTCAAACAGGGCGAAGGGCCTAATTGACTGTTGCAGAGTCAAGGGTCATGAACTGGACTTAGGGGCCAAGGCTTACCACATTCTATGGAGATGTACAAATAAAAATAAAGGTAAGTCACACTTCGTGTACATTGTATTCACTGACTAAGTTATTCGCAACAGGGGGAAAAGATCCTATTAAAGGATCAGGGACATAACTCATATAACAAATAGCGACTTGGTTAAAGCTTTAATCGGTGGGTATCAATGGAGTGCTTCTTCTTAGATCTCTTTAGAATATGCTTTAATGTGGAGCTCGAGGTAAACCCTAAAGGAATGCGAAGAAGACAAAGTGGGACAAGTTCAAGAATCTTATATGGTTTTTATTGTAGTGCCGGGATGACAGCCATTGGCCGCAGAATTCCTGCTTCAGGTCGATCCAGTGCACAAAACCGGCTGTCGCGGGATCTTATGTAGCCACTGCCTCTTCCATAAAGGAGTTGTTATACGTTTATGAATTGAAATGCGCGGTAGATCGTATTGCAAAGCTTTCGACGAAGGCTTTTGACGATTCGCGTCCAGAACTCAGATCCCTTCTGAAAACTAGCCAGACGTGGTGGATACCGAAGCTTAGAATAATGAGAAAGGAATGTAGGAAACTTTAACTGGGCAAATGCTTGTAGGGACATAAATACTGTTACAACATTTAACACACCCATTTCAGTAGTAGAACTGAACATACTCCGTTAATGTCATATGTGGTTTGAAAGCTAACCTCAATAGCTTTAGTCTGTAATGGGATTTTTAAAATTGTTTCAACTTTCATCATGGAGTGGTCAGATAATGAGAACCGTATCGCTGTAATAGCGCTTTTCAAGTGTGAAATGATAAAGAGCGATATTTTCAAAACGCTCCGGCCACTAGGGATTAGCCGCATGTTCGTCTACCGATGCATAAAACTGTTTGAGGAGACTGGAGATGTAAAAGACCGCCACCGGTCGGGCCGCCCACGCTCTGTTCGAACACCGCATGTCATCAAAGCCGCTAAATCAAGAATTCACAGAAATCCGCTCCGAAAACAGAAAATCATGGCCCGTGAGATGAATATCACGCAAAAGTCCATGAGTCGAATCATTAAAAAAAACTTGGGACTTGGGACTTTCAAAAGACGTACCGGACATTTATTAACTGCGACTTTAAGGCCCATTTAGTCTCGACGGTTGACGGTAGATTCTGCAACCTGCAGAAGTCTACCGTCGTCAACCGTCAAACTGTAGTTATCTCCCTCTAACACATGCAAAATGCAACCCTCAACTGAAATAGCTGATTGCCTACCGTCAACCGTCCACCGTCAACCGTCAAGACTAAATGGACCTTTAAAAAAAAATAGGATTGAAAAATGCAAACGTCTTTTGGTGAAGCACGCTTATAACTTGCACAGAAAAATTTTGTTCACCGATGAAAAAATGTTTACCGTTCAGGAAAAATTTAACAAGCAAAATGATATAGTGTATGTGCGGTCATCTAAGAAAGACTCTGAACTGATCCCAAGGGTGGAAAAGGGTCTTTACCCAGCTTTAGTCATGGTTTTGTGGGGTGTCTCTGACGATGGGGTCACTGACCTACATTTCTGCGAACAAGCAGTCAAAATATAGGCCAAAGTTTACCAAAAAACCGTTTTGGAAGCTGTTGTGAAACCTCTTAGCAATTCCCTGTTCCAAAACCTGCCATGGACTTTTCAGCAGGATTCTGCGCCGGCCCATAAGGCTAAAACGTCCCAGGCCTGGCTTCGAAACAATTTGCCAGCGTTCATTTCCTCTGAAGAATGGCCCTCAGGCATTCCAGATTTGAACCCATTGGAATACAAATTGAGGACGGTTTTAGAGAAGGTTTGCCACAAAAGATACCCCAACATTGGATCTCTTAAGACTGCTTTGGTTCGAGCTGTGGCCAATTTTCCAATGGACGAGGTTCGTGCAGCTATTGACGATTGGCCAGTGCGATTTAAGGCGTGTGTAAAGGCAAAAGGCGGACATTTCGAATAAGTAGATTCTTTTTGGATACAATATACATCAATAAATATATTAAAAAATATTTGGTCCAAAAACATTCAGTACTTTTAATTTTGCAGCATAAAACGTGTGTAACAGTATTTATGTCCCTACTAAGTAGAATTCAGTCATGGTGGAATATGGTGGAATTGGACTTTATTGGAAGATGCTTGTCTTTGTCTGACTGGCGCAGTAGATTGTCTTTTAGCCTTAATGACACATTTCACGATTAGGGCTAGAAATATATCAACACATCTTAGACTTATTTGGTTTCCTTACTTTATATAAGATTTAAACAAATGGCTTGGCCAGCCGTCCCATTGTTATTTGGAGACTTTTCTGTAAGAACCCGAATTAATGTTTCCTACAGAGCCGATATGGCAACAAAAGTCCTAAGACACTTGAGCATAACTAAACGAACTTCTACTTATGACCCCACTGCTGCCATACCAATGTCCAGTATCCAGTTGATAAACTATGTCGTATATATATTCTCTCTCACACACTCCTTACACCTTCATATCTTCCAGCCGTGCCTCCTATCATCTCGGGCATTCAATAACTTACATATGGCCCATAACCTGAATAGACTCACGGCAGCTGTGACTACGTCTTTATGACTACATTTGAGTCGTCGTCTAATACTGCTCGCCCAGAGACACAGAGGAAAGGAATAAGCTGAACAGCATAATGACCAGGATATGTCCCAAAGATTATGGAACTGAGCACCGAAGGATACATAAAATACAACAGCCGAGATAAGATTGCGAACGATATTACGGCGACTACACAGCCGTAGATGGCATTTGCATCTAAGGTAAGTGTATCCCTCAAGGTAAAGTGCACAATAATGTTCGCACACACATACGCAAACACACACACACAGACACTGGCGCGCATATTGTCATAAATGGACAAATCACTGGGAAATGGAGAGCACTGAGCTCCAATGTGAAACCTTGTACAATGGATAAAGAATTATGTGTTTTTAACAGTGCAATCGGATGACCGAACGTTAGACCGGCAATCGCATGGATGGCAAAGCCTTATGGACATAGACA
Source organism: Hydrotaea diabolus (assembly GCA_963513945.1). Lineage (NCBI taxonomy): Eukaryota > Metazoa > Arthropoda > Insecta > Diptera > Muscidae > Hydrotaea > Hydrotaea diabolus. The sequence goes on from OY740720.1 coordinate 125,716,419, forward strand.
GACAATGGCAGGTGCGTTCGTAAGACCGACTGAGCTTAAAATTGAAATTAATAATAAAACAAGGAATTTAAGGATATTTGGGATGAATTAAGGCTTTAAGACAGCATAGACGTGATAGTGTTTAATAAAACTATAGGGGAGACAAAAATCATTATAAAAGCGTAAAGTATTTGTTTTTGGTATTATTCTTTGGAGATTTGGGTAGTCTTCAGAAAACACTCACACACAGAGGAAAATCAGTTGGAAATCGGTCCGAACTACAACTATTCGGTTGGATAAACAACCTTTCTGTAAAAATCACATACATTGCATGGTATTATTGGATCGACTACCCATAGAATGGTAGCTACAATAATATTACAAAACTTACAATCAATAAGTCGGTTATACCAACAAATCTTGGTTGCCATATCGGGTGGTTATGACAACCAACCAATTATGAAGTAAATGTTACTTTGGGACCAATAATTGGTGGTCACGGCCGTTAAAAATCTTTGTAGTAACCAAACCCCGTATGGTATTGATGGTCGACTAACCATTAAATGGTAGCTAAAGTAATATTACACAACTTACAGCCAATATGTCGGTTATACCAAATGAATTCTGTAAAAGTATTGGTTCCCATGTGTTTATGACAACCAAACAATTATGAAGTGCATGTTGATTTGTTACGAAAATTTGGTGGTGACAACTGATGAATTCTTTGTAGTCACGAAAATGTCCTTTGTCAAAAAGGTGAAGAAAAGTGAAAAAAGACTTCAAAAAGTTATTTAATTAATATCATTTAGGATTAGTCATTTTTTAATTAAATGTTTAAAAAATCATTGTTTTGGAGGTTAAAATGCTTTACCAAATAACTAATTTTTTCCAAAAAGAATTTAGAAACCAATATTACGCGTGTCATTAAAGCCATACCGGTCGAAATGGTCGAATGAGTCATCCAAAATTGGACCCTCAGAATGGAAACCCTGAGGCGTAGATGCGGCCAACATTTGAAGAAAAGTGTGGAATCAATAAAGATTCCACACTTGATTTGAATTTTTATATTTTTTTTTTGTTCTGAAAAAATACCTCCAGATGGTTCACCCTATATATGACCACCGTCTTGTAGACGCTACTTGTTGCAACTACGAAAATTATGTATTATTACTCCTTTAGGCAAACAGTTTAGTGTAATTTATTCAGTAAATCTCTTCCATCATCTTTTACTCTTTTTCTTCGACATGTCCCTCCCTACACTGGGCCAAAAATACAATGATTTTATAACCATGTGCCTGGTTAAATTTTTCATGGTAAATGTTTAATAAGGAGGACAAAATAACGTTATATAGGGTCAAATGTACATACGTACAAAATAGTTGAGTTAACATTATATTACTATTTAATTTTTATTATTATATTATTATTTTATTTTCAAGGGAGAGGCAGAAAAATGTGCGACATAAACAACAATTTTAAGATCATTCGGCTCTGTTGTATCGAAGTTTTTGATCTGCTTTGAGTTCAGAATGAAGTCACACAAAGTTGCAACGATTGCGACTGTCTTATTCCCCCACTCTTTTTCCTTCCTTCTTCTGTTCTGAACGTTTGTAATTGTGAGAAAGATCATAAGACAATTTATATCGCTCTTTTAAAAAACTACTACCAAATGCAAATGCAAGATTTGCAATCTTCACAGCGTAATATCATGGTTTTTCGCACAGTTCGAAGACTATACGCAAAAGGTAATTCTCGTTAATCATAATGGGACTCCCGTATAAGTCATTTGATTTGTAGCCGAAGTAATCGTTACCAAAGACTGCTAAAGAAAAACCTTGGCGGGTTTAGAAACAGCTGTACAGTCTGCCTGACAACCATAGGTAATATATTTTACCAATTTTTTGGTTGATTCTGAAAAGAAACAACAAAAAAAGGTCTCGAACCAGAATAAAAACTGTTCAAGTCATAATAATGAAAAAATGAAGGAATAAATGTAAACAAAACATAAACATAGTTAGTAGGTTAATTTAATTTTAAAAATTGTAACAGTAACTATATTTCTGTGAAAATTGTATAACCATGAAAATTGTTAATATTAAAATTTCATAGTTAATTTATTGAAACAATACATGTTCAATTTAACAATGAAATTGTTAATATTATTAACTATGAAGTTCGTTAGAAATCATTTTTATTGTTAACTTAACTAATTAAAGGTAACCAATAATTAGTTAACTTAACAATAAAAATGATTTATAACGATCTTCATAGTTAATAATATTAACAATTTCATTGTTAAATTGAACATGTATTGTGTCAACAAATTAACTATGAAATTTTAATATTAACAGTATTCATTGTTAAAAAACTCAACAATGCATTGTTAAAACAACAATAATTATTTTATTAATAACAATTTTAATGGTTAAAAAACTCAACAATGCATTGTTAAAACAACAATAATAATTTTAAAATTATCAATTTTCATTGCTAAAAAATTTAACCATTGAATAGTTAAATTAACTATTATTATTGTTTAATACCAGTCAACAACAAAATGTTCAAATTAACCATATATAACGTAAACTCTACATCATGTTAACCTTATATAAGGTTATTTTTCTTGTTAGTTCACTTATATGTAAAGCGTACTTCATGTATATAAGGAAACAGTTTTTTTTGCCTCTACTGATACTTCAGTTACAATGACTTAACGGTATATAGCACCAACTAAAATACGATTGTACTCATTACTGATATTGCATGCACCTCAAGGCATGCAATCTCAGTCACTCGGCTGGCAAAAAAATCGTTTGTGGCAACTAACCTGTTTTCTATGCGTATATATTTCTGTCACCAAGACTTTAAGCATTCATTTGAGTTATTTTCTGACACAATAACTCTTAAGCAGCTTAAAATATTTAGATTTAAATTTCTCTCTATTTCACTTAAATAATACCGGGTGATCCATCTAGGGGTATTTTTTCAGAAGAAAAAAATATAAAAATTTAAATCAAGTGCGTAATCTTTATAGGTAATTTGAAAAGATATTATATGGCATATATTTTTTGAAAATAATCACCTTTAAATGTTGGCAACTGTATTATGGAAGTGAGCATTCGGTGAGAAACGGGAAGATCCGCTGTTTTCGACCAAAATGTTGTTCAGTGATGAGGCCCATTTCTGGCTCAACGGCAAAGTCAATAAACAAAATTGCCGCATTTGGGCTGAAGAGCAACAAGAAGAGGTTCAAGAGGTGCCATTATACCCTAAAAAAACCACGGTTTAGTGCGGTTTATAAGCTGGTGGAATAATCGGTGCATATTTTTTCAAAAATAATGATGGCCGAAACGTAACAGTGAATAGTGCTCGCTATCGCGCCATGATATCGATCTTTATGTTACCTGAAATTGAAGCCAGTAATTTAAATGACGCTTGGTTTAACCACTTGCCATACAACTGCTCAAACAATGGATCTATTGCGAGGTCATTTCGAGAAGCAGATAATTTCACGTTTGGGACAGGTGAGTTGGCCGCCTAGATCGAGGGATATCACACCTTCAAACATTTTTCTTTGGGGTTACGTAAAGCCTAAAGTATATGCTGACAAACCAGCTACGATTCAGGTCTTGAAAGCCAACATTACGCGTGTCGTTAAAGCCATACCGGCCAAAATGTTCGAACGAGTCATTCAAAATTGGACCCTCTGAATGGAAACCCTGTGGCCAACATTTAAAGGAAATTATGTTCAAAAAATAAATGCCATAAAATGTCCTTTCAAATTACCAATAAAGATTCCACACTTGATTTGAATTTTTATATTGTTTTTTGTTCTGAAAAATTACCTCTAGATCGATCACTCTATATATCAAATTCAGCTTAATCTTAAAATTCCCTTGTACATGCAAACTTTATTAGATTCGAAAGTAAAAACCAAATTACAGAATACAAATTTTATTAAAATTAATATACAAATTAAGGATTGGGCACACTAAAGCTTTAATTCTTACGCTGCGTATTTTTCAACTTCCGGTAGTCTATTTTCTACGCCGACACTGCAATAATATGAGATGTTTGTACGTTTCTAACATAGATTTAATGGTTTTTGGACAACCGGAAATGAAAAATGCAGCGTAAAGAAAAAAGCTGCAGTGTACCCGGGCCTTTAACCGATGAAAAACCGAATACATAAAATTAAGCATTTAGTTGGTCCAGTTAATAAATAAATGGAGGACCGACGACCAAATCCACTACTGAAAATTGTTGTTTACATAAACCAACATTCGGTTGAAAAAATTTTGTTCTGTTTCCTGTGTGCAATAACTGCCACATAGTGAAAAGTCACATCGTGACAAAGCTAGTGAAAGGAACTCACGGTCGATGGTATTTTTAAGTGGAGATGACAGTATGAATAAACCGAAGTGCTCGAATATCCATTCGTACTGAGATCAAGACCAATAACATTTTTTGGGGCTAGCTTAAGTATGAAGGTAGCTTCATCTCCCTGTATTTTTGTATATTTAAAAATGCTATTTTACAAAAGCCTAATTTCGAAAGACAAAAGGGGTATCAGAAAAAAGAAAAGTCTCGTGTCGGCCATCATATGTATAATCGCAGCAGTCAACAAGTTACTCCATGACCAGCAGCGTGTAAAAATGCTGGCTTCACTAACATCACTAAAATGCAGCCAAACACAACGTCAAGACCAAACGCATTTAGAAAGCGCTTCGTTTTTCCTGCAGTTGGTGTGCTGCCTCTAACACTTTGCAAAAAGAAAAAAAAGTGAAAAAAGTTAGAGTCGGACGTAGACGACTATGAGATACCCTACACCTCTTTGAGGATTAGGCACCTCTGTCTGGAGAATGAGCAAGTTCGGACACAATATGTGACGCGCAAAATAGAAAGGGACCTAAGGTTAAAAACCAGTTTTGTTCAGGAGAGCCATTTTAAAGATTTAAATACGTGTATCTTTGGTGTACCATCACTTTCATAAAACGCGCATATCTCTGGGAGGGAACACTTTTGGGGCATGGGATCGGTCTCATTGATGCTCAGATGTTGTCCACATTAAAAAAAGAAAAAAAAAGAAAAATTGATTTTTTTACCCTTAGGTCCCTTTCTCTATGCGCTGTCACATATGTTGAAGTTAATTATTTCTCGCTTATACAAAAGACTTTGTGGCTTCTAAAGCTCTCGGTCCACAAATCAAAACATGTACCAATATAACTCAATTTAAAGGACACAAGTGTTGCTCGCTCATAACGCTACTTGCGAACTTTGGCTGGAATCGGTTGTAAAATGTGGCTTCTAATACTGCAGATTCTAAAATTTGGAACAACCTTTGTGTGGGGCTATAGGAAAGTATGGACTCATGTACTTTAGTTTTACCACAAGTAATGAATGGTCGCTCTTAAAGTGTCATGCAAATTTTGCCATAATCCGCTGTAATTTGTGGCTGCAAGACCTCAAATCGGGAGAGACCTTTGTGTGGGACCTATTCAAAAAGTTGACCAATATGGTCTAATTTCCTCTGTGGCAAATTTGGGCAGAATCGGGTTTACTATGTAGCTTTTATAGCTGTAGTTTGTGCAAGACCACAAATCGGGAGAGACCTTTGTGAGGGAGCTATTCAAAAAGCTGCCCAATATGGTCTAATTTCCTTTGTGGCAAATTTGGGCAGAATCGGGTTTACTATGTGGCTTTTATACTCGTAGCTGTAATTTGTGGCTGCAAGACCTCAAATCGGGAGAGACCTTTGTGTGGCACCTATTCAAAAAGAAGACTAATATGGTCTAATTTCCTCCGTGGGAAATTTAGGCAGAATCGGGTTTATAATGTGGCTTATGGAGCTGTAGGTTCTGAAATCAGTAAGCTCCTTTGCGTGAAGGCTATACGAAAATATGAACCTTTGCGGTCCGGTTAAACCACATTAAACTTATAGTCGCTCGTAACGTACCAGACAACATATGGGCGTAATCGTGAAGGACCTGTGTGTGGGGGCTATTCGAAAACATGCCAAATTGACATGGATGTTGGTCGCTCGTAACGCTCCATAGAAATTGGATGTAAACTGCGGCCTTTAAAGCTGCAGATTTTGAAATCGGGAAGGACCATTGTGTGGGGATATACGAAAATATAGATCTTATTTTCTTACAGTTAATTAATGCTCGCTTGTGAAGTACCATTAGCAATTTGGGCGAGCTCTGGTGTAAGTTGTGGCTTCTATAGTTTTAGGACCTCAAACCGGAAGGGACCTGCGTGTGAACCGATTTAATCAAATTTTACCAGAGATGGGTGTTGGTCACTTTTAATGCTCTGGAAATCGAAATTTTTATATGTGGCTTTTAGATTAGTAGCTTCTGAAATCGGGATTAACCTATGTCGTATATCAAAATATAGACCGCTGTGGACCAATTTCCAAAGAGTCCTTGGTCCAAACTTGAAAAATGTTTCATCGAAATCGGTTTATAATTGGAACCTGTAACCTGATTACAACCAAAGTTGGACAGCTTATAGGGCAGAAGAACATTATTCAATAAAATCAGATAGAGATTCTGAGTCGATCGGTGTACTGAACATAGGGTCTATCTCCATTTCCTTTAAAGTGTAGCATACATCAGCACTAAGTCATAATACTTTGTACCACAATGTGGTGTAGGGTATAAAAACTGATTGGACTTCAAGGGCAATATCAGTGGCTGTGGGGCTGAGGCAATGGCGGCGTGACGGCAATGCTCCAAACACAATTGGCAGGATGATGGCCACAGGGAAATTGCATGGATTTTGTATTTATGGCTTAGAGAATATTGTGGTTCACATATGCATGTTTGCGTGTGTGAGTGTGTGGCTGAGTGTGAATGTATTGGCGATTGGGTGGAAAACGTTAAAGTTTACTCTGAAAAAACAGACATAGGGTTGCCATATGCTTCGTTTAAATCGAACAAACCACAAGCATTAAATTTGGTCAAAGAGGCAGCTTTATGGCCAAATATCTAGAACGTTTGATAGAATATTAAGAAAGAATAACTAAAGCATTGCACAGAATAATAAAATATTCAAAACTGAAGCGTCTATGGTCAAGTCTTATAAGTCTATTTCGGGCTTGAACTCATGTGCAATATATGTGACCCGGCCTATGAAAAAGTGGCTTATGACTCAAAAATGAAAAACTACTAAGAAACTGAAGAAATGCATTGTTTACCAATAACAGCTGTTTCTCGCAATTTCTTTTTTGAGTCATAAGCCACATTTCTATAGGCCGGGTCACATATTTGTTTTTTTTTTAAAAACTTTCAATGCTATTTTCTAAGGAATATGGCATAGGTCAAATGGATTTAACAGCTTCGCTAATTGTCTTCTATCCAAGGGATCGAATTTTTTTCGACTCTGAGAACGGGATATGGAGATGCCAGTCTTTAAACGGGCGCTTCCCCGATTGGCGAATGGGGGAATTCCATTTAGGCTTACGCACCCCTAAATTTTGTACCTGCTAAGGATGACGTACAGGCGTTGTATTATACAGCGCCTCAGGGTGTGGCTAAGTACTCCCCGCGGACAAACTATTGGATAGGGAATGTTCGCCAATTCAATAAACAATGATGGCTAAAGTTAATGAAAATATAAAGTTGTGGAGCTGATAGTAATAACCCTATTAACGGCGGTGAGTAGTGTTCTTGTAGGCTATGAGGCGTCGACATCTAATGACTTCAAGACAAACATTTTGACGGAGGTCGTTGATTTGGCGCTGTTGTAGCGATTTTCCACCAAACTAAAGGCTAACAATCAGCCGATAGTGAAAATCCAAAGGTCTCAGTAAAGTCAGATCAGACTGTTAGCCTCAAGTCACCAGTGCGTCGATAGCAAATGAATCCGATAGCAAAAATTCAGAGTTCGCAGTAATGTCAGAATTGTCTGGTAGCCTTAAGCCATTAAGCCGATTGTATCTGATAAATCCGATTCCTCACATGGAATCAATAACACGATCGTTGAGTTCCAGCTCAAGACTCCAGAGGTTGCAAAGCTGGTCAATAAGGTGAGCAACAGCATTGAGAAGCTTACAAAGAAACGCCCGGGGCGCAACGACGATAATTCGCAAGAAACTGTGCTAAAGCCACTTCTACGCAAAGTCAGCCTGCCAACAAGGAAGACAAAACCCACAACAGCCGGTTCTGTGGACCGGATTGACCCGAAGAGCAATTCTTTGGCCAAGGGCTGTCACCACGGCACACAGTTGCCGTTACCACAGCAACAACAACCAAACGCTATAACCTCTGCGAATGCTGGGTAGAGGATGCTATCTTTGGATAAATTGGACGAGACCAAACCTACGAAGAAAGTAAAATGCTCAATCACCACTGGTGTGGCTACTTAATATTGCTCAATTGGGGATCGTATCCACATCGGTAATCCGATTCCAGGCCTGAGGGATGGTAAGGAGAAATCACAAACCAGACACACAAAGATAATGACGGCTTATAAGTTAACAATGTCATCGAGGAAGAGGAAGCTGGACGTGACAACAGGGTTACCCATTCCCCCTCCTACGCCACGTTGCCAATAAGAGAATGAGGGACGATTTCTGTTATGCGGGGATTGACACCAACTGCTGCTTTGCCAAAATAAAAGAAGATCAGAAGAAGACTGTAGAGGACCTAGTAAAGGGTAAGATAGCGGAATACATCATTTAAAGATGACGATTCAACGATATAAATCAACAGCTGTGAGTTCTCTGGCGGTTATCTGATGCTACAATTACCCTTCGATAACTGTGCCAGCGTCATCAGATAACTGTGTCAGTGCCCTGAGGCGATACATGGTCGAAAGTCTTTCCAATCCCTGTAGGAGCTCAGCTCAGTCTGGTGAAGAAAGATGACATTCCATCCCTTACCACAAAATTGAAGTACATTAGAAGAAGGCTGTGGAAGACCTAGTCAGGGGCAAGATCGCGTTATATATCATTGGAAGATGACGATTTAACGATCGAGATCAACAGTTGGGGGTTTTACGGCGGTTATCTGATGCTACAATTAGCCTCGACACCCTAAGGACGTGGTGAAAATTTTTCAAAATCCCTGGGCAGGAGCTAAGCTCCTACGAAAGATGACATTCCATCTCTTACCAAAGAATCGTTCTTCATAAATGATTGATGCAGCTTAAACAGAATGTTTTAGAAATACACTGGGTAAATAAAATAAACATCTGGCAGTAAGTAATTGGGAGGTCATAGATCAATATGGTCCAATTTCACCGCGGTTAGGTTGGGTTGCTTATTGCGCTCTTTGCTTAATTGGATTTTCATCAAATTTTAAATGTGGCCTGTAGGGTGTATTATAAGTCATTCAGAACACACTATGCTGAATTTTAGCATCTTCGAATCCGATATGATAATCTTGTGCAGCAGGGCCTCACAGCTGGAGGGATATTTGTCTTGGAATTCCACGAAAACATGGTCCGAGATTGGACATTGATCTTTCACAATGCACTTAAATAAATTTAAACGCGATTCCAATTAAAATGTGGTCTCTAATCTGTAGCAAGTTTTCGATGAGGCCTCTCTTAAAACGTGGACCAATATGTTACAACTTTATCAGTGTGGCATAATGTAAGGGGTGGTCCAACTAAAACGCATGACGTTATTTGTAAATAAAACAAAAAGTTTCCACAAAAATTATCTTATTATAATAGACAATTATGTGTGAAACAAAATATCGGCCATGGCTTCGGTGGCATACCTCTATCCGATGGTCCATATTTTCAATGACTCTGAGACGTAATGAAGGTTTAATCTCGTTAATGTGCCGATTAATAGTAATTTTTTCGTTGCCTGTGTGGCAAGTGGCACCATCCTGTTGGAACCATATCTCGTCCAGATCCATATCCTCAATTTTTGGACACAAGAAATCCGTTATCATCTCGCGATAGCGAACACTATTCACGAGTCGAGGTTGACGGCTCTTCTGCCACACTATTGTGAACGCCATCAAAGTTTTCCGCAGGACGAACTGGAAGAGCTTGCACAGGTGTTTTCACATTTCATACAGACCAGGTTTGTTGAAATCCCCCCAAGTAAATTCCGAAGTGACCAAAAACCAACAAAATTCCGAAGTGAATTTTGGTTTGAACGCTATTTTCGTAAAAGGCTTTCACAATTTTAACGCAGTGCTCAATTGTTTACCTCTTCATGGTTGAATTTGATGAACACTCAAACACAGAATGTCAAATTAAGTTGGGTAACTCAAATTTACGGTGTAACTCAAAATTAACATCGTGCATTAGGGTTAGACCATCCTTTACTACGTTAAATATGAGCCAGATCGAATGTATGAACCGGCAAGACCTTTGCATGGTCCAATCCCAGCAGTACTTGTTAATTAGTGGCTTCTAGAACGACAGGACCTCATATTGGAAATGATTTTTTATAGGGGCTTCACCTCATATGGGGGGCGCGACCGCACCTTAAATCGGGCGCTTGGCATGGGTACTATATGAAAACATGAGCTATTGTCCAATTCCTTCAGCATGAATTATAGGGTTTCCTGCCAATTTGACGTCGAACTGGAAACTGAGAAACTTCCCAAACTGAGTGGCGATAACGATGAGAATAATCATTTAGCTTCAATTGTTGCTTCAACCTGACATGGCAAGCGGATAAATCCCGATTCAGTCTCACACTCTAGATACAAACGATTGTAAGGCTTTATTGAAACTAAAAGCGATGCACCGCGGAAAAATGTATAGCCTAAGTAAAAAACTTTACCTAAATTTCATCCCTCTATGTCGAGGACACTCATCAGGATGTGGTCGACAGACAGAATCTCGAGGAACAAGGCTACATACCCATATATACCAATACCCAACCCAAGCTCCATTGCCAGCAATCGCAACCAACGTGGCTTCCAGTTAAAAAAAAACAACCTACCAGACGAAACCGTTCCTTAACCTCAGTAAATTCTACAAATAAATCATTTCAGTTAATGTTCTTGCCACATGGCAAGTGTGGCTTCCACATTCGCCAACTCGTTCATCCTGGAAGCACTTGCAAGCGCGCTCTTGTCTGCATGTGTTGCCCTCCCCGCCCCAAACAATGGCGTGAGTAAGAAGCGTGTCTCTGCGGTTTACAGGGGAGGCGGAAATTGTGTCACCCGCAGATGACGGGCTTAATATTGCAACAGAAAGCAGCAACAAAAGAAAACGCTGCCACACGGACGTGAGTGTGTTGGCAAATAAAACACACATGCTGGTGTTTTTAATAAATAATAAATATTTCATAATGTTAACTTTTTCTGCTGCTGCTGTTTCGTAGACGGCTGCCAGCTGGTTCTGTAAACGGACGAGGGGGCGTGGCGATACGGTGCAAACATGCCATAACAAATTTGAAGTGAAAAATGTTTTCACTTTTACATACACATGCACACTCAGGAGCATACTTCCTTTCAAAAGCATGTAAATGATTTGCACAGATTCTAAAATGTGGTTTTGAGGAAAAAATCAGACAAAGTTTTTGTTTTTTTTTGTGGCTTGTAACCTTTAATCTATTTGCGAAGTTGCAATTGCAATCGGTCGTATGTGGAGAGGAGTTAATTATAAAAATTAAGGACAGCCAGAAAATAATTCTATACTTGGATTCGTAGCAAAATTTGAATCAATTAGAGTACCCATCTATCCATATTGATCGTCTGTTGTGGTCATATTAGACGTTTCCTAAATCACATGAGTTTTGGCTATAATAAGTATATCCTTTCTTGAGGTAGTAAAGGAGCCTTTAACAACAGTTCCCATTCAAACTATTCATTGTCTACAAAAAGTTATAATTTGTTAAGCAAGTGCCCAAAAAAATTCCTTTTAAAGGGTAACCTTGTTTCCCTTGGCCATTTAAAATCCCAAACAGGTTATGACCATAAGTCATCTTCAATTTTTAACAGCTGAACGGACATGACTAGATCAACTTGTTATTCACTGCAAGAATGAAACAGTAAGCAACATTAGAAGATGTCTGGACATAGCAGGACATGACCAAGCTGATCACAAAACAGGGGCAATTCTAAAAAGTAACCGACGCAAGCACGAGACCATCACCATTCGGATGGGTCAGCAGGAAATCACTTTAAAGATGGACCTCAAATATCGATGCTAGAATTAATTTCGGAGCTCAAAAAATTTATAATGGGTGATCCAACTAAAATGCACGATGTTAATTGTTAATAAAACTGAAAGTTTTCGGAGAGTTATGTTAATATTTTTGGTTATGATAGAAGGATCTACTGGGTGCCGCAAAACTAACGTTGCTGTTTGAATGTTTAATAATGTTTTTATACCCTCCACCATACAATGGAGGGTATATTAGTTTTGTCATTCTGTCTGTAACACCTTGAAATAATCACCGGAGACCCAACAAAGTCTATATATTCTTGATCCTCGTAAAATTCTAAAACGATCTAGCCATGTTTTCCGGCTGTCCGTCTGTTGAAAACAAGATAGAGCCTGCACAAGCATGTGTAGTTAACCTAGCATGGTTGGTATTGAAAATGGACTATATAGCTCTACGGGAAGTTGGTGTTGGAGACCCTCAACCGACACTACCTCATAAAAATTACTTTTTTATTTGGAAATATCCGTCCAGTTTCTTGAACAAAATCTCTAAAATTTTGCAAATAATAATCTCTATATAGGCGCAATCATCTATGTAAACATGGTTCAGATTAGGCCACCATTTCTTGTACCTTCCGTACAAACGGCCTTATGGGCCTTGAGAAATAATATGACTATAACTCACCACAAACACAATTTTACACATCAAAATTTCTATATACAACACACTTCTACGTTGAATTCGGTTGAGATCGGAAAAGTCCTACTGGTACCACTCACACTAACGGTCTCATGGGCCTTGAAAAATAATACGACAATAACTCACCACACACTTGACCTATCGAGACGAAATTTTCGGCATAAAGATTAATATATAGAACAGACTTTTGCGCTTAATTTGGCTAAGATCGGAAATGCCCTACTGGTACCTCCCACACAAACGGTCTCATGGGCCTTGAAATATATTATGACAATAACTCACAACAAACTTGACCTATCGAGATGAAATTTACAAAATCTACATAAAGATTTTTATATAGAACACACCTCTGCGCCAAATTCTGTTGAGATCGGGAAAGTCCTACTGGTACCTACCACACAAACGGTCTCATGGGCTTTGAGAAATAATATGACGATAACTCACCACAAGCTTGACCTATCGAAATGAAATTTTGCACATAAAGATTTCTATATAGAACACACTTCCGCACCAAATTTAACATTTTTAACATTTTTTAGTTGTTTATTTATTGGTTAACTATAATTATTAATAATTCACAATTAGCATCGTACATTATGATGGACCTCCCTTTATATTAGACAAGACAAGTTCATTGCCTGTGTAGTAACCTTGATCATTCTTTGCGCAGCACCAGTCTAGAAGTCTGGAAGTGCGGAGGATAAGCAGAAATTTGTAATCATTTCCTACCGGACAGAATCACAAGACGCAGCAAACACTGTATCTGTTATGCTACCAATAGATATACTTGCTAATAAAGTATGAAAGAGCAAAAAGAAACGATCCTGAAAGGAAGCCTGAAAAACGATAGGGAGGAAAGCACGAGAAAGTGGCAAACAGGATAGGTTGAGAGTAAAAATGGACGATCGTGTTCTGTGTTCTATCGTACACAGTTCCTAAAAAGTCACGGAGAATACAGAAGTAACAAATATGGATTTCCTAAGGTCCCAATGAAATAGAGGATGTCGAGCACGTGATACAGGGTGGCGCACCGGTTGTACTACAATAACAATTTTAGATATCTTTTTTTTAATCAAAGTATTTTATTTTTTTTTTGTTGTTTGAATATGATACGCCGTATCGATGCTCATCCACGCATATGCGACACCTGATCAGAAAATTATTCGTTGCGGCCTGAAGGGTTGAAGTTGGAATCGCTGCAATTATTGTTTTATTGGACTGCTTCAAATTCCTTTAGCCAAATTTCTTGGTTAATTTTTGTACACCTCTTGTTTGGCATAACCCCATAAGAAAAGTCTGGTGGAATTTCTAGATATTAATTTGTTTTGGCATTTTTGTTGAAGCTGTGGTATAATCGGTCTGGCTATATGTGCAGTTGCTCTATCTTGCTAGAACTAAATGCTGTTGAAGTTCTAGGTAAAAAACTTCTTCAACATTTTTGAGTAAAGATTCCCATTGACAGTCGCTGTTTGACCACTTTCTTCAATGAATTATGTCTCCACAATGCAGCTTGATGAAACTGCGCACCGCCCGGTAACTTGTTTTGGGTGCAGTTCCATCTCATGGAGTATTTGTGGATTGTTTTCACTCAATATACGGCAATTTTGCTTGTTTTTCGTACATTGCCGTTTAGATCAAATGGGCCTCATCAGACATAAACATGCAATTTATAAGGCCGTTGTATTCTTCGGCCATTTAAATATATTTTTTGGCAAAATTTCATTCGAAAAGGCAAATCCAAGTTTAAGACTTCATGAATTATTCTTCATAAACTGTCGCTGATAAGTTTTGTTTTGAAACTCTTGGATTTGCCTGAATTGACGAAGCTATAGCCGCGATGGTGTCTTGAATCCGAACATAAGGATCTCAATGCGAAGCTTCCAGATGCGGCAAAAATGTTTACCAACCTCATCCCATGCCATCCCCAGCCAGTTCTATGGACGGGATTGACCCAAAGAACAATTCTTCGGCCAAGGGCTGTCACGCCGGCACACAGCCTCATAATGGTCCATCTAATCAGAAGGGATTCTGCCAAACTCCCGCCTAAATTCCCTTAGGATGGAAATGCAGGACTACAAAGCATGGCACCGCTGCACTATCCAAATCCTCTTTTTGGTATCCCAAGCATTTATTTTAATAAATCTAAACAGCAAGCCTCCAAATAAAATAAAGAATAAGCCGATCTAACACACGGAAAAAAGTTATTAGGTTTTTTTTTTGTTTCACGATTCGTGCGCCAGCCTGTATTTAATTATCCTAGATTTGAGCATCATATGAAACTACTAGAGCAAGATGTTGGGAATGATATTGGACCGCTTAATATTATCGCGCAATGATTAAAAAACCAGGACAACTGAGAGCGTATATTAAGACACAAGAGAAAGAGCGAAGAAGGAAAAACGCTATAACTTAGAGGCTAATTAAGCCTTTCCCACCCTGCGACGTAAAACCTCGATTGGCAGTTCCGTAGTTAGTGGCGATAACGCCGGAGGTGGTTTTAGTCGGTAAAAATCCGACATACCCCAGAACAAAGGGAATCTATGCAAGATTTCTACCTTTTATCCCCCCCCCCCCCCTCTACCCAAAAACAAACCCTACCGGTCCAGATTCTACTTTATGATATAAGTCCGAGGCTGATCCCTGCAGGATCGTTCTTATGATAGTAGTGTATATTTGTGTGCGTTGAAAAAAAAGTAGCACCATTCGCCCCTACATCAAAAGATTATCTAGAGACGATTTCGGGAACACAACAAATTTTTTCTGTGCACCCTACACATCGTCCTTCTAGTTTTTTTTTTATCGCGTTTGAAGTCCGATCGTAACCGTTGATCCAGTTTTGGCAAGGGCTATACTTCGTCCATAGGCCATTTTTAACTCCGAGGTCAAATTCGATTAGTGATCTTTGCCATCTCGTTTTCTACCCCTTGATTGGAAAATAGCTACCATAAGGGGGGTAGGAAATCGGGTAACTGAAGTCTCTGGTAAAAATTAACCTCGAATTCCAAACTGACGGATGGCAAAGGTACAGCCCCAGGAAATTACGAGGGCTGCTATACCATTCTGGCCTCATAATGAAAATGCGAATATTTATCATCAAAAATGGCTTTATTGTTTTTCAAAGTATTCTCCAGCATGATTTATACACTTTTGCATGCGCATAAACCAATTGTTGAATCACTTTTCCACTCCGATTAAGACACCTCCAAAACATGGTTTTTAAACGCTTCAACAGCATCTTCTGCCGACGCAAATCGTTGACAACGCATTTTTTTCTTGATGTGCGGGAATAAAAAGAAGTTATTGGGTGCCAAGTCAGGTCTGTACGGCGAATGACCCATCAATTTGACGTTTTGGCCGGTAAAAAAGGCGCTGGTTTGAGTCGATGTGTGAGAGCTCGCATTGTGGTGCACAATGATTCGTCTTCTCTTATTCGTTTTTCGAATTTCTCTGAAGACATCAGGCAAACAAATTGTGGTGCACTACTCAGAATTGACCGTCCTACATTGCTCAAGCGGAACAGTCGCCACATGACCAGTTTTGTCGAAAAAACAGGCGTTCATTTGCTTCGAAGTGCTTCTTACACGAACAACTTTCGTTGGATTTTTCTCGTCTTCGAAGACCCACACGATCGATTGCTGGTTTGTTTCGGGCCCATACGCATAGATCCATGATTCTTTACCTGTGACGATCTTATAAACGTCTTTTGAAGCACCGCGATCGTATTTTTTCAAAATTTCTTTGCACCAATCGACGCGAGCCTATTTTTGAGCGATAGTCAAATTGTGCGGAATCAAACGAGAACAAACCTTTTTGACGGCCAGGTGTTCATGCAATTTCGAATGTATACTGGTGAAAGAAATGTCCAAGCATGCCTCAATCTCACGGTATTTCACATGACAATCTTGCATTTTTAGTTCACGCCCTGAATCAATGTTCTCTTGCTTAACGGCCGTTTTTGGACGACCCTTACAACCTTTTTCTTTGAGCGAGCGTCGGCCACGATTGAATTCATTAAACCAGTTTTTCACTGTGATATAGGAGGTGCTTCATTGCCATTTAAAGATTAAATCATCGATGCACTCTTGTCGTGATAATCCACGTCGAAAGTTGTGAAAAAGGATTTTTTCAAGTCACTGTAAACAATACAAATGATGGGTCGTACGTCGAAACGTTCTCAGTACGTTTATGCTAAAATAATGTTAAACTTTCCAATGGAAATGTCAGATGGCGCCAGGCAACACCTAGTGTTGCCTAGGCCAGAAATATCTACTTATATAAGTATTGCAAATCTCGTTGAACAGGTATTAACCGGCTCAAGACCTCTTGCTTCTATATTTAAATAGAAGACAAGTTTTCAACAAAATGGCAAAGTGACATTGATTTTCGTGGCTGCACACTGCTTTTATCATGATTTCGGGTCCGTGACAACCCTCTTCAGAAAGCTTTGCTGCAATTGTTGAAAGTAAAACCGAACTCTATCTCGTAATAATCAGCGACATATCGTACGTAAAATAAATAAGGAAGCAGTGGCTTAAATACTATTTTGGTCAAATGTAGTGTGCCTGGGAAAACAATGTGATGTTATTCTGAAAGCTACAAAATCAGAGGGTAAATTCCGCAAATTTGATTTCTTCATTCTGGGCCGAACCGCCCTAGTGGGTGTAAATTTCTGGAAGTGTTTTTTTTTCGTGTATGTGGGTGAGACTGAAATCGATGTTAAAAGAAACTAGTGGAATTTGAGCTTAGTATATAAAGGGTGATCCATCTGGAGGTATTTTTTCAAAACAAAAAAAATTTAAAAATGCAAATCAAGTGTGGAATCTTTATTGGTAATATGAAAGGACATTTTATGACATTTATTTTTTGAATATAATTTCCTTCAAATGTTGGCCGCAACTACGCCTTAGGGTTTCTATTCTGAGCGTTCAATTTTGGATGACTCGTTCGAGCATTTCGACCGGTATGGCTTTAATGACACGCGTAATGTTGGCTGCCAAAACCCGAATCGTAGCTACTTTGTCAGCATAGAATTTGGACTTTACGTAACCCCAAAGATAAATGTCTAAAGGTGTAATATGACTCGATCTAGGCGGCCTAATCACCTGTCCAAAACGTGAAATTAGCTGCTTTTTGAAATGACCTTCTAATAGATGCATTGTTTGAGCAGCTGTATGGCAAGTGGCACCGTCCTGTTGAAACCAAGTGTCGTCAAGATTACGTGCTTCAATTTCAGGTAGCATAACGATCGATATCAAGGCGCGATAGCGAGCACCATTCACGGTTACGTTTCGGCCGTCATCATTTTTGAAAAAATATGCACCGATGGTTCCACCAGCATATAAACCGCACCAAACCGTGGTTTTCTCTGGGTATAATGGCATCTCTTGAACCTTTTCTTGATGCTCTTCGGCACAAATGCGGCAATTTTTTTATTGACTTTGCCGTTGAGCTAGAAATGGGCCTCATCACCGAACAAAATTTTGAAAACGGCGGATCTACCCGTTTCTCACCGAACGCTCATTTCCATAATGCAGTTGCCAACAGTTAAAGGTAATTATTTTCAAAAAATAAATGCCATAAAATGTTTTTTTCAAATTACCAATAAAGATTCCACACTTGATTTGAATTTTTATATATGTGACGCGCAAAATAGAAAGGGACCTAAGGTTAAAAACCAGTTTTGTTCAGGAGAGCCATTTTAAAGATAAGGTCCCTTTCTATTTGCGCCTAGAATCGTCGACTTCACTTTCATAAAACGCGCATATCTCTGGGAGGGAACACATTTGGGGCGTGGGATCGATCTCATTCGATGCTCAAATGTTGTCTACATAAAAAAAAAGTGAAAAGTTGATGAAAAGTTTTGTTCAGGAGAGTTATTTTAAAGATTAGGTTATTTTCTATTTGCGCTAAGAATCGTCGACTTCACTTTTATAAAATTCGCATCTCTGGGAGGGAACACTTTTGGGGCATGGGATTGGTCTCATTCGATGCTCAGATGTTGTCCACATCAAAAAAAGAAAAAAATGAAAATCGATTTTTTTACCCTTAGGTCCCTTTCTCTATGCGCTGTCACATATTTTTTTATTCTGAAAAAATACCTCTAGATGGATCATCCTATATTTTAAAACGTTGAACCCCATGTAACTTTTTTGTTGCAAAAGTTTAATAATTTTTAAAGTCGTTTACTAACGTTGTAAAATACGTCCCAACGATGGGGGGTAAAAAACGAGATAACAGAGGTCACTAATCGAATTTGATCTCGTTGTCAAAATGACCTATGGACAAAATATAGCTCTTGACCTCTGGTCAAACTTGATCAACGGTATGCATCTCATTACGTTTGGAGCGCAGGATAAACAATTTAAAGGGTGTTATGCAGAAAAAAAAAGTTTTCTGTTACCAAAACGTCTCTTGATAATCTTTAAATCTAGGGGGTGACTTGTATTTTTTCTGTATATTTTTTTTGTATGACCCTTATGAACACGCTAGGGTTTCAAACCGATGATAGTGTAAGGAATATAAACTAGTCCTTACACTATCATCGGTCCTTACACTACCCTAGCGTGTTCCACTCATCTTGCGTCCGTGCCTTTCTAAACGCCATGTAGGCAACAAATTACAAATTTTTCACAAACGGTTGGCACTTTAGCCTTCGTTCTTCACTATTTTCCTATTTACTTTAAAAAGGTCCTGCCTGACTACCATAAAATGATTGCAAATGCTCGAAACATCTAGGGCGATCCATCTAGAGGTATTTTTTCAGAACAAAAAAAATATAAAAATTTAAATCAAGTGTGGAATCGTTATTGGTAATTTGAAAGAACATATTTTGGCATTTAATTTTCGAAAATAATTACCTTCAAATGTT
The DNA here is from genome assembly GCA_963513945.1 of Hydrotaea diabolus. NCBI lineage: Eukaryota > Metazoa > Arthropoda > Insecta > Diptera > Muscidae > Hydrotaea > Hydrotaea diabolus. The sequence continues at coordinate 125,736,053 of OY740720.1, forward strand.
GGCAACTGTTTTATGGAAATGAGCATTCGGTGAGAAACGGGAAGATCCGCTGTTTTCGACCAAAATTTTGTTCAGTGATGAGGTCCATTTCTGGCTCAACGGCAAAGTCAATAAACAAAATTGCCGCATTTGGGCTGAAGAGCAACAAGATGGGGTTGAAGAGGTGCCATTATACCCAGAGAAAACCACGGTTTGGTGCGGTTTATAAGCTGGTGCATATTTTTTCAAAAATGATGATGGCCGGAACGTAACCGTGAATGGTCCTATATCGATATTGATCTTTATGCTACCTGAATTGAAGCCCGTAATCTTGAGGACACTTGGTTTCAACAGGACGGTACCACTTGTTTTACCGTTGCTCAAACAATGGATCTATTTAGAGGTCATTTCGAAAAGCAGCTAATTTCACGTTAGGGACAGGTGAGTTGGCCGCCTAGATCGAGTGATATCACACCTTTACACATTTTTCTTTGGGGTTACGTAAAGTCGAAAGTCTGTGCTACGATTCAGGTTTTGGAAGCCAACATTTCGCGTGTCATTAAAGCCATACTGGTCGAAATGCTCAAACGAATTATACAAGACTGGACCCTCAGAATGGAAACCCTGAGGCGTAGTTGCGGTCAACATTTGAAGGAAATTATATTCAAAAAATAAATGCCACAAAATGTCCTTTCAAATTGCCAATAAAGATTCCACACTTGAATTGAATTTTTATATTTTTTTTGTTCTGAAAAAATACCTCTTGATGGATCACCCTATACATTTAGAATGATAAAGAATCAACATTTAATTATAATGTTGTGATATTTGGCCAAGCTGCTCCATACAAATTTGCTCCTCTGCGAAATGTTAACGCTAGGTAAAGAATTTGCAATTCCAAGGATATACGAGTAGTATGTAATAATTTGCTACTATGATCTATGCTGCTGTGGTTGTTAGCTTGTTATTAATATTTAAACATATGTTTCATAAATGTGAGTGTGTGTGTGTTTATTTAAAACACTTGTATCATATATTAAAACCACATTACGGCCATGCAGGAGACAGACCAACCGACGGACAGACAGACTGACATGTACTACCACATGCAAATGTTATGAATATTTAATAGAATGCATTTGAAGGGAAGTAAAACGTAACGTATTTTTCCTATTGGAATTTATTTAAAGCCCCCTTTACACGTACATATATACGTAAATGCTAACACACACACACACATTCATACACACAAACATGAGTTTGTGTTGATTTGCTGTATTTGTTGACCGCAAATTTCACACATTTCACTTATAGTCGTAATGTGTAACTCGGCTTTTTTGATTTTTGTTGTTGTTGCTGTAACGCATACTAACAACCGCAGCCATGTGTGTGTGTGTTAGAGTTTGCGTAAGTTTCATAAAATGTTTTTAATGGTTTATGTAAGCGAATGCGCGCTTATGTGTCTGTGTGTGTGTGTTAGCTGCAAGTGCTATTTTGTTAAACCTCTAATGATGTGTTTATTGGCCAGCGAGGTCATGTAAATTGTTAATGATTTAAATTTATGAAATATGTTGTGGCCATTCACCACTAACACATGCACACATGCTTAAATGCATATACACACACACCCACAACTATACATTAGAAAGGGCCGCAACCCTGGAAGAAAAAGTAACCCCCCTTATTCACAAAAGCTGGCTTAACATTTAAATAAGGCCACAATCGTTTTTAATTTAGGAATTCTAGAGTTGCTGAATCTCTACTTCGGAGGGACCTTTGTGTTGGGGACATTCGAAAACATGGACCTATAACTTCCAATTTTACTCGTAACACATTATACGAAATATGATTTGAATCGCATGTAATTTGTGTATTCTAGAGCGGTAGGACCTTATTTCGAGAGGGAGTTATGTCTGGGGGCTATTCGAATATCATAACTCACGAAAATGAAACTTGATTCCGCAAGTTGTGCTCATTCCACAAATTGCGGAATCCTAGCTGAGTGCTTTCGGGCCCCTTCACATGTTACAGATAGCGGGAAGTTCCGTAGATACACCTAGCAGCAGCTAATACAGTCGCGTACGAGGGTTTCTCTATATGTCTAGCCTAGGCAACACTAAGTGTTGCCTGGCACCATCTATCATTTTCATTGGAAAGTTTGACATTTTTTAACATAAACGTACTCAGAACGTTTTGACGTACGATCATCATTTGTGTAGTTTACAAGGTCATAACCGAATTGCCTCTTGTGATTACACAAGGCAATTCGGTAACGGCCATTTTTTGTTTTCATTCGTTCTGATTTTTGTGTGAAAAAATACTAAAGTAAACTGCAGTCAACTTCACATACTACGAAAAACACAAAAGGAATTGACAATACGTGCTAGTTTTTTCCCTATCCATTCCCCTTTCATCTCTCTCCTACAAACTAAGAGTTGCGGCAAGTAAAGTTGCCTCGTGTAGATAGGGACTTAGCGATCGAATTGCCTGTGTTTTGTCTACCGAGGACCATCAACATATGTGACAGCGCATAGAGAAAGGCACCTAAGGGTAAAAAAAATCAATCTTCATTTTTTTTCTTCTTTTTTTGATGTGGACAACATCTGAGCATTGAATGAGACCGATCCCATGCCACAAAAGTGTTCCCTCCCAGAGATATGCGCCTTTTATGAAAGTGAAGTCGACGATTTTAAGCGAGAATAGAAAAGGACCTAATCTTTAAAATGGCTCTCCTGAAAAAAACTGGTTTTTAACCTTAGGTCCCTTTCTATTTTGCGCGTCACATATGGAGGCAAAGGTCCTTAATGAACGCAGACACACTTTTTTGTTGTCTCAGCAGTATCTGCTTGGGTGACTTCGCAGTAGTCATTCCGGGATGAATCCGCCCAAGCAGTTTAGGTACGACGTTCATGTCTAGAGAAAAAGGTCCAGCGGTATAAGAGAGAGCCTCTCAATCAGTGAAAATATCGAACAGGTCTAAACGAGGTTCGCACTGGTAAAGTCGTAGTAGCCAGCTATATCGTGAATGTAATGCTAGGGAAACTTTCCCGGAGACTTCACTAGTGGATAAGATGTTTCCATCTGACATTTCCATTGGAAAGTTTGACATTTTTTAGCATAAACGTACTCAGAACGTTTTGACGGACGACCATCATTTGTTTTGTTTACAGTGACTTGAAAAAATCAATTTGGCAAAAAATTGGAATTAACACGTAAACATTTTCGTGCGATCATTTTTCACAACTTTGATTAACTTAAATCTTTGTATGGCGATGAAGCACCATCCTATAGCACTGTGAAAAACTGGCTTAATGAATTCAATCGTGGCCGACGCTCGCTCAAAGACGAAGGTCCTGAAGGTCGTCCAAAAACGGCCGTTGTGCCAGAGAACATTGATGCCGTGCGTGAACTGATAATGCAAGATCGTCATGTGACATACCGTGAGATAGAGGCATTCTTGGGCATTTCTTTCACCAGCAGACATTCGATATTGCATGAACACCTGGCCGTAAAAAAGGTTTGTTCTCGTTGGATCCCGCACTATTTGACAATCGCTCAAAAAAAGGCTCGTGTCGATTGGTGCGAAGAAATTTTGAAAAAATACGAACGCGGTGCTTCACAGGTGACGAATCATTGATCTATGCGTATGAGCCCGAAACAAAACAGCAATCGACCGTGTGAGTCTTCGAAGATGATCCATATCCAACGAAAGTTGTTCGCGGAAGAAGCACTTCGAAGCAAACGGTCGGCTGTTTCTTTGGCAACACTGGTCACATGGCAACTGTTCCGCATGAGCAACGTAAGAGGTCAATTCTGAGTGGTACACCACAATTTGTTTGCCTGAAGTCGTCGGAGAAATTCGAAAAGCGAACAAGAGAAGACGAATCGTGCACCATGACAATGCGAGCTCTCACACGTCGGCTCAAACCAGGGCCTTTTTGACCGGCCAAAACGTCGAATTGATCCGCCTTACGGCCCTGACTTGGCACCCAATGACATCTTTTTATTCCCGCACATCAAGAAAAATATGCGTGGTCAGCGATTTTCATCGCCAGACGATGCTGTTGAAGCGTTCAAAAGCCATGCTATGGATGTGTCTCAATCGGAGTGAAAAAAGTGCTTCGAAAATTGGTTGGAGCGCTTGCAAAAGTGTATAAACCATGCTGAAGAATACTTTGAAAAATAATAAAGCCATTTTTGATGATAAATATTCGCTTTTTCATTATGAGGCCAGAAATATATATAAGCAGCTCTCGTACAGAAGATGTTGGATTTAACGTGATTATCGCCGAAATGGCCTGAACCACGGTGTGCCATCACACTGGGGCCGTTACAATGCCACGGCCAACGTACCATTGGATTGATTCCGCCTGTACCAATTTGAAGCATAACAGTTATGGGTCATGACTTCCCTCTTGGTTAGGGGTCGAGGACTATCTAAACCTCTGCTGTTCTATGGGTCACAGCACCCGGTCGCAATGCAACTCCACACCGAACCGAAGTTCTTCCCGCGATTTGGGTATAAACCACAGCCACCACGATTCTCCCCGAAGGGCCGCACCATATAGTCAGGCCAGAACAGCAGCTCTCGTACAATCAGCGGAAGTGGAGAGTCTCTCAGGGTTTTCGTGTGGCACCAGACTCCTAATAAGTTCTGAGTGCCGAAGATACATGAAACGCCAAGGCGAGCGGCTGGCGCCTTTAAATAGCCATTAGCCACCATCGGCCAGCTCCTGTTCTCCACATTAGGGGCACCAGACAGCTGGCGTAGGACTTTGTAGCAAGCGGCTCGCTATATAAACGCACACAGATGACAGATTCGTTGTCACAACCGTTTTTTTTTTGCCAACCAAATGATTGAGGTTGCATAAATCTCGAGTATTCATTCCATCAGTACAGCCGAGTAGAAGTTGGTGCTCTGTAATTTTCAGTTATTGAAACTGTACGTAGTCGCGGTGCAACTTAACAAGTATCAGAACCTTTAGAAGTGAATTTTCGAATCTTAAAATCAACATGTCGTTTTTGATTAACGAAAAAACTGAAATTTTAGTCAAAAACTATTTGCTTGCTCAATTGAAGTACTGGTGGCGAGGGCCATGACGAGGATAAAGTGGCAAATATGATGGATGATTTTTACTGAAAAAAAACGTCAATAATAATTGAATTATTTTATTTTTAAAAAACAAACACTTTTTGGTTATGGTCATCACTAGTAATTGGTTATAACAACAAAATGTTTGCATAACTATTGATTGTCACAACCAACTTTTTCGCGTTTGATTGGTATGACTGATCAATTAGTTGCGTCTACAATACGATGATCATATTTATCATCTTGCCACAACCACCAGTTATGGCTACTAAATACATTTGATGCGTTTTATTGGTATGACTGATCAATTAGTTACATCTCAGTACGATGAATATATTTTTCATTTTGTGGCATATAAAACCGAATGTACATTACGATTATAAAACATTTGGTGATTGCAAACGATGACGAACTTTAGCTTTAAACACCGGACACGATTTGGAACTTGGAATAAAAGGACTCTTCTTTATACTTTAAAACTTGCGCAGGTCTGCGTGGAAGCAAAAATGTACAACCTTGCCTTCTTAGGCCAAGACCAGATTCTGCAGAGCTCCCAACATCTAATGGTTTAACCATGATTTACTTTAGAAAAGCCGCCGACCAGCAGCGGTTATTGACTAAATGCGCTGATAGACTGGCACCCATTCTCCTGTTAAACTATTACAGCAAGACTCTGAACACGAGCACGTGTAATATTATTCACCTACTGAAACTACAGACTCACAGACTAAGAAAGAATTGTTTAGCCACCAAAAGGGCGAAATACTATTGGGAATGAGTGATTTTAACGTTCAAGTGGACAGCGATAACTCAAACCGCGCACGAGCTATTGGCGGTAATGGTATAGGAAGAATGACCGAAAACGGTGCGCTGCAAACTGGTGATAGAAGGCACAATCTTCCCCCATATCTCCAGCTCATCGTACGGGGAATTAGTTTCACCACATCGCTGTCAGCCGGACATGGCGCGGTTCCTTCTTCGAAGTGCTAAATAAAGTGATACCAACTGTTCCAGCGACCCCCATCTCCTTGTTGGCACTTTAAGACAGAGAGTTGCGGCGGTGAAGAAAGGAATTTCAACTCAAGGAAAATTTGATGTACAGAAAAAGGCCTTAAAAAAAGTCAGCAGAAACGAACTAAACCCTTCTGGCGAATTTGAGAATGTAAGGAAGCTCATTTGCGATGTTGCAACAAAAAAAGGCTTCAAAACCTCCAAAAGGAAGCAGTGGATATCCGACGATACGTGGAAACTCATAATAGGGAGAGAGAGATAAATTCCCAGTTTAACGAAGCCAGAACTCCTATGGAAACGACATCTAAAGTATTATAGATAAAAAAGATGAGCCGGAAAACCTCGCCATAGAAGCACAAACGGCAGCCGAATCAGAAAGAACCCGCGAATTATATAGGGTGATCCATCTAGAGGTATTTTTCAGAACAAAACGAAATATAAATATTCAAATCAAGTGTGGAATCTTTATTGAAAATTTGAAAGGACATTTTATGGCATTTATTTTTTGAAAATAATTTCCTTCAAATGTTGGCAACTGTATTATGGAAATGAGCGTTCGGTGAGAAACGGGAAGATCCGCTGTATTCGACCAAAATTTTGTTCAGTGAAGAGGCCCATTTCTGGCACAACGGCAAAGTCAATAAACAAAATTGCCGCATTTGGGCTGAAGAGCTACAAGAAGAGGTTCAAGAGGTTAAAATGGCACCCAGGGAAAACCACGGTTTGGTGCCACTTATAAGCTGGTGGAATCATCGGTGCATATTTTTTCAAAAATAATGATGGCCGGAACTTAACCGTTAATGGTGCTCGCTATGGCGCCATGATATCGATCTTTATGCTGCCTGAAATTGAAGCCCGTAATCTTGACGACACATGGTTTGAACAGGACGGTGCCACATGTCATACCTGCTCAAACAATGGTTCTATCGAAAAGCATCTAATTTTACATTTTGGACAGGTGAGTTGGCCGCCTAGATCGAGTGATATCACACCTTTAGACATTTTTCTTTGGGGTTACGTAAAGTCCAAAGTCTATGCTGACAAACCAGCTACGATTCATGTTCTGGAAGCCAAAATTACACGTGTCATTAAAGCCATACCGGTCGAAATGTTCGAACGTGTCATCAAAAATTGAACCCTCAGAATGGAAACCCTGAGGCGTAGTTGCGGCCAACATTTGAAGGAAATTATATTAAAAAAAATGCCATAAAATGTCCCTTAAATTACTAATGAAGATTCCACACTTGATTTGAATTTTTATACCTCTAGATGGATCACCCTTTATAAGAAAACTATATCGTTAGCTTAGTATGCAAACGTAATAAGTCCACTTTTTCACATTTTTCAGGAGGAAGAAATAACTTCCTAACTTTTTTTGTTTTGAATATTTTTTTAATATTTAAACGCAGTTATCTTCTTCTATTTGTCCAGCTTCGACACCAATAATCGCCATATTTGAAAAAATTACAGATTTAAACTAATAGCCTCTTTTGTAACTTAGCACATTTGCTCTTTATTTTTTTGTGTTTTTTATGTGGACTTAACACAATTTCTTGGTAATTTCTTCTGTGCGTGTGTATGTCACTGAACGCCTCCTAAAGAGCTGGACCGATTTTAATGAAATTTGTTGTGTGTCCTCAGGTGGATTCGATAATGGTTTAGATTAACAATTCGGTCCAAAAATTCCATACAAAATTATATATTTCTTATACGCGTTTTTTTTTGTTAGTTTTTTTACTTTTTATTGCTTTAATATAGAAACTAACCAAATACAGTCTTACTTCAATGCTGTTAAGAATAATAACATATGTATTTCATTCATAAATGTTTTATAAAGTCCAAGAACTTAAACTAATAAACAAATCATTCGTGAGGTAAATCTTCATAAAATTTATGGTGGTCTTTAGGTAAAATAAGTTTTAAATACTGCAAATCTTCGTATTTTCTAGCACTTATTTTTCTTCTTTCCCGGTAAAGTGGCTCCAAATTCGATAACTCCAATGCATTTATATTTGTATTTATTCTTTGCGGCAATGCCTCCCACTCATTAGAAAATCTGAGTTTAAAAAAAAATTTTCTATTTGAAGAATATCTAAGGCAACGAATATCTGTCACTTTTGGATCCCCTTTACCACGACCAGGTCGTATAGTTTTATAAAATTCAATATTATTAAATATTTTAAAAAAAGAGTGATCTAAATAAATGACTTCGTATGGTTCAGGCTTTTTACGAGCTGCTTTACATATGCCAATATAATCAGCAGGGACATCTATATTTCTGTTTTTCAGGGCACGTTCGATGGTGGAGTGCACGCTGTCTGCCTCCATTTGCGTGTGCCCAATTTCTAGAATTTTTGTTCAATTATAATGTTATGCTTCACGGCAGTATTAAGCAAGGCATTACTCATAACGCTATTGCGATTTTGGTACGTACAACCATCGCTATAAAAAATTATTTTTGCTGGATTCTCGTTTAAGGAGATAATATTTTTCTCAATAAAGGATGTCCAAATACTAGCAAATTCTTCAGCACCTAAGCCGCCTTCTGCTTCATTCCACAAATAACAGTAACCTTTTTGGTTTTTAAGGTTATAAAAAACTAAATTGTGTACTTGTAACTTTGTTCTATAGTACAAGCTACTCACTTGAGATCTTGGTGACAGTAGGACAGATTGAAGATCTACGGTGAAAACATGTGTTTCGTTGTCCTTATCCTTTTGGTTTTCATTTCTGGCCTCTTCTTTCTTTATTTGGTGGAGAGTATATTCATCTTGTGACAGGCTTCCGACCGAAAACCGTGTGCAAATTTCACAAAGGTCTTTTTTTGGTGCAAACAAAGCCAGGTTCTTTGCGCTGAACGTGTCATAAAACACTGAAGTAGAAAGTGGTCGTACATTCTTTTCCTTACACCAGTCACTAACATAAAAGTCATACAACTTCTTTTTTGAACACCATTCCGTCAGCAGATATTTTTTATTAGTTACAGCACGACAATAGTGAGATTCCATTGATGGTAGAGACTCCACAAATTCATTTAGGCACTGTCTCTCTGCTGTTGAGCATATATTTTTCTTTGGAGCACTTTTCTTTGAAATTGATTTTGAATCTACCATCTTTTCAACCCAATCATTAACTGTTCGTCTGCTGATGGCCAATGTATTTACAAAAAAAGTTTTGCACACTCTCATATTTGTATTTTCTACTTTTAGGAAGTATTGGAAGGTTCGACATCTTTGGGAATCGTTGTCATCCTTCCTATTTCTAGGCCTTTTAGTTGGCATAGTCTTAATTAAAGTATTAATATAAATTTTTTTCTCGCGCCTAGTCATTTGCCAAAATTCAGTAAATTTGTGCTTTCTTTGGACGTCATTTATAAGCGCACATTGCATGGAGACTTTTTTTGACAGTTACATCGTTCCTTCAAGGTCCGTGACTCCTTAATTTTTTTGTAGTTCCAGCTGCTACCCACTTTTTGTTTTCCTAAATAACGTCTTCCCTCTTCTCTAAGCTTTCTATTTCTAGCGGCAAACCATGTAGAGTCTTCAACACGAACCCTCTTCTTACGTCTTTTTGATGTCGAGGGTAACTCATATGAATTATCGGAATCACTATTAAAACCATAGGGAACAAGTCCCACAACTCCATCATCTAATTCAGTCCCATAATCATCACGATTGCTGGTATGCTCATCAGCAGAATCCATAACAGTTTCTTAAATAAAATAGTTATTAGTGAAATAATGCTTACCGAAAAACAAAATACGATATATACCTTCTTTGTCTAGATAACTCATCAAATTAATTATTAAGTAAAATGTTTGCACGACTTTTATTTATTCAACTTTGTTTTTTTATTCAACTTTTTTACATAAAAACTTCTTTCATAGCGAGAGCGCTTTAAAAATAAAGTGTTCGGCCCAAGCCTGTATACCGACTGATCTAACTTATCATTTCTTTTTTCTTCTTTCTATTCTGATTTCTTGGTTTTTAATTTTGAGGGGTTCTTGAGTAAACCTAACTGTTCTTTTTATGTTATTTTTTTTTTTATTATTAATTTTTATTTTCAACTGGACTTAGCACGTGTTTTGCGTTCTCTTCCGTTGAGTGTGGACTTGACACATTTGCTTACCAGTGCATAACAACAACAACAAATGAGATAACTGTATTTTTTTTTGTGATTCGATGTATTTTTACTTATTGTACATTACTGCATTAAAATCTCAATTTTGGAAAAAAGTGGACTTATTACGTTTGCATACTAAGCTAACGATATGTGACGCGCAAAATAGAAAGGAACCTAAGGGTAAAAACCAGTTTTGTTCAGGAGAACCATTTAAAAGATTTAAATACGTGTATCTTTGGTGTACCATCACTTTATATCTCTGGGAGGAAACACTTTTGGGGCATGGCATCAAAAAAAAATTGAAAATTGATTTTTTTACCCTTAGGTCCCTTTCTCTATGCGCTGTCACATATAGCTCTCAAAAAAAACTTCGCTTCCTCAAAATCGTAGCGAAACTATAACGGCGACCTGACCATATCAAAAAATATACAGCTCGGAATATGGGTACACCATGAGCCAGCATGTTGGCAATGGTCGCACATATCAACCTTCATGCAATTGTAAGAGTCATACCGATAGGACCGACGAGCCAAAAATTACCCTTTTCGCAATAATAATAGCGGGCGCCAAACACGCGTTAAAGCAACACAAGGCTCCAGGACCTGAGAACATCAATCTAGAACTTTTCAAAGCAGAAAAGTTTAGACCTTTAGACCTTCAAAAAAGTGCCTTCTTGCTGCAGGTTATAGTACAACGACTATGGAATATATTATTTTACCCATTGGCTTCGCTCACAGTGGGAACTCCTACGATTAGGCCTTGCGAACATAACGCCGTTTTAGCATCGTTTTTTTATTTTGGCATTACTTCAAAAATCGACGAAGTTCTGAAGTTCATTTGGTGGTAATAATCGGTCAGTCATTTTCTCATTCCGCTCTAATATACACACACATAAAGGCAACCAACACATGTATGCATAATTCAATATGTTTGTAAGTTGTCGTCAGATTATTTAAGTGATTTTTTTGGTGTTTTGATTATTTGTTGTGTTTTGGATGAATGTAGAATTAACCGCAAACTTACGTATACTCGTATGCATATTCAGTAAAGTTTCAATGTACATACAGAAATGATTTTTTGTTACTTTTAGGACCATAAGTTTAAAACCTGTGCCTAAAATCTTTAAATAACAATTTTAATGCCTAGAAATGGGTAATTTGTAATCCAATTGGTTCAAATCTGGACTGCCTGAGAGTCATTCTTTAGAGGAAATGAACGCTGGCAAATTGTTTCGAAGGCAGGCCTGGGACGTTTTAGCCTTATGAGCCGGCGCAGAATCCTGCTGGAAAACTCCATGGCTAGTTTTGGAACAGGCTTTACAAAAGCTTCCAAAACGGTTTCTTGGTAAACTTTTGCCGATGTTTTGACTTCTTGTTCGCAGAAATGCAGGTCAGTGACCCCATCGTAAGATACACCCCACCAAAACATGACTGAAGCTGGGTGATGACCCTTTTCCACCCTTGGTATCAGTTCAGATGTTTCCTTAGATGACCGCGCATACACTCTATCATTTTGCTTGTTAAAATTTTCCTGAACGGTAAAAATTTGTTCATCGGTGAACAAAATTTTTCTGTGCAAGTAATCAGTGTGCTTCAATCCTATTTTTTTTTTGAAAGCTGCAGTCAATAAATGTCCGAACGAAGCCTTTTTTAATGATTCGACTCATAGACTTTTGCGTGATATTCATTTCACGGGCCATGATTTTCTGTTTTTGGAGCGGATTTCTGTGAATTCTTGATTTAACGGCTTGGATGACATGCGGTCTTCGAACAGAGCGTGGGCGGCCCGACCGGTGGCGGTGATTACATCTCCAGTACCCTCAAACAGTTTTATGCATCGGTAGACGAACATGCAGCTAATCCCTAGTGGCCGGAGCGTTTTGAGTGTTTCATTTCACACTTGAAAGGCGCTATTACAGCGATACGGGTTTCATTATCTAACCACTCCATGATGAAAGTTAAAACAAATTTTAAAATCCAGGGGGCATAGAATGGTTGTGTGTGAATTATACTATTGTTGTGAGGATCATATTACCGATGTGACTCAAGCATATACCCAACAATAGGAGGATGCTCTTCGAATATTATTTCCCCAACCGTACTTTTTATGTGCATGCAATTGCGACTTGTAGTTTGATTACCACGATAGATAGATAGGTTGCTACACGCAGAGAAAAAATATGGTTACTACATGGTCACGGCAATAATAATATGTTATCCGCAATAAAAGTATGCTCGTTGCAACCATAGCATTCATAACTGAATTTAGTTTTGACAAAAGTATAATTGCTGCAATATTAATATTGTTGAAATGTAACAATTGTATTATTGCCAAATTTAAAAATGAAAATATGGTTATAGCTACAATATATATATATGGTTGGTGCGACAAAAGTATTGTGTTTTGCGTTTTATGTCAACAATAATATGATTACGGCAATCATACTGTATGATTGTAATTTTTCTTCATTTAAATGTGTTTTTAAAACAAATGCTATTGGTACGGATCTAATGCAATAATAGTACTTTTTTATTGAAATTAATTTTAATTTAATTTTTTAATTTTTAAACAAGCTGCTTTGTTTAACTGAAATATTTTTCATAAAAACTCTTACGTTTATTTAAACATGTTTTTTCTACTGTGAAATAAATCACTCCTATTATTTTGAATTCAATGTATTTTTTAATAATTTTCATAGTTTAAATCAATTGTTGACAACTTAAACCAATTCTAATAAATTATAGTGGGGATTATAATATAATTGTGTGTGATCATATTATGGTTGTAGGGATACAATACAATGGTTGCGTGTGAATCATACTATGGTTGTGAGGATCATAGTATGGTTTTGTATGAATCATTCTATTGTTGTGAGGATCATAGTATGGTTGTATTTGAATCATACTATTGTTGTGAGGATCATAATATTGTTGTACTACAATCATATATCCAATAATAGTGTTATCCTCTTCGAATATTGTCACCACAACCATACTTTTTTTCTGCATGTATATATATTTCTGGCCTTCTGGAGAGAAATATCTGACATTTCCATTGGAAAGTTTGAATTTTTTTTAGCATAAACGTACTCAAAACGTTTTGACGCACAACCATCATTTCTGTTGTATACAGTGACTTGAAAAAATCAATTTGGCAATAAAATGGAATTAAATCGTGAACATTTTCGTGCGATCATTTTTCACAACTTTCGACGTGGATTATCACGACAGGAGTACATCGGTGAACTTAAATCTTTGTATGGCGATGAAGCACCATCCTATAGCACTGTGAAAACTGGTTTAATGAATTCAATCGTGGCTGACGCTCGCTCAAAGACGAAGGTCCTGAAGGTCGTCCAAAAGCGGTCGTAGTGCCAGAGAACGTTGATGCCGTGCGTAAACTGATAATGCAAGATCGTAATGTGACATACCGTGAGATAGAGGCATCCTTGGGCATTTCTTCCACCAGCATACATTCGATATTGCTTGAACACTTGGCCGTAAAAAAGGGTTGTTCTCGTTGGATCCCGCACAATTTGACAAGTGCTCAAAAAAAAGGCTCTTGTCGATTGGTGGGTGGAAATTTTGAAAAAATACGATCGCGGTGCTTCAAAATACGTTTATAAGATCGTCACAGGTGACGAATCACGGATCTATGCGTATGAGCCCGAAACAAAACAGCAATCTACCGTGCGGGTCTTCGAAGACGAGCCAAATCTATCGAAAGTTGTACGTGGTAGAAGCACTTCTAAGCAAGTGGTCGCCTTTTTCTTCGTCAAAACAGGTCATGTGGCGACTGTTCCGCTCGAGCAACGTAGGACTGTCAACTCTGAGCGGTACACCACAATTTGTTTGCCTAAAGTCTTTAGAGAAATTCGAAAAACGAACAAAAGAAGACGAATCATTGTGCACCATGACAATGCGAGCTCTTAGACATCGGCTCAAACCAGCGCCTTTTTGATCGGCCAAAACGTCGAATTGATGGGTCATCCGCCATACAGCCCTGACTTGGCATCCAATGACTTCTTTTTTTATTCCCGCACATCAAGAAAAAAATGCGTGGTCAACGATTTTCGTCGTCAGAAGATGCTGTTGAAGCGTTAAAAAACCATGTTGTGGAGGTGTCTCAATCGAAGTGGAAAAAGTGCTTCGACAATTGGTTTGAGCTCATGCAAAAATGTATAAATCATGCTGGAGAATAGTTTAAAAAACAATAAAACCATTTTTGATTAGAAATATATAAAGCAGCCCTTAAATAGACGGACATCGCCTAATGAAGTCAAATAGTTATTACACTGAGTTGATTTATTTTTCTTCAATATCTTACATAGAGTTTTGTAGGGTTTAAAAAAGACAGAACCATTTTGATATTGTACACCGTATTTTATCATTTTAATTTTTCTTCTGTTTTTTTTTTCTTTTTTAGATTACCATGTATTTTCGAAGATAACGTCCAGCGTCTTTTTAATAACCTAAGGATCTACCGTGGCTTCACCGATCCTAGCCTTTGTGTTGAGTTTAAATGTAAGTTTCCTATCAATAATTACTTCTATATATTAATCATTGTTCTTGGGAGAAATTCTCTTACCACCAAAAGTCGATTTTCGGATAATATCCTTACATAGGCTTTTAATATTAATTTCCTCGTTGCACAGTTTTCCAATTTATGAAAATACTCATGCACTGAGGCGTAATCCTCACATATATAATACTATTCTCAAACATGTAATATTTCATTTATTTGTATATCCATTAAATATTTAATGCAAGGACTATGGGATAATAGAAATACACAATAGTCCTGCTAATAAATTAGTTTAACAAACACAACGATGAATTTCGGAATACATTGCAGTGCTTTGGTATGTTAAGTCAATAGAAATCTGAAAATGTGGGCAGTGTTAAGAGTTTTTAGGTGATTTGTAAAATGGAAGTGTGGAACCACAGAAAAAGTTTCCAATAAGTGACGTGCCTGAGACCGAGCTCTAGTCAAGTTTCTGAGGTAGTAGAACCATATTTGAGAGCAGAAAGCCCGGATATGTATGAAATATCCTCATTCTTGACGAATATTAGTTTTAGAAATGAAAGGTATGGTACAAACATATAACTGTCGTAAACAGAATTAATTAATTTAACTTAAACGCAAAACCCAAAACACTCTAGTTCCTTCTACCCACTCATTGAACTCTTGCTAAGGGCCACCCTATCACTGGCATTCGTGGCAACTAATTTGTATATTTATTTACTACTGTTGCATGTACGAGTATGTATGTGAGTGCGTTTGTATTTTTGTATCTGAGGGATTGCAGATTATATTGAATATTTGCATTTATTATTGAAGATGTACACAAGTTAATTGTATATGCATGTTAACAATTGGGAATAGAGTGAATAATTCAAAATGTGCATTAAGGCGAAGGCAAATGAAAAGCTAAAGCAGACAATCTGTCTGTGTGTGTGTTTGTTTGTCCATGAATGTGTTAAACGAAATACAACATGTAAAAGTATACATGTTTATCTGTGCTCTCAAGGAACTTAAGGACTATGTGCAATCTGTATACTTGCTAGAAGAGTATTTACTTATCGAAGAAAAAAGTAGGGTAACAATATTCGAAGAGCATACTTTTATACGAGGGCGGTTCGGAAAGTTCTTAGCCTATCAATGAAAGAGAATAGTTAGTTTTTCAAAAAAAACTGAAACTTTAATACACTTAATCCAACGCTTCACAGTGGGAAAATTACGAAAAAAATTGGAAATAATTCGGCCATTTCGTTTGTAATGGTCCGATTTAAATAAAAATTTACATTGACCTTCTTGAAGTGTTACTGAGCTTAAGTTTTGAATTTCATGCATCTGTGTTTAACAGGTGCTGCACAGTGGGCCCTCAAAGTTGGTCACCTCGAGTTAAAATTTTCTTTTTCAAGCCGCCAAAAGCGTATTTGTGGTCCGATCGTAATAATTTTTTCTTAAGTGAAATCTGCTGGACAAACCCAACCAAAAATGTTATTACAAATTTTTTCATATCTCGTACAATAAAAATGATATCGGGACTTAAAGTTTTTTTTTCGAAAAATTTGCTTTGGATTTTCTGGGATTATTTTATTTTTGGGAATCAGTTTTAGGTGAATCGGGGAAAATTTAATCCTGGTTTAAAGAAAACACTTTGGTTAATGTTTTAAAAAAAGAATTGTAGCAAAATCACCAATAATATGAAAATGCCAGCTGTTCAAAGTCAACTATTGCGAAAAAAGTGGGATTTTGAGTGTTTTACGGCGAAAAGGTACCTTTACTCTTATGTCAATAACTTTAATGTTTCTTAAGTAACATACAAAAAATTTGCATTTATTTCAAAGAAAACTTTATGCTTAATACAAATAATAAGCAATTGTGACCCTAGTCGGTACTTTTCTTGCTCCAGGCGTCTCCAAATATGGGCATTTTTTTCAAAAAAAATTGAGTTTGAGCTCAAATAAAAAAAATCGCCAAACTGCTGGCCCAATTTGGTGCTATAAGTCAGTTAACTACATATGTTTTCTAAAATCCCAAGCAAAGAAATTTTGCGGGAGGCCATTTCTAGGACAAAAAAAATGAGTTTTTGTTAAAAAATCCCATTTCTGGGATTTTGTTTTCCCCTGTGTCAAATTTTAGAAAAGTGGCAACTCCAATTTTTTTTTTGAATAAGTTTTTCATTTTGTCACAAAAATATTGATACTACGTAAAAAAATCAGGTTTATATCTCCAACCAGCAAAATTTTACAGTGGTCTGAAATATTGACTTTTTTTGCTACCTTCACAAAAAAAAATTTTTTCTCGTTTTTATCAATTATTATTCAACATATTGAGTTAATTGCATTCTTTTTTATAATCTGTTAAAACTAGAGGTAATTACCTTTCCATTGGTATATAAAAAGTATATCCTTTTACCTACACTTATAACAGCACGTGCGCTGGAATAAGACCCCTTTGAGTAAAGTATGAATTTTATAGGTAAGAATACCAATTTTAAAAATTCTCGTACCTATCCATAAATAGCAAAAATATATATTTTTACCATTATTGTTTACCTATTGTGTAAAAACGGAAAATGGGTAGTATTGTATAGTATGGATCTAGGTACCTAAACATTCATTCTTATATGTTTTGGGGGAATACCTGTCCCCTATGTCCGGAATATTGTGCAACATTTTAGGCGAATGTACCTGGGTACATAAAAATTCATTGTTATAAATGTATTTTTGGGGAATACCTGGTATTTTAGTCAAGTATTAATTGCGGATATTATTGTGATTACCTGTAAGTATTACTCATTGATATAAGAACCGCCGATTTTGTATGGGTTTATCATAACAAATTAATCCGCCATGACGATAACACTCCTTGTTCAAGAACTTGTTGAATTTTTAAAAAACACCAAACTTCGGAAAATGGAGAACAGAGTAGCATATTTAATAGAGTGCATAGAGTCAACATATAGCGAGATAACACAATCTAACGAAAGCAGCAAAGTATTAAATTTTTTGAAAAAATTTGACCGGCTCATGGAGAAGTATCACAGGAATTATTCAAGATTACCAACTGAGTGGCTCGACAGTATAATTGAATTTAAAACTGTCCCTGCTTTAGTGGGTGCTCCTACTAAGGAATACGACGATCTATGTCCAAAGGCAAAGAAACAACGGTTGTCGGCTGAGATGGCAAATCATTCACCTTCAAAGATTTGTGATACATTCAAGGAATTACTGACGGTGGAAAATCGGCCATCTAGCGCAAAAAGAATTGCAGACGTGTTAACGGAAGCATCACCAAGGCGGCTCCAACGCATTGAAAGAAGTATTGCAACACCATGTCCTGGTTTTAGCGAGGAAGAAGCATTAGCTTTAATCATCGAATTGGGATTGAGTAAGAACAAGTACACTCATTTAAGAAGAATGCTGCTTGATAAAGGATGTGACATGTTTCCCGCATACAACCGAATAAAGGAACGAAAAATGGAAATTTTGCCAAACCCAGTGATAATTACAGAAAAGGCCGGCAGCGTTAGTTTGGAACTACTTCTCCAAAATACTGCCAGTAGGATAATAACAACATTGAATGAGGAACAACTAAAAAAAATCAACAACAGCCATCTTCAATTAATATGCAAGTGGGGATGTGATGGTTTGTCAGCACTTTCGGAATACAAACAATGCTCTGATAGCCAATCTACCCAGATCGAATTCAAGAGCGTATTCATGGCATCTTTGGTTCCTCTGAGGTTAAATTTAGACTCTACCTTACCTTCAACTTCGCGCAGAAAATCAAACCCTACTGAAGCAATATGGCGTAATCCAACACCTGGCTCCAAAAATTATTGCAGACCAATCTCCTTCGTATATCATAAAGAAACGAGTGATTTAACTAAAGCCATCACAGACAAATTAAAAGATGATATTTCGAGATTAGAAGATTTTGCATTTAAATTCGACAGGTATTCTATTACAATATCTTTTAAAATGTTCCTGACAATGGTAGATGGAAAAGCCGCAAACGATATTACAGGAAACAAATCTAGCTGGAAGTGTTTCATTTGCAATAAAAGCAAAGTTAATTTTTCAAACGCTTCGAATAATTCAGTAGTCAATGAAGATACCCTTGAGTTTGGAATAGCACCGTTACATGCTCGAATCAGGTTTCTAGAACACTTTCTAAACCTTGCTTATGACATTAAGTATAAATCTATACCAGGAAATGAAAGGAAAAACATTCGAGCTAACAAAGAAATGCATGAAATGAGAGCAAGTGAAAAAAAAAGAATTCAAGATGCATTTAAACAACAAACTGGCCTAAATATTTCTAAACCACGCTCGAACTTTGGGAATACAAATGATGGAAACACTGCCAGAAGATTCTTCGCAGACTATAATACAGCTGCAGAAATAACTGGAATCAATAAGGAGTTGATTCGAATGGTTAATATATTGCTTTTAGCTCTGAATTCCAAACAAAAGATTAATTCCGATAAATTTGGAGTTTACGCCGAACGAATTTTAAAAATGCTTGCTGATCTCTATCCCTGGAAAGATCTAACGCCAACTATACACAGAGTCCTGTTCCATGGGAAACAAATAATCGAGTCTCACCTTCTCCCTATAGGCGAGTTAACTGAAGAACCACAAGAAGCTAGAAATCGAGACTTCAGATATGTTCAACAATTTTCCACAAGAAAATGCTCAAGAATAGCACAAAACGAAGACTTACTTAATAGTTTATTATTATCTTCAGATCCTTTTTTATCCTCCATGAGAAGTAAGTTGACTTCGTACCACGAAATGACGCATGGAGACGAAGAAGAATTTTCTGATTTATTAGATATGCTGGACGTGGAATAAAATCATTTAAGTTTAATGTTTTTTAATTATAAGATTTATTTAAATGTTAATTTATTTAAAAAAAAGTTTTTCACAAAAAATGAAGTCAATAGCATCTTTTTATTCAAATTTTCTATCTGCAACAATTAAATTACTTTTTTGCGATTGGAAATGTGTAAATTTGATTTTTTTAAATGCAACAACATTGATCTCTCACAAAATGAAATTGCTATTTACCAAAAAAATTAATATTTTACTCAAAGGGGTCTTATTCCAGCGCACGTGCTGTTATAAGTGTAGGTAAAAGGATATACTTTTTATATACCAATGGAAAGGTAATTACCTCTAGTTTTAACAGATTATAAAAAAGAATGCAATTAACTCAATATGTTGAATAATAATTGATAAAAACGAGAAAAAAAATTTTTTTTGTGAAGGTAGCAAAAAAAGTCAATATTTCAGACCACTGTAAAATTTTGCTGGTTGGAGATATAAACCTGATTTTTTTACGTAGTATCAATATTTTTGTGACAAAATGAAAAACTTATTCAAAAAAAAAATTGGAGTTGCCACTTTTCTAAAATTTGACACAGGGGAAAACAAAATCCCAGAAATGGGATTTTTTAACAAAAACTCATTTTTTTTGTCCTAGAAATGGCCTCCCGCAAAATTTCTTTGCTTGGGATTTTAGAAAACATATGTAGTTAACTGACTTATAGCACCAAATTGGGCCAGCAGTGTGGCGATTTTTTTTATTTGAGCTCAAACTCAATTTTTTTTGAAAAAAATGCCCATATTTGGAGACGCCTGGAGCAAGAAAAGTACCGACTAGGGTCACAATTGCTTATTATTTGTATTAAGCATAAAGTTTTCTTTGAAATAAATGCAAATTTTTTGTATGTTACTTAAGAAACATTAAAGTTATTGACATAAGAGTAAAGGTACCTTTTCGCCGTAAAACACTCAAAATCCCACTTTTTTCGCAATAGTTGACTTTGAACAGCTGGCATTTTCATATTATTGGTGATTTTGCTACAATTCTTTTTTTAAAACATTAACCAAAGTGTTTTCTTTAAACCAGGATTAAATTTTCCCCGATTCACCTAAAACTGATTCCCAAAAATAAAATAATCCCAGAAAATCCAAAGCAAATTTTTCGAAAAAAAAAACTTTAAGTCCCGATATCTTTTTTATTGTACGAGATATGAAAAAATTTGTAATAACATTTTTGGTTGGGTTTGTCCAGCAGATTTCACTAAAGAAAAAATTATTACGATCGGACCACAAATACGCTTTTGGCGGCTTGAAAAAGAAAATTTTAACTCGAGGTGACCAACTTTGAGGGCCCACTGTGCAGCACCTGTTAAACACAGATGCATGAAATTCAAAACTTAAGCTCAGTAACACTTCAAGAAGGTCAATGTAAATTTTCATTTAAATCGGACCATTACAAACGAAATGGCCGAATTATTTCCAATTTTTTTCGTAATTTTCCCACTGTGCGCTTATCTAGCAATTCTATCCCTTGATTAAAATAGTTTTCCTCAAGGTCTTCAAAATAGTGGTAACAACTGTAATTGCATCTTCATTTGAGGTAAAACGCTTGCCAGCAAGGATTTTTTTTTAGATTTGGGAACAGGTAAAAGTCACTGGGAGCTAAATCAGGAGAATAAGGTGGGTGGTCAAGCAACTCGTACTTTAATTCGTTGATTTTAGCCATTGTTTAAACACTCTTGTGCGCTGGTGCGTTGTCTTGATGAAAAATTATTTTTTTGTGTTGTAAGCCAGGACGTTTTTCTTGAATTTGTACATTTAATTGATCTAAAAGGTTGCAATAGTACTCTGAATTTATTATTACCCTTTTGCAGATAGTCAATCAATTAAATACCTATGAAGTTCCAAAAAACCGTTGCCATAACCTTACCAGCCGATTGAATTGTTTTTGCCTTCTTTGGGGCACTTCCTCCAGCTTCAGTCCATTGTTTGGATTGTTCTTTTGTCTCTGGAGTATAGTGGTGGATCCATGTCTCATCAACAGTTATGAAACGACGCTTAAAATCCATTTTATTTCGCTGAAAACGATCCAAACAAGCTTGAGAAATGTTCATTCTTATGCGTTTTTGGTCGACTGTTAACAAGTGCGGCACACCGCTTGCAGAAAGCTTTTTCATCTGTAGTTCTTCATGCAAAATTAAATGGACTCGATCATTTGAGATGCCCATGATATTAGCTATTTCACGCACTTTTATTCGTCGATCATTTAATACCATATCATGCACTTTGGCTACAATTTCTGTTGTTGTTGCTGTTTTTGGACGTCCACTACGTGGTTCATCTTCAATGCTTGTACGACCACGTTTAAATTCAGCAACCCAATTTTTTACTGTTGCATATAAAGGAGCACTTTCACCTAACACATTCACCATATCATTATGAATTTCTTGTCCCGATAAACCTTTTTTATGTAAATATTTAATGACACCACGCATTTCTAATTTTCCCATTGTAAAAAAATCGCGGATGTGTCTTTTGTGAACACCTGTTTCTATATGAAGGAGTTGCCAGATCGAAACAAGAAGAGGTTTCCGAACCGCCCTCGTATAAGGCCCTCACAAAAATACCCAGTAAACCAAATTTGCCGACAATGTCTGATATCAGACAATTCTGAACAATATCTGAACTCTATCGAGAATTCTAACCGAAATCGTTACAAATTCTGTTCGATTTGTCTCAGGATTTTTTATTTATTATGTTTAGAAATATCTGAACGAATTCGGCGCGAATTCTGTAAGACTTGTCTGTGGGATTTTTATTAATTTTTTGTCAAGACTTCTCTTATCGATTTCGCAACGCATTCTAAACTATTTATCTGAGGTAGTCTATTCGTTTAACCCATTAATGCATGAAGTTCCCTGGCGCTATACTTACCTTTTTTTTTAATCATTATGCATTGAAATAAGTCTAATAAAGTAGTTTTAATTTGATTTATTAAAATAATGTGTTTTGTGGGTTTTGGGGACCGTCCCTTATAAGGGACACTATGCAGTATGGGCATTTGAAGTGTGATATTGCTTGAAGCATTCTTTCGGATGAAGCCCTTTCTCGCACTTAGTACATAAAAAGTTAGACTTCTTTCTGCAATAGGCACATCTCTTATCCGTATTCGAGTACTCAATCATATGGTTTTTTCCATCGTAGCGCGCATCAGGGTTGAGGCTGGTTCTACTCGATCCTCTTGAGGACGTATCTCTCTAGATACGAAGTGGCTATGTACCTGCGAAAAATTAGCAGAGTGCCACAATTTGGGTCGTTCGGATGAACTTTCCGCATAAGGATCCATGCGTTTACGATAGATGCGTCTAACAAATATGCAAATATGGGCCACCACCACTTACGCTGTCTAATTCTAGACCGGTACACAGCCACCATCTGGTCCATTTTATCAACGCCTCCCATGCCTTGATTATAGCGCTGAAGAAGTTTCGGCTGTGGTATCTGTATCGCACCTTGCCCTCTCGCGTAGCGCTTGCACGTCCCGATATCGTTGGTATCAAAGTTGAAGCCAATGGTCACCACATTATTATCTTTCCATCTTACAACGAGAATCTTGCCATAGTCAGTAAAACGAAAATCGCTGGATCCTCGCTGCTCCTTTTTTATGGCGGCTATTGGACGAAGAGAACACTTCTCTATGCGACCGTCTCTAATTGTACCAGATGTACAAATCCCCATACTGGCCAAATTGCGCAACAGTTTCACGGACGTAAAATAGTTGTCGATGAAAAGCTATAATGTAAATTATATTATTATTGTAATATCATATGACGAACATTTCATTTCACATTTCATTTTCATTCATTTACATTTGCTCTCTTGAGGAGATCAACCACTTTGTCACCTCCTACTCCATATCCTTGTGGGACGCTCTCTGCATTTTTGCCCATATACACATCGAACTGAAGCATATATCCATCGCTGGAATTCAGAGCCCAGTTTTTGAATCCAAATCGAATGGGCTTACCACGGATATACTGTTTAGCATAGTGCCTACCATAATACGGTATCATGCTCTCATCAATGGAGAGATTCTCGTCCATTCCACCATGCTTTAGAAACGCCTCGTTCAGGTGAGTAATTAGTGGCCTAATTTTGTGAAGCCGATCGGTACCCTGGGCTTGCGTGTTGTCATTCAGATGGAAATTATTTAGAATTTTTTCAAATCGATTCACCCTCATGCTGTTCGCTAGCAATCTTGGCGAATCAGATTTCTCCGACCAATACAAACGTTTGTTGGGGTATTTTGCGTACCCCGACATCAAAATACCGCCAATAAAAACTCTCGCCTCGTCCATACTCATTCTCAGGTCAACATTTTTCTGAAGAGCATATAAATTTGTCTGCTCAACACAAAAATTGATAATGCCTTCAGAAAAAAATAGCTCAAAGAAATCAGTAGGCGAACTGGCGGCTTGAGCTTCGGCACTCGGCGGTATTGTTTCGCATTCCGTTTGAATGTCGTACACCGGGTCCACTTTTTGCCAACGCAAGGCATTTCCCGCACGCACACTCGAACTGTCGGGTTTTCTGTATTTAGCCAGTGGCTCATCGTCACTGTCACTCCAGTCATCGAATTCGTCTTGGATCTCGCCTTCCGCAGTCAATAATTTCGGGCCGAGATGATCCAAGTTCGCCTCGTGTTCGTCATCACTACCGTCCGAATCCTGGTCGGTCTCATTTTCCTCCAATGGTGGGATTGCAAAAATGTCAAGTTCTTGCAACTGACCATCAAAAGCTTCGATCTCTTCCATTATTTCAGCTACTGTTAGTCTGTAATAAAATATTATTGTTGTAATAAAATATTATTGTTAACTGTCCTGTCTGCATAGCGTCCCTTATAAGGGACGTTGGATAAATAACGGTATTATTCACAAATTACAATATTTTTATCACTCACAACAACTTAAATTTGTTTATTACAATAAATTTAAGATAATTGCATTTAAAATTGTTAAATAATTTCACCTGTATTTATTTGTTATTCACATTTACTTACCTCCCACGTGTTCTGATATTTTTTTTAGTTGTTGTTCCATATTTCGCAAAAAAAATCACACAATTTAAAGTTTACTGCACTGCAATCAATCACAAACTGGTTTGGTGTAATGTCAACAACTATACCATCAACTTACATGAGATCTGTATTGCAAAATGGGAGAGTAAGAGAGCAAAAGCTGACCGTCCCTTTAAAGGGACCTTATGCACTAATGGGTTAAAATGTTGTTATTTGCTTCATATTCTTATGTTCAGACCAAAGAACGAAAATTAACCGATTGCTACGGGAACCGTTCGCTGTTCGAGCGAAACCAATTCATTTAGTTTTAATGGTTTTGTATCATGACAACAAACGATACACGAAACATTTCGCCTCTGCCGAACAATACACGATTCGAAACACATAGCGCTCCTTCCCAGCGGTGGAATTGGCAAGGGCTTCTAAACATATGCCTTCTAGAAGGCCTACTGGCTCCTTCCAAAATATCCGACACACATTCTGACCAACGTTCCACTTCAAGGCCTTCTAGCATGTCTATTCTCCCTTTCTAAACAGATCTGATACACATGCAAACTTCTCTGACAAATCAAGGCCTGCTACAGGCCATCTATAGGAATGCTGATCAGAATGTGTTCGCTCTCTGAGACGAAACAAAGTCAGTTCAGTCAAAAATACAGTTAGAAGAAATGATTTTGTTTGTTTTTTTTTTCATTGGAATTTCGTCACCACAAAATTCCAAAGCAAAAAAACAAACGTAAAACAAATTGAAAGCTAGATGCATTTTTAGTTTTGTTCAAGTTTCATTGAAGTCGGTTGTGAAATCGGAGTTGTAAGTAAATAAAAAAAGTGCAAAAATGAGTAAAAGAACATTAAAACGTCTAATTAAATTGGAAAAAGAAAATATTTTAGAGAAATTTAGAGGCAGCGAAGGAGGAGATGCAAACAAAATAAGAAAAGTACAACTTTCACAACTTAGTTGGTGAAGCAATTATAAAGTCGTTCAATTATGACGGCTTACAAAACAAAGAGTCTTTCAAAAGCTTCTACAGCGTTGACAATTTATTTTTTAAAGCCTCAGAACTGGAAGTTGTAACTTTCGATAATTATAAATCAATAATAAAAAAGGCTTTTAAAAATGAAAAAAATAAATTATATAAAGACAAATGTTTAAAAGAGAAAAATAATTCAAATATGTAAAACAAACGATCAGTTCATAAATTTAACTTTTCATACAACAGAAATTGTATTCCATTTCATTATACATTTCCATTTCATATAACATGCTGAATTTTGTGTAAACCTTTAGTTACTTTTTTATGTTTTGTAAGAGAAAGATCCTCAAAAAAATTTATATAATTTTTATTTTTATTCATTACCTAAGACTGAATTATCTTTTATTTATGTTCAAATAAAACTAAAATAAAATCACTTGAATTTAACTTTTTCTGCAGTCCTTTATTAATTTTTCTGGTTTTCAGTAGCAGCTAATTTAGTAGGATATACTCTAGAAGGCCTTCTTTTTAAGATCATCTATAAGGCCTACTCTGACAGCCCTTATATAAGGCCTTCTGTAAGAGGCCTTCTTGAAGGTCTTCTCTTGCATGTCCTAAAATAGGCCTTCTTTCGGAGGACTTCCAGAAGGACTTCTCTTGCAGGCCTTCTGCTAGGCCTTATTTTTGAGACCTTCTAGAAGACCTTCGAATATAATGGAGAATGGAAGGCCTTGGTCGCCAATGCCACCATGTGTTAAAAAGAAATGAGTATGGAATGGGACTGACAGGCCTTCAGACTCCAAATGAAGGCCTACTTGAAGGCCTTCTTACTCCTTCTTTCCACCACTGGGTTACGTTGAGTTGAAACGTTTTGTGTATTGGTTAGTGATCATGACAACAAACTAAACTTTTCATCATTTGGTTTTTTGGCACTGTCGATCACTAACCAATCGTTCACTAGATTTGTGTGTATGTATGAAAGCTGTGGGTTATAACCGATTGCTACGAGAACTGTTCGTTGTGACTCACAAGTTGTGAAACCGTTTCATTGGGTTTCGTGTTATGTTCTCGAGCTCTCTTGTTATTGTTTTGTGTATGGGTTTCACATCGCGATCATTAACTAAACAAAACGAAAAAATTATTTTGTGTGTGAAACAATTCAATCGTTAGTGGTTTTGGTTCACAAGTGATCGTAACAAAACCGAAATGAACAGTTCGTAAAGGTTAATTTTCGTACCCTGGTTCAGACATGTCGGAACTAATTCTGAACGAACTGTTTGTCTGAGGTATTTTTATATTTCAAATTCTGAACGTTTGGTTAGCTTAGCTGTGCGAAGGATTTTTATTGTGTTCGGATGAAAACTCTAGCGCCAGCAGTTCTCGTTAAATGCAAAACTGGTTGCCCTTAAGTGAATAGCCACCAAACATAGTTACATCACAATTATTGCTTGCGGTATTATTATAGTAAAGTGGCGAAGTCTCCGAAACCGCAGACACCCCTGCTTGTAACTAAAAGTCTTTCCGAACGCTCTTTGAAAATGTTTTACAATTTTTTTTGTAGAACAAAAATATTTTCTTCTTTTTGATTGTTTACATTCAGAATTTACCATGACATAAGCTCAGAATTCGTTAAGAATTCGGTTCGAAATGTCGGTAAAAACATCAGAATTTATTTAGACTTAATGCCAGAATTCTGACCGAAGTCGTTCAGAATAAGTTCAGAATTCGATACTAGAAATCGAAATTTCCTTTCGAATTTCCCAAGACTACAGTTCAGAATTCGGTTGGAAATGTCGGCAAAATTCCCTCAGCGAAGTAGTTCAGAATTCGTGTCAACCTTCTCATATGTTTTTCGTTACGAACTCGCTAAGAATTCTGATCCGAAATCGGAACATTTTGCCGATTGTCGTACAGAATTCTGTCCGAATTCTGAAGGTTTGGTATGCTGGGTAGTTTGATAAACACACAACTATACTTAGAAGGGACATAATACTGTGCTGTAAAATAAAAAGTACTGAATGTTTTTGAACCAAATATTTTTTAATATATTTATTGATGTATATTGTATCCCAAAAGAATCTACTTACTCGAAATGTCCGCCTTTTGCCTTTACACACGCCTTAAGTCGCACTGGCCAATCGTCAATAGCTGCCCGAACCTCGTCCATTGGAAAATTGGCCACAGCTCGAACCAAAGCAGTCTTAAGAGATCCAATGTTCGGGTATCTTTTGTGACAAACCTTGTCCTTTAAAACCGTCCACAATTTGTAATCCAATGGGTTCAAATCTGGACTGCCTGAGGGCCATACTTCAGAGGAAATGAACGCTGGCAAATTGTTTCGCAGCCAGGCCTGGGACGTTTTAGCCTTATGGGCCGGAGCAGAATCCTGCTGGAAAGTTCCTGGCTGGTTTTGGAACAGGGAATTGTTAAGAGGCTTCACAACAGCTTCCAAAAAGGTTTCTTGGTTGGTCGATGTTTTGATTCCTTGTTCGCAGAATGCAGGTCAGTGACCCCATCGTAAGAGACACCCCACCAAACCATGACTGCAGCTGGATGATGACCCTTTTCCACCCTTGGGATCAGTTCAGATGCTTGCTTAGATGACCGCGCATACACTCTATCATGTTGCTTGTTAAATTTTTCCTGAACGGTAAAATTTTTTTCATCGGTAAACAAAATTTTTCTGTGTAAGTTATCAGCGTGCCTCACCAAAACGCGTTTGCATTTTTCAATCCTATTTTTTTAAAGCTGCAGTCAATAAATATCCGGTGCGTCGTTTGAAAGCCCCAAGTCCCAAGTCTTGTTTAATGATTCGACTCAAGGACTTTTGCGTGATATTCATCTCACGGGCCATGATTTTCTGTTTTCGGAGCGGATTTCTGTGAATTATTAATTTAACGGCTTTGATGCCATGCGGTGTTCGAACAGAGCGTGGGCAGCACGGTGGCGGTCTTTTAAATCTCCAGTCTCCTCAAACAGTTTTATGCATCGGTAGACGAACATGCGGCTAATCCCCAGTGGCCGGAGCGTATTGAAAATATCGATTTTTTCATTTCACACTTGGAACAGCGATACGGTTCTCATTATCTGACCACTCCATGATGAAAGTTGAAACAATTATAAAATCCCTTTACAGACTAACGCTATTGAGGTTAGCTTTCAAAACCCATATGACCTTAACGGGGTATGTTCAGTTCTACTATTGAGATGGGTGTGTTCAATGTTGTAAAAGTATTTATGCGCCTACTAAGTAAATATCGTTGATGATATATCAAGAATGCCAAAAGTAGGCATTATGGTAAATTTGCTTGAGAGGTATGTTTATTACTGTTATAATTTACATACGTTTATTTTGGGAAAGAGAGATCTAGTTTCTTTCTAATCTCGTCACTGCATTTAATTGGTTTATGGCCAGAGCATTCGAGTGATAACTAAATATGTCTAGCTTTAAAATATTAAAACCAAGATCGCTGTGAATACCGCGATTATTCACAAACTATGCTGCATTAGAAATTAGTCGGGGAGTCTTGGACTGATAGCTCTGTAAAATTTTAAAGTTGAAGTTGCTGGATGCTGCCTGTGTTTTAATCCCATAAGTCCATACAGGCTTCAAAATAGATTTTTTAAAGGATGACTTTATTTTCTAAGCTCAATTGTGATTTAAGGCCAATTAACCAATTCTTTAGGTTTTTAACTCAACTTCCCTTTTTTCATCTTAATATGTTCTCTTAAGTTAAGGCGCTGATCTATTCGTAGTCCAAGATATTTTACGTGTTTGGTTTTGGAATCATAACGCCATTTAAAGTGAGTGGGGAGGGTAGTCTTCTTTTCGCCATATGTGACGCCCAAAATAGAAAGGGACATAAGGGTAAAAACCAGTTTTGTTCAGGAAAGCCATTTTAAAGATTTTAATACGTGTATCTTTGGTGTACCATCTCTTTCTTACAACGCGCATATCTCTAGGATGGAACACTTTTGGGGCATGGGATCGGTCTCATTCGATGCTCAGATGTTGTCCACATCAAAAAAAAGTGAAAATTGATTTTTACCCTTAGGTCCCTTTCTCTAAGCGCTGTCACATATTAAAGTTACACTGCTAGATTGGTCAGAGTTGACTTTAATGTTCCAAGTATCAAACCACATTTGATGATCAACTTTAGATAAGGCTTCCGCTAGATACGAATTTATAGGCCAAGTAGCGGTGTCATCAGCGTATGTAGTGATTGTGATATTCGTGTTAACAGGCATGTCAGAAGTGTATATTGTAAAACGTTTCCTTGTGATATTCCTGATTTAATATTTCCAATTTCAGACTCTTAACCATCAACAGACACATACAAACCTCGCAGGCTTAAATACGATTTATTCAATAAATAATGTGGTGTTGTAGCAACAATATACTTATTTTAAAGTCTTGTGCGTCTATGGGGGATCTGCTTCGATATCCAGGTGAAGGAAATGCGCCATTTGCCCTGGATGCGTCCACAGAGACCTGGGGGTCAGCTGAGTGGGCTTGGCCGGACAATTGAAGAGGTGCAGTACATCGTGTGGTCCCTAATGGCAGGCGGGACAGATGTCCGGAATGTTAGCATCAATTCGTGCCCAGTAAGAATTGAGGCGGCTGCACCATCCAGATCTCAGCTGCGCCAGAACCACGCGCGTCTGCCGAGGTAGTACCTTCTCCTGAGGTGAAATCTCCGGGGGATGTTCCCCTAGCAATACATTCACACGGTAGCTGGATACTGCTGCTGCGACATCATAGGCGTGAATGTTGTTCAGACCTGCCTGATAGTTTCGATGATCTAAAGGTTCTCTCTTATACCGCTGGACCTCTCTCTCTAGATCATGAAGATCGTACCTGAACTGCCTGGGTGGAGGCATCCTGTTCAAGAGATGGTGGTTTGGATGACTGCTGCGAAAACACCCTAGCAGGTATTGCTTAGACAACAGAAAATTGTGTCTGCGCACTGTAAGGACCTACGTCTCCTCATGTAGATGGTCCTCAGAGGATATAAGAAGACACCCTGTTGATGTTCTAAGGGCGGCATTCTGGCATGTCTGAATTTTCTTCCACTGCGTCGTACTCACGTTCGCCGACCATACAGGTGCTGCGTAGCTTGCTACAGATCGACCTATCGCTTTGTAAGAGGTCAACAAGGTTTCGTTGTCGGCTTCCCAAGTACTGCCGGCAAGTGACTTGAGGACCTTGTTCCTACTTTTGAGTTTATCGCAGATAGCTGTAGCATGTGTAGAGGATCTAAAAAGGCTTTCCAATGTGACCCCAAGGATTTTGGGGTAGTTGGTGGTCGGGATGTTGACGTCATCGACTTTCACATTGAGTGACAACCGCACCTCTGCGGTCCAAGCAGTAAACAGTGTGGCTGATGATTTGGAGGCGGATATTTTCATATTCCTCGCAGTGAAGAAACGTGCTAAGTCCGTGAGGTGTCATCCACTTTAGGTCCTGACGCCAGAATTGTGCAATCGTCGTACGACACAATTTCAACGCCGTCTGGTGGTGCAGGAATTTTAGAGAGGTAGAGGTTAAACAGAGCCGGCGATAAAACTCCACCCTGGGGAACTCCTTGTTTAACTCTACGGGGCTTCGACTTTCTGTCTCTAAATTCTACATATGACTGGCGCCCACACATATAGTTTACGACCCAACGTTTCAAACTGGGCGGAAGGGACGTTTTTTCAATGTCCTCGAACAGAGTGGCATGATTGGCCGTGTCGAAGGCTTTTGTAAGGTCAAGAGCCACGAGGACCGTCCTGTCGTTAGGCTTGTTCTGGCCGCGACTTATACGTGTGATGATGACGTGTAAAGCAGTTGTTGTGCTGTGCTGCTTGCGAAATCCATGCTGATGATCAGCACACGGAAAGTGTTGGATCAGGCTGGGGAGGAGCAGTGCTTCAAGCGTCTTTGCTACTGGACAAAGCAAGGAGATCGGCCTGTACGAATCTCCTTTCCTTGCGTCTTTGCCTGGCTTCAGTAGCGGGACCACTCTGCCCATTTTCGGGAACTTCGTGAGTGGCTGGCGACAGATTGAGCACTTTGGTCATGTACTCTACTCTCGGGGTATCCAAGTGCTTTAACATCAGCATTGAGATTCCGTCCGGACCCAGCGCCTTTGATGACTTTGCGCTGCGGATGACATGGGCAACTTCGCCAACGGTAAATTGTGGTGGTGCCTCTTCGACTCGGAGAGCGCGGATACGACGCAATACTCTCCTTTTCGCCTTATCACTCTCTGGGTGCTCAATAAAAAGCCGGTTAAAATAACACGCGCACCGCTTCGGATCTGTCACTGTTCTATCACCGAACGTGAAAGCTGTCCAATCATCCTTCCTTACAGGGTTAGAGAGTGATTTGACCGTTGTCCACAACTTACCAATTCCGGAACTCAAGTTGCACTGCTTTAAGTGGTCTAGCCATTTGTTCCGCTTATATTCGTTGACCAACCTACTGATCTCGGAGTTGAGATCCCTAATTCTAGGGTCAGTAGGGTTGGAGCGAAGAATGTCATCACGCTCGTCTGCGAGTCCCGCTGCCTCTGCTGGGAAGTTTAGTCGTACTTCGGGTATTCGACCAGCAGGGATATGGCGAGCGGCTGCTGCGTTAATGATGGCCCGGAACTTTTTCTCGGCTACCCGAACGTCCGACGGAATAGCTAGATTATTAAAGCTGCGGTTGGTGGCTTCTCTGAAGGCCTCCCAATCAGCCTTTTTTGATTGAGAAACGTACGGCGTTCAGAGGTTATGAAATCGGGTGGTCTATTTATGGAGAGAATTATGGGAAGGTGGTCCGATCCTAGTGAGATGACGGGTTGCCAGGTGACGTCGTTGATCAGGCCAGGCGATGCCAAAGTGATGTCTGGCGAGCTATGGCAATCGCCCATAATCCGCGTGGGGGCGTACTCATTCACTGTGCAGAACGTAGAGCTATCAATTTGCTCTGCCAAAGCTATGCCCCTCTGGTCGTTGTCTAGGAGAGAATGCCAGAGTTCGTGGTGAGCATTAAAGTCTCCTAGGACCAAGCGGTTATTGCCTTGTAGCAAATTGCTAATGTCTGGCAGATAACGCGGGGCACAGCTACCAACCGGCGGGATGTATACGTTGTACAGCTCTAGTTCCAGACTTGACTGCTACCCCAAACATTCCATGTATGGGTCTCTAGAGTCAAGCTCAGGCGAAATAGGTCTGTACTGCACATAATTGTGTAACAGGAAAGCAAGTCCCCCACCTCCACTTCTGGTGCGATCCTTACGTAGCACGTTGTATCCGTCACAACTGTGCAGGCTGCAGGTGGCATTCAGCTTAGTTTCTTGGATCGCGGCGACCATGATGTTTCTCCGATTCATAAATTCTATGACCTCACTGATTTTGTTGCGTAGGCCATTACAATTAAATTGCAAGATTGATGCACTGTCAGGAGTGGCAACAGCAATCTGTGGTGTAAGATGCTGTATGTGTTGATGCTGTTGCGAGGGCGACTGCTGGGGATTCTCGTAGTTAGATGATGATGACGACGACGACGAAAATGCAGACGACGATGATAACACCAAATCCAGAGACCCACTGCTAACTTCGTTGATACAGCATGAGGCAACAAAGTCTGCTTCGCTATACTCCCTGATGTGGTTCAGACCTGAACAGCTCCTGAAGTGCACCCACTCCATGCAAAGATTACACCTTACAGACGTAGCACGATGGTGTATTCGGTTCTGACAAACCGAGCAGATCCAAGGTCCGGGGTTTTGTTCGATCCCGGCTTGGACCAGTAGTATTCGGAGCAGGCATTCCGGGAAGTGCTGCTCCCACGACGAAAAAATGGACGAACAAAAAACACATATTGTTGAGGTGACTGCCCCTGGCCGAAGAGTTTCGGGTCAATCCGGTACATAGAACCGGCAGTCGCGGGATTGGGTAACCTAACGCGGGATCAGTAACCTACTGTGCCGGCCAAAGGCTTGCTTGATATCCAGAAAGATTGATGAACAGTACAATTTATTCTTTAGAGAGTCTTTAACTTTGAGGATCCTGTGACATTGCTCAGTTATATTATAATTGGGCGTACTGAAGGTTAAATTTATAGCTCAAAATTATTTGGAGAAATATAGGACATTCTGAGAACTTAAAAAACCATAGGGGGCGTGACAATATAGTCTATTTTCAATTTCATAAGCAGATTTCGGATTTAGTCAAAACAAATGTAGGGTCTGAAATACTTTTCAATGCATTACACACTTTATCTATATCAAATGATGCATACCCTCTTACCCATTAGGCTCAGAGTATAAAATCCAGTACTTATCTTGACTATCCTTCTTCTAGTGGATGCAGACCTATACTAATAGGTATAGCCAGAGTAGCGAATACCCAACACCCTTTAACGGGTGTTACATCTGATATCTGCCTTGAAAGACATAATTCAGATATCGCCGCCATTCACGATCTTACAGCTGGCACGAAAACAAGTACGGGACTACTTATCTGCTTAGGTTTGCACACCATAGCTTGCCTTTTTGTCCAAGCTGAGTGGAAAACGTGTAGGATGCAGACCATTTGGTGTTTTACTGTTTATACTCATACAGGGACTGTCGGCATTTCGTTGAGTTCATGGTCCATGTCACGCTCATAAAATATCCTGCATTTATGAGACGAAATTGTCGTTGGTAAATAAAAGCATTTAAACTTCTCTATCTTGTTCCATAGTCCTGTACACAGACATTCTTAATACTTGCACCTGCTGCTAGTGTGATTATTTCACGCAGAAATGCTGATTAAATTTGAAAATAAATATTCAGTTTTCCTATGAACATATCAATTAAACACATTTCACTCTTCCCAATTGATTTCAGCGAAAATCTATACTACCCAACCGATGCAAGCCAATATAAATCAATATATGTGACAGAGCATAGAGAAAGGGACCTAAGGGTAAAAAAAACAATTTTCACTTTTTTTTTGATGTGGACAAAATCTGAGCATCAAATGAGACCGATCCCATGCCCCAAAAGTGTTCCCTCCCAGAGATATGCGCGTTTTATGAAAGTGGTGGTACACCAAAGATACACGTATTTAAATCTTTAAAATGGCTCTCCTGAACAAAACTGGTTTGTACCCTTAGGTCCCTTTCTATTTTGCGCGTCACATATTAAAATAACTTTGCCATTTTCACCATAACCTTTTTTTTTATTAAACGGTGCCAATGCGATTTAATAAAAAATGCTCTCAATGGGAATTTGGCAAATAGAGTTTTTTCTTTATCCAAATTTCAATATTCCATTTCATACAGATGGGCGACAGGATTTATGTTCACAGCAAACAAATTTGTCGAACATCGAAATTAAAGTTTAAACCCCCGCTTTTATGCTGTATTCTTGGTACATCCATCTGGTGAATATTTTTCCATTTCATGCACTGCTCAAAATTCTGTATAAAATGTATATATGATTTTTGTTGTTGTTGCTGAGCTAAATGCTCTAGTCAACCAAAACGTTGTAAGGGGAAATTTCCATAAATTGTTATCTAGTCTTATGTATGTATGAGTGAGTGTATAATCGAATGTCCTCGTGTGTGTTGTATATGTGCAAAACTTGCAATTTTGCATACGTAAATGTATGCGTACAGTATGCGCCAATGTGCTGGTGTACATTGGGGTGTAGCGAAAAATGTTTATTGGTGTTAAGCTTAGGTTAAACACTCAAACCAATTGTCGAAGCACTTTTTTCACTCCGATTGAGACACCTCCAAAATATGGGTTTTGAACGCTTCAACAAAATCGTTGACCACGCATTTTTTTCTTGATGTGTAGCAATAAAATGAAGTCATTGGATGCCAGGTCAGGGCTGTACGGCGGCTGACCGAACAATTCGACGTTTTGGCCAGTCAAAAAGACGCTCGCATTGTCATGTTGCACAATGATTAGTCTTCTCCTGTTCGTTTTTCGAATTCCTCCGAAGACTTTAGGCAAACAAGTTGTAATGTACCACTCACAATTGACCGTCCTATGTTGCTCAAGCAGGACAGTCACCACTTGAATAGTTTTGCCGAAGAAACAGGCGAATATTGGCTTCGAAGACCCACTCGGTCGATTGCTGTTTTGTTTCGGGCCCGTACGCATAGATCCATGATTCGTTACCTGTAACGATCTTATAAGTGTCTTTTCAAGCTCCGCAATCGTATTTTTTCAAAATTTCTTTGCACCAATCGATACGAGCCTTTTTTGAGCGATTGTCAAATTGTGCGGGATCCAACGAGAACAAACCTTTTTGACGGGCAGGTGTTCCTGCAATATCGAATGCATGCTGGTGAAAGAAGTGCCCAAGGATGCCTCTATCTCACGGTAAGTCACATGAATATCATGCTCTCTGGCACAACGACCGTTTTTGGACGACCCTCGTCTGTGAGCGAGCTTCGGTCACGATTGAATTCATTGAACTAGTTTTTCACAGTGCTATAGGATATAGCTTCATCGCCATATAAAGATTTAAGTTCATCGATGCACTCTTGTCGTGATAATCCACGTCGAAAGTTGTAAAAAATGATCGCACGGAAATGTTCACGAGTTAATTCCAGTTTTTTGCCAAATTGATTTTTTCGAGTTACTGTAAACAACACAAATGATGGTTGTACGTCAAAACGTTCTGAGTACGTTTATGCTAAAAAATGTCAAACTTTCCAATGGAAATAAATGTCAGATGGCACACTTAGTGTTGCCTATGCCAGAAATATATACTACTTCAGCCGTGTTATTGAAACAGACAGTCGAGTCTTGTTTCAATGCAGGAAGTCTTGTTTCAATGCAAGCGAATTCTCCAATTGGAGAAGCCGTGTAACAGTTTTTCTAGAAAATGTATTTCCGTTTGAATCCATTTTCAAACAGTAGATTTCGGTCCGGTAAATATATGAATAATATAAAGTATAAGTACAGCTCAATATGCCCGTTTGTTCCTTAATAGGATGCTGAGCACATACGTTTGTAAGTTTTGAATTAGTTAATTACAATTTTTTTAACTGATTGTATTTTTTAGAACAACTTGATGTAATTTTTTAGAACAAAAAAAAATATAAAAATTCAAATCAAGCGTGGAATCCTTATTGGTAATTTGAAAGGACATTTTATGGCATTTATGTTTTGCATATAATTTCCTTCAAATGTTGGCCGCAATTACGCCTCAGGGTTTCCGTTGAGGGTCCAATTTTAGAAGACTCGTTCGAGAATTTCGACCGGCATGGCTTTAGTGACACGCGTAATGTTAACTTCCAAAACCTGAATCGTAGCTGGTTTGTCAGCATAGATTTTGGACTTTACGTTACCCCAAAGATAAATGTCTAAAGGTGTGATATCACTCGATCTAGGCGGCCAACTCACGTGCAAAACGTGAAACTAGCTGCTTTTCGAAATGACCTTTCCATAGATCCATTGTTTGCGCAGCTGTATGGCAAGTCCTGTTAAAACCAAGTGTCGTCAAGATTACCGGCTTCAATTTCAGGTAGCATAAAGATCGATATCATGGCGCGATAGCCAGCACCATTCACGGCTACGTTCCGGCCATCATCATTTTCGAAAAAATATGCACCGATGATTCCATCAGCTTATAAACCACACCAAACCGTGGTTTTCTCTGCGTATAATGGCACCTCTTGAACCTCTTCTTGTTGCTCTTCAGCCCAAATGCGGCAATTTTGTTTATTAACTTTGCCGTTGAGCCAGAAATGGGCCTTATCGCTGAACAAAATTTTGGCCGAAAACAGCGGATCTTTCCGTTTCTCACCGAACGCTTATTTCGATAAAACAGTTGCCAACATTTGAAGGTAATTATTTTGTTTTGCTCGTTTGTTTTATTTCGGTCTGTTGCTTTTACACATTGACCGGCTCAAGACCTCTTGCTTCTATATTTATTCGTTTGGGGAGAGCCTGGCCTTATAGAGTTCTGTTTTACTTTCAACAATTGCAGCAAAGCTTTCCGAAGAGGGTTGTCACGGACCCGAAATCATGATAAAAGCAGTGTGCAGCCACGAAAATCAATGTCACTTTGCCATTTTGGTAAAAACTTGTCTTCTATTTAAATATAGAAGTAATTATTTTCACAAAAAAATGCCATAAAATGTCTTTTTAAATTACCAATAACGATTCCACACTTGATTTGAATTTTTATATTTTTTTTGTTCTGAAAAAATACCTTTAGATGGATCACCCTATATAATATACAAAATGGAATTTATTTTACGTATGAAAATAATGTCACTTAAATGGCCGCCGTTTTCAGCTTCACAATTAATGGGCTCGGTTGAGAGCATTTTCCATAACATCTTTCAAAATTTGTGGCTGTAGCGTTCGAGTTTCTGCAATAATGTTGGCCTTGAGTTGAAGAATTGTCTCGGGCTTGTTCACCTATAACCGCTTCTTCAATAACCTCAAAGATTCTTCAATAACCCCAAAGATATAAGTCGGGTGCCGACAAATCTGACAATCGCGCTGGTCAAAAAATTTCCGAATTTCTGGAAATTAATCGCTTTCCAAAAATTTGACTTAAACATGGCATTGTGTCTCGGGCAGTGTGGGCAGTGGCTCTGTCCTGCTGAAACCACATCTCAGATCTGTTTTAAAGAGCAGGACGTACAAAATTTGCTATCATAAACCGATACCGCTCTCAATTTACGGTTACAGCACTTCCATCTACATTCTCGAAGAAGTAAGGCCCCATGATATTTGCAGATGTGATCCATCACCAAACTGTACACCTAATGGGGTGTAATTGGCGTTGATCAATGGCTCTTCGATTTTAAGAACCCCAGAACCAACAGTTCTGCTTATTAACAAAGCCATTCAACTGAAAATGAGCTTTTTCACTCATGCGTTTGCGTTTAAATAATTGATCACTGATTTAAATAATAAAATTCTATTATTCTGGTTCTTTGTTCAGTTGCGAATCTCTCCATTATTTATTCTCCAAGTGTTATTTATATACGAGGGCGACCGCAAAATTACTGGCCTAACATAAATAGAACCGTTTTTTTGGAACTATTATTATTTATTTTTCAACATAATCTCCTTCCAACTCAATACACTTCATCAAACGTTTTTCAAATTTTTTAATTCCATCCGAAAATTAAGATTTTTCAAGACCTTCAAAATATGCCTCAGTTTCAGCAATAACCTCGCTATTGGTCGAAAATTTTTTGCCACCGAGAATTTTTTTAAAATTTGGAAACAAGAAATAATCAGAAGGAGCTAAATCTGGACTATATGGTGGATGCGGAGCAATTTCAAATCGTAATTCGGCCAGTTTTTGTTGAGTTAAAAATGCAGTGTGTGAAGGAGCATTATCTTGATGAAAAAGAACTTTTTTTTCTAAATGCGGTCGTTTTATCTTGATTTCTTCACTCAACCGATCCAATAATGCACAATAATATTCACGTTTATAGTTTTTCCTTTCTCAAGATAATCAATAAATATTATACCCCTTGCATCCCAAAATACTGTGGCCATTACTTTTCCTGCTGACTTAACAGTTTTCGCCTTCTTGGGACCACTTTTACCAGCTTCTATCCATTGTTTTGACTGTTCTTTGCATTCTGGGATGTAGTGATGGATCCATGTTTCATTAACAGTTATGAATCGGCGCAAGAACTCTATTGGATTACGCTGATAAATCGCTAAAAGCTCCTCGGAATTGGTCCGATTTGGACGATTTTTTGGGGCAAAGTCAACAAACGCGGCACCTTTTTCGCGGATAGCTTTTTCATGTGGAGTTTATCATGTAAAATACTCCAAACTTGTTTTTCGTGTATTTTAACAATATCAGCAAGTTCTCTGAGCTTTATTCGTCTATCTTTAGTCAATTAATTAAATATTTTTCTAATGTTTTCAATAGTAGTAGCAGTTTTCGGTCTTCCAGAGTGTTGTTCATCTTCCGTACTTGAACGACCCATTTTAAATTGTTGAACCCAGGATTTCACGGTATGAACAGAATCCAATTCATCTTTGATTAATTGTGGCGTATAACCTTTCATATTAAATTGTTTAATTACCGCACGGAACTCTTTATTTACCATTTTTCAAAAATTATAAAATTTGTTTACTTCAATCACCTGTAACAAAGCAAATAATCATTAAATATTTCGGAAATTTTGACAGATGGCTTATAAAAGATTGCTTTAAAAAAACAAAAACAAAATAAGTTGCTAGTAAAACAGAAAATGAGCTAGGCCAGTTAGTTTTGCGGTCGCCCTCGTACAGTTCTACTTATTAACAAAGCCATTTAAATGAAAATGAGCTTCATCACTCATGCGTTTGCGTTCAAATATTTGATCGCTGGTTTAAATAATAAAATTCTATTAGTCTGGTTCTTTGTTGAGTTGCGAATCTCTCCATTATTTATTCTCCAAGTGTTATTTATATAATTTGAAAAAAATAGAAAAAATATATAAACGAAAAAGTTGTTAAATTTTAAAACCCCATGTTGACTTTTGGCCCGCCCTGTACATTCCTTATTCCCCGAATATTCGGTTTAGTAATGGATGGGGAACTTGTCTCGAATCGGTGAGCTTTAAATCATGCAATATCTTATCTCACTGACTTAGAGCTACTGCTAAATGACAGTTCCGAAGGACAAATGCATTTTATGGAGAATCTCCTACATATTTAAGAAATTAATCTCATACTCGCAAAGCCTCCGCCACGAACAAGGTAGACATACCACCTCTAATTATTTTAGATGTTTTAACCGGGACTTGAACCTCGGTTTACTAGTGCAATTTTCATGGACGTTAATTTCCGGCGGCCGCCTCTTTTATATGATGATATAACTTATGCAAATTCATCCTAAACTATTTTCATTACACCCTAGCAAATGCTGCATTTGCATACCCCCCTGCTTAGCTTATGCATGTGTATACAATTTTCGATTTTATTTTTGAAAATGTTGCTGTCGTTTTTGTTGTTGCTGCTGAAATTCGTTTTATTTTTGCAACGTTAATTTGTCAACGATTTCACAGTTCCAGTTACGTGCCGTAGCTCGCACGTGCCACAAATATCTATCGGAAATTCAAAAATGTATAGCTGCATGTCAACTTTAGCGGTAAATCCATAAAACGTTGGTAAACGGCGACGGCTACCTAGCGAAAGCATGCAAAAATTGTTCGATTTAAAAGATTTAGAGATGAAAAATGGAATTTACGTGGAATTTTTTTGAAATGCAAATATTTAGAGATTTTTGATGGGATTCAAATGGAATTCGCATTCCATTTTAATAATAGAAATGCGAAAAAATAAGTAAACGATATACCATAATACCACAACGGCTTCGTGAATATACGTATATTGTTCGTAGAATATTTGAATGCTTCAAAATATTCCAGTAGTTGAAAACTTGAAGGCAATACTTGACTTCTATTAGAGCTCAGTCACATATCCGTCTCCCAGTGCATGCTATAAATTCTAATTAAGATTGTTTTCATTTGTTTTCCTTGCCTTCCGTTTCCTGTCTCATTTCCCACCCCAGCACAAAGTTCATGTGCACTGCATGTCATGTGCACTGGTGCGTATGTGTAATATTTAATTATTTGCCTGAATTAAATATTACTTATACGCTCTGATGCCTTCAGCTGAGTGAAGCGACAACGAGTCATGGCGTCGTGTGTCGTGTTGCTTTGCTCTGGCTATGGAAGCAGACGCTCCTCAGCTGTAATGCCCGTAAAATGTTGCTCTGCTGCTGTTGCTGCTGCTACCACTGGCAGTGGTGCTGTTGTTTTGTATGCCGCAACAAATCCTTTTAATTGAAATAATGAAAATAATGTGTTGGCAACATTTGGATCACACATCTGCACTTTGTCATTTGTGTTCTCTCGCCGGTTCCATTTCCCCCTCCCGGTCGTATTTCCGCACTTTTTGACATTTGAGACAAAAGTTGTTGCCTGAACTTTTGAAATAAGTCAATGGGAAATTTACTTAAATACACCAAAGCACATGAGCTCTTGTTTCTTGTTCGTCCTTCTCAAGTTTGTCTTTCCATAATGTCTGAGAGCTGCTGTTCTGCGAAGAACGACAAAGACAAACAAAACGAAGAGTGTCAGTTTGTTTTAGTTGTGAGCTTTAAGAAGACAATAGTAGTATGGAAACAGCAAACGTACACACACACACACTCACACACATATAAATGAAGGAAAATGATAAACTTTTCGTGTCCCTTTTGCAAAAGTTGCAGCAAGAAAGTGGCAGACAAAGTAAGGCGGTGAGAGAAAAAGAGTTGATGTATTTCGGGAGGAAATTTGAACCAAAGAAGTTGAATGTAAATACAGGGAATGAAAATTTTTGTCGTATGCAGTGATTGAATTAAGTGAATGTGGCTCATAGGAACTGCAAGGACGATAAATGATAAATGCCATAAAGCAAAGTAACCAACTTAATTAAGAGAAGAAACCTTAATTATAATTTTAGCACATGGTGAAGATCGCAAATGCATCATAAGACATGTATGGACTTCGACTTTATAGCTTATTTCATGCAAAAATATGATAACTCGGAAAACTTCCTTCCCAGAAAAACAATTGTAAACGATTTTATTTCCAAAACATGCGAGTATTTCAAAAAAGCTATTAGAAAGGCGAACAGAAACTTTCTCAAAATTCTACAAGTAGCTAAAGCATTTCTCTTTGGAAATTTTGGACACTTTAAGAAACTTTTCATTAAGTAAACGTAATATTTGCCCAAAAAGCTATATGTTCATCAAATAAAAGAGCAAACAAGTAAAAACGTTTGTAAGTTCTACCAGGCTGAATGATCAGCAAATACTTAAAATAGCGTACTCTTCTAGAGGTATCTTTTGTCCCTTAAAGGGAAACCCTTGACAAATTTCGGCCTTCTACAATCCTTTACAGCTAATAACTTAAAGCCATCATTTTTCAGTATTCTGGCGTTATTCTTTTGATCACTATTGTGCTTTAACATACACGCAGAAGGACGGACATGTCTAGATCGCCTTAGAGTTTTTTAAGACGATTAATACTTAACATATTTTCTTTATAGGGTGTGTCTACGTCTAATATTTCGAGGTGTTGCACACGAATACTGATGACTTTGTGTACACTACATCCCTTGGAGTAGGGTATAAAATTCAATGTCAAAACAAATTAATAAAATTTGTGTCAGCATTTACTCAAACTGAATGCTGAACCTACTTAGGTGCTGTATTTCCAAGGACTCGACAGCACTCTTAAAGATAATCGGTCAAGCGTAGATTGATGTGATATTTTGACTCTTATGCCAATACTTGATTTAAAGGAACTAAGCCTTTTGCCAGTATTTTCACGACCGAAGATAGCGTTTTTATTTTTCTGCTTGGAAGACTACGTTATATATCATCCAAGCACACGATCTCACCAAGATATCTAACGAAACTCTATGGACTCTTAACCAATATGAATTGAAACAACATTTAATGTGTCATCGTTAGATTTTAAAGTAACTACGACCTACATTTCTTGTGAACAGGATCCTTGACGATACCGAGGTAAGGTTAGGTACAGGTTATAATCACAATGAGATGATATAAATCTCATTGTGATAATCCTTAAGTTTCGCTGAATTACGCTAGAAGTTCTATAGGAAGCTATCTCTAAGCCACAACAAAAACTCATTATATTTATATTCTTGCCAATTGATAAATCTTTTGATCTTCAACAGTAACACCCATTCAACTATTTCCAGTTTTAGTTACTGCCCTGGTAAGGTTAGGTAATGTAAAAAGTGGCCTCAGATGACGTGTCTCTTTTAGAGCACCAATTTACTTGGCACATTACTACGCACCAACATCAAACCTTCGTTATAAATTCAAAAAAAATAAATAAATGAAAACATTAAAGAAAAAGGAAGTAGGATGTTATATTTACTGTAAATACTTACCGGCGAATACGCATCGTCTCCTTAAGTCTTACATAGAAAACCGAAGGTTCAGATTCAACACATTACCGACGAGAGCGGAATACTAGCTGATGTCTTACAGGGTGGTGTCCAGGGGCCTTCCCTGCATCTTCTGTTCACCGCTAATAAACCTTCCAGCTCAAACGTACTTACGTATACTTTTGAAAATTTTTACCGTTTAGGAAAAATTTAACAAGCAAAATGATAGAGTGTATGCGCGGTCATCTAAGGAAGCATCTGAACTGATGCCAATGCTGCAAAAGGGTCATCACCCAGCTTCAGTCATGGTTTGGTGTGTTGTCTCTTACGATGGGGTCACTGACCTGTATTTCTGCAAACAAACAGTCAAAACATCGGTCAAAGTTTACCAAGAAACTGTTTTGGAAGCTGTTGTGAAGCCTCTTAACAATTTCCTGTTCCAAAACCAGCCATGGACTTTCCAGCAGGATTCTGCGCCGGCCCATAAGACTAAAACGTCCCAGGCCTGGTTTCGAAACAATTTGCCAGCGTTCATTTCCTCTGAAGAATGGCCCTCAGGCAGTACAGATTTGAACCCAATGGATTACAAATTGTGGACGGTTTAAGAGGACAAGGTTTGTCACAAAAGATACCCCAACATTGGATCTCTAAAGACTGCTTGGTTCGAGCTGTGGCCAATTTTTGCGACTTAAGGCGTGTGTA
Organism: Hydrotaea diabolus; assembly: GCA_963513945.1. Classification (NCBI taxonomy): domain Eukaryota; kingdom Metazoa; phylum Arthropoda; class Insecta; order Diptera; family Muscidae; genus Hydrotaea; species Hydrotaea diabolus. The sequence goes on from OY740720.1 coordinate 125,780,259, forward strand.
AAGGCAAAAGGCGGACATTTCGAATAAGTAAATTCTTTCTGGATATATCAATAAATATATTAAAAAATATTTGGTCCAAAACTTTCAGTACTTTTGTTTTGCAAAATAAAACGTGTGTAACAGTATTTATGTCCCTACTAAGTATCTTATTTTTGGCATAAAAAGTAAAAAAAATCTTTGTTCGACTTATTTTGTGTGACAATCTTACGCAACCAGTTTTGTTAGCTCTCCCTGTGTTCTTGTAAAAAACATAGTATTGTCTTATTTATAATCAAATCTTTGGCGTAACAAGTGGAATCAAAGCCCACAATAGATTTTGTAATTTTCAAAAGTAGACTAGATGGTTACTGGAATGCAAATGCCATAAGTCAGCATAACCACGAAGTTGAGGTGTTTCTTCGAAAACAAAAAATATATATGTGAAAGCGCATAGAGAAAGGGAACTAAGGGTAAAAAAATCAATTTTCATTTTTTTTCTTTTTTGATGTGGACAACATCTGAGCATCGAATGAAAATGATTTATAGACTTCTTCTCGATGTTGGGTCCGAAATTTGTAGCCGCTGGCGATAACAACGCTAAAAACTCGTTCTGGAGATTGCGCTTTACGGCACCAAGAGGTGAACAACTACTAAATGCAGTAATATCATCTAAGTAATATCATCTGAACTAGACGCTGCTTCTAGCGGACAACCTACTTACAACCCGATTTGATTGGCTTCCCCGTACTGAAAAATTTATAAACTACAGAGAAGAGCATTCTGCAAATGATTGTCGGACCTCCATGGTACATCAGGATCGCAAATATTCACAAGAATCTGAATGTTAAAATAGTTACGGACGAAATCCAAATCTATTCCCATAGTTACGTAAAACAATTAAGTTATTATCTTAATGCACTTGCTAGATGTCTATTTAATTTTGAAGGTCATGTACGCCTCAGAAGAAGGAAAACTTTGGACCTGCACAATACAAAAAAAGACGTAAACAAAACAAAAAACATATGTGACAGCGCATAGAGAAACGGACCTAAGGGTAAAAAAAAATCAATTTTCACTTTTTTTTTGATGTGGACAACATCTGAGCTTCGAATGAGACCGATCCCATGCCCCAAAAGTGTTCCCTCCCAGAGATATGCGCGTTTTATGAAAGTGATGGTACACCAAAGATACACGTATTTAAATCTTTAAAATGGCTCTCCTGAACAAAACTGGTTTTTACCCTTAAGTCCCTTTCTATTTTGCGCCTCACACACGCAGAAAAAAAGTATGGTTGGGGTGACAATATTCGAAGAGGATCATACTATTGTTGGGTATATGGTTGTCACACAACAATATTATGATCCTCACAACAATAGTATGATTCACACATAACCATACTATGATCCCAACAACCATAGTATGATTCACACTCAACCATACTATCATCTTCACAACCATACTATGATCCTCACAACCACAGTATGATTCACACTCAACCATACTATTGTCTCCACAACCATATTATGATCCTCACAACCATAGTATGTTTCTCATACAACCATAGTATGATCCTCACAACCATAGTATGATTCACACGTAACCATACTATGATCCACCCAACCATAGTATGATTCACACTCAACCATACTATAATCCCCAAATTATTTATTAGGATTGGTTATTGTTGTTATTCAAAAATAGAGATTTTTATTAAGTACTTGTATGTTATTTTAAATTGCATTACTATTAGTTCATAGCCAGATTTGATGCCATGTTTTTATTAAACATTTCATTCAAGAAACAAAAATATATATTCCAACGGTCAAAAATACTTTTAGTTGCCAGCAGGGGTAAATGTTACATCACCATCCGTAGACACCAAGTAACGATTGTGATTTTACCGTGACCAATGGCTATATACTTAAGTGCAGGCAGATTTTAAATAAACGAGAACCAGTCGGTATTAGAGTATTTCACCGAACAAAGAAACACAATAAAAATCCCTTGAACTACATTCCGATTGTTGTTGTTTTTTTAATGGACAGCAACCATTCACTGTATCGTGTGTATGTGTTTTTTTGTATATCAAAAAAAAAATACGCACACACATCCATTTATGCTCTATAAAACCTGTTTTGTTATGTTCATAGTCGCAACCATACTGTATGATTGCCGTAATCAAATTATTGTTAACGTAAATTTTGAACAACAATACTTTTGTTGCACCAACCATGTTTGTATGGTTTCTACAACCATATTTTCATTTCTATATTTGGCAATAATATTTACTATTGTTACATTTCAACAATAGCAATATTGTCGCAATCATACTTTTGTCAAAATAAAATTCAAAAAACAATACTATGGTTGCGACGAACATGCTTTTATTGTAGAGAACATATTAGTGTTACGGTGACCATAGTGTAACCATATCTTTTCTCTGCGTGCATATAGAAATATGAGGACAATCTCCACCAATTTATAATTTATAATCGAAGAATAAATTCTTTTTATATATTCAATGTAAATATCTTTATGAAACTAATACGAATACTTTCTTTTAAAATTACGATACATGTGCAAATCTATCAGCGTTCTTAACACTGGTTAGTTAGAATAAACTAGTTTTAAGATTTGAATACTTGTTGTTATTTTCATTCCCTGAAGAACTCAAAAAAAATGTTAAAACAATTTAGAAAAATAATTGTATTGAAGATTTTGCTTTTACACAGCTAAATCAAAGCCTAATTTGTTAACAGATGGACAAATAGAAAGTTCAAAGCATAGCATATTTAAGGTTGGAAAAAAATTATGAAGTTTTTGTTGATTATCCCAAAGGGGTTACTAAGCCCTATCTGAACATGCGTCTGAGTAAATGTTTGAATATAGATCGAAAATTATTACAATTATTATTTTTGTTTAGCTCGTTTGTTTTATTTCGGTCTGTTGCTTTTAAAACATTGAACAGGGATTAACCGGTTCAAGACCTCTTGCTTCTATATTTAAATAGAAAACAAGTTTTTAACAAAATGGCAAAGTGACATTGATTTTCGTGGCTGCACACTGCTTTTATCATGATTTCGGGTCCGTGACAACCCTCTTCAGAAAGCCTTGCTGCAATTGTTGAAAGTAAAACTGAACTCTATCGTATAAGGCCAGGCTCTCCCAAACGAATGAGAACTACTGTTGTAAACCTTACTTTTCTTATTTTTATTTTTATATAATGGGTATTTTGTTGTTTGATCTTTTGTTTAAATTCTAGTAAAAGTTTAAGTGAAAACTTTTGTTTAATTTTCTTAAAAATAAATGCACCGATTTTTGATATGTTAATAGGTGTAGACATAATGACAGAAACAGAACTATTGTCAACGTTAATTGTAAGGAGGGAGAGGGCCAGACACCGCTCAAAATTGTCATTTTAGAAACTGCTACGACTGTATCTGTGTGAACATTTTCTTGTACATGTGTGTGTGCATTTAGAAAACCACATGTTTTGACATGCTAAAATTCCATATTTCATATGCCATTATTAAGTGATAATTTATGTAATCCACACTTACACACAAATACATATACGTATGTTACAGAGAACCAAAAAAAAACACAACATATATCATACATATGACTAATTATCACACTAAGACAGGACTATTTAATTGTGCTGCAAAGGAAAAGCGACTTAAGAGCTTTTAAGAAAGGAACGGCTTTGTCATTTACTTTTAATTGCAACATGAAAACTGAACTGAAAAAAGGCTTAAGTCGGACCTGTCCGACTATGTCGTACCCTTCCAGAGAACCGGGTCGACCTTTAATTGTAAGCAGCAGCGGCGCAATAAATATTTGATCGGCACTGGCGCCTGGATGGCTGAGCCGACCAATGTTTTACTGGGAGACTGAGCCGGAGGGATGATTGTTTTGTTTTTGCAAGAAAATGAGAAGATTTCTTTAAATTGTATTAGGTTTGTTTAAAGGCCACTAATAATACAGTGTGAGGTGCGTTCTAGAGTTAGCCGACTTTAAATTGAGAGTGACCTTTATAAAGTGACTGTTCTACAACAAAGGACGATATTGACTTTTCGTAGCCGGGATGGATACTCGTATATGCCCTTTGAACGCCGTATGCTATATGGAAACAAGCTTACTTCAGCCGGGATAAGCGCATATATCCTCCATCATGAATTGCGGTCCAATATGACAATTTTTTCAAGGGGTCTGGCGCCTTTCTCCTTTCTATCTGGGTGTGTTTTATTTACATACCAACATCATATATGCCAACTTTAATCGTTATATCGGTATTAATTTACGAGATGTAGTCTTTAAAATTTCAGGGTTTTACTTAGTAGGGACATAAATACTGTTCCACACGTTTTATGCTGTAAAATAAAAAGTACTGAACGTTTTTAGATCAAATATGTTTTAATATATTTATTGATGTATTTTGTATCCAAACAGAATCTACTTATTCGAAATGTCCGCCTTTTGCCTTTACACACGCCTTAAGTCGCACTGGCCAATCGTCAATAGCTGCACGAACCTCGTCCATTGGAAAATTGGCCATAGCTCGAACCAAAGCAGTCTTAAGAGCTCCAACGTTGGGGTAGCTTTTGTGACAAACCTTGTCCTCGAAAACCGTCCACAATTTGTAATCCAATGGATTCAAATCTGGACTGCCTGAAGGCCATTCTTCAGAGGAAATGAACGCTGGCAAAATGTTTCGAAGCCAGCCTTATGGGCCGGCGCAGAATCCTGCTGGTAAGTCCATGGGTGGTTTTGAAACAGTGAATTGTTAAGAGGCTTCACAACAGCTTCCAAAACGGTTTCTTGGTAAACTTTGGTCGATGTTTTGACTCCTTGTTCGTAAAATGCAGGCCAGTGACCCCATCGTAAGAATCACCCCATCAAACCATCACTGAAGCTGGGTGCTGGCCCTTTTCCACCCTTGGGATCAGTTCAGATGCTTCCTTAGATAATCGCGCATACACTCTCTCATTTTGCTTGCTAAATTTTTCCTGAACTGTAAAATTTTATTCATCGGTGAATAACCATTTTCTGTGCAAGTTATCAGCATGCTTCACCAAAAGACGTTTGCATTTTTCAATCCCATTTTTTCTAAAGCTGCAATCAATAAATGTCCGGTACGTCGTTTGAAAGCCCCAAGTCCCAAGTTTTTTTTAATGATTCGACTCATGGACTTTTGTGTGATATTCATCTCATGGGGCTTAATTTTCTGTTTTCGGATTTCTGTGAATTCTTGATTTAACGGCTTTGATGACAAGCGGTGTTCGAACAGAGCGTGGCCGGCCCGACCGGTGGCGGTCTTTTACATATCCAGTCTCCTCAAACAATTTTATGCATCGGTAGACGAACATGCGGCTCATCCCTAGTGGCCGGAGCGTTTTGAAAATATCGCTTATTTCATTTCACACTTGAAAAGCGCTTTTACAGCGATACGGTTCTCATTATCTCTGACCACTCCATGATGAAAGTTGAAATAATTTTAAAATCCCGTTATAAACGGACGCTATTGAGCTTAGCTTTTAAAACCCATATGACATTAACGGGGTATGTTCAGTTCTACTTTTGAAATGGGTGTGTTCAATGTTGTAACAGTATTTATGTCCCTACTAAGTATATGAGGGGCCTCGCCTTTGTGTTCAATTAAAGCACAATATAATCTAATTACTGATTTCATTTGTTTAAATTTAATAACAATCGGTCAAATAAGGTTTTAAAAGGGATCGTGGCACCGCCCACTTTTCCTCCGAGTTGTGTTTCGATCAATATCAACATCATATGTTTCAAATATTATCGCCATATCTCTATTGGTCCATTGGATATAGTCGTTTTAGTTTCAGGGTTGTGTGGGTGGTGCGACGATCCCTTGTCAAAATTAATGTTTTAATTCCATGTCGGTGTATTAATTTGGCCATAATGCGATCTCTAAAGGGGTGTGGTACTGCCCGCTTTTACTCCCGGATGTGTTTCGATCCACGACAATATCATGTGTTCTGTTACGTTGGTGGATATACCGATATTGCTGACCTTTTGTATGAAATATTTGTTACAAACTTATCACTGGTGGTAAGCAGTCAACCACTTTTCATGGTTAAATGTTTATCTGGGCCCAAGTCTCAGATATGTTTTCAAACCTGTGGCCTTAACAGGATTCTAGTGGAACTCAACGAAAATAAATCCCCCGGATATTATGGTATTTAGTACCTGTAAATTTGCCAATGAGTAACCAATACATAAATAGGGTAAAAATGAATACATTCTGCGAACTACCGCCCAATCGCATTATGCTCAGAGTTCTCAGAGGTCATGAAGATCAAGTTAAATTAATATCTTGTTTAAACAAGATCTTCAGTATGGTTTACGTAGGCTCCGATCTACGGTCATTCAAGTCAGGACTGTCGAGCTGCTTGGTGAGAGTTTGGTTGTAGCATTAGACATCTCCATTAAACATCCGATCGAGTCTGCTTATTAGCTGGAATATCGGTACCGACTTCTCTGTATTAAATCGATCTTTCTAAGAGATCGTAGTTTACGTGCTGTTATAGATAGGGTCTTATTAAAAGAATATACTCGTACGCTTACCGCAGAAGCACCTCAAGATTTTATCCATTCGCTATCCCTCTACATAATTTATCCCATCTACTATTTGCTGATGACAGTAATCTGTGTCATTCCTCTACTTTCGACAAGTCTACTAGTCTTTTTGTCTGTCTATGGACATTGCTTAGCGACGACCTCGTCAAGATGTTTGAGTGGAGTCGCCTGTACAGGGGTTATAATTTAAAACTAGAGCAAATAGTTGCTATCTGTTGTTACTTAAGACAGCAATGATTTTAAAAATAACTCTACGTCGTTAGTGTCTATTGACGTCGTTAGTGTCTATTGATGATGTACATACGAGTATTGAAGATCGGAATTTTTTGATGTTCTGGGCAAGATAATATTCTGGTCAATGCACATATTCTATGTGCCGTAAGATGCATTAAAGTGCCTTGGCTTCTTGTAGCGTTGTAAGAAAATCTTCACTTTGTCCTGTCTTCTTTATATCTATACGGCGTAAACCGAAAATTGAATAAAACTCTACGAGTAACATATGAGCCGGGACTTTAATAGGTGGGAAAAAGTAGAGAAAACCTATAGGAATATGCTACGGATAATTCCAATAATACGAGTATCTCTTAAGAAGAGTGAATTCCTTCCTTGCGCAGATTTATCTGTCACATTTGCCAAAAAAATATGTCTGTACTAAAATGTTGCCGAAAATACTTATGAACTTCTGTGGTTTTGAACTTTTTTGTGTAGTTAATTACTTTTACGTCGGAACTCCTTAATAATAAGTAAAATCGTCATAAAATTCGGCCAGGCCGAATCTTAAATTCACCTTCACCGGGGATTGCTTTCCGTAGTAGCATAACCGATACTTTGGCCGATATAAGTGCAAAGGGGCGTGGGTATCTCTCTTGAGTATATATTTCTTTAACAATAAAATATGTACCAAATCTTAACTTTCTAACTTAACAAGTTCATTAGACATGACTTTTATAAGTTTTGGTTCTTATGGGCGTCACGTCTCGGGTGGGTGTTTTTTTTAGACGTTTAGTTGTCAATCGGGAACAACGTTTGCAAATCGTGGTGATTGGTCCAAAAACGAGGTGGCCACCGATCCTGATTTTTACAACAAAATTTTACATGCCACACAGCCAACGAAACAATCAATTTATTGAAATAAACTTTTGGTGAGCGCATTATCTCCTGTCGTGGGCTTGTGACGTGGCCTCCCAGATCGTGCGATTTAACACCGCAGCACTATTTTTGTGAGGTTATCTGAATTCGCTTGTCTACGACGATAAGCCCGTCACGATTGACAACTTGGAAGTGAATAGTCGGCGCGTTATTGCTGACTAAAGCCCCGAATGCTGCAAAAAATGGTCTAAATTTGAGCTTCTCGGCTGGAATTTATTCGAGCCAGACGCGGCGGCCACTTGCCCCAAATCATTTGTAAAACATAATGGCAAAACCTTATCTTAATAATAAAGTAAAATTCTAGGCCATAACATTAAATTATATGTGACAGCGCATAGAGAAAGGGACCTAAGGGTAAAAAAATCAATTTTCATTTTTTTTCTTTTTTTGATGTGGACAACATCTGAGCATCGAATGAGACCGATCCCATGCCCCAAAAGTGTTCCCTCCCAGAGATATGCGCGTTTTATGAAAGTAAAGTCGACGATTCTAAGCGCAAATAGAAAGGGACATAATCTTTAAAATGGCTCTCCTGAACAAAACTGGTTTTTAACCTTAGGTCTCTTTTTATTTTGCGCGTCACATATGTGTTTTGTTTCTTCTCGAAAAGCACACGCTTGAAAAAACACCCTTTCTCTATACGTCGTAAACCGAAAATGAAATAAGATGCTCACATATGCGTCGGGGCCTTAAGATCGTCATTAAAGTTGCTTAGACGTGTCCAATAAAAGCTGAAGGGGTAAACAGTTCTATCGCCTCGTTGAAACGTTATCGGTACGTGCGATGCCATTTGCTGTTCTATCAAAATTTTATTGTGCTCTTTTGAAATATGCAATCATATTTTTAATCTTGGAATTAATTATATTCACAGCAGATGTCTTTCCTTCCACCTATGGTTTATATCGATTCGAATCCAAAATTAAAAAAACTCTACTCCCCATATACATTTTTCTTTGTTGTTTTCATCGATCGCATAATGTATTGCATAAATAGGGTCATCTCTTGTAAGTGTTAATTAATAAAAAAAATAGTTGGAGATCTGTAACCACACGCAGAAAAAAAATATGGTTGGGGTGACAATATTCGAAGAGGATCATACTATTGTTGGGTATATGGTTGTGGTACAACAATATTATGATCCTCACAACAATAGTATGATTCACACATAACCATACTATGATCCCCACAACCATGGTATGATTCACACTCAACCATACTATGATCTATACAACCATACTATGATCCTCACAACAATAGTATGATTCACACTCAACCATACTTTTATCTTCAGAACCATATTATGATCCTCACAACCATAGTATAATACTCATACAACCATAGTATGACCCTTACAACTATAGTATGATTCACACTCAACCATACTATTATCTCCACAATCATATTATGATAGTAATTTTATAGTATTTTTTAGTATTTTTTTTATACAACCATAGTATGATCTTCACAACCATAGTATGATTTAAACGCAACCTTCCCTGCATCCAAAGTATGATTCACTCAACCATACTATGATTCCCAAAATTATTTATTAGGATTGGGTAATGTTGGAATTCAAAAATAGAGATTTTTATCAAGCATAGAGATTTTATTAAATTGCATAACAGTAAACTAATAGCCAGAATTGAGGCCATGTTACCTTCCGATTGTTGTTGTTTTTTAATAGACAACAACCATTCTCTATATCGTGTGTTGTGGTTTTTTTTATATATATGTTCTATAAAACCTGTTTTGTTATGTTCATAGTCGCAACCATACGGTATGATTGCCGTAATTATATAATTGTTAACGTAAATTTTAAACAACAATACTTTTGTTGCACCAACCATGTTTATATGGTTGCTACAACCATATTTTGATTTCTAAATTTTGCAATAATACTATTGTTATGTTTCAACAATAGTAATATTGTCGCAATCATACTGTTGTCAAAATGAAATTCAAAAAACAATACTATGGTTGCGACTAACCAGCTTTTATTGTAGAGAACATATTATTGTTGCGGTGACCATAGTGTAACCATATCTTTTTTCTCTGCGTGCAAAGCTGTTAAAATTAAACCGTATCGTCCAATATTTCCATGTAGCCTTGATACGATAGACCCCCTAATTTTAAGCCAGCTAGTCCACAAGCCAGCATGTCCACAAGTTACACTTTAGGCTCAATCTTGCTTTTGGTGAAATGAGACCTAATCGAAACGTGTATATTATTATTTGGATCCTCTAGGTTCAAAGCACCGCTCAGGAAATAACATTTTGAATTGGGCCTATTAAAGTTCATTCCGAAAGTCTCCTTAGAAACACAGTAGTGTGGGACATCATTAATTCGGCCCTGTCCGACTATATGATAGTCTAAATTAACAACTTGCACATAAGTTGTTTTTTACTGAGAGCACAGATTTATACAAGTATATATTCAGGATTTCGTCTTATTGTATGCTTCGAATGTGTTTGTATATGTGTAAAAGCATTTGTGTACGACGAGTTAATGACATTCATGTTCTTGATAAGACATCAAATGGGAATAATTTCCATAATTTATGTCTATTTTATAGAAATTTGAATTTAACAACACAAGTGCTTTAGTATCATTCCATCTGGGCGGAAAAGAGGAAGGGATATGTCCATTTGAAACTATGACTTGGCTAGAATATTTTTAGTTAAACATATCGTTAATTATTTAGAGTGTATTGGGCTAAATAATTTTTACAACCTATGGGACACCTTGAGTTTCTGTCAGCTGACATGCAGGTCAATTGTAACAAGGGATATGGTTATTCCAACTTTTAGGGCAGTGACCCGGCCTTATTTTGCAGGTGTTTTCAAAGCATAGACAAAAAAAGTAACAGCTGTTAGAGGAGTCGGCATTAGCGGGCATAAATTTAAAGTTTGAAGATACTCTTAGCTCGTTGTTAAGTGTTTGAGTAAAGTTTTAAAGACTTTTTAAACAAAAGAATTGTTGGGTTTATTAAATAACGCTTGTATCCACACAATTCAATAAGAAAACCCGTATTGTATGAGGTATTTATTGAAACGATTTTATGTGGGTATACTACTAAATCATACCTTAACTTGTCTTTTAATATCCTTGTATTTATTAAAATGTGTAATATTCATTTCATTCAAACATAAACCTTCCCTTAAATTGAAAAATTTTAAATTAGAAATGTTGTCATAGAAAAACGACCTCCACCCCGCTGTAATCTCAAAACTGCATATGTTCGTTCCAAAAAGAGTTATGACTCCACTTCAAGCACAGGTACGTAAATTCCTCCTTTTACATGACTTACAGCTGAATGCCAGCAGTACAAAATAGCAACGAGGATATGTGCACTCAAGTTGATAAATTAGTTCTACATGACAAAATATTAGATCCGTAGGTACAAAGGACTTCACTTACTTCACACCCATTTTCAGATTGGATAATAACGTTAAAGCACTTTAGGAAGAAAAAGAAAAAAAAACGAAAAAAAGTGCAAATGAAGAAATGAAATAATAAATTCTGTTTTTACTTGTATTTTAAACCCCGTCCAGCTTTTCCAACACCCACCCAAACGACATGAACACAAACACGGTTGAGGTACTTTAGATATGATATCCGGGAAAAGGAAACATATTCGCATAGACTGATAATTTTTTTTTATTTAGAAATAGAAAGAAAGGATGACAATGGGGACTATAAACAATTAAAGTTTATAAAATTTAAGATGCTGTAAAATAGGGTAACGCAAATATCCATAGCCGTGGTTATTTTGTATTATTTTAAGAAATGATTGCAAATCGTTTCTTAAAAGTTCATTTGGCTCCTAACTATTCTCTGTTACTTCTGGAATATACAGGGTGGAGCGTAGTTTGCTTTTTTGCATTGCACACTGTGGCGGCACTGTTGCTCGAAGAGAGTAGAGTTTGTGCATGGCCTAGAGTGACTGACGGGAGATTTTTTATTCCTCTGTTTTTCAGTTGCCATCATGCATTGGACACGTGAGGAGAGGTCATTTTGTGCTGAAGCGTATTTTTCCAATGCGCACTCGATCATTGCAGTGCAGCGTGCTTTTCGTTGTTCTCCCACGTGGACATGTCCCTGGACGGCAATCAATTGTAAATTGAGTAACTTCATTGAGAACAGCAGGGAATGTGTCATGTGTATAAAGGGGACCTGAGAGAAGGATTACAACACCACAAAACATCGAGAGAGTTAGAGCAGCAGTACTGTAATCTTCGAAACGCTCTGCTCGGCAGCAATCACTTGCTCTTGGCAGTTCCTGGATTTTTTCAGCCGGCTCTTGAGGCAATGGAGTTCGAGGATACAAAGTTCCAACAGGATTATGCCACTGCACACACAGCGAGGGTTGCCATAAATGGCTTCAAGTAAATGTTTCCTGGACGGCTTAACTCTTTGAAGGTTGATGTGAACTGACCGGCACGCTTACCAGACTTAGCCCCATGCGACTGTTTCCTTTGGGGTTACCTGAAGTCGAAGTTGTATATCAACGGTCCCAATACCTTGGAAGACCTAATTAACACTATTGAGGCTTAAATTGTCAGAATACCAGTCGACATGCTTGTTAGAGTTCATGAAAAGTTCAGAAAACGTATGCAGCAGTGTATGGATGGCGAAGGTCGACATTTGCCAGCTAAACTATTTCAAACCATGTAATTCAAAAATTCCCTTACTGTTTAATATAATTAAAATATAAAATAAATTTTTCCAACGTTCATTAGTTTTTTATTTTATTCCCAAAAAAGCAAATTTTCGCGCTCCACCCTGTATTATAGAACAAGACATTGCTGATAACCATTTACCCTTTTCTGGGTAAATGGTTATCAGCTTGCCCGAACCGGCCACTGATTATCGTTAAAATGACCCCGATGATTATCAATATCCGGTTAAAATTACGTCTGCGACCCAAAAACTATTAATTGAACGTTTTTTTGGGCGTGCTGTGCTGCCAGTTATTCTGTTTTAACCTCAGCGGACCACAACTCTTCATTTTACTGTAAAGTTGATAAAGTCAGTCAGGCTCTAACTTATGGGTAGTAAAGTCCCAAGTTATGTATAGGCCATAGAGGTCTAAAAATTACCATTTTTGAACTATGGATACATGAGTATTGAAAAACAATAAATTTTCGGCATATCACAATATTTTAAAGATAAAATGGAATTTGACGCCTTGACCCATGGGGGTTAAGATCCCTAGGGTTAAAAAATGTGGATATGAAAGATCCTCCTGGACATATGGGTATTTAGAATCAGAATTGGAATTTTTCGACGTATCTGAAATAAATTGTTTAATTTGTCTGAAATGAGTACCCTGCCCTTGGACTCAAAATCCCTTATATTCAAAGAATACTGGGTATCCAGAAACAGTGAACTTTTTTAAAAAAAATCAAGAATGTATCCATATGGGCCTGAGGGCCCATAAATCGGCCTTCTCAGCATTCCACATTTACTTAAAGGTTCAAGAGATTTTGAGGCCTTGATCCGTGGGGGTAACGATCCAGTTTTGTTTAGGAGAGCCTTTTTAAAGATTAGGTCCCTTTCTATATGCGCTTAGAATCGTCGACTTTACTTCCATTAAACGCGCATATCTCTGGGAGGGAACACTTTTAGGGCATGGGATCGGTCTCATTCGATGCTCAGATGTTGTCCACATCCAAAAAAGAAAAAAAATGAAAATTCATTTTTTTTACCCTTTTTTACCCTTTCTCTATGCGCTGTCACATATGTCCTTTTCAACATGGACATATATGTCTGTTCTACCATGGACAGTGGAATTTTCTCATGGATTTGAGTATAAAATAAATTTTATGATTTGGCTGAAATGGAGACCTTGTCTTTGGGCTCAAACTGCGTCCCCTAATGTTCAGGGAAATAGTGGTACGCAGAAACAGTGAAATTTGCTAACAAATCCTGATATGTAAGATATGGGCCCTAGGGCCCATACATTAAATTTCTGAAACGGTTAAAAATATCCTATTAATTTTACGTTTCGATAATTTAAAGTCCTTGACTCATAGATCAAAGGCTCTTAGAGCACCAAAAATCAGATCCCTTCGAAAGTCGACATATGTTTACTCAAAAACAGTGAAATTTCCTCACTAATCTCAGCATGCTTTAACTTCCAAATCTTGTATACATTTAAGGCACGAATCTGCGAGCTGCCTAGGGTCCCTGCGGCCTCCTCAACAATAATCATATGGGTTCTCTAAACCAATGAAATTCAGGAATATAAAAAGAACAACGGTTCATACTTACTTACTTGTTACTTACTTCATACTTACTGACGATTATGTTCTAATACTCACTAACCGGGACCTTCTGCTTAACGCCGGCTCCGAATGCCTAATGCATTTTCATAGAGAAGTTTTTACATGGCTTAGAGATACATCTCTAACTCGTAAGGTCACCGGCATTTACGATGCGGAAAATCTAACGCTGAACAATTGTTAGATGTTCTTACTCAGGGTTGAACCAGGGTTAGCTGGTTAGTCGTGCACACCACAGCGGTCCACAACGGTTCATAGGGCTCCATTAGTGTAGTTCTGTCAAACATAGACCCACCAGCACCAACAATCATATACCCCACTACTGTCAGTGTAAGACGCTCATAATAATGCAGTTGCCAACATTTGAAGGTAATTATTTTCAAAAAGTAAATGCCATAAAATGTCCTTTGAAATTACCAATAAAAATTTCACACTTGATTTGATATTTTATATTTTTTTTGTTCTGAAAAAATACCTCTGGATGGATCAACCTATACAATAACAAAAAAACCGAAAATCATTAAACCCTACAGCAAAAATCCGGATAACCGACATATCGGGTTTTAGCTATTTTTGAGAAACCGGCTGGCGGGTTTGGACATAAAAATCAAGATGTCGGTTTTCGGTATTGAACACTCTACGAGGGCGACCGCAAAAGTAACTGGCCTAACATAAAAAGAACCGTTTTATTGGAATTATTATTATTTATTTTTCAACATAATCTCCTTCCAACTCAATACACTTCATCAAACGTTTTTCAAGTGTTTTAATTCCATCCGAAAAATAAGATTTTTCAAGACCTTCAAAATATGCCTCAGTTTCAGCAATAACCTCGCTATTGGACGAAACTTTTTTGCCACCGAGAATTTTTTTTAAATTTGGAAACAAGAAACAATCAGAAGGAGCTAAATCTGGACTATATGGTGGATGCGGAGCAATTTCAAATCGTAATTCGGCCAGTTTTTGTTGAGTTAAAAATGCAGTGTGTGAAGGAGCATTATCTTGATGAAAAAGAACTTTTTTTTCTAAATGCGGTCGTTTTATCTTGATTTCTTCACTCAACTGATCCAATAATGCACAATAATATTCACTATTTATAGTTTTTACTTTCTCAAGATAATCAATAAATATTATACCCATTGCATCCCAAAATACTGTGGCCATTACTTTTCCTGCTGACTTAACAGTTTTCGCCTTCTTGGGACCACTTTTACCAGCTTCTATCCATTGTTTTGACTGTTCCTTGCATTCTGGGATGCAGTGATGAATCCATGTTTCATCAACAGTTATGAATCGGCGCAAGAACTCTATTGGATTGATAAATCGCTAAAAGCTCCTCGGAATTGGTCCAACGGACGATTTTTTGGGGCAAAGTCAACAAACGCGGCACCCATCTTGCGGATAGCTTTTTCATGTGGAGTTCATCATGTAAAATACTCTAAACTTGTTTTTCGTGTATTTTAACAATATCAGCAATATCTGAGCTTTATTCGCCTATCTTTAGTCACTTTATTAAATATTTTTCTAATGTTTTCAATAGTAGTATCACGGTCTTCCAGAGCGTTGTTCATCTTCCGTACTTGAACGACCCATTTTAAATTGTTGAACCCAGGATTTCACGGTGGAGTATGATGGTGCATTATCACCATGAACAGAATCCAATTCATCTTGGATTAATTGTGGCGTACAACCTTTCATATAAAAGTGTTTAATTACCGCACGAAATTCTTTATTTTCCATTTTTCAAAAATTATAAAACTTGTTTACTTCAATCACCTGTAACAAAGAAAATAATCATTAAATATTTGGGAAATTTTAACAGATGGCTTATAAAAGATTGCTTTTAAAAATCAAAAAAAAAAACATAAAAAGTTGCTAGTAAAACAGAAAATGTGCCAGGCCAGTTAGTTTTGCGGTCGCCCTAGTAGGTGCAATTAGCCGTCCTTTGCCAGCAATGCGTTCGCAAGGAACTTACCTCAGCTTAGAATATCAGGCTCGTGTAAGGTCAAAGAAATTTATTAAGACACGAAAACGTATAATAAATATTTTTAAGGACTTTCAGTTACTTTGGGTTTCTTTAATTATTCGATAGTTTTAATTAACTCCATAAATCATTGTCAACCAAGATTAGCTATAGTTTCACACCACCATCTCAAAATTATCCTCGTACTGATCAGTAGCGTTACTACCTCCGGAATACTCAATAAGTTTTAACAATAAATTTAAATAAATGTCCTTATCAAATCATATAGCATGACGACCTCATCTCACAGATCTGAAATTTATTAAGACACGAAAACGTATAATAAATATTTTTAAGAACTTTCAGTTACTTTGGGGTTCTATAATTATTCGATAGTTTTAATTAACTCCATAAATCATTGTCAACCAAGATTAGCTACAGTTTCACACCACCATCTCAAAATTATCCCCGTACTGATTAGTAGCATTAATACCTCCGGAATACTCAATAAGTTTTAACAATAAATTTAAATAAATGTCCTTATCAAATCATATAGCTTGACGACCTCATCTCACAGATCTTGCAACTACGATACAGTTGGATTCGATTTATATTGTCTTGACAACTGAGGCATAATAAATTTCGAACTATGCTGCCTGCCACCCATGAAATGTGGCTCATTAAATGTAAATAATTCTTATGGCAGTTGAACAAGTCCAACATATAAGCAATTGACAAAGTCGACAAATAAATAAAAATAAATCGTTTTCAATAACGGCGACGTTTGTGCAATTACTTCGAACAGCATAAATGCTTAAGCAGATACAATCGCTGTAAAAAGACAATAAATGTTTATTTTTTTACAACCGTGTCAAAGACAGCCATTAAATGGCTTCATAAATTTTCCAATGAAAATGTTAAAAGGTTTCGAAGGCTTTCTCACCTTTGGAAAACATTAACAAAATGTCTATTGAAATAATTTCAAGTGGGAGAAGAAGGGTGTACGGGTATATGCACGAGAGGCACCATGAGGAGTGGGGCATTTAGGGCTAATTTCAATCTAATAATAAACAATTAAAAACGACATTAAGTTCGGCCAGCCCATAAAGTATACACCCACCAGGACTTCACTTCATTGAAGTAAAGGGTGATCCATCTAGAGGTATTTTTTCAGAACACAAAAATATAAAAATTCAAATCAAGTGTGTGGCATCTTTATTGGTAATTTATAAGGACATTTTATGGCATTTATTTTTAAAAATAATTACCTTCAAATGTTGGCAACTTTATTATGGAAATGAGCGTTCGGTGAGCAACGGGAAGATCCGCTGTTTTCCACCAAAATTTTCTTCAGTGCTGAGGCCCATTTCTGGCTCAACGGCAAAGTCAATAAACAAAATTGCCGCGTTTGGGCGTAAGAGCAACAAGAAGAGGTTCAAGAGGTGCCAATATACCCAGAGAAAACCACGGTTTGCCAGAGAAAACCACGGTTTGGTGCTGTTTATAAGCTGGTGGTATCATCGGTGCTTATTTTTTCAAGAATGATGATGGCCGGAACGTAACCGTGAATGGTGTTCGCTATCCTGCCATGATATCGATCTTTATGCTACTTGAAATTGAAGCCCGTAATCTTGACGACACTTGGTTTCAACAGGACGGTTCCACTTGCCATACAGTTGCTCAAACAATGGATCTATTGAGAGGTCATTTCGAAAATCAGCTAATTTCACATTTTGAACAGGTGAGTTGGCCGCCTAGATCGAGTGATATCACACCTTCAGACTTTTTGCTTTGGGGTTACGTAAAGTCCAAAGTCTATGCCGACAAACCAGCTACGATGCAGGTTTTGGAAGCCAACATTACGCGTGTCATTAAAGCCATACCGGACGAAATGCTTGAACGAGTCATCCAAAATTGGATCCTCAGAATGGAAACCCAGAGGCGTAGTTGCGGCCAACATTTGATGGAAATTATAATCAAAAAAAAAAAATGCCATAAAATGTCCTTTCAAATTGTCAATAAAGATTCTACACTTGATTTGAATTTTTATATTTTTTTGTCCTGAAAAAATACCTCTAGACGGAGGTATTTTTAAATTATTATATTCCGGAACATCTAGAATTTCTAGAAAGTTTTCCCGCTCATACCCTATTCAAAAATGCTGGAGGACGGTATTTTCGGTATTTTTCCTTTGCCGAAGTAGTCAGATTATCTGCATATTCTTCTAGCTCTAGAAGAGTTTACAGTACACTCTTCTGTCCTGTACTTGCAGACTTTTGCTGCAAGGATCGTGAGACCTAGAGTGAAGCTTAATCTTCTGTGCTCCAGCAATGCATAAAAAAGTTCACTTAGTCCTAGGGCGCCATCGAGTATAGACAATGCGTTCCTGGTATGACGTGTTGAAGGCAGTCCACTTGTTTATAACGACAACAATAGTACAGGGTGCGGCAAATGTCGCAAAGGGATTTGAAAAATTAATAACTTTTGTAATGTAAATATTTTCCCCCATTTTCTTTTAAGGACTTGTAAAATAAATCTGGGAGATTACTCATGGAAAGTTACAACGTTATCCAACGAGCCAAAATCATAGAATTTTATTTTGACCATCATCGATCAATAATTCAAACTCAACGAGCCTATCGTCGTAATTTTAATGTGCGGAATTCACCCTGCGAATCAATAATTCGAGGTTAGTGACGCGATTCCGGGAACAAGGCTCAGCGAGGGATCTTCCACGAAGCGGAAGATCCCGTTCTGTAATTAATGTAGGAAATATTCAACTCGTTCAGGAGAGTATTAAGGAGAATGCTGAAACATCAACTCGAGTGCTCTCTGCTCAACTGAAAATGTCTGACAGGTCTTTACGCAGAATATTATGGATAAATTTACATCTTTTTCCATTCAAGGTGCAGTTAGTGCAACACTTAAAGCCAGGAGATCCCCAAGAACGAATAATTTATGCACTTAGCTTCCAACAACGTTTAATTTTCAAAAATTCAGCATTCAATTGGCCTGTCCGTTCTCGGATTTAACAGCACCGGATTATTTCCTTTCGGGATGTTTAAAAGAGAGGGTGTATATCAATAAACCCAGAACCCTTGAACAGCTGAAGGAGAATATTCGCGCCGAAATAAGAGCTTTGCAGCCAGATACTCTAATTCGTGTCATGGAAAAAGCTCTTGAAAGAGCTAAACTTTGCGCGGCTGAAAATGGTGGTCACTTACATGACGTAATTTTTCACACATAAATTTAAAAAATCTACAGATAGTATATTTTATTATTTTGTAAGAAAAATAAATTAAAATTAAAAATTAAATAAGTTATGATTGTTTTAAACCCCTTAGTGACTTTTGCCGCACCCTGTATATATCTTCAGCTGTATAGATTTCTCTAAATGGCTTACTAAATTATGTAGAACTTTAGTAGTGTCTTTTAAAAATTACTTATTCTTAAAGAAAAGTTGAGATTGTTTTATGCAGAAAATACCATTCCTTTTCAGGGTTTGGATTTGTAAGATCCTAAAATTGTTACCCAATATATATTTTAGTAGTAGTTAAGAAGTGTACTTGTCCAGAATGCTTTCTTGTTTTAGTGTCCCACTGTGCATTGCATTGAGCAGATCCCCATGAGTTAATGTTCAAGTAGCTGTTATTTTTTTATAATCTTTATTACTTTATGTCCTCTCATCGTGTTTACAGGCGTATGCACTTCTTATTCATCCATAATGTATTCGATCTCTGTTTTTTTGGTATTCTTTTTCAACTATGAAGTATCCTTTTTCGAGTAACTTTGCTCCATCACTCTCGAGATTCTATTGAATTATTTGAAATTTCTATATCCAATAATTTAGAGTCTATTCGCCGCCAGGAAGTTCTCGTATGTTTAGTACAGCTATTAAGACACACAAACCAGAACGAGTACCGAATACGAATTAGAGGAGATAGAAAGGAATATACAGCAAATGAAAATTCATTTAGTCTTAATTGTGTGGTACCTGCGGCGTAACACCATGCGTATGAGTGACATACAATTCAATTAATATTGATCATACGCTCTGATGGACATGACACGTTTGCTAACCAGGACATAGTTATGATAATTTCATTGAACTTAACGTCATTTATTAATAATCAAATAAAATATATGGAAATATTAAGAAAAAGGGGAAAATTTAATTTAACAGTAACTGAGTTTTCATATGAAGTGTACCTATTCAAACTGCTTAGAAAACGTTACTGCATCTATTACAATCAACTACATTATTTTTTGCGCACTAATAGCGCTAAATAAGAGTTTTTATGTCAAGTAGAGAGAGAGAGTGAGGACGACAATATTTAATGGATTCAATAGGTTTGGATGTGTAAAGTTAAAGTACCTATCATGAGTAAACACATTTAATCTCCTGAGGTCCGTTGAGAACCAAAACCAATTGTATCGCTTCTTCGTCCTTGTAAAACCATGGGAACATGAAATATATTCCAATTCATTTAATTAGTCCCCCCCATCACGTCAACCTTTAACATGCACAAAATCTATAAGATTGTTAACTGCAATCCCCTTAATTGACAAGGGCTGGATTAACCATCTGAAGCGTTTATCGCATTCGTCCTTCACTTGGTATACTTAGTAGGGACATAAATACTGTTACAACATTGAACACACCCATTTCAATAGTAGAACTGAACATACCCCATTAATGTCATATGGGTCTTGAAAGCTAACCTCAATAGCGTTAGTCTGTAACGGGATTTTAAAATTGTTTCAACTTTCATCATGGAGTGGTCAGATAATGAGAACCGTATCGCTGTAATAGCGCTTTTCAAGTGTGAAATAAAAAAAAAACGATATTTTCAAACCGCTCCGCCCACTAGGGATTAGCCGCATGTTCGTCTACCGATGCATAAAACTGTTTGAGGAGACTGCAGATGTAAAAGACCGCCACCGGTCGGGCCCAGGCTTTGTTCGAACACCGCATGTCATCAAAGCCGTTAAATCAAGAATTCACAGAAATCCGCTCCGAAAACGGAAAATCATGGCCCGTGAGATGAATATCACGCAGAAGTCCATGAGTCGAATCATTAAAAAAGACTTGGGACTTGGGGCTTTCAAACGACGTACGGGACATTTATTGAGTGCAGCTTTAAGAAATAGGATTGAAAAATGCAATCGTCTTTTGGTGAAGCACGCTGATAACTTGCACAGAAAAATGTTGTTCACCGATGAAAAAATTTTTACCGCTCAGGAAAAATTTAACAAGCAAAATGATAGAGTGTATGCACGGTCATCTAAGGAAGCATCTGAACTGATCCCAAGGGTGGAAAAGGGTCATCACCGAGATTCAGTCATGGTTTGGTGGTGTGTCTCTTACAATGGAGTCACTGACCTGCATTTCTGCGAACAAGAAGTCAAAATATCTATTTGACGCCTTAAATTTAAGCTCGTGCTCTTGGCGACATTTGGTTTCAACAAGACTTCGCCACTTCCCACACATGGCATCAATCAATGGATTTATTGAGAGAACACTTCGGCGAGCAGATAATTTTGGGCCGGTCGATTCAGGACTTGGAGCAAAACATCTCGCGTGGCATTCGCCAGTTACCAGTCGAAACGCTAGAACGAGTCATCGCAAATTGGACTCAACGGTTGGACCATCTGAAACGTAGCTGCGGCCAACATTTGATAGACATAATCGTCAAAAAATAAATGCCAAAGAATGTTCTTTCAAATGATAATAAACATTCCCCATTCAATTAGAATTTTCTGTGTTTTTTTCTTTAAAAAAGCAGGGAACCACGAAATGGAACACCCAATATTATCGACCTTTGGAGTGAGTTTTGGCTGCGGCTGCTGTACGCAAGTTCGTGGGACTGGCATGCTAGTGAACAACAAACAAGGGGGCCTTCTTTCGTACGCTACTTCCCAAAGATCTCAACAACTCAACATATCGCGCAACTGCCAGATGCGAAATATTTTTATTTCTTTTTCTAATGGTTCAATTGACTCATCAATAGAGACACGGCTGTTTACTTATTGGCCTTAAGAGCTCGATAAAGATAACGATTTTGTTCGGAAAATCCAATTTTCTGGCGGAACGCATTATTATTTTGGTATGTTAACAACAAAAACTGTCATATCTGGGGATTGAAAAAATCACACGTGATCGTTAAGAAGCCAATAAATACATCCTCATAGAGTAGCAACAGTATGATGCTGATTTTTAAGCGTTGGTATTAGTGGACCATTTTTTTAACTAAAAAGTTTGGGCACTTAAATATAGGGTGTTTTTTAGGCGTGTGGTTTTCAAGAAGAAAGAAAAAGCATAAAATTTAATTTGTGGCCAAGAATTAAGCCAAGAATTAAGGGCTTGTATTAATTTTTTAAAATTATTTTTAGCAAGTGGCCGCCGTGGCTGGCTCGAATAATTTCCAGCGGAGAGGCCCAATTTTCGACCACTTTTTGCAACATTTAAGGTCGCATGCCAGCAATAACGCGCCGAATATTCTCTTCCAAGGCGTCAATCGTGTCGGGCTTATCTGTGTAGACTAGCGACTTTACATAACCTCACAAAAAATAGCGGTGTTAAATCGCTTACGTTAGAGGCCACGTCACAGGACTGCGACGTAAGATAATGCGCTCAACAAAAGTTTTCTTCAATAAATTGATTGTTTCCTTGGCGGTATGGCATATAGCGCCGTCTTGTTGAAACCAAAGGTCGTCCACATCAACATCCTACAATTCAGGCACGAAAAAGTCATTAATCATGGCTCTATGGTGTTCCCTATTGACTGTAACATTATGGCCGGCTTCATTTTTAAAGAAGAATGGACTAATGATTCCCTCTGCCCATGAAGCACACCAAACATTGTCTTTTTGAGGATCTAACGGCGTCTTAACAATAGCTTGTGGATTTTCATTATTTCAAAGGCGACAATTATAGTTATGAACGTAGCCATTTAACCAAAAGTGAGCTTCAGCGCTGAACAAATTTTTCTTGTAAAAATCAGGATTGGTGGCCATCTCGTTTTGGGCCCATTTTACGAACGTGCAATGGTCGTTCGGCTTTTATTCTTGCACAAGTCGAATTTTGTAAGCCCGCAAACCAAGATCCTTCCGAAAATCTTCCATAAAGTGGATGGGCACAGCTCCAATTGATGCGCGCGATGGCGGACTCATTCGGGGCTTCTTCAATACTCTGCTCCGCAGCAGTAATAGCGCCTTCGGTGCGCACTGTACGGCGTTTTTGAGGATGCGCATTATCCACTAGAGTAAACGTGCATTACCGACTCTGCTGCGCGATTATGTCGACCGATGCGTCGCTCAAACCGAACAATTATTTTGGTTATAGATTTCCACAATTTGCAAACGTTGTTCCGGAGTAAGTCTATTCCTTATGAAATGGCAAACCAAACTGAGCATAAATCAAGTGACAGCTTTCAAAAAGACAAACTCCAAAAATAGTATAGCCAGATTGAAAACCGCACATCTAAAAAAACACCCTTTACAAGTGCATATTACTACGAATCTAAACATATTTTTATTTTAAAGATTTGGTTCTGATTAAGGCAAGGACTCATGGACCCAAGGGGATACAATAAAACGGCCCGTAAGGTTCAAACAAGCTATCAATAGTAAATGTGATCCTAGGCTACCCAAAATAAAACACATTTTACAACGAAAATAAATAAAATAAAATAAATAAAAATATATATTTCTGGCCTAATACTGAAAATGCGAAAATGGTTTTTATTGTTTTTCAAAGTATTCTCCAGCATGATTTATACACTTTTACATGCGTTTAAACCAATTGTCGAAGCACTTTTTCCACTCAGATTGAGACACCTCCAAAACATGGGTTTTGAACGCTTCAGCATCTTGTGGCGACGAAAATCGTTGACCACGCATTTTTTTCAGTCATTGGGTGCCAAGTCAGGGCTGTACGGCGGATGATCTATCAATTCGACGTTTTGGCCGGTCAAAAAGGCGCTGGTTTGAGCCAATGTGTTAAAGCTCGCATAGTCATGGTGTACAAGGATTCGCCTTCTCTTGTTTGTTTTTCGAATTTCTCCGAAGACTTCAGGCAAACAACTTGTGGTGTACCACTCAGAATTGACCTTCCTACGTTGCTCAAGCGGAACAGTCGCCTCATGACCAGTGCTTCTTCTACGAACAACTTTCGTTGCTGTTTTTTTCCTGCTCATACGCATAGATCCATGATTCGTCACCTGTGGCGATCTTATAAACGTCTTTTGAAGCACCGCGATCGTATTTTTTTTCAAAATTTCTTTGCACCAATCGACCCGATCATTTTTTTTAGCGATTGTCAAATTGTGTGGCATCCAACGAGAACAAACTATTTTAACGGCCAGGTGTTCATGCAATATCGAATGTATCCTGGTGGAAGAAATGCCCAAGCATGCCTCTATCTCACGGTATGTCACATGACGATATTCCATTATCAGTTCACGCACGGCATCAAAGTTCTCTAGCACGACGGCCGTTTTTGTACGACCTTCACGACCTTTGTCTTTGAGCGAGCGTCGGCCATGATTAAATTTATTAAACCAGTTGTATTCATTAAAGTTCTGAAAAATGATCGCACGAAAATGTTCTCGAGTTTATTCCATTTTTTTGCCAAATTGATTTTTTCAAGTCACTGGAAACAACACAAGTGATTGTCGTACGTCAAAACGTTCTGAGTACGTTCTTATGCTAAAAAATGTCAAACATTCCAATGGAAATGTCAGATGGCCAGAAATATATATATATAGCAGCATATATATATTGCCAGCATATATATATAAGCCCAAAACCGGTCATTATGGTCAAAACGGTGACCAATAGGGTACTCATATTATAGCTACCTATGAATATAAAAATAAGCAACTATAAGGACTCTAAATACAATAATTATTATTTTTTACTATTTTACTAGCAAATCCATGGTAGAGTGATTTGTAGATTTGTGCTGGCGGAACTAAACGACATTTTTACATGTAGAAATTAAAAACATCAAATACGATCAGAATTTCACATTTATTACTATGATGTACGAGATTACCCCACTGTGCTGCAGGTTTTTCATTTAATGACTCACGATATACTATTTTCTTTGAATTACTCTGTCAAAGAAAATCCTGTCGCGAAAGAAAGGATGGGATCCCACATCTCGTCTGAACTTGACGCGTTATTTTTGTTTTTGTCTTCCACAATAACTCTTTACATTTCAATGACCTTCCCACTTTTGTTTTTTTGTTTCATTCAATTGTATTTTGAATTGCACTACAATCATTCTTAAAAGCTTTTGTCACTCGCATATCCTCCACAACTAATGCCACAATTGTTCTTTCGTGCAGCACCTCAATCGAGCGGAAACATTTTTGTACTTTTTGTGTAATTTCCTTTTCATAAAGGACTATTGTTATGTCCTTGCATTGGACAAGTTAAGCCAAGGATGAAATAAAAATGGAGTAATAGTTTTGAAAACGCAAAAGAGAAAACACTGAAAAAAATACCAGAAACAAATCTGATATTTTCGCCACTGAGCTAAAACCACAAAAGCAAATTACTACTTTTCATATTGTGTGGGACCAATTTGGTTTTATGGAGTCTGCTGGAGTTGTCAAATGATTGATGGTCCAAAAATGGCAGAAATACCTCTATCATAGACAAACATGTGCTGGAAAGTCTGTCCTAATTTGGTGAAACTGAAATATAGGGTGATCCACTTAGGGTTTTTTTTAGAGTTTACGCGTGAGTTGCGTTAAACTATTTTTTTCCTTTTCAGTATTGTTTGCCATTTTATCATAGAAAGACTAACACCGCAACAACGTCTCCAAATTGTGCAACTGAATTATGGAAAAGAGAGACGAGAAGATCCACTGTTTTTGAACAACGGTTTATTTAATGATGAGGCCACTTTCTGGCTCAACGTCAACGTCAATAAATAAAATATCCGAATTTGGGCTGAAGA
This sequence comes from Hydrotaea diabolus, assembly GCA_963513945.1. NCBI lineage: Eukaryota > Metazoa > Arthropoda > Insecta > Diptera > Muscidae > Hydrotaea > Hydrotaea diabolus. The sequence continues at coordinate 125,806,213 of OY740720.1, forward strand.
GCAACCAGAAGAGTTTCAAGAGCTGTCATTATACCCAGCGAAAACCAAGGTTTGGTGCAGTTAATGGGCTGGTAAAATCATCGGTCCATATTTTTTCAAAAATGATGACGGCCAGACTGCAATCGTAAATGGTGCTCGCTATCGCGCCTAGATATCGGACTTTTTGCTACCTGAAATTGAAGCCCGTAATCTTGACGGTATTTGGTTTCAACAGAACGGTGTCACTTGCCATACAGCTGCTCAAACAATGGATTTATTGAGAGGTCATTTCAAAGAGCAGCTAATTTCACGTATTTGACCGGTGAGTTGGCCGCCTAGATCGAGTGATATCACATCTTTAGAGATTTTTCTTTGGGGCCAGGTAAAGTCCAAACTCTACGCTGACAATCCAGCTAAGATTTAGGTTTCGAAGCCAACATTACGAATGTCATGAACGCCATACCGGTCGAAATGCTCGAACGAGTCATCTAAAATTGGACCTTTCGAATGGACATGCTGAGACTTAGTCGCGGTTAACATTTGAAAGAAATTAAATTTAAAAAAATCAATAGCATATAATGTCCTTTCGATTGAACAACAAAAATTCCACACTTGATTTGATTTTTTTTTTTTGATATTTGTAAAATTTTGGAATGATTACATTTAGGAGAACTTATTTATAATCGAAGAAAAGGGAGCCCTCTTTCTTTACTTTTATATACATTCGGTCTTTATTTAAGGGGTAGGAAACTTCGTCTGGTTTATGGAAATACATAGAACTAACATTTTTACATGCTGTTTATGTAAAATCGTTTTTTCATGCATTAACTTTGTGTCATTAGCGGTTGTTGCATTGCCCTACCCCACAAATGTCTTTTCATTATATGTGACGCGCGAAATAGAAAGGAACCTAAGGTTAAAAACCAGTTTAGTTCAGGAGATTTTAAAGATTAGGTATCTTTTTATTTGGGCTTAGAATCTTAGAATCACTTTCATAAAACGCGCATATCGCTGGGAGGGAACACTTTTGGGGCATGGGATCGGTCTCATTCGATACTCAGATGATGTCTACATCAAAAAAAAAGTGAAAAGTTGATGAAAAGTTTTGTTTAGGAGAGCAATTTTAAAGATTAGGTCCCTTTCTATTTGCGCTTATCGTCGGCTTCACTTTCATAAAACACGCATATCTCTGGGAGGGAACACTTTTGGGGCATGGGATCGGTCTCATTCGATGCTCAGATGTTGTCCACATCATAAAAAGAAAAAAAAAATGAAAATTGATTTTTTTACCCTTAGGTCCCTTTCTCGATGCGCTGTCACATATGCGTAATTATTATGTCTTTCCGTATTATGAGCCAGTTATGGAATTTAACACGGCGCTCCATATCACCGAGGTTTCTATAATGCCACCGCGAAACTCCCCTAAAGCAGTCGTTCGCAGTTTACCAGGCTAGAACAACAGCTCAAGTTGCTCGTGTTTACTCACGAGAATAGACTGAAGACTCCACTCTGACCTAATTTAATATTACTTCTTCCAGCTGGAGTAACACACTCTGACTAATGTCTACTCCAGACTTTCGCTCTTTGTCACCATCTCAACAAATATAGATATTTTTAAGATGTATTTCAATCTAGCTAAGAGATAACATGGACTTATCTCTGAGAAATCACATGACCTCATAATCATCTGACCACTAGGATATACTGGACGATCAGATTTTTGGTCATTTCCTACCTCTTGCTGAGGGATCGTGGACAATCTTACTCCTCAGCTACTTTATGGGTCAAAAAACCAGTGTATAAACCCACGCACACAAAGCATTTGCTTTACTTGCTAGATTTGGTGTTAAATATCAACCACCGCGAAACTCCCCAAAGAACCATTCCTAGCAGGTCATGCGAGAACAACAATTCTAGGGGCCCCTGAGCTACTCGTTAGTTTCTTATCTGACCTTGCACAGGACAATTTCCAGCTCCAGCTCACTTTTTCTGCCTTATAGCATATCAATGTCACACCATAGATTCACTCTATGCCACCATCAAGCTTAGAGGACAAATTTGGCTATCCGAGCTATATATACGAGGGCGACCGCAAAAGTAACTGGCCCAACATAAAAAGAACCGTTTTTTTGGAATTATTATTATTTATTTTTCAACATAATCTCCTTCCAACTCAATACACTTTATCAAACATTTTTCAAGGTTTTTAGTTCCTTCCGAAAAATAAGATTTGTCAAGACCTTTAAAATATGCCTCAGTTTCAGCAATAATCTCGCTATTGGACGAAAATTTTTTGCCACCGAGAAATTTTTTTAAATTTGGAAACAAGAAATAATCATAAGGAGCTAAATCTGGACTATATGGTGGATGCGGAGCATTTTCAAATCGTAATTCGGCCAGTTTTTGTTGAGTTAAAAATGCAGTGTGTGAAGGAGCATTATCTTTATGAAAAAGAACTTTTTTTTCTAAATGCGGTCGTTTTATCTTGATTTCTTCACTCAACCGATCTAATAATGCACTATAATATTCACTATTTGTGGTTTTTCTTTTCTCAAGATAATAAATAAATATTATACCACATAAATATTAAATATTATACCCCTTGCATCCCAAAATACTGTGGCCATTACTTTTCCTGCTGACTTAACAGTTTTCGCCTTCTTGGGACCACTTTTACCAGCTTCTATCCATTGTTTTGACTGTTCTTTGCATTCTGGGATGTAGTGATGGATCCATGTTTCATCAACAGTTATGAATCGGCGCAAGAACTCTATTGGATTACGCTGATAAATCGGTAAAAGCTCCTCGGAATTGGTCCAACGGACGATTTTTTGGGGCAATGTCAACAAACGCGGCACCCATCTTGAGAATAGCTTTTTCATGTGGAGTTCATCATGTAAAATACTCCAAACTTGTTTTTCGTGTATTTTAACAATATCAGCAAGTTCTCTGAGCTTTATTCGTGTATCTTTAGTCACTTTATTAAATATTTTTCTAATGTTTTCAATAGTAGTAGCAGTTTTCGGTCTTCCAGAGCGTTGTTCATCTTCCGTACTTGAACGACCCATTCTAAATTGTTGAACCCAGGATTTCACGGTGGAGTATGATGGTGCATTATTGCATTTATGGGCTTAAGTTATTTGACTTTTCTCTGAACTCATTTGACATTCAAAATGATTTCGAATACAAGAACAAACACAAGAGCAGCATGCGTCGAAGTAGTAGAGACATCAAGTTGGCATTACACTTATTTCATACAGCCCGAGTTGTAAATACTGATTAATGTGCCACAGCACCTTAATCCACACCCTCGGAGAAACTTCAACTTTCATTCCGGACGCTATACATGCCGTCAAATTGTTACATACGCATACTCTCGTATATATTTATGAATTATTTATAACAAACATACGTATGAGTAAATGCAGGCACACACATAAGCTGTAATGTAATTTTTCGCTTTCTTTTATTGCCTTTTGCAGATGAGAAACACAGAACGCAGAACTCGACTCTGTCTTTGCATAAACAAAGCAAAACAGGAAACTCAGATTAACATCCGGTTTTGCTTGAACATTTTATGTTATTAAAGCCGCTGCTGTTGTTCCTCAGCGTAAGTATGTTTTCTAACAACAACAGCAAGTGGAATACGTTCATACATACATTAATTTCCCTGGCTTTTGTTTTCTTGTTGTTCTTGTGCGTTTTCTATATTTTTTGTTTTGTTTTTGCGAAATAACTGGATCTTTTTGCTAAAGTACTTTACTTAAGCCTTAAACCGGAAGCAAATAATATTACACATACACACACACATACTCTGGCATAAGTATGCACACGATGGAGAGGATAAACTGTTCACCGGTTAATGTTGTTGGCGCTGCTGCTCATATATGTCTATATACTAGGGTGTACCGAAAATATATTTTACAGAAATGGCAAATTAAAATGTATAATTATTTGCAGTGCTTTTAAGGAAATATTTTTTTTGGAATTCGGTTTCAAGGCATGTTTCAGGATGTCAAAAGACTGTATTTGTTCACTTCGTACGCAAAGAAACTCTGAGTTGAGTTTCACAAACTCAGTTTTACACGAACGATGACTCGAAAGACTTACTAAAAGACTTAACGTCTTCATATATATTTCAAATTCTCTATTTCAAACTATGCGAATTGAAATTCAACGTTCGATATAATAAAACTCAATTATATTCGAATTTAAGTGACTACGAGGGCTGCTATATATATTTCAGGTTTAATTATGAAAATTTGAATATTTAAAAAAATGGTTTTATTGCTTTTCAAATTATTCTCCAGCATGATCTATACACTTTTGCATGCGCTCAAGCCAATTTTCGAAGCACTTTTTCTACTCCTCCAAAAAATGGTTTTTGTACGCTTCAACAGCGTCTTTTGGTGACGAAAATCGTTGACCACGCATTTTTTTCTTGATGTGAGAGCATAAAAAGAAGTCATTGGGCTGTACGGCGGATGACCCATCAATTTGACGTTTTGGCCGGTCAAAAAGGCGGTGGTTTGAGCCGATGTGGGAGAGCTCGCAATGTCATGGTGCACAATGATTCGTCTTCTCTTGTTCGTTTTTTGAATTTCTCCGAAGACTTCAGGCAAACATATTGTAATGTACCACTAAGAATTGACCGTCGTACGTTGCTCAAGCGGAACAGTCGCCACATGACCAGTTTTGCCGAAGAAACAGGCGACCATTGGCTTCGACGTGCTTCTTCCACCTATAGCTTTCGTTGGATTTGGCTCGTCTTCGAAGACCCACACGGTCAATTGTTTCGGGCTCATACTCATAGATCCATGATTCGTCACGTGTGATAATCATATAAACATCTTTTGAAGCAGGCGACCATTGGCTTCGACGTGCTTCTTCCACCAACAGCTTTCGTTGGATTTGGCTCGTCTTCGAAGACCCAAATGGTCAATTGTTTCGGGCTCATACGCATAGATCCATGATTCGTCACCTGCGATAATCATATAAACATCATTTGAAGCACCGCGATCGTTTTTTTTTCAAAATTTCTTAGCACCAATCGACACGAGCCTTTTTTTGAGCGTTGTCAAATTGTGCGGGATCCAACGAGAACAAACCTTTTTTACGGCCAGGTGCCCAAGCAATATCGAATGTGTACTGATGGAAGAAACGCCCAAGGATGCCTCTATCTCACGGTAAGTCACATGACGATCTTGCATTATCAGTTCACGCACTGCATCAATGTTCTCTGGCACAACGGCCGTTTTGGACGACCACGATTAAATTCATTAAACCAGTTTTCCACAGTGCTATAGGATGGTGCTTCATCGCCATACAAAGATTTAAGTTCATCGATGCACTCTTGTCGTGATAATCCACGTCGAAAGTAGTGAAAAATGAGCGCACGAAAGTGTTCACGAGTTAATTCCATTTTTTTTGCCAAATTGATTTTTCAAGTCACTGTAAACAACACAAATGATGGTCGTACATCGAAACGTTCTGAGTACGTTCATGCTAAAAAATGTCAAACTTTCCAATGGAAATGTCAGATAGCGCCAGGCAACACATACAGTTGCCTAGGCCAGAAATACCCAGTTAACAAAATTTAACGACAATGTCTGATATCAGACAATTCTGAACAATATCTGAACTCTATCGAGAATTCATACCGAAATCGTTACGAATTCTGTTTAATTTGTCTGAGGATTTTTTATTTATTATGTTCCGAAATATCTGAACGAATTCGGCCCGAATTCTGTTAGACTTGTTTGTGGGATTTTTATTAATTTTTTGATCTTCTCTTAATGAACTCGCAAGGAATTCTAAACGATTAATATAAGGTAGTCTCTTCGTTTAAAATTCTTGTTATTTACTTCATATTTTACAGTTATTGGTATTGTGTCGGAACTAATTCTGAACGAATTCTAAGCTGTTTGTCTGAGGTATTTTTATATTTCAAATTCTTGTTTTTTGTTTGTTTACATTCAAAATTTACCAAGACATTAGCCCAGAATTCGTTCAGAAATCGGTTCGAAATGTCGGCAAAAACATCAGAGTACCCTCAGAGAAGTAGTTCAGAATTCATGTCAACCCTGCTGTCGTAACGAATTCGGTAAGAATTCTAATCCGAAATCGGAAAATTTTTCCGATTGTCGTACAGAATTCTGAACGTTTGGTTAGCTGGGCTGTGCGAGGGATTTTTATTGTGTTCGGAGGAAAACTCTACTGCCGGCAGTTCTCGTTAAATGCAAAACTGGTTGCCCTCAAGTGTATAGCCACTAAACATAGTTCCAGCACAATTATTGCTTGCTGTATTATTATAGTAAAGTGGCGCTCTCCGAAACTACAGACACCCCTGCTTGTAACCAAAAGTCTTTCCGAACGCTTTTTGAAAATGTTTTACAACATTTTTTTTGTAGAACAAAAATATTTTCTTCTTTTTGATTGTTTACACATAAACTCAGAATTCGTTCAGAATTCTGTTCAAAAAACATCAGAATTTAATAAGACTTAATGCCAGATTTCTGACCGAAGTCGTTCAGAATTCGATACGAGAAATCGAAATTTCCTTTCGAATTTTCCAAGACCACAGTTCAGAATTCCCTCAGAGAAGTATTTCAGAATTTGTGTCAACCTTTTCATATGTTTTTCGTTACGAACTCGTTAAGAATTCTGATCCGAAATCGGAACATTTTGCCGATTGTCGTACAGAATTCTGACCGAATTCTGAAAGTTTGGTTTGCTGGGTAAATATATCAACTCTTATCATTCGTTTGCTAACGTTTTCGTTTCATCGAAAAACAGGCTTTTAGTTTTGTTCGAATTGGTATTTTTTACCAAGACAATGGCGACAGTGACCGTCTAGAAGGGCCGTACAATCCGAGTGCTCAAATCTGACCAGTTCGCCTTTAAGCCGTTGTGGAGGCTGTTCACACAGGATGGAGTTTTTAGTAGAATAAACATGGGATCGATTCAAGTGTCAATCTCACTGGGAGGGAGAAAAATTAGTTTTTAGTTTTGGGCCTTACACAGTTACATAATCGGTTTCTCCCACCATAGAGCCACCATTGAATTGAGAAAAAATTATTTTAAAAGACCCAATGGTCCGAGGTTTCTGGATTCAGTCTAATGACACTTTTGTAAATATTTTCACGGTGTACTGGATATCAAGACATGTACCGATGGGGCCAATTTCAGTAGGGTTCGTCCGTAAAGAATTTCCAAATTTTCATCGAAATCGGTTCATAACAGAACCGATCTAACGACTCTTTACTTTTTAGCAATACACTCTCTTTTACCTGGTATAACATGAAAGTAAGGTAAAACAATGCCGCTATCTTTTTCCTTTTCCGCGTTTTGTAAAATTGCCTATATACGGTTTCAAAAAGAAAATTCCATGAGATCACTCACAGCTTTTTCGGGAGAAAGATATTTTAGACATATTTGTGCAATTTGGGAATCTATAGTCAGAAATTTTGAGAGCTAAACGGTTCTCGTTATCGTAGGATATCCCAAAGTACTTTTTTACTTTAGTCCCACAACATCCCATGGAGAAACAAGGAGGAAACTTCTCTCCATTCGGTAAGCTCTAGACGATATCATTTGTTTACTTACTAGCCGTTACCTCTGATTTAACGCCGGATCCGAACGGCTAATGCCTTTTTTAGAGAAGTTTTTAAATGGGCAAGAGAAAAATATTTTTCTCGCAAATTTGCCTGCATTTATGAGGTGGAAACTCGGAGATGAACATGGATTTACTGGCATGATAGTCTTGCACACTACTACTACATACTCATAATGGCGGCCCACCCTAATATATACTTAGATTTACATGTACACTTACAAATGTATGTTAAATACACGTACTTTTTGTTTATGACAAATGGTTTGGCATATGTTTTCCACAATGCACAGTGGTTTTAAACGAAAATCTACCTCATTAATTTTGATTGATTAGTAACTTCTGTTCCTAAGCAAGGCAGTTTTATGAGAGCAGGTATATTATAAAGAATAGTAACACAAAAAACACCTTGGATGATGGCGTGGCATATGACGATAAAATCTCAGAAATAGAAATTATTATGCTATGGAAATGAAAAATCTTTTGCCTTCATACACCTCTCTCAGCTTTTAGACAGCCCTGAGCTTTTAGACTTGTACTTCTCTTTCTTTATTAACTTCTATGATGTCACTGTTGGAAGCCGTAAGAATATATTATTGTCATTACGAATATGGACTTCAGTTTGTTCTTCTTGAAAAAACTTAATTTAAGGTAAAGTTCTGTCTTTATTTCAAGATTAAAAAAGTGCAGTATATGTTCCTTTATCTGTTTTCCACAAAAATAAGGCTGGCCTACTTTAATGCCCTGCTACCAGACATGGGCAGGGAGATTTAAAACGAAATTTTCTATAACGTTTCTAACAGAATACCTCATAGCATTATCATGAAGTTTGTTTGCCAAGAGGAGTTTTGATTTTTTTTTTATAATGGATGATCAATCCATTTTATGGCATTAAATTTTTGAAAATAATTTCCGTTCAGCTCGTTTGTTTTATTTTGGTTTATTGCTTTTACATATTGAACAGGGATTAAACCGGCTCAATACCTCTTGCTTCTACATTTAAATAGAAGACAAGTTTTCCACAAAATGGCAAAGTGACATTGATTTTCGTGGCCGAAATTATGTGCAGCCACGAACATCAATGTCACTTTGCCATTTTGTTAAAAACTTGTCTTCTATTTAAATATAGAAGCAAGAGGTCTTGAGCCGGTTTAATCCCTGTTCAATAAAATAATTTCCTTCAAATGTTGGCAACTGTATTATGGAAATGAGCGATTAGTGAGAAACGGAAAGATCCGCTGTTTTCGACCTAAATTTTGTTCAGTGATGAGGCCCATTTCTGGCTCAACGGCAAAGTCAATAAACAAAATTGCATTTGGGCTTAAGAGCAACAAGAAGAGGTTTAAGAGGTGCTATTGTATCCAGAGAAAACCACGGTTTGGTGCGGTTTTTAAGCTGGTGGAATCATCGGTGCATACATTTTCAAAAATGATGATGGCCGGAACGTAACCGTGAATGGTGCTCGCTATCGCGCCATGATATCGATCTTTATGCTACCTGAAATTGAAGCCCGTAATCTTGACGACACTTGGACACTTGCTCAAACAATGGATCTATTGAGAGGTCATTTCGAAAAGCAGCTAATTTCACATTTTGGACAGGCGAGTTGGCCTCCTAGATCGAGTGATATCACACCTTTAGACATTTTTCTTTGGGGTAACGTAAAATCCAAAGTCTATGCTGACAAACCAGCTACGATTCAGGAACGAGTCATCCAAAATTTGACCCTCAGAATGGAAACCCTAAGGCGTAGTTGCGGCCAACATTTGAAAGAAATTATATTCAAAAAATAAATGCCATAAAATGTCCTTTCAAATTACCAATAAAGACTCCACACTTTATTTAATTTTTTTTTATTTTTTTTGGTTTGTTTTGAAAAACTACCTCTAGATGGATCACCATATATAAGCTGGCATTATTTGTTTCTTAATAGCGGCTAACCTAACCTCTCCCAGTAACCAAAAATGAGATCACAACATTTCATTAAGAAATTCTGAACGAACACGTGAACACCAAATTCGTTATTCGTTAATGATAACTTATACAGGGTGTCCGTCGGAAAGGTATACTACTTTGTTTGTTTATAATTTTTGATTAAATGAAAGAGAATGGATCTTATACGCGTATTGATAAATATTTTATTTTATGCCGGCAATTGTGTATGGAATACTCGTACAATATCAGATAAATGTCCGCCTCTGTTAGCCTCACAATTGCGATCCCTTTTGAGCACATTTTTTTATGACATTCTCACACATTTCACGCGGTATTTCATTACAAATATTTTGTTTGAGTTGCTAAAGGGTTTCTGTTTTGTTTGCATAAAACTTGCTTAGATTAGAGCAGTCAAATAATTCGACCGTGGAGTCCAATCAACATTACCATTTATTGAAATAACTTGTTGTGGAAAGAGGTCTCGCAGTAATTCCATTGTAATCCTGGCTGTATGCGATGTGGCACCGCCTTGTTGATACCACATGTTAATCAAGCCCAAAGCATGCAGTTCTATTGTTAAAAAGTTTTCAATCATATCACGTTATCGCTCCCCATTGACAGTTAACGTTGCGCCGTTTTCATTTTCATAGAAAAGTAAGGTCCAATGATTCCTCCTGACCAAATTGCACACCAGACTGTCACTTTTAATGGATGCAAAGTTGACTGATGAATAATTTGAGGGGTTTCCATTGCCCAGAACCGACAATTCTGTTTATTCGCATATTCATTCTTATGAAAATGAGCCTTGTCACACATTATGGTTTTTTCATGAAAATCGGTGTTGTCATGGGCGAGCTGTAACATCCTATTGGCATATGTACGGCGGCGTAAATGGTCTTTTGGAAGAAGCTCTTGTGTCAACTGAATCTTAAATAAAAACAAATGCAAATTTTTGTGCAAAATTGTGGCCAAAGTTGTTCTTTGAAGTTGTTCTTGAAGACCAAGCTCCTGAGCACGGCGTCGAATTGAGGTTGATGGATTGTTTTGAACACTTTCTTGAGCAGCTGTAATGTTTTTAGCCGATCTGCCAGTACCTTGTGGTCCCTGCTTGGGCCTATCAGCTGCATACCCTCTTTCTACGAAATCATTCACTACACGATAAATAGTGCGTTTTGTTGGCACGTTGTTTCTCCCAAAAATTTCACGTAACTTTCTTATCGTCACAGTAACCGATGATTGATTTTGATAAAATGTTTTAACGATTAAAACACGTTGGTTTTTTGGTTTTTATTTCCATAATAAATTTGCCACCTCTACTTCACAACTGCCAAATATGAACTGTCAAGACTAATATTTACCAAAATGACGGCAAAACAAAGTAGTATACCTTCCCGGCGGACACCCTGTATAACAATGTCACCCAATTTGAATATTTTATGACTGAAATTCAAATTTTACATTAGACATTAAAAAACAAATTAATTTTTTGTTTTACATTTTCTAATGAGCGACACCTAATGCCCGTAGCCCCCAGTAGCTAAAACATCTGCTTCAAAGTCGCAAGGTTTCGTGTTAAAAACTAACGATTCAGGGCTGTACGGAGGATGACTCATCAATTCGACGTTTTGGCCTGTCAAAAAGGCGCTGGTTTGAGCCGATGTGTGAGAGCTCGCATTGTCATGGTGCACAATGATTCTTCTTCTCTTGTTCGATTTTTGAATTTCTCCGTAGACTTCAGGCAAACAAATTGTGGTGTACCACTCAGAATTGACCTCCTACATGATCAGTTTGCGGAAGAAACAGGCGACCATTTGCTTCGAAGTGCTTCTTCCACGAACAACTTTCGGATTTGGCTCGTCTTTGAAGACCCTCACGGTCGATTTCTGTTTTGTTTTGGGCTCATACGCATAGATTCATGATTCGTCACCTGTGACAATCTTATAAACGTTTTCTGAAGCACCGCGATCGTATTTTTTCAAAATTTCTTTGCACCAATCGACACGAGCCTATTTTTTTTAGCGATTGTCAAATTGTGCGGACTCCAACGAGAACAAACCTTTTTTATGGCCAGGTTTTCATGCAATATCGAATGTATGCTGGTGGAAGAAATGCCCAAGGATGCCTCTATCTCAAGGTATGTCACATGGCGATCTTGCATTAACGGTTCAGGCACGGCATCAATGTTCTCTGATCTTCTCATGATTTATTGAAGTCACTGTAAACAACACAAATATTGGTCGTACGTCAAAACGTTCTGAGTGCGTTTTTGCTAAAAAATGTCAAAGTTTTCAATTGAAATGTCAGATGGCGCCATGCAACACTTAATGTAATTGTAGTTCAAATGTAATTGTAGTAGTACCTTATTCTTTTAAAAAAGTATAATTATTTTTTGCTTCTGCTGGCTATGTCGAACTCAAAACCTTAAATCTTCCTTACCGAAAGTTATACTTACTAAGCCACAGACATCGATATAGTTTGATGGCTAATGTAAAATATGAAATATTCATAATTTCACAGAACATTTTTGAGTTTCTATACAAGGTATACCAAGTTTATTTCTACTTACCGGCTTCTTCTTTTTTCTTAGCAATTGGGAAGCTTCTTTTAAATCAGTGGGCTGCGAGTTATAATTCTTATACTGACCGTGGTCTACCTTTACTGTCGGCTCCGAACAGCTAAGGCATTTCATACATACGATTTTACTTGACTAAGAGATTAATGAACTACTGATAAAATCTTCGGTACTTATGAAGACAGCGGCTAAAGAAATTAAGATGTTACTTCCGAAGGGGGTCGAGTTAATAGAGTAGATATGCACGTAAGACACAGTGCTGCTTGTTGTCTCACAAGCGATTCGCTGACCCAGCAATATCGTCAATTTCTATCGATGGTACGGATATTGAACAATCAGAAGCTCTTGATGTTCTGGGCATGAAAATACAATGTGACGCTCGTTGGGCGAGACATGTATTCGAAGTGTCGAAAGAAGCACTCAAGTGCATAGGCGGTGCAAGAAATATTTCACTCCTTCTGATATTTTCAATATCTATACAACTTACATCAGGCCAAAGATGAAATACAACTCACATATATGGTCAGGTGCTCAAAAATCATCCTTGGAGCTACTTGACCGTGTTCAAAGGAGAGCGATGGTGCTGATAGGTGACAATAGGGTATCCAACTCTATTGTTTCCCTTGAGCATCGTCGGAATGTGGGTTGCGTGACGTTGTTCTATCGCTACTTTCATGGTGTGTGTTCATTAGACATCCGTCGCCTTATTCCTGACGTGAGGATGTTCGGCTTGGATACGCGACTTTCTAGGAATTCCCACCCGTTTGTTATCGATTGGCCAGTAGACCGCACTATACACTACAGATCAAATTCGTTTTTCGCTCGTACAGTCCGTATGTGGAATCGACTTCTGGCAACTGTATTTCCCACTGATTGCGACATGCAGAAGTTCAAGGCAATCATTACTCACTCTTTCCCCCTTCCGATCCTTTACTTTCCACTCGCTAACGCAATGCACCGCATGTATAGGGGGCATCCCCTTAAAAAAAAGAGTAATAGTCGCACACATTAACCACTACACCTAACCAAAATGAATCATGTTCTCAATATAATTGCTTAGTTACCCTTTGCATCTGATGTTTTCAAAATAAATTCGGAAACTTCTTAGCCTAGCACAAAAAGCGCGGTATAAACTTGGAAACTTTCATCTCTGCTATGAACACATGTTAAATTTTGTTTCGATCTGGCAACTCCTTCATATAGAAACAGGTGTTCACAAAAGACGCATCCGCGATTTTTTTTACAATGGAAAAGTTAGAAATGCGTGGTGTCATTAAATATTTACAAAAAAAAAGGTTTATCGGGACAAGAAATTCATAATGATATGGTGAATGTGCTCCTTCATATGCAACAGTAAAAAATTGGGTTGCTGAATTTTAACGTGGTCGTACAAGCATTGAAGATGAACCACTTCCAAAAACAGCAACAACAACAGAAATTGTAGCCAAAGTGCATGATATGGTAATAAATGATCGACGAATAAAAGTGCGTGAAATAGCTAATATCATGGGCATCTCAAATGATCGAGTCCACTTAATTTTGCATGAAGAACTACAGATGAAAAAGTTTTCTGCAAAATGGGTGCCGGACTTGTTAACAGTCGACCAAAAACGCATAAGAATGAACATTTCTCAAGCTTGTTTGGATCGTTTTCAGCGAAATAAAACGGATTTTAAGCGTCGTTTCATAACTGTTGATGATACATGGATCCACCACTATACTCCAGAGACAAAAGAAGAATCCATACAATGGACTGAAGCAGGATGAAGTGCCCCAAAGAAGGCAAAAACAATTCAATCGGCTGGTAAGGTTATGGCAACGGTTTTTTTTGGACTTCAAAGGTATTTTATTGATTGACTATCTGCAAAAGGGTAAAACAACAAATTCAGAGTACTATTGCAACCTTTTAGATCAATTAAATGTACAAATTCGAGAAAAACGTCCTGGCTTACAACACAAAAAAAATAATTTTTCATCAAGACAACGCACCAGCGCACAAGAGTGTTTTAACAATGGGTAAAATCAACGAATTAAAGTACGAGTTGCTTGACCACCCACCTTATTCTCCTGATTTAGCTCCCAGTGACTTTTACCTGTTCCCAAATCTAAAATAAAACCTTGCTGGCAAGGGTTTTACCTCAAATGAAGATGCAATTACAGTTGTAAACCACTATTTTGAAGACCTTGAGGAAAACTATTTTAATCAAGGCATAGAATTGCTAGATAAGCGTTGGACTAAGTGAATTTGAAGTTTCAGGAGATTATATTGAAAAATAAAAATATTTTTGAAAAACTAACTATTCTCTTTCATTGATAGGCTAAGAACTTTCCGAACCGCCCTCGTAATATGAGTATCGCTTTTTGTTCTTCCGAGACCACTGTGCGCTGTGTTTTAGGTCTGGGTTTTTTCTACAGGGTATGGCTTACCCAAACCCACACCCGCTCACCTTCTTAAGCATGCATATCCATATGAACATGTTAATAAGGTGTACGAGTATTTTTTTTAGTTACGGGAATTATGATGGCAGGGCATAAAACATCTACTCCTATAGGACTGAGGGTAGGTATTACCGGATTCCACTGGGGGTTATGACAACAGTTCTCTCCCGTGATTACAGTTAAACGTGGATTACAGCAACATTTTAGTATACGTGTAGTAACGTGTTGCTGCTTTTCATGTGTACCTTAATCTCAGCAAAGGTTGTGTGCGTGAGCGTTAAATTAAATTCTAAACCATTTCGAAAAAGAATTTTTATTTTGGTGAACAGATTTCGAGAAGGGGTTAAAAAACGGTAATTTGCATATTTATAGGTATTAATTTGTTTGGCAGTCCTAACCAATACGTCTGAAATAATTCTTAAATTACTGTTACCATGTTAGCCAGAATTGGATCTATACAAGCATGTCTGGCTATAGAGGCTTCCGCCCCTATTTCACTAGGCTTTAATCAAACCTGGTTAAATATTCCTAATAATGTGAACACCTAAGGGCCAATAGCATGCAAATTGCATATAAATCGTGTATACGCCAAAAAAGCTACGAGGAGTGATTTATTCTACCTCACAAGGTTTAAACCAAACGTGGTTGAAATTCTCTAACACGCGATTTTTAAAACAGTTAACACAAAAAACCTTCGGATTAAGGAAATGTCTGGCTAGAGAGGCCAGCGTCTTTATTTTACTAGGTTGAACCCGAAGTTGGCTTAAAGTTCTCAATTATAAGAAAACCTTAAGGACTACAACAGCATGTACAATTCCGCGCTGCGAACAAAATCCACTCAGCCATTTTAAAATCGTCGGTCATAACTAGAGTTTTTTCACCCTACATAATATCGCGGACACTCTGTAAATGGCTTCTTTAGCACAAGGTTTAAGCCAAACCAGGCTTAAAAATCACAGACGTGTGACTAAAGTAGTTATATAACATTTATCGACGTTCACCTTTTCTTTCAAATAACCCCAAAGAAAGAAGTCCAACGGTGTCAAGTCACATGATCTTGGCGGCCAATTAACATCGTCACGACGTGAGATAACATGTCCATTGAATTTGTCGCGCAAAAGAGCCATTGTTTCGTTACCTGTGTGGCAAGTGGCACCGTCCTGTTAAAACCACATATCGTCCACATCCATATCTTCCAATTCGGGCCATAAAAAGTTCGTTATCATCTCACGATAGCGAACATCATTCACAGTAACTGCCTGACCGGCCTCATTTTGGAAAAACTACGGCCGAATAATCCGCACCAAACTCATTCTTTGTGGGTGCATTGTTTTTTCGAAAATCACTCTTGGATTATCATTCGCCCAAATGCGGCAGTTCTGCTTATTGACGAATCCACTGAGGTGAAAATGTGCCTCATCACTGAAGATGAGTTTCTTCGAAAATTAATCATCCACTGTTGCCATTTCTAGCCACCATTCTGACCATTGAATGGTCAAGAGGCTTTAGCTCTTGATTCAATTCCACCTTGTAAGCTTGTAAATGCTAGTCTTTATGCATAATGATTATCAACGACGAGCGTGAGAGGTGCAATTGATGGGCACGACGACGAGTTGAGGTGGACGGCTCTTCAGCTACACTATCGCGAACAGCGGCAATATTTTCTGCAGTATGAGCTATACGAGCATGCACTGGTGTTTACACATCTCCTACAGACCCGGTTTGCTCAAATTTTTGCACGATTTTTCCTATTGTAGGCACATTTGGACGATTTTATTGACCGAAAAAATCACGAAGTACACGATAGGCATTTTGATTTGAACGCCATTTTCAAAATAAGCCTGAATAACTTTAACGCGTTGCTCGCTAGCGTATCTTTCAATGGTTCAAATTGAGTGAGACTGAAACTGAGAAATATTAAATGAAATGCAGAAAACAACTTGACGTTTAGGTGTGGTTCACATTCAACATTGGCCCCTTAAATTGAACCACCCTTATTTTGTAAAATATCTTTTGCCGTTTGGGGTGTCGTCTACTCCAGCTTGTCGAGGAGGGCCAATATCGGATTCATGCTGTTGCACTCCTGGACTGCACTGCTCACTGATGATATTTCACTGTTGTTTCTTATGATACCGCTGAGGCACTTGGTCGGTCGTAGCACCTTCTCCACGCCAAGCCTGTCTGTTGTCCCTGTTATAAATATGAGCTGTACAAGGTTTTTCATTTATGTTCATTTAAGCTACGGTTGGTTGGCTGTTCGAGATCGCACGCACAAGCATTGCAAAATTATCTATTGCCTATCCCACTGTCGTCCAAGTTGACAAAACTGATTGAGAGGGAGAGGCTGGCAGAGAGACACGTTCCCGAGCAAACGGTCCTTTTCAAGATAAGGTTTTGGCAACGCACACCCTCAAATGCTTGAAGTCTAGGCTACTATTCGCGTTCGAGCTGGCCTTCAGTAGCCAAGACTTCAAGCATTTGAGGGTGTGCGTTGCCAAAACCTTATCTTGAAAAGGACCGCTTGCCAAGACTTCAAGCATTTGAGGTATTGTGTGTCACATTTACCCTTAAGTAGCCTGAAATATTTAGGTTTAGTCGTGCTTCCCAGTTTCTTAGAACCCCCCTTATCGCCATCCCTTGTGAAAAATATGCAACTGGTTGCGAATGTGGTATTATAGCCAGAGCTGCCTACGGCAAGCTCCTCATATCTTAACCAATGTTACCTTTGAGTTGAACTTGTGGCCTAAAACTAGTCTGAGTTCGAGAAAGGACCGATTTAAATAGTTCTCTAGCACCAAATTATTTTAATTTCTCTGACATTAAACTCCCTACTTCCAGCCCGCTTAGCTCTTATGTTTAGTGGTCATTGCATGACATCGCTGAGCGTTTTTAGGAAATCCTGATTTCGATTAAGTTTCGCATAGAAAGTGATCACCTTTTTCTTGTGAAAATGGACAATATCAATCTATTTTTTAATAAGCCTCACTCAAAGATCTCTTCCTAATATTTGTTCTGCAGCTCTAAGTGACAAACTAACTAAGGCCGTATAAAAATTTTGCATCGTTCCTAATGAGCGATCAATATTTGAATCATGTGAAATTGGAACATATCGGTGTTTGCTTCAACATAGTAAGTCCGATATTGCTCAAACTCCAGACAGAGGCGCGGACTCTTCTGAAGAAAAGAGCGGTGTAGGGTATCTCATAGTCGGACCTACCTGCCATTAGTGTTTTTAATTAGTGTTTAGCTCGTTTGTTTTATTTCGGTCAGTTGCTTTTACGTACACATTGAACAGGGATTAACCGGCTCAAGACCTCTTGCTTCTATATTTAAATAGAAAACAAGTTTTAACAAAATGGCAAAGTGACATTGATTTTCGTGGCTGCACACTACTTTTATCATGATTTCGGGTTCGTGACAACCCTTGCTGCAATTGTTAAAAGTACCGAACTCTACTAGGGCGGTTCGGAAACTTCTTAGCATAGCACAAAAAGCGCGGTATAAACAGAAAAGAAGTGTTTTGGAAACTTCCATCTCTGCTATGAACACATGTTAAATTTTGTTTCGATCTGGCAACTCCTTCATATAGAAACAGGTGTTCACAAAAGACGCTTCCGCGATTTTTTTACAATGGAAAAATTAGAAATGCGTGGTGTCATTAAATATTTACATAAAAAAGGTTTATCGGGACAAGAAATTCATAATGATATGGTGAATGTGTTAGGTGAAAGTGCTCCTTCATATGCAACAGTAAAAAATTGTGTTGCTGAATTTAAACGTGGTCGTACAAGCATTGAAGATGAACCACGTAGTGGACGTCCAAAAACAGCAACAACAACAGAAATTGTAGCCAAAGTGCATGATATGGTATTAAATGACCGACGAATAAAAGTGCGTGAAATAGCTAATATCATGGGCATCTCAAATGATCGAGTCCATTTGATTTTGCATGAAGAACTACAGATGAAAAAGCTTTCTGCAAGATGGGTGCCGCACTTGTTAATAGTCGACCAAAAACGCATAAGAATGAACATTTCTCAAGCTTGTTTGGATCGTTTTCAGCGAAATAAAATGGATTTTAAGCGTCGTTTCATAACTGTTGATGGGGCATGGATCCACCACTATACTCCAGAGACAAAAGAACAATCCAAACAATGGACTGAAGCTGGAGGAAGTGCCCCAAAGAAGGCAAAAACAATTCAATCGGCTGGTAAGGTTATGGCAAGGGTTTTTTGGGACTTCAAAGGTATTTTATTGATTGACTATCTGCAAAAGGGTAAAACAATAAATTCAGAGTCCTATTGCAACCTTTTAGATCAATTAAATGTACAAATTCGAGAAAAACGTCCAAAAAATAATTTTTCATCAAGACTACGCAGTAGCGCACAAGAGTGTTTTAACAATGGCTAAAATTAACGAATTAAAGTACGAGTTGCTTGACCACCCACCTTATTCTCCTGATTTAGATCCCAGTGACTTTTACCTGTTCCCAAATCTAAAAAAAATTCCTTGCTGGCAAGCGTTTTACCTCAAATGAAGATGCAATTACAGTTGTAAACCACTATTTTGAAGACCTTGAGGAAAACTATTTTAATCAAGGGATAGAATTGCTAGATAAGCGTTGGACTAAGTGTATTGAAGTTTCAGGAGATTATATTGAAAAATAAAAATATTTTTGAAAAACTAACTATTCTCTTTCATTGATAGTCTAAGAACTTTCCGAGCCGCCCTCGTATAAGGCCAGACTCTCCCCAAACGAATGAGAACTACTGTTGTGAACCTTACTTTTCAAGTTTTCTTCACACAATTGCCCACGAAAATACAACTCACTCTTGACACCTCTAAAGAGACTCCATATCGAGAGCCATCAATAGATTTCTTTTACAACGTGTGTATTGTAAAAAGAGTTTAGTTGACTATGTCAACTTGTATTTTATATTTAACTACGACTGGGGTAGATTTCATAAATCCGTGGGCCCAGGATTTAGGGTCCATAAATATGATAATTCTCATTTCCCTCTCTCCATAGCGAATCCATAGTGGCGTGTATATAAGTTTCTGCCAGACCTTTAATCTAATGCCTTTAGTACTTGTTTTTCTGTAAAATTGTCCACATCCTTACGCTTTCTTAAATGTTATTGCTGTCCAATTTGTAAAATTGTTATTTGTTGCTTGTTAAGCATTTTATGGAACGATGTAAACAATTTTCGATTAATTCAATTGTCATACGAGTCGGACAAATTGGACCAGTTATGCTCAGTGAGTCCATTTCGAATGGTCATTAGGGGCAAACATTACAGAAAGGAGCCACACATAAACACACTGACGCCATGAAAGTGCCATAATAAACAGCAGTGCAATGTGTATCCAGAGAGGAATATCCATATCGAAAGTATCATTTATGGTTCCCCCTCCCAAGCAAATGATGTGGAGTATTATTTCCACATGTCCACTAAATACACACACACACACACACAGAATTGTAACAAATATTATCGAAAAGCGAGTGAATGTATGTTCCTGTCATAGTTTGTTTAGTGTTCTATGTAAGCGTATGAGTGTGTGAGTTCTTCCTTTAAACGTTGTCCTTTCGAGCATATCCTTCAGTGCCTCAATGCTCATGTCTCTTTCTTTTCTTGTTATGACACATCCCTTAGTCCAGGACACGGTGTTTCTTTTTGCTGATGCCATCAACTACTTGTTGTAAATAATGTCGATGGCGTTGTGTGTGCTGTTGTTGTTTTTGCTGTTCTGTTGTCGTTGGTGTCGTGTCGGTGTTGTTGTTGCTGTTCATGACATTCCCTCGATTCATTATGTCATATTTTGTAAGTGGAAGTTTGTGATTTCTTGACATGATTTATGGTAAATCATTTAGTTGGGCCCAATGCTGCTTAGGAGACAAATGTATGGATTCCATAGCCATTAAATGATGATCAAATGGACAGCCAACACAAACGGCATGGAATAATGGAAAGACAATCACATAAACAAGTTAACGTCCATACAGCACAATTTTGATATATGTAAGTATATAAGAGTGGGTTGCTTCTTACAATAGGATGGCTTAAGAAACCGAAGGTGAACAAATTGCTAAAGAGGTAATACATTGCGGGATCATTAAAATGATTTGATCAGAAAGCGTGGTTTACAGAGGCAGCAACGCAAAACAAGCAATTAGTTTTCTGCGAATAGATATGTACGTTTTTCTTCAAGTTTGCTCTCCCACTCTTTTTTTCTCTCTTGCGCTTTTTAAGGACATTCCCTATAAAACGAATTATTCTGATAAAATCAAGGTTAAGGTGCTCCAGTCTCTGACTTCGTTTATAAATAGTGTTTCGCCGTGAGCGAGGGAATTTATGAAAATAAAAAGTCGAAAAAAAGGGTTGTAATAAATTTATTTCCAAAGTGTTGGAAGCTTTATTAGAAAGCAATATTACCTTTTTATAGTACAAACGACAGCGAACGTGAGCGATCAAAGGAGGAGATCGTAAACGATTAACTTAACGAGTAAGTAAATAACAACCAAGATGGAGAAAGTGGCGGCGACTCCGAAAGAAAGCGATTACTTACTCGTTGAAATCTATGCAAGTACTCATACAAGGTTGTAATTAAAGGAGTAAATAGATTTCAACGAGTAGAAAAGGGATTAAAGTACACTGCTAATTATCAGTGTTGGAACCGTATTTAAAACATGGTTTAGGATTAAACAAATAGCTATAATTTATATTCACGAAACATGTCTTCGTTCATTTGTAAAGGGTGGTCCAACATTAACGCACGATGTTAATGTTAAATAAAACAAGAAGTTTTAGAGTATTATCTTAGTATTTTTTACTAAAGGGTAGTTACATTTTAAGGGCCGATGTGGAATGTGAACCACACCTAAACGTCAAGTTTTTTTCTGCATTTCATTTGATATTTTTCAATTTCAGACTAAGTCAATTTGAACCATGGAAAGATACAAAAGCAAGCAACGCGTTAAAGTTATTCAGGCTTGGATAATCAATTTTCGAAAAAATCATCTTCTGAATTGCCGCCTCAGTGGATTTTTACAATATGCAGAATTTCCGCATTTGGGCGAATAATAGTCCAATAGTGATTGTCGTAAAAACAATGCACCCACAAAGAGTGACTGTTTGGTGCAGTTTATAGGCTGGCGGCTTCATCGGGCCGTATTTTTTTTCCAAAATGAGGCCGGTCAGTTACTGTGAATGGCGTTCGCTATCAGTTACTGTGAATGGCGTTCGCAGTTACTGTGAATGGTGTTCGCTATCGTGAGATGATAACGAACTTTTTATGTCCCGAATTGGAAGAAATGGATGTGCATGACATGTGGTTTCAACAGGACGGTGCCACTTGCCACACAGCTATCGAATGAATGACTCTTTTGCGCGACAAATTCAATGGCCGTGTTATCTCACGTCGTGGCGATGTTAATTGGCCGCCAAGATCATGCGATTTGACACCGTTGGACTTCTTTCTTTGGGGTTATTTGAAAAAAGGTGTACGCCGATAAGCCAGCCATAATTCAAGAGCTAAAGGATGTGATAATTCGTCACATTAACGGCGTAGAACCTCAAATATGGCTCAGCGTCAACGAAAATTTGGACCATCGGATAAAGGTGTGCCGGCGAGGTCGCGGCGGCCATTTGGTCGATATTTTGTTCAATACATAATTGAACCATACCAATATTATCGTAATAAAAAGAAATCACAATCATTTCTTAAATAATTTGTGCTTTATTTAAAATCAACATCGGCCCTTAAAATTTAGCCACCCTTTATAAAAGAAGGATATATGACAATTAAAAACAAAATATTTATCCGATGTCCATATTTTTAATGACTCTGAGATATAATGGAGGTTCAATGTCGTTAATGTGCCGAATTATCTTATCGTTTAGCTCTTGAATTGTTCTTGGCTTATTGCCGTACACTTTTCAATGACTTGAACAGTTTTTATTCTGGTTCGAGACCTTCTGTTGTTTCGTTTTTCAGAATCAACATTAAAATTTGTGAAATGTATTGGCTACGGTTGTCAGGCAGACTGTACAGCTGTTCCTAAACCCGCCAAGGTTTTTTCTTCGGCAGTCTTTGGCAACGATTACTCCGGCTACAAATCTTTTAAATATCCGCGAAGAAAGAAGTCCAACGGTGTCAAATCACATGATCGTAGCAGCCAATTAACATCGCCATGACCTGAGATGATAGGGTCATTGAATTTCTCGTGCAAAAGAGCCATTGTTTCGGTGGCTGTGTGGTAAGTGGCACCATTCTGATGGAGCCACATATTGTCTAGGTCTACATCTTCAATTTCTGGTCACAAGAAGTACGTTATCATCTGGCGATAGCGAACACCATTTTCGATAACCGCTTGGGCGACCTCATTTTCGAAGATCTACGACCCGATGACAGAACGAACTAGTCAAGCAAGCTGAGATGTTTTCTCATTTTCTACAGACCCGGTATTGTAAAATTTGCGCAGAATTTTCCCGGTTGTGGACATATTTAGTCATCACAAAGTGCACGAAATGCATTTTGAATTGAACGCCCTTTTTTTTAAAACAATTTTAATGCGCTACTCTATTGTGTATCTATTGTTATTGTATTGTAGGGTATAATTTGTCAAACACAATAGCAAAAAAATGTGCAATTAAGTTCGACAAAAAACTTGACCTTAAGGTGTGACACACAATTATCATGGTGCATTATGTTTGGACCATCTTTTATATGGTGCCAGGACTTCGCCAATGGACCTGCTTATAAATGTATTTATATTTAATTTGAATCATCTTACGTTGATAATTGCACAATTCTGCCGTCTGTACCTCAAGGGGATGCCATATGCGAGATCAACTGTTACCTTACTGACTTAGAACGCTTCTTCACAGCAAGGAATATGAAAATATCCGCCTCCAAATCATCAGCCACACTGTTCATTGCATGGCACGCAGAGATGCCTGTGTCACTTAATGTAAAAGTCGATGACGTCAACATCTCGACTACCAACTACCCCAAAATTCTTGGGGTCACATAGGACAGCCTTTTTCAAACCCCTGTGCATGCTACAGCTACTATATTTGCGGTATGCTTTAAAGTAGGAACAAAATCCTCAAGTCACTAGCCGTCAGTACTTGAAGAGCTGACAAAGAAAACTTGTTGACCTCTTACAAAGCGATATAGCGAACTACGCAGCTTCGTTGGGGACGGTGAACATTAGTACGACGCAATCCCACAACAGCCGGTTCTATGGACCGGACTTACCCAATTCTTCGGCCAAGGGCTGTAACATTTGCCCCTACAACGACGCATTGATAGAATAATTCAGACTTGCCAGAAAGCCGACCTGAGAACACCAACAGGATGTCTTCTTATGTCTTCTGAAGACCATCTATATGAGGAGACGAAAGTCCTTACAGTGTGCAGACACAATTTCTTGTTGTCTAAGCAGTATCTGCTTGGGTGTCTTCGCAGTAGTCATCCAAACCACCGTCTCATGGACAAGATGCCTCCGCAGAGGCAGATCAGTTACGATCTTAATGACCTAGAGAGAAGTCCAGCGGGGTAAGAAAGAGCCTAAAGATCATCGAAACTATCAGATAGGTCTCAACAACATTCAAGCTGAGAAGTCGCAGCAGCAGTATCCAGCTTTAACGTGAATGTATTGCTAGGGGAAAATCCCCCCAGAGAATTCTCCAGAGAAAAAAACGCTACCTCGCCTACGTGCGTATTCCTGGCTCAGCTAAGATCTGGATGGTGCAGCCGCCTCAGTTCATATAGGGCGCGAATTGATGGCAACGTTGCGGATGTTTGCCCCGCCTGCTATCAGGGAACACATTAAGTGTTGCATCTCTGCATGCCAATGCCTAAAGGAGAACTCAAAAGTTAATTTTTCCAGAGCAGTGTAATTCTGGAAATAATTTTTTTTCGCTCATAACGCATTATAACAAATTTGAGCGTTATATCTGCAGGACCTCAAATCAGGAGAGATCCTTGTGTGAGGACAAGTCGAAAACTTGTACCGATATGGGCGTAGTTCACTAGTGATATGTGTTGGTCACTCATTATATAAGTACTCTGTACAAAATTTTGTTGTAGTCGGTGTTATATGTGGCTTTAAGAGCTGTAGGTTCTGAAATCGGTAAGGACCTTTGTATAGGGAATACACTAAAATATGGACCACATAGATCCAGTTTAATCATAATTAATAAATGGTTACACATATCGTAACATGCAAAATAAGGACGTGATCGGCAGTAATTCGTGGCTTCTAGAGTTGCAGCTCCTCGAATCGGAAGGAACTTTTGTGTGCAAGCTATTCGAAATCTTAAATCGACATTGACAAATTTCACCAGAAGTCGGTGGTGGTCACATAAAATGCTCTGTGCGAAATTTAATTAAAATATGTGGGTTTTAAAGCTCTAGACTCTAAAATTTGGAAAAACCTTTGTGTGATATAAAAACTTACACTGATGTGTCGACCTTTGTCTTTGAGCGAGCATCGGGCACGATTGAATTCATTAACCCAGTTTTTCACAGTGCTATAGGATGGTTCTTCGACGCCATACAAAGATTTAAGTTATTCGATGCACTCTTGTCGTGATAATCCACGTCGAAAGTTGCGAAAAATGATCGCACGAAAATGTTCACGAGTTAATTCCATTTTTTTGCCAAATTGATTTTTTCAAGTCACTGTAAACAACACAAATGCTGGTCGTACGTCAAAACGTTCTGAGTACGTTTATGCTAAAAAATTTCAAACTTTCCAATGGAAATGTTAGATGGCGCCAGGCAACACTTAGTGTTGCCTAGGCCAGAAATATACATATGTGACGCGCAAAATAGAAAGGGACCTAAGGGTAAAAACCAGTTTTGTTCAGGAGAGCCATTTTAAAGGTTTAAATAAGTGTATCTTTGGTGTACCATCACTTTCATAAAACGCGCATATCTCTGGGAGGGAACACTTTTGGGGCATGGGATCAGATGTTGTCCACATCAAAAAAAAAAGTGGAAAGTTGATGAAAAGTTTTGTTCAGGAGAGCCATTTTAAAGAGTAGGTCCCTTTCTATTTGCGCTTAGAACCGTCTCTGGGAGAGAACACTTTTGGGGCATGGGATAGGTCTCATTCGATGCTCAGATGTTGTCCACATCAAAAAAAAAAGTGAAAATTGATTTTTTTACCCTAAGGTTCCTTTTTCTATGCGCTGTTACATATAGCAATATGTTTTATGCCCCTTGGACCGGGTTCTTAATTTACTTACATTTAAAAAATAATGTCATACTTGGTTTTTTGAGAATTTTTTTTGTATTTAAAAACCCCGGGTTTTCGGCCCTTTGGTCGGGTCCATTGGAGTCTGTCGCTATAAATTTAGCCAAACTGCAAGTATAAATTTATTTCTATATAATGTCTATATTATACCTATATGTCCTTTGAAGGTAACCTTTTTAAGCTAACCCACTTTACAAGTTACATTATTATTGTTGTTTCGGAAGCCAACCTATTACACATCTCCCACCATCCTTTGCATTCCCATTCCATCTACAAAGGACGTACACCCCATCTATGATTGACAGCATACATATGGATTTCTATATCTTTTATAATACCCTTGCACCCCACCGTAGAGCGTTTCCCACTCTTAACGATGGAGGAAAGCGTTTATGTACAAAGGATACAGGAGATGGGACATATCGAAGGATCCGCTTTGGAATTTGCAGTTAACAGCAAAGGCGTTAAATAGTGATTATGAGAGTAAATATCCCAAATTAGTTTCCAAGGATTGCCATGTGCCATGCCATGTACTGGTAATGAGGCTAATGGACAGCACAACAATGGGGACAGCAAAAATAGCAAAACACTGGGATTTCTACGAAACTAGAGCAGACAAATGGTCAACAATAATTTTTATGTGACATTGCCATTGTGACAGCAACACCAAGTGATGGTGTCATCATTTCTTCCCGAGGACTATTTCCCTTTCTGTTCAGACTTCATGCACGAAATGGATAATGAGGCAGGAGTGGTATTGAGTTACTTGGGAAAGGTTTGACCATCGTTGAGTGTGGATAACATGTTCGATAAATGAAACAGATTGGCCAAGAAACAGCTTTTCTATAGAAATCTTAGAAATATGTAAAGGTAGATTATTTATCTACATATACGAGTGTAACTATTTAACTGGAATTAAGTGACATGTTTCGAGACTGTTGGATTGTGATGGTGGACTTTGAGAGAGAAAAAACAAGAGAAATGCTAATGAGGGGCATGGACGACTACGTTAAACCCTGCATTTTCGGATGTTGAGAAAAGCCAATTGAAAATAGGTTTTGGGGCCCCCTTG
This sequence comes from Hydrotaea diabolus, assembly GCA_963513945.1. Lineage (NCBI taxonomy): Eukaryota > Metazoa > Arthropoda > Insecta > Diptera > Muscidae > Hydrotaea > Hydrotaea diabolus. The sequence goes on from OY740720.1 coordinate 125,833,091, forward strand.
GACGGGTTATAAATTTAACCAGTTTTTTAATAGTTGAGTTTATGGTCAAACTGAATGTACACACTATATCTAAATCGAAACTGATTTTCCCTAATTTCTATAACTTCGACCCTTGGTCCAACTGACTTGTGCCAAATTCCAATGTAACATGCGGCTTCTGGAGCTAAAAAACAATAAAATCGGATGAACATACGATGTGTGTGGGAGCTTTATCTAAATGTGAAGCAATTTTTCCAACTTTAATAGCGCCCTGGGTCCAAATAAAAAAACTTCTGCCAGATTTCGTGAAGATCGGACAATATTAACGGAAGTCTAAGCAGTATCTGCGTAGGTGTTTTCGCAGTAGTCATCCCAAACACCATCTTATGGACAGGATGCCTCCGTCCAGGCAGATCGGGTACGAGCTTAATTATCTAGAGAGATAGGTGCAGCGGTACAAGAGAAGCAGCGATTTTCCCGCTGATGAAGTCACATCAGCAGTTTCCAGCTATAGCGTGAATGTAGTGCTAGGGGAGATTTCACCAGAAGAGTCAAAGTTAAATATTAATCGCTTATACAGATTTTTTGACCACCAATCCCAAAATTTTCAAACCGCTACCATTCGCCCCCTTTCATTTTCGGCCATAGTCGTAGATGGACATTTTTACATGAAATGTGCTAAGAAATACGCTTGTGAAATTTGTCCAGTCGTGAAGGACTCACCCTTTATTGTGGTATGCGAAATTTGATCACGGTCGTATTTATCTCGTGGTTTCTAAAGCGGCAGGGCCTTAAAAATAACAGAAACCATTATGTAGAGTTTCTCTGTTATAAAGTTATGTATAAACAAGTTTTGAATTACTGTTTTGTCTGTTCGAAGTTTAAAAATTAATTTATATAGATGATCACTTTAGAGGTATATTTTCCTGGATTACGCGTGAGTTGTGTTAAACATTTTTTTTCTTTTCATTATTGTTTGTCATTTTATAATGGAAAGACTTACACCGCGAAAACCACAGCCTGGTGCGGGGTATGGTCTGGTGGTAACATTGGTCCATATTTTTTCAAAAATGATGAAGGCCGGAACGTAACTGTGAATGGTGTTGGCTAACACGTCATGATATCGGACTTTTTGCTACCTGAAAATAAAGCCCGTTATCTTGACGTCATTTGGTTTCAACAGGACGGTGCCACTTGCCATACAGCTGCTCAAACAATGGAACCATTGAGTGGTCATTTCGAAGAGCAGCTAATTTCACGTATTTGACCGGTGAGTTGGCCGCCTAGATCGAGTGATATTACAATTTTGGACTTTTTCTTTGGGGGTACGTAAAGTCCAAAGTCTATGCTGACGAACCAGGTACGATTCAGGTTTTGAAAGCCAACACTAAGCGTGTCGTTATCGCCATACCGGTTGAAATGCTCGAACGAGTCATCCCAAATTGGACCTTCCGAATGGACATGCAGAGACTTAGTCGCTATTAACATTTGAAGGAAATTATAATTAAAAAACAAGTAAGTAAGTGCTATAGTCGGGCGTGGCCGACTCTATGATACCCGCACCACTATAAATGTGATTAAGTCTCCTGTTAATCGAAAGCACTCGTCGCTATTTCTATCTGTATCTATCACGCAAGCACTAAGCCTTTATACCCCATACCACTATGTGGTGAGGGTATAACAATTATAGTTGGTCCACATTTTCATACCTTGTTTTCGGACCCAGTGCCCTCCCACGGACGAGATAAATCATTTGGCTTGACATATTTAAAGTCCTGATGCAATTCCCTGTCATTTGAGGGGTCACACTAAAATCCGGGTAAACCGAAACTTTTGGACCCTCCTAATGGACCCTGGGGCCCAAACAGGTCGAATTTTTTTCTGTATTTAAAATTGTAAGATAATTTCCTTTCATTTAAGGGGTCACACTTATATTTAAAATCATGGGTCCATTTTTTGGGTTCTGAAGGCCCCGTAGGTCCGAGAGGCGGGTCCAACTATTTTTTTTACATTTTGTGGTCAGTTCTACATCGAATGGCATATTTTTTTAATTTGTTGACCAATACACGCGACATCAACTGGATTTGGACCAAATCCGGGAGTTCCTTTGTATGGGGGGTCTATCAGAAAGTGCTCCGATTTGGACCAAATTCAATAGCGTCCGTCCTTGTCCCAATATATTACCACATGCCAAGTTTCATCAAGATCGGTGCATAAATGCGACCTGTACTTTGATTACAAGAATAGATGGACATCTTTACATCCAGCCAGCCAGCCGACCAGCCAGCCAGCCGACCAGCCAGCCAGCCAGCCGACCAGCCAGCCGACCAGCCAGCCAGCCAGCCGACCAGCCAGCCAGCCAGCCGACCAGCCAGCCAGCCGACCAGCCAGCCAGCCGACCAGCCAGCCAGCCAGCCGGCCAGCCAGCCAGCCGACCAGCCAGCCAGCCAGCCGGCCAGCCAGCCAGCCGACCAGCCAGCCAGCCAGCCGACCAGCCAGCCAGCCAGCCGGCTAGCCAGCCGCCCAGCCAGCCAGACAGACATGGCTAGATCGACTCAAAATGTAATTCTGAGCAACTTTCTCTCTGGTCCCGGTATTCTAACTCGATTCCTTCGATGTGTTACAAACGCAAGCACTAAGCCATTATACCCCATACCACTATGTGGTGCGGGTATAATAAATGGCATAAAATGTCCTTTTAAATTAACAACAAAAATTCCACACTTGATTTAAATTTTTGTTTTGAAAAAATACCTCTCGACTGATCACCCGATATATGTCGAGGATTAAAAGAAACTGATTTTCTGCGCCCTTAGACTCAGGTGTCAAATTTAGCCAAATCGTAGAACTATCTTATTTTCGGATTTGCAACGAAATTTTTTTGCATATTGTTTATGGATACCAACATAAGGGGAGATTGTATGGCCGCAAGATCCATTGACCACACCCAATTTAGGTACGTTTAAAAACCTTTCTGCCTCGACTTCTAAAGAAGCTATCTAAAAAATTATTATTACGAATATTTAAACTACAGCTGAAATGCCTAAAAAGAGTTGAAATGCCTTCAAAGGGAAACTTCCCCCATTGGCCCTATTTGGTTCTTTTTCAATATCAATCGACCGCCTACTATGAGACATATATCAGGTTAGTTAGGACTGAGTTTGAACTGGATCGAGCTTCAGCACACGGACAGTCAAACGGACTTATGCATACATAAAGCTTGAATATGTGTTAAATAACCTTGAGTTTCAGTTTGAAGTGAAAAACTTTTTTTTTATATTTACTTAAGTAATACGAGGGCGACCGCAAAACTAACTGGCTTGACACATTTTCTGTTTTACTAGCAACTTTTTTGTTTGTTTTTAAAAGCAATCTTTTATAAGCCATCTGTCAAAATTTCCGAAATATTTAATGATTATTTTCTTTGTTACAGGTGATTGAAATAAACAAGTTTTATAATTTTTGAAAAATGGAAAATAAAGAGTTTCGTGCGGTAATTAAACACTTTTATATGAAAGGTTATACGCCACAATTAATCAAAGATGAATTGGATTCTGTTCATGGTGATAATGCATCATCATACTCCACCGTGAAATCCTGGGTTCAACAATTTAAAATGGGTCGTTCAAGTACGGAAGATGACAACGCTCTGGAAGACCGAAAACTGCTACTAATATTGAAAACATTAAAAAAATATTTAATGAAGTGACTAAAGATAGACGAATAAAGCTCAGAGAACTTGCTGATATTGTTAAAATACACGAAAAACAAGTTTGGAGTATTTTACATGATGAACTCCACATGAAAAAGCTATCCGCAAGATGGGTGCCGCGTTTGTTGAGTTTGCCCCAAAAAATCGTCCGTTGGACCAATTCCGAGGAGCTTTTAGCGATTTATCCAATAGAGTTCTTGCGCCGATTCATAACTGTTGACGAAACATGGATCCATCACTACATCCCAGAATGGAAAGAACAGTCAAAACAGTGGATAGAAGCTGGTAAAAGTGAAATTGCTCCGCAAATGTCCAGTGAAACAAAAAAGCTTTTTGCTTACACAGTTAAAGTGCTCCGAAACATAGACGGTCATGTATTTTATAACGAAAGACTAGTGCTAGTGATTGTAAATAATTATGGTAGGAAAGCATAGCCCCTAAACTTCGTTTACAATCAAGTTTTTAGTTAATGCTCTTTTGGTGACCATGTGCGATATACGAGGGCAACCGTAAAAGTAACTGGCCTAACATAGAAAGAACCGTTTTTTTGGAATTATTATTATTTATTTTTCAACAAAATCTCCTTCCAACTCAATACACTTCATCAAACGTTCTTCAAGTTTTTTAATTCCATCCGAACAATAAGATTTTTCAAGACCTTCAAAATATGCCTCAGTTTCAGCAATAACCTCGCTATTGGACGAAAATTTTTTGCCACCGAGAAATTTTTTTAAATTTGGAAACAAGAAATAATCAGAAGGAGCTCAATCTGGACTATTTGGTGGATGCGGAGCAATTTCAAATCGTAATTCGGCCAGTTTTTGTTGAGTTAAAAATGCAGTGTGTGAAGGAGCATTATCTTTATGAAAAAGAACTTTTTTTTCTAAATGCGGTCGTTTTATCTTGATTTCTTCACTCAACCGATCTAATAATGCACTATAATATTCACTATTTGTGGTTTTTCTTTTCTCAAGATAATCAATAAATATTATACCCCTTGCATCCCAAAAAACTGTGGCCATTACTTTTCCTGCTGACTTAACAGTTTTCGCCTTCTTGGGACCACTTTTACCAGCTTCTATCCACTGTTTTGACTATTCTTTCCATTCTAAAAGTTTTATGTAGCAAATGAGCCCTTCGTTCTGTTTTCTTGAATAAGTTATTAAACGATTATTTGTTATCACAAAGATTCTAAATAAACTAAAATAAAAAGCTTTATTTGAAATAAAATATTTAAAGTTTTGTGTTTGGTTTTTTTTGTGCGTCGGATTAAAACGACAAACTGAAATTTATTTGTCTAACCCATTAAACGTTATGAGTTCAAACACACCTGAAAGGACCAATAGATGAGGGTGCATATGTATATGAGCATATGTGTACATTCACGTATGTATGTACACTACAATTCTAATGCTTATGGACAATTTTCAAATATTTACTTAAAAATGCCGCAGCAATTAATCCTCTCTGTTTTTTGAATTAAAATAAATTTTCCAATTTACCTTTTTGGAAGTTTCGTAGTATTAGGTATATAAATTCTGTCATGCTGTATGTTACAATTTCATAAGTATCGTATATACTTTACAAAAATGTATTAACATCATTTTACTTTAAAATCAGGCAATTACACTCGACTTTCAATACACTTTGGCCTAAAATGATCTTGTTACTTCCCTTTATTGCTTTGAAGTTCCTGGCAAAATTATTTAACTCTATTTTGAGACATGGTAACTTTTCTAAAGTGTGGAAAATATCTCTGATTCAAATGATTTTAAAGCCAGGAAAAGACAAATCAATACCTTCCTCATACAGGCCGATCAGTTTGCTTCCCTGCTTATCCAAACTATTTGAAAAAGTTCTTTTATCGAAACTAAAACCGTTCCTCGTGCCAAATAACATAAAACCAGACCATCAGTGTGGATTCCGAGAAGGTCACAGCACCATCGAACAGGCAAACCGTCTGACCCAAGCAATTGAAAAATCATTTGAACGGCGAGAATATTGCTACGCCGCACATAGATAGGTTTTTAGGTTTTATGCGGCCAAAATTATTTTAATTGCTATAACTGTTCTAAATGACATAATTGATAATAAAAAACCACTTTCTGTTAAATTTTAAATATTTATTAAAGAAAATATCATATTTATGAAAAAAAAATTCAAAAACCTAACTTCACAGACATAAAAAAATATATTTCATAAATGTAGATTTTAAACTAATGAATTGACGTATCCCTTCGACAGTCTGTTAATCCAGATCCTCATCGTGCGAGGATTCTGATGAAGCGGAGTCTGGTTTGGTGGGTAAAAGCATATCTAAAGTCTCCGGAGAAAAGGATTTAGACATTTTTTTCCCCCTTATTTGTTTTATACTAATACTGCTAATGAGCGGATCAGAGCTCAATAATAGTCTATTATAGATGTCGCGGTTACACTGCTCGCGGGAAAATTTTCTTGCGTAATTTTCTCTGTACATGCGAAAGTGCTTATTTCGGGCCTCTTGGGCCTCCTCCGACAATTGACCTATTGGGAGAAGTGAATTCTCTATTATGGCAGCACCATGTATGAGCACTTTGTGCAAAGTAGGGGTCATCGGGTGCCAAAAATAATGCTGCACGTATAATTTGGCGGTGTCTAGTGCATACTCATCATATTTCTTGACGTCAATAATGTATCCACTTGAAATCGTTTCTAAAATGACTTTCAGTCTGTAAATTAAATCGAAGTTCACTCCAGTTATGTCGGAGGCCAATTGGGGGTTCTCGAAGAATCTACGGCTGGTGTTTCCATCATTTGTATTCCCATAGTTGGACTTGTGCATGTCATTGAGTAACCCGGTTTCAATTTTAAATCTGTTTTGGATTTTTTGTTTAGCGGCCAATTCCAAGTCTTTTTCTTCAGTCGTTTTTTTCTGCCTGTATTTTTGTACTTTTAGTTTATAGGCCAAGAGCAAAACACTCTGCATAATTCTGATTCTGGCATGTAGCACAGATATTCCGAAGTCTAAAGCTTCAGGACTTACATCATATTTTTTGCTTAGATTGTTAAAATCTTTTGAAGTGGCTTTACAAATAAAGCATTGACTGGTAGACTTAGTGTCGGTTGCAGCATTGCAAACCTTGCCATCAATCATAGTCATCTTGAAAATGTGCTTGTAGGTAAATTTATTTCCATTTATTTCGATTTCGGTAGGAGCCAAATTCTTTACCGATTCTTCAACGTAACTGATTTCTTCTTTGGTCACATCATTGTTTTCTTTCAAAAATCTGAATCTTATAGGCCGGCAAAACCGGGGGGATGATGGAGAAGGATTCTCCCAAATAACTTTTTTGTTACCCTTGCTACAAAGTATTTGTAAAGGGACAAATGAGCTCAAAAATATATTGGCGTCCGAATCACCAGGATTTTCAAACTTTTGTTTATATCTGGCTTGCTGGGAGCCATCACATCCCCATTTATTTATAATAGTTAAATTCTGTCTATCTTCTTCACTAATAGTTAAAAGTACTTCCTCTAAGTACATTGAAACATAAAGGCGCATAAGAGTTATGTCAATAAGACTTTGCAAAGTACTTTCTGCATACAGACTCGTCACTTTTATGTGTTGTTCAGGTGGATAGCATTCTTTTTTGGCCTCTAATAATCTGTCGTAGCAAGGATAAAGCGACTTATTTGTCTTACATATGATTTCATATTGCTGTCGTGTAAGGTCGGCCTCTATAAACATTGCCAATGCTTCTTGAGGTGTTAATTTATTGTGTTTGTCGGGTTCACTCGATGACTTGTAGGCATTTCTGTATTTTTCAGCACTTGTTGGCGATTTTGTGATTTCCTTAAGGATTTCTGATGCATTTCGAAGTCCCTTAGCTCTCAAAGTTAACTGAACAGCATGAATGATAATAGAATCGTCTACGGCCGAGCGAACCACTTCAGTTTTGCGACGCTTGCTTCTCTCACTTGACTCTTCAAATGATTTTGAAGGGCGGCCTGGGCGATTTTGGGCTTGGATTGGGATTTCAAACGTCCCATTTAACCATGACTGGTTTGATTTTAAGAAATCATCTTCTTTTCTTTGTGCTTTAGACCATTTTTTCTTTATGGCAGTCTTGAAGTAAGCAATATTTCGCTTCAGTTTTTTTTATATTTTCCTCTGTGTCACCATAAGAAGAAAACAGGTAATTTTCTAAATAGGCCAATTTTTCGTCCATAGTTATTAAATTCTGGCTTTGCATTTTATCGTAGAGAAATTGACGGGTGACTAATTTGTTCCGGATAAACCAGGATAACCTACGACGAAAAAGAAAAAAAAAATTTTTTTGGAACATTTTTCAACATAACTTCTTTTACCCTACCTGCACCTACCTGCAGCTGATTTTTATCAGAATCATAAGAAAATAGTATTAAGTGTTATAATAAATAAAAATTTTGCGGCGATAGGAAGCGATAATATAACTAAATTAAAATTGAAATTGAAAACTCAAGAATATTTTTTCAAGAAAACGTAATATGTTTAGAAGCTTTAAAATAACGGGTTTTTTATTATACTAAGTTGACAATTTCTATAATAAATAATGGTATTTACCTGAAGCACTTGAATCCATATTGTTTACTTTGGTAACTGTCTTCGAAATATTGACGACTTTAAAATATCACTTTAAAAGCGTAAAGAGAGGAAGCGCGCGCTTAGCGGGAGACTAACAAGTTCCGACTACCTCCGCAAGCACCCCTTGCGGGTATCGAAGCCGAGAAGACCGGTTTATTATCGCCTGTTCTATTGTTAACCTAGAAAGATATAACATTTTGTATTTGTAACTAGTTTAAAATCTTCAATTTTGGCCGCATAATTAAGCAAAATCTATGTTAGTGCGCCGTATTTCTGGATGTTGCTCAAGCATTTGACAAAGTCTGGCACTTAGGCTTGACCTACAAAATTTGCAAATACTTACCGGCAAATACGCATCGAATTCTTGAGTCTTACTTAGAAAACCGCAGATTCAGAGTCAAGTGTGGGCAACACGTCACCGATGACCGCGAAATACTAGCACGTGTGCCCCAGGGAAGCGTCCTGGGGCCTATCCTTTACCTTCTGTTTACTGCAGACATCCCTACCAGCCCAAACGTGCTAACATCCACTTTTGCCGACGATACCGCTATAATGGCCGCACATAAAAAGCAGAATATTGCATCTAGGTGTACATCTCAGACGAGTAGAATCTTGGCTCTCTGACTGGAGAATAAAAGTCAATGAGGCAAAGTGCACACAGGTAACTTTCACACTGAATTTTAGCACTTGTCCGACATTGAAACTAAACAATATCCCTTTTTCTCAATCCGATCATGTTACTTACCTTGGAATCCACCTGGATCGCCGACTCACCTTGAGAAGTCATATCGAAACCAAGAAAACTCAACTGAAACTTAAGGTCCATCAACTTCACTGGCTCCTAAACGCGAACTCAAAACTCAGCCTTGCATATAAGGTCCTGCTATACAGCAGTGCAATCAAACCTATCTGGTTATACGGTGCCCATCTATGGGGCAAAGCAAGCTCGAGCAATCTCGACAAAATCCAAAGAGTCCAATCGAAGACATTGCGGCTCATTACCGGTGCCCTTTGGTATATGAGGAATGAAAACATCCACCGAGACTTAAAAAAACCTCTCCTTAAAGAGGCAATTCAAAAAATCAACATAAAGCACAAAGAGAAGCTCGAACGTCATGATAACATACTTGCTAGACAATTATTGTGCAGTCCAAGCTCTTTAAGACTTCGGAGAAACGAACGCCGTGTTTTCTCATCTACACTTGTGCTTCAGCCGTAACAGTAATCGCGAACACACGCGCCCGAAAGACTGTGAGGATTCTTTTTTCTACGTCACGTGTCTTAAATGCTCTTATACGTGATCTTTAAAACAGTCAATATCAATCGCGGACGAACACTTAAAAAAGACTGTGTAGAATCCTTTATTCTACGTCACGTGGCTTAAATGCTCTCATACGTGATCCTCAAAACAGTCAACCCGAAAAACCTACAAAACCTAAATTACGTCGTCCACTCTGCTATTCTAGAGTTATCCGTTATACATACACAACTAGAGTTCTTCACTCTACATAATATCGCGAACACTCTGTAAATGACTGTAAGGGTCCTCAGGCCCTTTATCACGAGGTTTAAGCCAAACCAGGTTTAAAATTCTCAAACATGTGTTCCATACCAGTTCTATACTATTTTGACCAGATTAATTTAAATTCCTGCCAATTAGCAGAGATCCACACGCAGAGAAAAAACATGGTTACTACATGGTCACGGCAATAATAATATGTTCTCCGCAATAAAAGTATGTTCGTCGCTACCATAGTATTGTTTACTGAATTTTTGTTTTGACAATAGTATGATTGCCGCAATATTAATATTGTTGAATTGTAACAATAGTATTATTGCCTAATTAAAAAAATGAAAATATGGTTATAGCAACAATATAAATATGGTTGGTGCGACAAAAGTATTGTGTTTTGCGTTTTATGTTAACAATAATACGATTACGGCAATCATACTGTATGATTGTAATTTTTCTTCATTTAAATATGCTTTTTAGAACAAATGTTATTGGTACGGATCTAATGCAATAATAGTACTTTTTTTATCGAAATTACAATTTTTTAAACAAGCTGCTTTGGCTTTGTTTAACTGAAATATTTTTAATAAAAACGCTTACGTTTATTTAAACTTATTTTTTCTACTGTGAAATAAGTCACTCTTATTATTTTAAATTTAATGTATTTTTAAATAATTTTCATAATTCAAATCTATTGTTGACAACTTTGACCAATTCTAATAAATAATATTGGGGATCTTAGTATCATTGTATGTGATAATAGTATGGTTGTAGAGATCATAACATGGTTGCGTGTGAATCATACTATGGTTGTGAGGATCATACTATGGTTGCGAGGATCATACTATGGTTGTGCTCCGCGCTCTCTAAGGTAATGGAGAGCATGGTTAACCACCATCTTGTGAGGTATCTAGAGTCCAACTGCTTGCTTAGTGATCGACAGTATGGCTTCCGTAGAAATCGCTCTACGGGAGACCTGATGGCTTTCTTGACGGAGCGCTGGAGTCGGTCTACCCACCAGTTTGGTGAGAGTAAGGTTGTGGCTCTAGATATCTCCAAGGCCTTTGATAGAGTCTGCCACGGTGCACTCTTGTCAAAGCTGATGGCTTTTGGCGTCGGTGATACTTTCGCTCGTTTTATATCGAGCTTTCCTAGAGATCGCACTATAAGAGTTGTTGTAGATGGGTTCTCATCCAACAAACATAGGCTTACTGCAGGAGTACCACAGGGCTCTGTCCTTTCTCCCTCTTTATTTCTAATTTTTATTGATGATCTGTTGGGTCAGACCGTGAATCTAATCTACTCCTTTGCGGACGACAGTAACCTCTGTCATTCTTATTCATTCGACCGTAGGCCGAGTCTTCAAGATATTGAAGACAAAAGGCGAATTATGGATGAGACACTTGGCCGGGATTTACTGGCCATTTCCGAATGGGGTCGAGTGAATAGAGTAGATTTTAATGCGCGTAAGACACAGTGCTGCTTGTTGTCTCACAAGCGATTCGCTGACCCAACAATATCGTCAATTTCTATCGATGGTACCGATATTGAACAATCAGAAGCTCTTGATGTTCTGGGCATGAAAATACAATGTGACGCTCGTTGGGCGAGACATGTATTCGAAGTGTCGAAAGAAGCACTCAAGTGCATAGGCGTTTTAAAGCGGTGCAAGAAATATTTCACTCCTTCTGATCTTTTCAATATCTATACAACTTACATCAGGCCGAAGATGGAATACAACTCCCATATATGGGCAGGTGCTCCAAAATCATCCTTGGAGCTACTTGACCGAGTTCAAAGGAGAGCGATGGTGCTGATAGGTGACAGTAGGGTATCCAACTCTATTGTATCCCTTGAGCATCGTCGGAATGTGGGTTGCGTGACGCTGTTCTATCGTTACTTTCATGGTGTGTGTTCATCAGACATCCGTCGCCATAGTCCTGGCGTGAGGATGTTCGCCAGGGATATGCGACTTTCTAGGAACTCACACCCGTTTGTTATCGATTGGCCAGTTGACCGCACTATACACTACAGATCAAATTCGTTTTTCGCTCGTACAGTCCGTATGTGGAATCGACTTCGAGCAAATGTGTTTCCCACTAATTGCGACATCCAGAAGTTCAAGACAAGTGTCAATAAACATTATTCCCTCTTTCCCCCCTCCGATCCTTTACTTTCCACTCGCCAACGCAATGCACCGCATGTATAGGGGGCATCCCCTGAGTGTTGGTTATTTAAAAAAAAAATACTATTGTTGTGAGGATCATATTATGGTTGTATTTGAATCATACTATTGTTGTGAGGATCATAATATTGTTGTACCACAACCATATACCCAACAATAGAATTATCCTCTTCGAATATTGTCACCACAACCATACTTTTTTCTGCGAGCACATTACAAGAAATCCATACTAGGATTCATTATTGAATTAAACTTAAGATTCGTATACTTATTGTTAGGCTCCTTCGGAGCAGATTCAATAATTCAAATAAAGCATATATAAAAAAAAGACACTTTGACTATATCGCTGAAAAAATATGTACTACCAATAATCTTCCTGATAAAGGGTGCATTCCATTCCACGCGGCCGCTCCGAAATCCCATTTTTACTTCGTTGCTATGCTTCGTTACATTTATATACATTGTAAATGAATGATTGTCTATGTGTTGGTTTGGTTTCCAATGGATTTAACTAAATAAATATTTGGCTAAAATGGGAAAGACCAAAGCAAATATAAAACCGGAAATGGAAATCGTGCTTGTGTGCAATATTTCAAAGAGAACAACTTAAATTCTCTTTAAGCATAAGTCAACTTTAACATGCATTGTTTAGTTTTTTACGGTCGAAATTATGGCAAAAAAATAAAAATAAATATATTTTATGGCATCGATTATAGAGTGCGTGCAAGTGTCTTCAAAGTTTATGTGTTTTCTATGCCTAAATAGGCGTCGTAAACTTAAATTTTTCATGCGGTATTTTTGTAGTGTTGTTTAAGTCTTATCCCTTTACGGGGGTTGGTTAGTAAACTATTTTTTTAATAGGCAAGCCAAACGAGAAAGACCCATTAGATAGGCTAAGCTATTGGGTCAGAGTATTAAACACGTCCCTTAATTTTGTTTTTGATCGAACAGTTTATGATCTGCAGCTGCTATAATTCTCTTTGTGGGGTTGAACAATTTACTAAATTTACTAAAAATCTTGCTGAAAGGGATTGGCCCACTTGTACGAAATTTGGATCGCATGAAAGAAAACACTACGATCTAATGTACAGTAGGTAAAAGCGAAACTCGTACACCAAGAAATTTTACAAATATCTCAATATTTGTGGTAATCTATCAATTATTTATTTAAAGTCTTTTTGGAAAATGTTTAGCTTATTTAAGCCTTTATTACAAATAAAAGTCAAAATTAAAATATTTAGCTTCAGTAAGTTAAAACAAGGGTTTAAGTAAAAAATGCATGTAAAAGCCAAACTCGTACAGTAAGTAATTTCATATATATATATACTATTTAGTATTTTGTGTGCAAACCTTTAGCTTATATTACCAACTCTAATCTTCTAGGGATACTTTCCACTAGCTTTTGGCAAAAACTAGGCTCAATCTGTTCCCATTCCTCTAAAAGAATGCGCTTCAACTCAGATTTGGAGGAATGTGATGTTGCCTTACTTTATTATCCAGATAATTCCAAAGGTTCTCGATAGGATTCAAATCCGGGCTCTGGGGAGGTGTTTCCATTACATGTGGGCAGTTGTATAACAACCATGACCTTACACTGTGAGCTTTGTGCTGAGGATCGTTGGTTGTCCTGGTAAAATTGGTAGTTATTGGTAAGACGCAACTTCTCCTTCGATATTGGCAAATTGGCTTTCAAAATTTCTAAATATGCTTTCTCATCTATTATTCCTTTGATAAAATGTAAAGATCCGGTTCCAGCTGCGGAAAAGGACCCCCAAACCATCACGGACCCCCCCCCACCATGTTTCACAGTTGGTTGAACGTGCTTGGACAGAAGCTCTTCGTTTGGTTTTCGCCATAAATCCGGTTTCCCATCCGATCCAAAAATATTGAATTTGCTTTCGTCCGTGAAAAGCACATCCATCCAAAACGAAAAATCCTTGTCTTTGTGGGCTTTTGCGAAATCTAACCTCACTTTCTTGTTTTTGTCCGTTATCAATGGCATCTTCCTAGCTCGTCTACCATTCAAATCTGCTCTGTGGAGAACATTTCTGATTGTTTGTGGGCTGACTTGGTGTCCGATTGAGTTTTCCACGAAAACTTTCAGTTTAGGGGCACTGAGGAACGGGTTTTCTTTCGAAGATCTGACAATATATCGCTCTTCAGCTGCAGAAAATATTTTGTTATGTGCAGTTTTGACCTCATTTTCTATTTGATTTGAACTTTTATAGCGTTTTAGAATATATTGAATTGTCGACGGACTTCTGTCCAATATTTTGGAAATATCTCGAATGGATTTCCCCTCCGCGGAAAGCTGTATTGCAAGTTTTCTGCATTCAACACTTGTTTGCCCATTTTGGTGGCTCATGTCGACAAATTTTATTGAAAATCTTTGCCACGACTGTTTGTCAGTGCTTACGAAGTGAAATGATAACAAATCTGACATTTAAATCAAAGTTTGCTAGGATTAAAAAAATATTATTTGAAGAAAGTCTGTGTGTACGAGTTTGGCTTTTGCTGTAATTTTCGACTCTTTTTTGTTTAATCTAACTCAAATTTACCAATACACATTAAATCAATATTTATAAGCGGGGCTTCATTAAAGTAGTGAAGAAGCTACGAAATATGGGGGCAACATTTTAGTACCATTTAATAGTCATGGGGGGAACATTTTAGTACCATTTCATTTATGTCCACCCAATGTAGCCGCGGCCAACATTGGGTAGACATAATCATCAAAAAATAAATGCCAAAGAATGTGGTTTCAAATGATAATAAACATTCCCTATTCAATTAGAATTTTCTGTGTTTTTTTTTCTTAGTAGGGAACCTCGAAATGGATCACGCGTAAGTAGTAATTTAGTAGCACATTCTTACCCAAAAGAACCATTTTTCAAAACATTTATGAAATTTCATTCCAAAATGACACGTCGCAAAGAAGCTAATTTGATAACATTTTCGTAGAACATAAAAAAACTCACACTTCCCTCAAAGAATCATTTTTTCACTTTTTCGGAAAAAAAAGAGGAGGAAACTTCAATCTTAGAGATACGATGCTATATATACGAGGGCGACCGCAAAAGTAACAGGCCTAACATAAAAAGAACCGCTTTTTTGGAATTATTATTATTTATTTTTCAACATAATCTCCTTCCAACTCAATACACTTCATCAAACGTTTTTCAAGTTTTTTAATTCCATCTGAAAAATAAGATTTTTCAAGACCTTCAAAATATGCCTCAGTTTCAGCAATAACCTCGCTATTGGACGAAATTTTTTTGCCACCGAGAAATTTTTTTAAATTTTGAAACATGAAATAATCAGAAGGAGCTAAATCTGGACCATATGGTGGATGTAGAGCAATTTCAAATCGTAATTCGGCCAGTTTTTGTTGAGTTAAAAATGCAGTGTGTGAAGGAGCATTATCTTGATGAAAAAGAACTTTTTTTTCTAAATGCGGTCGTTTTATCTTGATTTCTTCACTCAACCGATCCAATAATGCACAATAATATTCACTATTTATAGTTTTTCCTTTCTCAAGATAATCAATAAATATTATACCCCTTGCATCCCAAAATACTGTGGCCATTACTTTTCTTGCTGACTTAACAGCTTTCGCCTTCTTGGGACCACTTTTACCAGTTTCTATCCATTGTTTTGACTGTTCTTTGCATTCTGGGATGTAGTGATGGATCCATGTTTCATCAACAGTTATGAATCGGCGCAAGAACTTTATTGAGTTACGCTGATAAGTCGCTAAAAGCTCCTCGGAATTGGTCCAACGGACGATTTTGTGGGGCAAAGTCAACAAACGCGGCACATATCTTGCGGATAGCTTTTTCATGTGGAGTTCATCATGTAAAATACTCCAAACTTGTTTTTCGTGTATTTTAACAATATCAGCAAGTTCTCTGAGCTTTATTCGTCTATCTTTAGTCACTTCAGTAAATATTTTTCTAATGTTTTCAATAGTAGTATCAGTTTTCGGTCTTCCAGAGCGTTGTTCATCTTCCGTACTTGAACGACCCATTTTAAATTGTTGAACCCAGGATTTCACAGTGGAGTATGATGGTGCATTATTACCATGAACAAAATCCAATTTATCTTTGGTCAATTGTGGCAGATAACCTTTCATATAAAAGTGTTTAATTACCGCACGAAACTCTTTATTTTCCATTTTTCAAAAATTATAAAACTTTTTTACTTCAATCACCTGTAACAAAGAAAATAATCATTTAATATTGCTGAAATTTTGACAGATGGCTTATAAAAGATTGCTTTAAAAAAAAAAAAAAACTAGTAAAACAGAAAATGTGCCAGGCCAGTTAGTTTTGCGGTCGCCCCCCGTATTTCTGGCTTAATAATGAAAATTCGAATGTTTATCATCAAAAGTTGTTTAATTGTTTTTCAAAGTATTCTCCAGCTCCGATTGAGACACCTCCAAAACATGGGTTTTGAACGTTACTACAGCATCTTCTTTCGACGAAACTCGTTGACCACGCATTTTGTTCTTGATGTGCGGGAATAAAAAGAAGTCATTGGGTGCCAAGTCAGGGCTATACGGCGGATGATCCACCAATTCGACGTTCAAAAAGGCGCCTCAACGGTCAAAAAGGCGCTGGTTTGAGCCGATGTGTGAGAGCTCGCATTGTTTTCGTACACAATTCGTCTTTTCTTGTTCGTTTTTCGAATTTCTCCGAAGACTTAAGGCAAACAAATTGTAGTGTATCACTCAGAATTGACCATCCTACGTTGCTCAAGCGGAACAGTCGCCACATGACCAGTTTTGCCGAAGAAACAGGCGACCATCTGCTTCGAAGTGCTTCTTCCACAAACAACTTTCGTTGGATTTGACTCGTCTTCGAAAAACCACACGGTCGATTGCTGTTGTGTTTCGGGCTCATGCGAATAGCTCCATGATTCGTCACCTATGACGATCTTATAAACGTCTTTTGAAGCACCGCGATCGTATTTTTTCAAAATTTCTTTGCACGAGCAATCGAAACGAGCCTTTTTTTGAGCGATTGTCAAATTCTTGTCCTTTGAGAACAAACCTTTTTTACGGCCAGCTGTTCATGCAATATCGAATGTATGCTGGTGGAAAAAATGCCCAAGGATGCGTCTATCTCACGGTATGTCACATGACGATCTTGCATTATCAGTTCACGCACGGCATCAGTGATCTCTGGCACAACGGCCGTTTTCGGACGACCTTCGACATTGAGCAAGCTTCGGTCACGATTTAATTCATTAAACCAGTTTTTCACAATGCTGTAGGATGGTGCTTCATCTTCATACAAAGATTTAAGTTCATCGAATCACTCTTGTCGTGATAACCCACGTCGAAAGTTGTGAAAAAGATCCATTTCCATTTTTTTTTTGCCAAATTGATTTTTTCAAATCACTGTAAACAACACAAATGCTGGTCGTACGCCAAAACGTTCTGAGTACGTTTATGCTAAAAAATGTCAAACTTTCACTAAGTGTTGCCGATGCCAGAATTATATATAGCAACCCTCGTAGGATGCTAAAATATTTTGCGGTAATAAACTTGTTACGATTTCGCTAAAGACATCTCATCACGAAAATTTGCTCGCACGAAGGAATATTTACTATATGTGACAGCGCATAGAGAAAGGGAACTAAGGGTAAAGAATTAATTTTCTTTTATTGATGTGGACAACATCTGAGCATCGAATAAGACCGATCCCATGCCCCAAAAGTGTTCCCTCCCTGAGATATGCGCGTTTTATGAAAGTACATATGTAAAAAATTGCAAAATGAAAATGTTCTCGGCCCATAAAAAAATTACAGGGACTGTCAGGGCCATTGTTTTGGGAATTTAATACCATTACCTAAGTTATTCATGTCCAGAAAAAAAACATTCAACACCCGAGAAAGTCCGAAATTTTGTTGTAAAGTATAGTGTAATGAGGTACAACAGCAAACAAAACGGTGTTTGGTTACTACGAAAAAATTGTCTGTTGTCAGCACCAATAATAGGTTACAAAGTAACCTGTACTTGATAATTAGTTGTTTGTTATAACCACCAGTTGTGGCAACCAATAGATTAACTGAAGTCGTTTGGTAAATCCGACTTATTAGGCGTTAGAATCCTAAAACTAATATTATTGTAGCCATAGCTTGGGAATTTCGATTAGAATTAGAAATTATTACGATTAGAGAAATAAAATAATCTAATCATTAGAATTGAATTTTGATAAAAATTTCAGATTACTAATTGATTTGATTAGAAATAATCAAAAATGTAATCACAATTAGTGACGATTAGCATTTGTAATCGAATCTAATCAAAACTAATCCAAAAAATAATTGATTAGATTTCTTGATTATTTTTGATTAGATTTGATTAGATCAACTATTTTTAACTATTTTTGTGAAAAGAAAATATTTATTTATCACATTTGTTGCTTTATTTACATAATATAACAGTTTTTGAATATTGCATAAAATTGCATACGGTGCACCCTGTTCTTTAAATAAACACAAGACACAGCTGCTTATATATAATTCACAAAAAATTGACATTAGACTTCATTAATACCAACATTTCAAAAGAAAAGTCTGACAATGAATTTCGTCTTGGAGTATTGATGATGCCTGCAAATGAGAATAGTCGTTCAACGGGTGCTGACGACGCCAGTAGGGTGTTCCACAATAGGAATGCTTCCTTCAAAACATTATATTTGGTCCAAATTTCAGGGCCGGGATCCATTTCATTTTCATATCTGGAGTCAATACAGCTGCCGCTATTGCCATGTTTACCTCTGGAGCCAATGTGAAATACAATTTAAACCTTACTCTCAATTGCTGTTCTAATTGCACTGCTATTGAGCTAATTTCTCCCAAAACCTCGGGTTTTCTGGATAATTTTAGCAGCTTGTTGCTCAAAGAAAGTAACGTAGGAATAATACAACCATACTTCACATTGGCTTCACCTTGCAGAAAGTCCAAAGTTTGGGCAATGGGCTCCATTAGCATCTTGTACGACTCCAAAGATTGAAAATCACCACCTGAAAAAGGAGGCAGAGTCAGTTCATCGGCAAGCTCATTCAATTTCTCCTTGAACTGTAGTAACTTCACGATTGCATCATAAAGTGAGTTCCACCTAGTTACTACTGGTACAACAAGAGCTGAACCTAAAAGGCTCTGGATGACTTCGGAGGATTTCGGCCATTTGCACTTTTTCCATAACTGATGGCACTTTTTGATAGTCTGCAAGAAATCAATGTAAGTAAATACATAACCATTGCCACATAAAATTCAGGGTTGAAAATTAATTTGGGCGAACTTCTGGTGCTACGCATTCTTTTAGCACTCACTGCCGGCTCGCTCTCCGAAACTATGTTCCGGATCACCTTCGTCGGTACATAATTTGGATCACATACATCATCGTCTGCGGAAAAGTCTTCGTCTTCGAAAACAATTTGATCCATTACGACGAAGATTTCACTTTCAATATTAAGTACACAAAGAAGTTATACTTGTACTTCCACAAAACACGTTGAAAGTTAACATTAATAATAACACAACAACAAAGTGAACCAGCTGTGTCTAGTGTTTATTTAAATAACAGGGTGCACCGTATGCAATTTTATGCAATATTCAAAAACTGTTATATTATGTAAATATAGCAACAAATGTGATAAATAAATATTTTCTTTTCACAAAAATAGTTAAATATAGTTGATCTAATCAAATCTAATCAAAAATAATCAAGAAATCTAATCAATTATTTTTTGGATTAGTTTTGATTAGATTCGATTACAAATGCTAATCGTCACTAATTGTGATTACATTTTTGATTATTTCTAATCAAATCAATTAGTAATCGTCTAAAATGGCTAACTAATCATAATTAATCAATTTTTCAGCACAATTAAAATTTATAATCCAATTGCTAATCATTAGGATTTCTAATCATTATTTCCAAGCTATGATTGTAGCTACCACCTTATGGTAAGGGCAACCATGTAACCATCAATACCTTGGAATAAAAAGAACCGATTTTCAACTGACTTTTTTTTCTATGTACTTATATATGGTACACCATTTCCTGATTTTAGAGAATGGCCCCCTTTTCATACTTAATCCCTTTAAGCTATTTTCCATTTTTAACAGTTGCCTACAATTAGCTGAGCTAAACGTATTTAATATAAGTTTCCCTGTTCTTTTCCAATTTTAAGCTTCCCCTTCAATTGGGCAGTAGAAAAGTTTCTCTGTCATTCAATTTTTTTTTGTGAGAAACTCCAACTTTTCTCCGTTTTTTTTTTTAGTTATTTCACATAACTTTTTCCAATTTCATACAATTTTCCACCCAAAAAAAAAAATGTTGTACAGCTGTTTTGTCAACAACTGACGAAGGAAATTTCACCAAATGAATTTAAAATGTCAATTTCCCCTTCAGTTTAAATATTTTTTAATAAACCTAAAACCAATGTAATTGTTATTTTATAAATTACCAGCCAAGCGAGTAATCCGGCCGTCTGTCCGCTCGTCCCTCGGGTGTTTATATGAAAGTTCCACCGCTGGCGACTATAGTGCATGCAGAGCAGCTACTCTCAACGTTTGTCACACTCATCCATCCTCCATGCTTTCGATGCAGACAAATGGTTGACTGATTTTTGGCCTGGCTATGGCCAAGAGTGGTGTTGACCCTTTTTGCCGGATGACAACACATACAAGCTAACAAAATAAACCGAAAAACTAACTGTTGGTAGCAAAATTCTGTTCCCCATGTCAACAGTATAAGAGCGACGATAGCGACAGCAAAGTAGATTCGGAAAAAATTAGATTGCCAAAACGAAAATGAAGAAAAGCTTCAACATCATCCAGCGCTCCTGTGGCCGGTCTGTCCATAGAAACAAATATTAACCTAAAGCCAAACTAAATCACACAAAGGATTTCGGCACTGGTATTATGTCCCTGCACTCATGTCCTGGTAACAAACAATGCTTAGCGCTATTGTATAGAGTTTAAGTGGGGAACATTATAGGGTGATATATTTTGTGGTTTCTTTTTTAAGCGTATGTTAGTGCGTAAGTGGAAGTTTTTTTAGAGTTAGAAGTCTTGACAGAAAGTGCACATCGTTTAATGCTCCAACATTGTTGGCAAAATATCTAAACTTATTTTTAATGTCAATGTTGTATAGGCCAAACAACGTGTTTTTTTTAAAGAAGCTGCGCCTGCGCTGTACGTAAGTTTGTGTAAACTGGTCGTGAAACAGGCTTGCTAGTGGGCACCACTCATTATACCGTTTTTTGAGATCCGGAGGTTTGGTATCTTCATCGTTATAAGTAGCCCTCGCTACAAGCATGCACGATTCGCCATCTCTGGAGCCTAAGGTATTACTTCCCAGGGCTGGTTAACATTTACGCTATTGTCGGATCTTTATGCCACGTTTTGAATGTCTTCCGTCACTCGTATTTCCTTTAGCACTATTGCTGTGTGCATTTCTTTCGACCTTTACCCAATTTTCAATACTCTGGAGCTTAAATTCATAATGTGTTGAGGGCTCGGGATGTCTGCACTAAATCTGGGACAGCGAAATGCAGCGTGTTCGTGGAATCGAAAAACTCTGACGTGATCGTGAAGAAGATATTGCTTTCATATATGTGTAGATCCGATTTCTCTGTTTAAGCTCTGGAAGCCTCATCTAAGTTTTTTGGACTAAGGAAGGAAGTTTTTGTAAAAAGTGCTTTAAAAATCGGTTCAGATATGAATATTTATGTCGTTAGCTCTAAAAGCCTCATACGAGGGCTGCTATATATCTGACCTAAAAAAGAAAATGCAAATATTTATCATCAAAAATGGTTTTATTGTTTTTTAAAGTATTCTCCAGCATGAATTATACACTTTTGCATGCCAATTTTCGAAGCACATTTTCCACTCCGATTGAAACACCTTCAAAACATGGTTTTTGAATGCGACGAAAATCGCTGACCACGCATTTTTTTCTTGCTCTGCGGGAATAAAAAGAAGTCATTGGGTGCCAAGTCAGGGCTGTACGGCGGATGATCCACCAATTCGACGTTCAAAAAGGCGCCTCAACGGTCAAAAAGGCACTGGATTGAGCCGATGTGTGAGAGCTCGCATTGTCATGGTGCACAATGATTCGTCTTCTCTTGTTCGTTTTTCGAATTTCTCCGAAAACTTCAGGCAAACTTATTGTGGTGTACCACTCAGAATTGACCTCCTACTTTGCTCAAGCGGAACAGTCGCCACATGACCAGTTCTGCCGAAGAAACAGGCGACCATTTGCTTCGATTGCGATCGATTGCTGTTTTGTTTCGGGCTCATACGCATAGATCCATAATTCATCACCTCTGACGATCTTATAAAAGTCTTTTAAAGCACCGCGATCGTATTATATTCAAAATTTCTTTGCACCAATTGACACGAGCCTTTTCTTGAGCGATTGTCAAAGGTTTGTTCTCGTTGGATCCCGAGGACAACCCTTTTTCACGGCCAGGTGTTCATGCAATATCGAATGTATGCTGGTGGAAGAAATGCCATAGGATGCCTCTAACTCACGGTATTTCACATGACGATCTTGCATTATCAGTTTACACAAGGTAAAAATTATCTCTGGCACAACGGCCGTTTTTGGATGACCTTAACGACGTTCGTCTTTGAGCGACCGTCGGCCACGATTGAATTCATTAATCTAGTTTTTTACAGTGCTATAGGATAGTGCTTTATTGTCATACAAAGATTGAAGTTTATCGATGCACTCTTGTCGTGATAATCCAAGTCGAATGTTGTGAAAAATGATCGCCAAAAATGTTCGAGAGCTTATTCCAGAATAGATATAGGCCAGAAATATACATAGCAACCCGTATACAAAGTTAGTACGAGGGCGGTTCGAATACTTCTTAGCCTAGCACAAAAAGCGCGGTATAAACAGAAAAAAGTTAAGTGTTTTGGAAACTTGCATCTCTGCTATGAACACATGTTAAATTTTGTTTCGATCTGGCAACTCCTTCATATAGAAACAGGTGTTCACAAAAGACGCACCCGCGATTTTTTTACAATGGAAAAATTAGAAATGCGTGGAGTCATTAAATATTTACATAAAAAAGGTTTATCGGGACAAGAAATTCATAATGATATGGTGAGTGTGTTAGGTGAAAGTGCTCCTTTATATGCAACAGTAACAAATTGGGTTGCTGAATTTAAACGTGGTCGTACAAGCATTGAAGATGAACCACGCAACAACAACAGAAATTGTAGCCAAAGTGCATGATATGTGACCCGGTCTACGAAAAGGGACCTTCGGTGTAAAAACAAGTTTTCGAGAAAACAGCTGTTAAAGATAAACAAGTCATGTGAAATGAGTGTAGATGAAGAGGTTAGTTTCGTTCTTTGACAAACTTCTTTACGAGTTGGAAACTTCTGCTTTGCGCCATTAGAAAGAGCACACTTTAGTCTATCCGAATCGCCAAAAAAGTGAAAAATGATATTTTCACACCGAAGGTCCCTTTTCGTAGACCGGGTCACATATGGTTTTAAATGATCGACGAATAAAAGTGCGTGAAATAGCTAATATCATGGGCATCTCAAATGATCGAGTCCATTTAATTTTGCATGAAGAACTACAGCTGAAAAATCTTTCTGCAAGATGGGTGCCGCACTTGTTAACAGTCGACCAAAAACGCATAAGAAGGAACATTTCTCAAGCTTGTTTGGATCGTTTTCAGCGAAATAAAATGGATTTTAAGCGTCGTTTCATAACTGTTGATGAGACATGCATCCACCACTATACTCCAAAGACAAAAGAACAATCCAAACAATGGACTGAAGCTGGAGGAAGTGCCCCCAAAGAAGGCAAAAACAATTCAATCGGCTGGTAAGGTTATGGCAACGGTTTTTTGGGACTTCAAAGGTATTTTATTGATTGACTATCTGCAAAAGGGTAAAACCATAAATTCAGAGTACTATTGCAACCTTTTAGATCAATTAAATGTACAAATTCGAGAAAAACGTCCTGGCTTACAACACAAAAAAATAATTTTTCATCAAGACAACGCACCAGCGCACAAGAGTGTTTTAACAATGGCTAAAATCAACGAATTAAAGTACGAGTTGCTTGACCACCCACCTTATTCTTCTGATTTAGATCCCAGTGAATTTTACCTGTTCCCAAATCTGAAAAAATTCCTTGCTGGCAAGCGTTTTACCTCAAATGAAGATGCAATTACAGTTGTAAACCACTATTTTGAAGACCTTGAGGAAAACTATTTTTATCAAGGAATAGAATTGCTAGATAAGCGTTGGACTAAGTGTATTGAAGTTTCAGGAGATTATATTGAACAATAAAAATATTTTTGAAAAACTAACTATTCTCTTTCATTGATAGGCTTAAAACTTTCCGAACCGTCCTCGTAAGTCTGCCACGTTTGTTGCGAATCTGGTCTTAAAATTTCCAGTCTTCCTTTCAACAATTGCTGCAAAGTTTTCTGATGAAGGTAGTCACGGACCCGAAATCGCGATAAAATCAGTGTGCAGCCACGAAAATCCTTGTTACTTTGTCAGTTTGTTAAAAACTTGTCTTCTATTAAAATGCAGATGCAAGAGGTCTTGAGCCGGTTAATCCCTGTTCAAAATAAGAAAAATGCATAAAACTTATAAAGGAAAAATTATGAAATTTAAAGAAGCCTTTTAAGAATTCATAAAAACACATTGAACAGGGATTAAACCGGCTCAAGACCTCTTGCTTCTATATTTAAATAGAAGACAAGTTTTTGACAAAATGGCAAAGTGACGTTGATTTTCGTGGCTGCACACTACTTTTATCATGATTTCGGGTCCGTGACATCCCTCTTCAGAAAGCCTTGCTGCAATTGTTGAAAGTAAAACCGAACTCTTTAAGGCCAGGCCCTCCCCAAACGAATGAGAACTACTGTTGTAACCCTTACTTTCCAAGTTTTCTTCACACAATTGCCCACGAAAATAAAACTCACTCTTGCCACCTCTAAATATACGAACTGTACGAAAAACGTCGTCAATAATATAAGAAATATTAAAAGAACATAATAATAAAAAGGTTTCATAAATAGTACGAACATAATTCTTTCAGTATAGTCCGAAGCCTGTCAAGCTTGTCTGATCTGCAGTTTCCTTTAACGTCGCTATAGTTCGGCACACAAATAATGGGAATGTTGAACTTCTCAGCTATATTGTTGAACGATTTCCGACAGTTAAGGGCTGATGTTGAGTTCAGGAAGACATACCAAAGATAACTTATAACACAAAATTCGCTTTTATTCACATAAGCTCTTATAACAAGTAACCACATTTATAAAGTCCACTTATTGTTCGTTTTTTTCAAATTTAAGTTTCTTACAGCAACCAGAGTTCATGCAGGGTACAAGTATCATGCCTGTGGCCTTTTCTCTAGTATTTCATCATTTTTGTCCATAAGACAACAAAATCATGTGGTGGTGGAGGGGGGGGGGATGAAGAATATATTATGCAATTGACAGTAAATGTTGCTTTTACTGTTATAACGACAGCCAATGCCCGACGGGAGGGGCCAAAATGGCTCATCAAAAAACAAAAAACTGCTAAAAAGAAAACACAAAAGACAACAGGGGGAAAAAATGAAAAACTTGTTGAAAAGTTTAATGATGCTTTAGTAAAAAACGACATATAGCCATACATACATACATACATATGTCGGGTTTGTTTGTGAGCGTTTTCTGGTTCTCTTTTTTGAAATTTGATTGCTTGTCTTTAACGCGTTTGATCCCCTAACCGCTATCCATGACTTTTCCATCACCAGCGTTTTCTATTTGATAACAAAATATCAAAGTTCAAAAGCAGCACCACAGAAAGAACAATAAAGAAAAACCCAAAGTTTTATTTTGCTTTAAGGACAGCAGGATAACTGAAACATGACGACAAACATTAGCGAATAGTTAAGAGCTCTGGAAATGCAAACAATCGGAATGAGAAGATGTCATAAAATTTTAATGACTAAACTAATGTTTTTCCAAGTGTGAAACAATAAAAGAAAGAATGACAATAAAAAAAAATGCTTACTCATGCAAGTCGTCCAGTGACGACAGTCAAGTGAATTGCTATTTCGGTAAGTGGCTGTATTATTTACAACCTTTGCTTGACATTTTCGTTAAAAAGTTTCATTTCAATAGAAGGTATGGTACGTATCACGACACCCAGTCGTTGGACTGGGTGTAAAGTGTGATTAGGTTGTTTAATAGATTTGGCAGCTTTCTCAGGGATTCGAATAAATTCTACTACTTAAGTCGGAGGCTTTAGTTTTTCTAATACCATAAATAAATCTATGGCGTTCAAAAACCTAAAAGTATGCTACATATTTTTCTACACGTTTTGAAATATAAGAAGCCTCGTTTAAGGCAGCTTGGATTGTGAAGGTACGGTGAGGTTGAGGTGGCAGTGTCTTAAATCAGCCAGCCTTAGACTTTATAGGTCTTTATTGGTCTCAACTTTAAGTGCCTTCTTATTAGATAGCGCTCGGTTAGAATTAAGGTGACATCGAGTCTAAACAAAGAAAGAATTCCTTGTACCTCCCTTCCTAAACCCCATATTGAGCGTTTAAGGAAGAGGAAGCTTAAAGTTTTTTCAATATTGCTAACAGCCACGTCGGCTAGATCCATATAGAAACGAGATTTTAAAGGTGGTCGTAAGAACAGGACACATAAGTGATATGGTTTGAACTACGTCACGTCATCATCCTCCCAAGTTTTGCGTTTTTGTTGGTCTCAACTTTTAGTGCCTTCTAATTAGATAGCGCTCGGTTAGAATTAATTGGACATCGAGTCTAAATACAAAACAAAGTGTCAACTTTCTGTTTTCAATCGGTACTTTATCGTCCTAGATTGAATATAACCTCTGCAGAAAAGTACCTTGCTAGGTGGCACTCGAGTAGAGCTAAAACCAGACATGTCGGTTTACCCCGTTGTTTCGGTTAATTGCTGTACCTATATGTAAAAGTAAAGAAAATTTATAATTTGCTCGGAAACAAAATGCATGGGCCAAAAAATGGGGGAGGTCGGATAGGGGCAAGTGACAGCTCATCGAGGTCAAAGGTCATGAGAAAATATTCACAAAAAGCCCCGCAACTTCCTAGGAGTCGCACCTATAGGGGTAAAATGTATGACGGACCCCCATTAATTTTTCCCTCCCAATATTTTTTCCAAACATAACGACCCCATATCTTCACCCCCTAAGGGGGCTCCCCTACAAAAAAATATTATTTTTTAAATTTTCGGCGACGACCTCAAGCAATATAAATTTGCCCTAACGATGATGAAAAATATTGTTACTTGAGGTCGTCGCCGAAAGTCGGAAGAAATATCCACATGAATTATTTAAAATGATTTGACTAACATTTTCGAACTATAAAATGTTTCGAATTTTAAATACATGTATTTTTACTTTTAATAAAAACGAAAATAATTTATCATCAATAATAACAGAATATTTAAACGGAAATATTATTTTGTGGGCAATTTTGTTTTGTTTGGTCGTTTCAAGTGCATTTTGCATTGGACTTTTCCTATGGGTTAGCGATAGAGGGCATTCATGACAAAAATTTGTATGGGGACTCCCTTAACGGTTGAAGATAGAGTGTGGATTTGTTCTGAGAAACTGTTGGAATTGCAGATATTGGGAGTTGGTCTTACATTTAACTCCACTATGGGCGCTTTTGGGGTAGTTAAAGCGGTGGGAGCGAAATTTAAAAAAAACAATTTTTTGTAGGGGAGCCCCCTGTGGGGGTGGATATAGGGGGAAGTTATGTTTGGAAAAAAACATTGGGAGGGAAAAATTAATGGGGGTCGGTCATACATTTTACCCCTCTAGATGCAACTCCTTGGTAGTTGCGGGGCTTTTTGTGAATATTTTCCCTCATCCCACGACCTTTGACCTGTCACTTGCCCCGATCCCACCTCCCCCATTTTTTGGCCCACGCATTTTTTTCCAAACCCTACAAAATAAGGGGGTGAGTCATACCCAAATCTTACTACTAAGAATCCCTATACAACACTATCCCACCCCTATTGGAGCTAGATCCACTTATAAGTCTATCTAAAGCTTGTTTTTAAACTACAACAATTGTTTTCCGATCTTCATAAAATTTGGAAGAAATAATTTTTTGTACAAAGGACGGGAACCGGTAAATTAAAAGAAAATCGGTCAAAATTTAGATATAGCTCCCACATATAAATTTACTTATAACAACATCCAATTTTGAATAGCCGCTCTAGAATACGAATACATATCCACATTAATTTCGATTTCCATCAAATTTGTTATAAATGGTGTTTTTTCAGACGTGTGGTTAATGGTACCTTTCGGTTTGAAGTCCTGCCCCTTTAGATGGCACACACGTAATTTTATTTCTTCAAATTTACAAGGCCTATTACAAGAGACCACTAACCAATACTTGTAATAATGAACTAATCGGTCTATGGCCAATTTTTAAGAAGGACCGTTTGTATCAAATACCACGACTATCCAAGTTTCTTATGGGGATATTTACCTTACCGGTCGAAATGCTCGAACGTGTCATCCGAAATTGGACCCTCAGAATGGACACCCTAAAGCGTAGTTGCGGCCAACATTTGAAGGAAACTTTATTCAAAAAAAAATTGGCATAAAATGTCCCTTCGAATAACCATTAAAGACTCCACACTTGATTTGAATTTTAATATTTTTTTGTTCGGAAAAAATACCTCTAGATGGATCACCCTATACATGCATTTTATTTCTTCTTCTTTCAATTTTAGATGACTCGTTCGAGCATTACGACCGGTATGGCTTTAATGACACGCGTAATGTTGGCTTCCAAAACCTGAATCGTTGCTGGTTTGTCAGCATAGACTTTGGACTTTACGTAACCCCATAGAAAAATGTCTAAAGGTGTGATATCAGTCGATCTAGGCGGGCAACTCACTTGTCCAAAACTTGAAATTTGCTGCTCCTCGAAATGTCCTCTTAATAGATCCATTGTTTGAGCAGCTGTATAGCAAGTGGCACCGTCCTGTTGAAACCAAGTCTCGTCAAGGTTACGGGCTTCAATTTCAGGTAGCATAAAGAACGATTTCATGGCGAGATAGCGAGCACCATTTACGGTTTCGTTCTGACCATCATCATTTTTAAAAAAATATGCACCGATGACTCCACCAGCTTATAAACCGCACAAAACCGTGCGGGTATAATGACACTTCTTGAACCTCTTCTTGTTGCTCATCAGCCCAAATGCGGCAATTTTGTTTATTGACTTTGCCGTTGAGTTGAATTTCCCAATGGTTCGATAGGATTTGATCCCTTTTCCCTTGATTATTATCATTTGGTCAAGTTGAGCTAAAGCACCAAAAAAAACCGACTCAGTTTTGACGACCACTTCCACACACACAAATAATTCTTTTCGAATTAGCTGCTGTTAGCACTGTGGCCAGTGAGCTATAAATTGCCACATTAAGGATAGAGACTAAAATAAAAATAAATTTAATTTCAATTTCTATTACTATTGAACATTTTCGTTATAAAGGACAGAAAACTCATAAATACAACGACCTCTTTGGCTTGTGTAAAGTTTCCATTATAGCGTATTCATGTCTCAATGCAAGTCATGCTTTTCATGTCGCCTTAAACTCACACACATTTTTCCATTACTTTATGGGGTTATGTCAATTTCCCAGACGATCATTTATTTGCATTGCTTCCAAATTAAAATCAAACATTGACAGTTTTCATCTATTCTCCCTCTGTGCCACATGCATGTGGTGCTATAAATCAATCAAAGTCGCGAGGAAATTGTAACAGATTTTCATTCAGCTTTCTGGTCCCTCTCAAGTTCCGATGTACATTTTTCACGCTTACATATAAAAAAAATATTAAAAATAGAAATATTGTTTAGTTTTCAAATGGGTACGGGAGGGCGGTCGCTTTCTAGTGCCGCCGACAAAAGAAAAACAAAATGCCAACGAAGCCATCATTCATTCGTACATTCGCCGCTCCGCATACATCTGTGACTCTCTGATGGTTATATGTGGTTTCGCAAAAGAAGAAAACTGCGCGGTGAATGTATGTTCGAGCTTTTGTTCAGGCCATTTTTATACCCTACACCATGCTGTGGTACAGGGTATTATGTCTTAGTGCTGATGTTTGCCACACTTTAAGGGAATGGTTTACTTTACATGACATAGACCCTATGTTAGGTGTACCGATCGACTCAGATTTACTACCTGATTCCATTGAGTGATGCCCCTCCGTTCGTCTCTCCGTCCCTCTGGCCATCTTTCGTAATAATCGAAGTACTTACATACCTCAAGTTTGGGCCAAGGGCTAACCCTATTGAAATTGGTCCAAATCGGTCCATATTTTGATATCGTACATAGTTTTTTCATGGTTTCAAAACCAATTTCAAACCGATTTCAGCCAAACTTCGGACATATCATTTTAGACAACTAAAAAACACATATTGTTGAGGTGACTGCCCCTGGCCATAAAGTGTCTGCGTCGGGTCAATTCAGTACATAGAAACGTCAGTCCCGGGATGAGGACCATCTACATGAGATGGCGAAGGTCCTTACCATGTGCAGACACAATTTCCTGCTGTCTAAGCAATACCTAATAGGGTATTTTCGCAGCAGTTATCCTAACCACCATCTCTTGGACAGGACGCCTCCGCCCAGGCAGATCATGCACGATCTTCATGATCTAGAGAGAGAGAGGTCCAGCGGTACAGGAGAGAACCTTTAGATCATCGAAACTATCAGGCAGATCTAAACAACATTCATGCCGATGAAGTCGCAGCAGCAGTATCCAGCTACCGTGTGAATGTAGAGCTAGGGGAGCACTCCCCGGAAATTTCACCTGAGAAGAAGGTACTACCTCGGCAGACGCGCGTGATTCTCTCTCGGCCAACCCCCAGGTCTTTGTGGACGCATCCTGTTCAAATGGCGCGTTTCCTCTACCTGGATATCGAAGCAAATCCCTAATAGATAAACAAGACTTCAAAATAAAATATATTGTTGTTACAACAACAACAACATATAATTTTGAGTGACCAACACCGATCTTTGATGAAATTTATCTATATCCGCCCGCTTCTCTAGAAGCCACGTAGATTTCACCTGAGTAAAATCTCCGTCTACCTCGGCTGACACGAGTGGTTCTGGCTCAGCTGAGAACTGGATGGTGCAGCCGCCTCAATTCTTATTGGGCACGAATTAATGCTAACGTTCCGGACATCTGTCCAACCTGCAATCAGGGACCACTTGACATACTGCACCTCTTCAATTGTCCGGCCAAGCCCTCTCGACCGACCCCCAGTTCTCTGTGAACGCATCCAGTTCAAATGGCGTGTTTTCTCCACCTGGATACGAAACAGATCACCCATAGACGAACAAGACTTCAAAACAAAATATATTGTTGTTACAACAACAACAACATATAATTTTGAGTGACCAACACCGATCTTTGATGAAATTTATCTATATCCCCCCGATTTCTGGTCCCGCTGCTCTAGAAGCCACGTAGATTTCACCTGAGTGAAATCTCCGTCTACCTCGGCTGACACGAGTGGTTCTGGCTCAGCTGAGAACTGGATGGTGCAGCCGCCTCTATTCTTATTGGGCACGAATTGATGCTAACGTTCCGGACATCTGTCCCACCTGCAATCAGGGACCACTTGACATACTGCACCTCTTCAATTGTCCGGCCAAGCCCACTCGACCGACCCCCAGTTCTCTGTGAACGTATCCAGTTCAAATGGCGTGTTTCCTCCACCTGGATATCGAAGCAGATCACCCATAGACGAACAAGACTTCAAAATAAAATATATTGTTGTTACAACAACAACAACAACATATAATTTTGAGCGACCAACACCGATCTTTGATGAAATGTATCTAAATCCCCCCGATTTCAGGTCCCGCTGCTCTAGAAGCCACGTATTACGCCCAATAACGCCCAAAATTTGTTTGGTACATTATGAAAGACCATTAATTGGACCTATACAAAGAACCTTCAGCTTCTTTGTATGGGGATTTCGACCAAATTTTGCACAGAGCATAACGAGTTGGAAACACCTATCTTTGGTAAATTTGGTGCACATCGGTCCAAGTTTTCTAATATAAAGTTTCCTCACGGTTTGAGGTTCTGCAGCTATAGAAGCCTCAAATTATACCCGATTAAGCCCAAATTTTGCCAGGTATGTAATGAGCTACCATTTATTGACTGTGGTGAAACTGGACAACATATGTCCATCTTTTCCAATAGCTCCTTCACAAAAGGTCTTTCCCGATTTCAGAATCTGCAGCTTCAGAAGCCTCATTTTACATCCGACTCCTACCAAACTTCGTATGGAGCGTAACGAGCCACCAACACAACTCACAAAGGTCTTTCCCGATTTCAGAATCTGCAGCTTCAGAAGCCACATTTTACATCTGAATCCTACCAAATTTCGTATGGAGCGTAACGAGCCACCAACACACATGTCATGTAACAAGGGACCATATGTGTCTATGTTTTCGCATAGCCCTCGCACAAAGGTCCCTCCCGAGTTGAGGCCCTGTAGGTCTAGATGCCATCAACTATACCCGATCACTCTTAAATTTTGTGCGGTAGTTGCTGAACCCCTGATTTGCAGAGTAGTGTAGGGTAACTCATAGTCGGCCACGCCCGGTTTCAACTTGTTTTACTTGTTGTTTTTCTGGTTTCGTAGCATTTTTGTTATCAATTTGTCAACGTAAATTAAAAACGAAATCTATGACAATACTGTCACCATAGGGGAGTTGAGCTGAAGCACCCGAAAAAAAACCAACCGACACAGTTCTCGCGGCCACTTCCACACAGAGACACACACAGACGTTCGCTTTTGGTCGCATCACCAGAAATTTCACTCTATATTGGAAAATCAAATATGACACCACACCATGTGTCAGATGATGATCGAATGACAAATATTTTACAGGCATACTTTGTTCGCCGGATGTATGGATAGAGGCAGCTGGGAGACTTTGCGAAATGGTATTTTCGGGCAAAAATTGAAGCCTATTTTTGGTAAGCGAAAATATTGATTTTATTTTCGAAGCATACTTTGAGGAAATATTTTGCGTTTCGAATTCAAGTCGTTACTATGAATTTAAAGCAAAACAATGAATTTAAAGCAGGAAATTAACAGTTGCAGACTTTCTAAACCGCGCATTGTAGTTTGGGTTAGTTTGCTTTTCGGGGTTTTTTTGCTGACGGAAACTAAACTCCTTAAAGCCGCTAATCGCAAGCTTGAAAAATTGCATCTAATTATCGTTTACACGAGTAAATAGTGGTATTTAATCAATAAAACATGATCTCAACGGAAATGAAAACCTGTATTCGATGGTAATCAATTCAAATACAATTTACACTTTAATTAATTTCAATACGTATTCGATATCACTTAGTAGGGACATAAATACTGTTACAACATTGAACACACCCATTTCAATAGTAGAACTGAACATACATAATATCATATGTGACGCGCAAATAGAAAAGGACCTAAGGGTAAAAACCAGTTTTGTTCAGGAGAGCCATTTTAAGGATTTAAATACGTGTATCTTTGGTGTACCATCACTTTCATAAAACGCGCATACCTCTGGGAGGGAACACTTTTGGGGCATGGGATCGGTCTTATTCGATGCTCAGATGTTGTCCACATCAAAAAAAAAGTGAAAATTGATTTTTTTTTACCCTTAGGTCCTTAGTTCTCTATGCGCTGTCACATATGTTTTTGAAAGCTAACCTCAATAGCGTTAGTCAGTAACGGGATTTTAAAATTGTTTCAACTTTCATCATGGAGTGGTCAGATAATGAGAACCTTATCGCTGTAATAGCGCTTTTCAAGTGTGAAATAAAAAAAGCGATATTTTCAAAACGCTCCGGCCACTAGGGATTAGCCGCATGTTCGTCTACCGATGCATATAACTGTTTGAGGAGACTGGAGATGTAAAAGACCGCCACCGGCCGGACCGCCCACGCTCTGTTCGAACACCGCATGTCATCAAAGCCGTTAAATCAATAATTCACAGAAATCTGCTCCGAAAACAGAAAATCATGGCCCGTGAGATGAATATCACTCAAAGTGCATGAGTCGAATCATTAAAAAAAGACTTAAGGCTTGGGGCTTTCAAACGACGTACATTTATTGACTGCAGCTTTATTGCACATTTATTGACTACAACTTTAAAAAAATAGTATTGAAAAATGCAAGCGTCATTTGGTGAAGCACGCTGATAACTTGCACAGAAAAATTTTGTTCACCGATGAAAACATTTTTGCCGTTCAGGAAAAGTTTAACAAGCAAAATGATAGAGTGTATGCGCGGTCATCAAAGGAAGCATCTGAACTGATCCCAAGGTTGGAAAAGGGCCATCACCCAGCTTTAGTCATGGTTTGGTGCAATGTCTCTGACGATGGGGTCACTGACCTGCATTTCTGCGAACAAGAAGTCAAAACATCAGCCAAACCTTACCAAGAAACCGTTTTGGAAGCTGGTGTGAAGATTTTAACAATTCCCTGTTCCAAAACCAGCCATGTACTTGCCAGCTGGATTCTGCGCCGGTTCATAAGGCTAAAACGTCCCAGGCCTGGCTTCGAAACAATTTGCCAGCGTTCATTTCCTCTGAAGAATCGCCCCCAGGCAGTCCAGATTTAAACCCATTGGATTACAAATTGTGGACGGTTTTAGAGGACAAGGTTTGTTACAAAAGTTACCCCAACATTGGATCTCTTAAGACTGCTTTGGTTCGAGCTGTGGCCAATTTTCCAATGTACGAGGTTCGTGCTGCTATTGACGATTGGCCAGTGCGACTTAAGGCGTGTGTAAAGGCAAAAGGCGGACATTTCGAATAAGTAGATTCTTTTTGGATTCAATATACATCAATAAATATATTAAAAAATATTTGGTCCAAAAGCATTCAGCACTTTTTATTTTACAGCATAAAACGTGTGTAACAGTATTTATGTCCCTACTAAGTAGATTAAGTTTACATTTTAGCACGGACGTGTACAGCCCTAGTTTCGCAAAACTAATTAATTACTTCCCACGTTTTGAGAGCCTTAAAAAACTTAGTATATGCATGCATTTCGAATTCTGAAATCATTTTTTAGGTATTAAATGGAGGACAAATATTAGAGAAACTTTATCACTAAAAAGCTATAAGCTCTAAAATGTATCGAATTATATTTATACGCTTTGTGGAAAAGGGTATTAAAAGTTAGTTTCAGTCCAAATGTTTATACTTAATATAAAGTACTTAAGTATACCGATCGACGTCTAGCTCAAATATTTTATGCAAACTTTTGGCCGTAAAATAATCTGCGGATTCTATTAAACGACGTCTGTTTGTCCATGAATTAAATCAGTTGAGATTTAATTCACTCCCACATTCATTTTATTTTATGTTTAAAGCTCTAGAATCCATAAATTAATGTTATCTTGATAAAGTTTGGCACAAGTAAGTTGCTCGTGCCAAGGACGGACGCTATGGACATTGAAGAAAATCGGTTCATATAAAAATAAATCTCCCACAGAAACGTTCAACCGTTTTAACGCACGCAAAGAAATTTCCTCACAAATCCATAAATGATATTAGTTTAAAAATCTGGCTAAATTTAGAGCCCGTCCAAGGGTGTACAAAAACATTTCCAGTTGGTTTTTTTTTAAAACTAAAAGTGCAGGGTATTTTATGTCGGCCACGCCCTTCATCCATATATTCATTTGCCATTTCGTCTGCCTGTCTGTGGGAAGCAATCTACAGGTCGCACTATTGTAGCTGGCTGAAACTAGGTGCAGAAACATGTGTTAATAAACTCAAACGATTGGTATTGAAAATTGACCTGATCAATCGAGACTTAAAACTTCTTCTCTCACAAAAAATCAACACCCCTAGAAAAATTAACAACCCCGAGATTTAAAACACAATTTTTCATGAACTATTAGAGGTATGTCGATGATATTTCGAAAATATGAAGCTGCCGTAGATCAAAGCACATCCTGGAGAAAAAGTGAGCGGTACCACGCCCCTTTAATAAATCGATATTATGGCCACATTAATAGACTGTCTCTTTTTAAATTAAAGAATTAAATCAATGACTAGAAAATTATTATAGACTATGTTGTAGTAAAATTTTACACGGCAGCATGGCACTGCCCAAAAACCCCAGTCGCGAATCTCGATGTTAATAAGTTCACGGGTCCGCATGGTATCTCGGCACTTGTCCTATACAAGTGCTCTCCGACGCTAGCCCCGTCCATTACGCAACCTTTTCAACTTTGTTCATGGTGCGAAAGTTTTTCCAGCGTGTTGGAAGTTTAGAACGTTTAGTCGATCCTCAAAGAGGGAGAAGCCCATTATCATCCGTATTACCGGCCAATAGCGATTTTCTCTGCACTCTCCAAGGTAATAGAGAGCATGGTTAACCACCATCTTGTAAGGTATCTGGAGTCCGACGTAGAAATTGCTCTGCGGAAGACCTGCTTAGCTTTCTTATTAGAGCGTTGGAGTTGGTCTATCCACCAGAATGGTGAAAGTAGGGTCCTTGCTCTGCATACCTCCAAGGCCTTTGATAGAGTCTGGCACGGTGTACTGATATCAAAGCTGATCGCGTTTGGTCTCGGTAATAAATTTGATCGATTTACATCGAACATTCTCGGAGATCGCTCTTTACGAGTTGTTGTAG
Organism: Hydrotaea diabolus; assembly: GCA_963513945.1. Taxonomy (NCBI): domain Eukaryota; kingdom Metazoa; phylum Arthropoda; class Insecta; order Diptera; family Muscidae; genus Hydrotaea; species Hydrotaea diabolus. Next base: position 125,869,815 of record OY740720.1, read on the forward strand.
ATGGGTTCTTACCCAACAAACGTAGGCTGACCACAGGCGTACCAAAAGTCTCTGTATTTTTTCTTATTTTAAATGACGATCTTTACGGTCGGGCTACGAATCCAATCTACTCCTTTGCGGATGGCAGTAAATTCTGTCATTCAAATTTATTCGACCAAAGAACGAGTCTTCAAAACATTGAACATAAACGGCAAATTAGGAACGAGACACTTGGTCGAGATTTACTGATCATTTCCGATTGAGGTCGAGTGACTAGAGTAGATTTTAACGAGCTGATTGATGTCTGACAAGCGATTCACTGACCCAACAGTGTCGTCATTATTTATCGTTGGTTCTGGTCATGAAAATACAATGTGTTGCTCGATATCTATTCAACCTACATTAGGCCAAAGATGGAATACAATTCCAATAATGGGCAGGTGTTCCAAAACTATTCTTGGAGCTACTTGACCGTACTCAAAGGAGAGCGAATGTGAGTTGTGTGTTGCTGTTCCATCGCTACTTTCATAGTGCGGGTTCTTCAGACGTTTGTCGTTATATTAATGGCTTGAGAATGTTCGGCAGGGCTTTCTAGGAATTTACACCAATTTGTTATCGATTGACCGGTTGACCGCACTATATGTGACAGCGCATAGAGAAAGGGACCTAAGGGTAAAAAAAAAATCAATTTTCATTTTTTTTTTTGGTTTTTTGATGTGGACAACATCTGAGCATCAAATGAGACCGATCCCATGCCCCAAAAGAGTTCCCTCCCAGAGATATGCGCGTTTTATGAGAGTGAAGTCGAAGATTCTAAGCGCAAATAGAAAGGGACCTAATCTTTAAAATGGCTCTCCTGAACAAAACTAGTTTTTAACCTTAGGTCCCTTTCTATTTTGCGCGTCACATATACTACAGATTGAATTCGTTTTTTGTCCTTACTGTCCGTATGTGGAATCGACTTCCGGCATATGTATTTGCCACCAATTACGATATCCAGCAACTCAAGACAAATGTCAATAAACATTACTCGCTATTTCCCCAAGGGCCAATTATAAAAAAGAAGCAATATCGCATTAACTTTCAGAGATATGACGACTATATTAAAACATATGTTATTGGCATGGATCAAAACACATCCTGGTGAAAAACTGGGTGGTGCAACACCCTTCTTAAAAAAAAAAGATTTTATGTCCAAAATAATGGTCCGATCGTTACAAAATTATGATGACTATGAAAAAGGGATATGCAATGTTGGGTTACTTTTGGACAAAGGGCGTCGCGCCCTTACAACTCTGAACTTAGGAATACCATATCTCATCAAATTTTATGAATATGACGATGATAGTTGAAAAACATGATACTCGATAGGAGCGAAACACAGCCTAGCTGAAAAGCTAACGTTGACACGCTCCTTTCAAAATCACATTTATGGTCAAAGTAATGAACCGATCATTACAACATTTTAGCGAAATGAAATCCATGAGTAACATAAAATTATAGAATATGTTTGTTGAAAAGGGACAAATGGGCGAAGCAGTGCCCATAAACTTCGAGTGAACATATTGTTGGGATACAATTGAACAAAGGGAGTGGCGCCGTCCATACACCCCTGAACTTAGGAAGACCATATCTCATCAACTGAATATGACTATGATATTTGGAACAGAGAGAAATCCATGTGTAACATAAAATTACGATGATATTTGGAACATACAACACTCGAATTAAACGAAACACAGCATGGCAAGAAATCTAAGGGTGTCACGCCCCTTTTGAAAATCACATTTATGGCCAACGTAATGGACCGATCGTTATTAAATGTTAACAGAGGGAAATCCATGAGTAAAATGCAATTATTAAATATGTCTGTTGAAATTAAATTAAAGGGCATACAAAACTGAACTTTGAGTGGCCATATCTCGTGAACCGCATGGATAATAGAAGTAACGAGGGCGACCGCAAAAGTAACTGGCCTAACATAAAAAGAACCGTTTTTTTTGGAATTATTATTATTTATTTTTCAACATAATCTCCTTCCAACTCAATACACTTCATCAAACGTTTTTCAAGTTTTTTAATTCCATCCGAAAAATAAGATTTTTCAAGACCTTCAAAATATGCCTCAGTTTCAGCAATAACCTCGCTATTGGACGAAAATTTTTTGCCACCGAGAATTTTTTTTTAAAATAATTAGAAGAAGCTAAATCTGGACTATATGGTGGATGCGGAGCAATTTCAAATCGTAATTCGGCCAGTTTTTGTTGAGTTAAAAAAGCAGTGTGTGAAGGAGCATTATCTTGATGAAAAATAACTTTTTTTCTTTCTAAATGCGGTCGTTTTATCTTGATTTCTTCACTCAATCGATCCAATAATGCACAATAATATTCACCTTGCATTCCAAAATACTGTGGCCATTACTTTTCCTGCTGACTTAACAGTTTTCGCCTTCTTGGGACCACTTTTACCAGCTTCTATCCATTGTTTTGACTGTTATTTGCATTCTGGGATGTAGTGATGGACACATGTTTCATCAACAGTTATGAATCGGCGCAAGAACTCTATTGGATTACGCTGATAAATCGCTAAAAGCTCCTCGGAATTGATCCAACGGACGATTTTTTGGGGCAAAGTCAACAAACGCGGCACCCATCTTGCGGATAGCTTTTTCATGTGGAGTTCATCATGTAAAATACTCCAAACTTGTTTTTCGGGTATTTTAACAATATCAGCCAGTTCTCTGAGCTTTATTCGTCTATCTTTAGTCACTTCATTAAATATTTTTCTAATGTTTTCAATAGTAGTAGCAGTTTTCGGTCTTCCAGAGCGTTTGTTCATCTTCCGTACTTGAACGACCCATTTTAAATTGTTGAACCCAGGATTTCACGGTGGAGTATGATGGTGCATTATCACCATGAACAGAATCCAATTCATCTTTGATTAATTGTGTATAAAACTAGTTTACTTCAATCACCTGTAACAAAGAAAATAATCATTAAATATTTCGGAAATTTTGACAGATGGCTTACAAAAGATTGCTTTTAAAAAACAAAAAAAAAGTTGCTAGTAAAATAGAAAATGTGCCAGGCCAGTTAGTTTTGCGGTCGCCCTCGTAGATGCTAAGAACACCCTGATGAAAAAGAGGCTGTTTCACGCGCCCTTGAAATAATGTTTGCGCAAATAAACGTCCGATATGGGGCCATAAATATGATAATTATTCTTTCTCCCATTTCTCGAATCACGAATCCATGATGGAGGATATACAAGTATGAGAATTTATCGAACTTTATGTTGTGTTAACTTGTTATTGTTACTTTCGGATTTGCTACAACAATGTAGTGCTCAGATAATCTATTCAATTTTGTCCTTTTCCATAAGCTGGCAGTCGTGATGATTTATGGACAGAGCCTTATGAGGACACCCCCGATAACACTGATCAACATTGAATTTGTGGCAAAAGGTTTGCTTTAAAACTTGAGATGATTTGGGGCTGCTGATCACGAGTCTGGCTTTCCATCTAGCTTGGGAGATTTTCACATAAACCTTTATTTTCGATTTTTTTGAATAAAAGGACCCTTTAATTTAAGATTTATGCATGTCTGCATAAATCTTAAATTACTCAGTTAAATTTCGTGATCAGCAGCCATAAATCGACAATAGATGACTATCAAACCTTCTGCCTTAGAGTTTTCTTTAAATTTTGTTAACCAGTGTCATTAAAAGGAAATGAGGACAACCTGGTTTCATTCATGAGCAGTCAAGTTATGATTAGGTTTACTTTTTGCAGGCCTATTTTTTGGTAAGCTATACTTAAACTTGTCCACAACTCCTTGCAAAATATATACCTTTACCATTCGTTAAACTTTATTGTATTTTTTTTAAACTTTACAGGCTCCATGCACATGCTCAGCTTTTTATCTCAATATTATTGTGCATTATGCTATGGAAATATTAATTTCATTTCATTTCCTTTGCAATGGAAATTTCAATTTGAAATAAATTTAAATGCATCTATTTGCATAAATTGTTTTCTTAAGAATGGTTTTTCCTTTTTCCATTCATTTTTTATTCGTATTTGAAAACTAAATGTTCTTTTCATTGGCATGCATATCTACTCCATTATACGGGGTATGCTTTCGATTTATTATGTCTTCTTCCCCAAATACATCTACAATTTATTTTATTTTCCTGTTGTGGCCGTACTTGGCTAAGCATCATCGTCTTGGTGGGTTCTGAAATGGAAACATCCTTACTCGAATCACACAATGTTGCCGGCAATGCGCTTCCTTGGCGATACGTTGGGGCTTTCCCCTCATTCTTGAAGAAATACAAAATAGAGTTTTCTAGAAAAGCTTTGGAGTATAGCATTTTCTGGCAAATAATGGATTACATGGAAATTTATGTAGATTTTCTAACTGTAGATGATGATGCTGTTACCGCTGTTGGCGATGGTGTTTCTTCCCTTTTGTGCTGTGGCTGGACTCTTCCGGGAGCGGCAAAGGCGTCGAGCAAGAACAGCCGTAGGGCAAAGTGAGTAGTTATTCTTGTGATGTCTGAGCCAGGAGTGGCAGTAGTTTAATGCTTACAAGTGGTTTACTGAATCTAACGATATCATATGTACAAATATAATAAAAATGAATTGAGTACAAAACAAACATACATGCACGTGTACATTAGACAGGGCCACTAACTTTGGTGACAGTGGTTTTTTAAAATTTAATTTCGTCAGATATAGAACAAATTTTATATAGAAATCATAAGAATTTCAAAAGTTTGTTTTCGAGTCATTCCCATTAAACGATAGAATTGATCTGCTTATGGTCTACATAATGTTGAAAATTATACATTAAATAGTTATGTTGGGCCCATATGTAATTGTATGTATTTTCTTTTCCGAAAAATTAAATTATTAAAAAAAGCTAACATCGGGTGTAGTCGACTATAAATACCCTGTACTTCTGGATGTTCAGAAAAGCTAACTGAAAAAAGTCTTTTAGACGACGGCCTGTAAATTTGTGAGAAAATTTCATTGATTTGGGAAAAAACGGTTGAATATATATGATGTGTGGGCGCTATCTGTAATCTAAAACGTTTTTCAACATCGTCCGTCCTTGGCACAAGGAACTTTCATGTACCAAATTTCATGTGGCTTCTAGAGCTAAAAACAATAAACTGGACCTACAAATGTTTGGTAGCTAAATCTGATGCGTTTTTCATTGATCTCAATAGCTCTCGCCCTTTGTCCATAAAATGTAATTTTTGCCTTATTTAATCAAGATTGTACAAGTATGTAATATTTGGCTTTTAGAGCTAATGCTCTAAGCGCTTTTTACCTTCACTCGTGTATTACGGTCCAATTTGAACATTTAGCCAACGGGTTGTGGCACCGCCCACTTGTTCTCCATACTCGTATGTTGTGATCCATCGCAACACCATATGTACCATATATCATGAGCATATCTGTAATAGTTCATGAGATATTATCTTTTTGAATACAGGATTGTGTTGGTGCTGCCACGCCCCCTTGATCAAATTTACCATTACATAGTCTATAATAACTTCCGAGTCATTGATTTCATTCTGTTGAAATTTTAAAAAAATATATCCATTAGTTTAGCCATAAATTCGATTCTTAAAAGGGGGCGTGGCACTGCTTACTTTTCTCCAGGATGTGCTTTGATCCATACCCACATCATACATACTTTTCACATACCATAGTCATTCATCAAAAAGGCTTTGACATATAATCCTTTAAAGTTTATGGTTGTGAGGGCGTTTCCACGCCCCTTTGTCCAATTTCATCATAGCAGATTGGGTAATAATGTTTTAGTTTTTGAATTCATTCATAAATTTTTTTGTTAAAGGGGGCAGTATGTATTTCCATACATTCCAATGTCATATGCAACAAATATCATTGTCATATCTCTTAGAGCTCATGAGATATGGTCTTTTAAACTCAGGGTTGTCTGAGAGGTGATACGACCCTTGTCGGCGGTGCCACGCCCTTGTCGGCGGTTCCACGCCCCTTGTCGGTGGTGCCACGCTCCCTTGTCCAATTTTATCATAACATATTGGATAATAATTTCTTAGTTATTGATTTCATTCTGTTTAATCAGCCCATTACTTTGGCCATAAATGTGTCTTTTAAAGAAGGCGTGGCTCCGCTCACTGTTCCACCGGTATGTTTTTCGATCCATGCCAATAGTATATGCTCCAAACATCATCATCATATTATTAATTGTTCATGAGATGTGGTCTTCTTAAGTCTGAGAGGTGCCACGCCCCTTGTCCAATCACATCGTTATCGGCAATAAAAAAAACCTGGCCGAACGCAAAATTATATGAACGTTTCATACAGATCGGAGTTGGAAGTGGTGATATATGCGAAAAAAAACAGCAAAACTATTAAAAAAAATTAGTGATTTTTACCAGAGGTTAGCTTAGTCCTTGTAAGAGGAATATTTTGCCTCTTGGGTACTTATGTTCCATTAGGATTTTATTCCAAAAACATAATTAAGACATTTTAAAAAAGATAATTATTTTTACTTAGTATACAAAGTATTTATCTAGAATTAATCACACTTTTACTTAAAATTAGATATTGACCTGAGGCCAGCCCAATTTCCTATTGCAAAAATTATTGACGCTTGTCACATTTACTTAAAATTTCCGTAAAAAATGAACATAAACGGGGTTACGAGTATTGTTTTTCCTTTTGGATGTTATGACCTATTTTTTATACCAACCTTTTTTGTCCATGAACCCATATTTTTGCAAAATTTCATTTAACTAGCTTCAGTAGTGCGATCTACATTTTGCGTTTTTGTTTATAAAAACTAAAAAACCAAGTATATTTATTAACAGTTTTTTTTGAAAGAAATGACGAAAAGGGACTGCAAATAAATATCTTTGTCCACTTAGCGTAATGCATCAAGATTGGATGCAAAATGTGAATCCTAGAACTAAAAACATAAAAAATCGTGTGGGAACTACGAGTATATCTAAATATTAACAGATTTTCTTCCATTTCACACACGTCCTTCCTTGGTCCAAACAAATACGTTTGCCAAATTTCATGATGATCATCGAACAACAATTGCGACCTGTCAATTGATTACAAGCTTTACGAGGGCCGTTCGGAAAGTTCTTAGCCTATCAATGAAAGAGAATAGTAAGTTTTTCAAAAATATTTTTATTTTTCAATATAATCTCCTGAAAGTTCAATACACTTAGTACAACGTTTATCTAGCAATTCTATCCCTTGATTAAAATAGTTTTCCTCAAGGTCTTCAAAATAGTGGTTTACAACTGTAATTGCATCTTCATTTGAGGTAAAACGCTTGCCAGCAAGGAATTTTTTTAGATTTGGGAACAGGTAAAAGTCACTGGGAGCTAAATCAGGAGAATAAGGTGGGTGGTCAAGCAACTCGTACTTTAATTCGTTGATTTTAGCCATTGTTAAAACACTCTTGTGCGCTGGTGCGTTGTCTTGATGAATAATTATTTTTATGTGGACGTTTTTCTCGAATTTGTACATTTAATTGATCTAAAAGGTTGCAATAGTACTCTGAATTTATTGTTTTACCCTTTTGCAGATAGTCAATCAATAAAATACCTTTGAAGTCCCAAAAAACCGTTGCCATAACCTTACCAGCCGATTAAATTGTTTTTGCCTTCTTTAGGGCACTTCCTCCAGCTTCAGTCCATTGTTTGGATTGTTCTTTTGTCTCTGGAGTATAGTGGTGGATCCATGTCTCATCAACAGTTATGAAACGACGCTTATAGTCCATTTTATTTCGCTGAAAACGATCCAAACAAGCTTGAGAAATGTTCATTCTTATGCGTTTTTGGTCGACTGTTAACAAGTCCGGCACCCATCTTGCAGAAAGCTTTTTCATCTGTAGTTCTTCATGCAAAATTAAATGGACTCGATCATTTGAGATGCCCATGATATTAGCTATTTCACGCACTTTTATTCGTCGATCATTTAGTACCATATCATGCACTTTGGCTACAATTTCTGTTGTTGTTGCTGTTTTTGGACGTCCATCTTCAATGCTTGTACGACCACGTTTAAATTCAGCAACCCAATTTTTTACTGTTGCATATGAAGGAGCACTTTCACCTAACACACTCACCATATCGTTATGAATTTCTTGTCCCGATAAACCTTTTTAATGTAAATATTTAATGTCACCACGCATTTCTAATTTTTCCATTGTAAAAAAATCGCGGATGCGTCTTTTGTAAACACCTGTTTCTATATGAAGGAGTTACCAGATCGAAACAAAATTTAACATGTGTTTATAGCAGAGATGGAAGTTTCCAAAACACTTAACTTTTTTCTGTTTATACCGCGCTTTTTGTGCTAGGCTAAGAAGTTTCCGAACCGCCCTCGTAGATGGGCGAACGGACGGATAGGATATTAAATTGAGTCTGGCTTTTGAAGTCACTTTTATGCCACCATGTACATATAAGCCATCCAAAGTCCCCCTTGGGTTCCCTAGCAGTTCATTAGGCGACTGATTTCGTTTCTAATGACTCGGTCTTATATCTGCAGTGATATTATATAAATTGCATCTCAATTGTTGAGCTTAAGCAGGTCTTTAGTGAATGGCTTGTTACTTCAGACATACAGGGTGGATGATGAAAGCCGCTTCCAAAAAAATTTTAATAACTTTTTTTCAATTCAATTAATCTGGTTAAGGTTTGTCGGCAATCCTCTGAGCAGATGGACCAAAATAAGACTTCTTAAAAATTTTGCCAAGCATGGGACAGTCAAAAGACCTTGCCATCGAAACCCTTCAGTTCGGACAGAGGAAACAATCGCTGCTGTAACTGTAATAATTGACTGCAAACAATCCAAAAGTTTCGACAAGAAGCTTATCTGCTCAAATGGGTATAAGCAGACAGTCATTGCAGTCAATTAATTCAGAAAGAGTTGGCCATATAAAATTCAAATGGCCAACGAACTGAATGTAGAAGACTTCCCGATTCGCTTGGAATTTTTCCAGAAGATTCTTCATATAGTGGAAGTGGACGGAAACATGATGAGCTGTCTTTTCATGTCGGACGAGGCCCATTTCAAATTAAACAGCAACATAAACAATCAAAACTATCGAATATGGAGTGCTTCCAACCCACAGATTCCAACTCCATGAAACGGAATTGCATCCACTTCGTGTCACAGTGTGGTGTGCAGTTTCATCACGCTGCAGTGTCGGGCCCTACTTTTTCGGAGAAAACGGTCACACCGTTACTGTCACTGAAGACCGTTACTTAAGACCGTTACTTAAGACCGTTACTTGAGCATGTTGAGAGAGTTTTTCTAACCAGAATTACACCGAATGAGAATTTCTTTTAACCCTTTGTGGTTTCAGCAAGATGTTGCAACTCCTCACATAGCCCGGCCTGTTATGAAAGAATTGCCACGAAAAATTCCCAATAAGCTGATATTAAGAAACTCCACATTCCGTTGACCCTTGCTGCGCCTGAATTTCTCTTGTGGGGTTATTGCAAACAGTGAGTCTACAAAGCAAAACCACCAAATTTTAATGTACTAAAGCCATCCATTCGAAAAACAATTGCGGCTATTTCTGTCTTAACTTTTCAAGCAGTAATGAACAACTTTTTAACTTTTTGGTTAGATGCCGCATATGCATCAACTAGCAAGGGGGGGGGGGCGATTTAAATTTCATTATAATTAAAACGAATTAAGCTATATTAAAAATATTGAATAATCTTTCACATGAATAAAAGTAAAATTAATTTCAATTATTTGAGTTTCTTAATGTAGCAATATTTATCAGCCACCCTGTATTCTATGACACAGCCCTTGCCAAGCCCCTTTGTTGCATCGTCCTGTTAATGAACGACCGCCGTGAGATTTTACTGAACAACTTTGAGCATTGCGCAGTTTTACTTAAACATTTTAGAGAAACTTAAAGTAAAAAAAAGCTGAGCGAAAACTGCCAAAAGGACTACCAGATGCATGTAGGATTGAGTGCAGTATCAGCGAAGGCTATGTCACCATCATATGACCTCCAGTAATATACACCTTAGATCAGGCTGAATCTGATTTAACGTGAACTGCTGGCAGTATAGTTTTATACAGAGCAAAGTAAACACAATAAAAATCCACTGTGTGTATGTTTTGTTATATATCATTGATATATAAGTATTATTTGCTGGCAACCTGAAATGAAATATTGATATTACGAGGGCGACCGCAAAACTAACTGGCCTGGCACATTTTCTGTTTTACTAGCAACTTTTTATGTTTTTTTTTTGGTTTTTTAAAAGCAATCTTTTATAAGCCATCTGTCAAAATTTCCGAAATATTTAATGATTATTTTCTTTGTTACAGGTGATTGAAGTAAACAAGTTTTATAATTTTTGAAAAATGGAAAATAAAGAGTTTTGTGCGGTAATTAAACACTTTTATGTGAAAGGTTATACGCCACAATTAATCAAAGATGAATTGGATTCTGTTCATGGTGAAAATGCACCATCATACTCCACCGTGAAATCCAGGGTTCAACAATTTAAAATGTGTCGTTCAAGTACGGAAGATGAACAACGCGCTGGAAGACCGAAAACTGCTACTACTATTGAAAACATTAGAAAAATATTTAACGAAGTGACTAAAGATAGACGAATAAAGCTCAGAGAACTTGCTGATATTGTTAAAATACACGAAAAACAAGTTTGGAGTATTTTACATGATGAACTCCATATGAAAAAGCTATCCGCAAGATGGGTGCCGCGTTTGTTGACTTTGCCCCAAAAAATCGTCCGTTGGACCAATTCCGAGGAGCTTTTAGCGATTTATCAGCGTAATCCAATAGAGTTCTTGCGCCGATTCATAACTGTTGATGAAACATGGATCCATCACTACATCCCAGAGCATCCCATGCAAAGAATAGTCAAAACAATGGATAGAAGCTGTTAAAAGTGGTCCCTAGAAGGCGAAAACTGTTAAGTCAGCAGGGAATGTAATGGCCACAGTATTTTGGGATGCAAGGGGTATAAGATTTATTGATTATCTTGAGAAAGGAAAAACTATAAAAAGTGAATATTATTGTGCATTATTGGATCGGTTGAGTGAAGAAATCAAGATAAAACGAGCGCATTTAGAAAGAAAAAAAGTTCTTTTTCATCAAGATAATGCTCCTTCACACACTGCATTTTTAACTCAACAAAAACTTGCCGAAGTACGATTTGAAATTGCTCCGCATCCACCATATAGTCCAGATTTAGCTCCTTCTGATTATTTCTTGTTTCCAAATTTAAAAAAAATTCTCGGTGGCAAAAAATTTTCGTCCAATAGCGAGGTTATTGCTGAGGCATATTTTGAAGGTCTTGAAAAATCTTATTTTTCGGATGGAATTAAAACACTTGAGAAACGTTTGATGAAGTGTATTGAGTTGGAAGGAGATTATGTTGAAAAATAAATAATAATAATAATTCAAAAAAAAACGGCTCTTTTTATGTTAGGCCAGTTACTTTTGCGGTCGCCCTCGTAATATTGCAAGGTTAAAATACATCAATTTGATTAACTCAAAAAAATGCCATGAAAACTGAATATTGAAGAATTTAATTATCTAATTAATAATTTTTTTTTAATTTGAGGTAGGACTATTGGAGTTTCTTTTTATTGATTTATGTACCTATTTCTTTTCAGTGTACGGCGCTATCTATCTTTTAGCCCTAAAAGAAGGCGTTTTGACTTCAGCGATGACGAAATGAGTTGATCGGCGCTAAATTGACATATCTGGATATTCTTCGATACCAGCCGCTATGACAGTCAAGTGTTCTTTCTTTAAATAATCGTTATCTGGTTGATGGCTTAAGCTCCAAGAGCGTAAACCAATGCTCATACAATTCAAGGTAATGGAAATATTTTACAAAAAGTAGGATCTTTTGTTCTTTTTTCCAAGCTTCTAAAGAAAATGATATTTTTTTAATATATTACATTATATTAGTTACATTGTATAAGTTAAAAGTACTTAACAAAGGTGTTGTCCAATGGATAAAGAACTGCTTGCCAACTTTTATTCCAACAGTGTCAAGAAAATTTGGAATTACCCTGATGCTTCTGCAATAGATATTTAATTCTACGTACTTTTATCCGTAAACATCCCACGCAGAAACATACGCGGAACATCTCTCAAATATTACTTATTAACAGAGGCCTACTGGTTTAAGCTGGTTCCTAAAGGCCAATGCATTTTTTAGAGAAACTTGATCTCTGGTATGCTTAATAGGGACATAAATACTGTTACAACATTAAACACACCATTTCAATAGTAGAACTGAACATACCCCGTTAATGTCATATGGGTTTTGAAAGCTAACCTCAATAGCGTTAGTCAGTAACGGGATTTTAAAATTGTTTCAACTTTCATTATGTAGTGGTCAAATAATGAGAACCGTATCGCTGTAATAGCGCTTTTCAAGTGTGAAATGGAAAAAGCGATATTTTCAAAACGCTCCGGCCACTAGGGATTAGCCGCATGTTCGTCTACCGATGCATAAAACTGTTTGAGGAGACTGGAGATGTAAAAGACCGCCACCGGTCGGGCCGCCCACGCTCTGTTCGAACACCGCATGTGATCAAAGCCGTTAAATCAAGAATTTACAAAAATCCGCTCCGAAAACAGAAAATCATGGCCCGTGAGATGAATATCACGCAAAAGTCCATTAGTCGAATCATTAAAAAAAGACTTGAGGCTTGGGGCTTTCAAACGACGTACCGGATATTTACTGACTGCAGCTTTAAAAAAAAATAGGATTGAAAAATGCAAACGTTATTTGGTGAAGCACGCTGATAACTTGCACAGGAAAATTTTGTTCACCGATGAAAAATTTGTACTATTCAGGAAAAATTTAACAAGCTAAATGATAGAGTGTATGCGCGGTCATTCAGTATTTTTTTATTTTACTTTTTAAAACGTGTGTAACAGTATTTCTGTCCCTACTAAGTACATCTGGCTGTTCAGAAAAGCAAAATCAAAATAGGGTTTTGGACCCCATTGGACGGGTTGTAAATTTACCCAGATTTAAAAACTAATGTCATATATGAATTTGTGAGAAAATTTCATTGAATTCATTGAATTGAATGAATTTTTTTTTATCAATTTGTTGTAGAACTATTAAAAAAAATTCTTTTATTGATCTAATGTACATACTCGTACGACTATTCGGTGTAGCCAGGTTGAGTTCAGCGATGCCCAATTGCGCTGATCGGCGCCAAATTGACGTATCAGGGTATTTTCCGAAACTAGCCGCTATGACAGTCAAGTTTATTTTCTTTAACCAATCTTTATCTTGTTGGTAGCTTTAGGTCCATAGCGTATATGTACTCATGTTCAAAGTACTCATGTTCAAACTCTTCATGGTATTAGGAATATTTTGCAAACAGTAGGATCTTTCGTTCTGGTTTTCCATGCATCTAAGCAACATGCCATTTTATTTATATTAGGTAAAAGAAGCTTAAAAAAATATTTTATCCAAGGCAAATGTGAGAATACAATTAATAGGGAATGGATAAAGAAATGCTTGCCAAAATTGTATTCAAATAGTGTCAAGAATATTTGGAATTACCCTGATGATTCTGTAATAGATATTTATTTCTACGTACTTTTATCCGTAAACATCCCACGCTGAAACAAATACGGAACATCTCTCAAATATTACTTTCTAACGGAGGCCTACCGCTACAAGCTGGCCCGAAAGGCCAATGCATTTATTTATTTATTTTATTTATTTATTTATAAAAAAATATAATATTTGAAAAAATAATATTTGTAATAGCATTCTACATATTTGATATTGAAGCCTCAGCGTCTTATAGACATTACAGAGGCAAGTTGGCATCATTTTTTTTTTAAATATTTAGCTACACTTTACTTTCTTTCGAAAAATTCGGCAAACACATTTTAAATTATTGAGATTGGATCTATTAATTTATAAATTCATCAACATGTTGCAACAAATAAGTTTTTAGATGATTCTTAAATGTGGAAATTCAGTTCATAGTCTTCAAATCATTTGGTAATTTATTAAATTCATTACAGCCCATATATTCAATTCTCTGTTTTGTAAGCTCAAGCCTACACCTGGCTACCCTCAAGTTTGTGTTTTGCTGGTATTAAATAAACTTTGGTTTATGTCAAAAGAGATTGTATGATGTCCAATGTTGTGAACACATCTAAATACATACAATAAAAACTGCATTTTATAGATTCCATAAAGAGGTAACACCGATGGAAATACATTCTTGTATAAAGACATAGTAGAATATGTTAACGGAAGATTAGCAACAGTTTTAACGCTCTAGTTTGGAACCTGAACAGAGATTTGAACTCAACACTTTTTTTGTAACCGTACAGTAAAGCTAAGTAATTTAGGTTACTCTGTACTAATGCTTGGTAAATCAAAAATTTGGTTTTATAATTGAATGTAGGAGTCTTATATAAGTTTAAGAATAACTTATATAAGACTCCTACAGCTCGAGATAATTTGGTTTTCAATTGCTGAATATGTAGTTCCCAGGAGAGATTGCTTGGTATTTGCAATCCCAAGTACTTTAAAGAATGAACTTTTAAAATTTCCTTACGATCAATGTAAAGGGTGTCCTAAGAAGAGCTCAATTTTTAAATTTTAAATAAAACACAGATATTTAAGAAAAAATCGTGAAACTTTATTATATCGTAAAGTAGACAGCATGAGGTTATGTATGGAACAATATATCGTGCAGATGGCCGCCGCGGCTTTGCTGGCATGCCGCGATCTTTTAATGAAATTTTCAATGACCGTTTTGCATGAATGCTGCGGTATTTCATTAATGCAGCGTCCAATTTCGTCTTTTAAGGCTTGAGTCGTCGTCGGCTTATTCGCGTAAACCATCGACTTCAAAAAACCCCAAAGAAAAAAATCTAATGGTGTTAAATCGCACGATCTAGACGGCCAATTCTGATCTCCAAAATGCGAAATAACACGACCGGGAAATGACTGATGCAGCAATTGAATTGTTTCTCTGGCTGTATGACATGTGGCGCCGTCTTGTTGGAACCACATGCCCTCCACATTCATTTCTTCAATTCTAGGCAAGAAAAAACTGGTTATCATTTCACGATACCAAACACCATTGACTGTTTGCGCTTGACCTGCCTCATTTTCACAAAAAAAAGGTCCAATGATTCCTCCAGCCCAAAAACCACACCACACAGTGACACGTTGAGGATGCATTTGTTTCTCGTGAATCACTCGAGGATTTTCCGCACCCCAAATGCGAAAATTCTGCCTATTGACGAAGCCATCAAGATGAAAATGGGCCTCGTCACTGAAGATGATTTTATCGGCAAAATCAGCATTTTCATGTTGTCTCTCCAATACCCAATTAACGAACTCCCTTTCGTGTAGCGCTCCATTTTTACTAACCTGGTACCTTCTACTAACAAACAATAACAATTGTTCAAATGTCAAACAATGACACTTCGAATGTTGCCAGATTTAAAAATTGCGTTCTTCTTGGGACACCCTTTATATGGCAAAGGAATTCCTGTGGTCAATATGGAGTTTTAAACGTATAACTTTAGTTTTATCCGCGTTTAAAAATAATTTGATTATTCTAGCAAATTCACTTAATAGGGCAGCATCTCGCTCCATATATGCTCTAGCTACTGTTTCGTGATGGTAAGGATAAATAAGGCAAATATCATCTGCATATAAAAACATTTTACCGGTCAGACCCAGGTTTGTTATATCGTTAAGATAAATCTTAAAAAGCAACGGTCCAAGTACACTTCCTTGTGGTACACCATGTTCCACAAATTAATATGAGCTTTTACACCCATTTATTTCTACATATTGTTTCCTTTTCTGTAAATAACTCTTCAAAATCTTCATTGTGTTTCAAATTCCATAATACATATTTTTTTGTAAAAAAATGTCATGATCAACAAGATCAAAGCCCTTTGAAAAGTCATAAAAAACTCCAGCCACTCCTTTCAGTCCCGCATCTAATCCTTTACAAATATGATTAACCACATTTACGGCAGCCTCTTCAGTGCCACATCCCTTTTTGAACCCAAACTGGAATCTGCTGAGCAAGTTATTGCTATCCAGATATGAAGAAATTTGGTTATGCAAAATTTTTTCATAAATATTATTAAATATTGGCAAAACAGCAATTGGTCTGTACTTGTCAACCGTACTGCCATTTGATTCCTTTGGAATCGGGACTACTCTATGTATTTTCAAAACCTCAAGATATGTACAGCTGACCATCATATTATTGAATATGTTCACCAAATAAGGTGAAAGAACAACCACACACTCCAATACAGTTCTAGGAAATATGTTATCATACCCAGAACTTTTTCTTACAGATATGTCAGAGATAATATCCTAAACTTCATTTAAACTAGTACATCTCAATTGCATAGAAGTGTTACATCGAATAAGAGTACACATTGAATTGCAGTGATCATTGGGGTTTTGGTCATTAAAAACTCTGGCTTGTTGGACGTCATTATATATTAAATTGCCATTATTATCTTCTTCTTTAATGGATTTATCAATGCAATTCCTACCAAGGGTTTTGTTTAAAAACTTCCAACATTTGCTGGGTTCATGGCGAATATTTTCTAAATTATCTATATAAAAATTGTTCATGGACTCTCTGCTGGCAATTTTAATAACTTTACTAATAGGTTTAAGTTGTTTTATAGAGAAACTTGATCTCTGGTATATACATATAGAAATTTTAGTAGCACAGTTCCCGACTTTTGCAATGTGGAAAATCCACCGCTGAATATACTATTAGATGTTCCTTCACGTGTTTTCCTTCTTTAGTATTTTCAAACACTTCCCATTACACTACGGCTACCTTGTGCGCAGCTCGTAGTATTTCGTAAATCATTATAGATTTAAGACTATTCAGTCTTTGTGAGGCACTCTAATGTACATAAATGTCCTCCGTTCAATAGATATACATACATGCATAGTGCTGACGTCTGACAGTGCACTGCAAATGTTTCTTTGCCAGTGTGGATGTGTGTTTGTGTCCTGGAATAAAAGGGAAGAGAAGGAATATATATAGCAGCAATTGATGCCAAGAGATAAAAAGGAAATATTTTCATAAAAAATTATGATTTTATATGGTTTTTATTATAGAAATTGCCAATAATCTATAAAACTGATAATATGCCATATATGCACACACACAGAGAGATACAAAGAGAGTGTATAAGGGAAAGACAGAAAGCGTTTGAGTGTGGGTTTAAGTGTGTGTGTGAGCGAGTGAGGGGGAGAGCGTAATGCAAAGTATACTTTTAGGGTTTAGTATAATTGAATATTTAAAGTAGACTTTAAGGACAGCTGAAATAAATGGAAAAAGTCTAGCTGGCGTTTAGTTAGGCAAGTACGAAACTTTGCTACCCTTCGGAAATATATGAAAGCAACATTGAGCTTAGTAGGACCGGATTATGCCTTTGTTGTCCATCAGTCAAAATATATAATTTTAGTTCCATTTTCTCATTTCTGTTCGAAATTAATTTGTAATAAATATACATCGGATTTTGGTTTTTATAAACTCTATTATAGTATATTCATTGTCATTCCGTTTGCAACACCTTGAAAAACAGGTCCCATCATGTATATGTATCGTAGTATATTTCTAAGATGATATAGTCACGTCTGTCTTTCCAAATGCCTTTCTGTGGAACGCAAAATGCACATCCATCTCTGAGTTAGGTAGATGAAATTTAACATAAATATGTGCTGATGGACTTAAACGGCCCTGATCGCGCAAGATGAAAATTATTCCTTTCACAAGGACCAAGTCAACATCTAGAATATCACTACATTTTTTAAAATAGTTTTAGGGGTTTTTACGTATCACCACTACCAACTCCAAGCGTTTTGTGTCTTCACATTATGTTACGTTCTGCCAGATTTTATTTAAAAGGTAAATAGCGACCTGATTGGACAAAGGGGCGTGAAACCTTTCAGGCGACCCTAAATATAAAATGACCATATCCTATGAACTATTAGAGATATGACGATGATATTTGGAGCTCATAATATTTTAATGGATCCAAAAACATACTGGTGGAAAAGTAGGCTGTGCCAGTCTCAACACTGCACCTTAACTAGAATTGACTTTCGTAATGCAAACTGGACTCAATTTCGGAATAATATAGAATGTTTACGACAACTGAACAGGTTGAAAATGCTATAACAAAATTAATTGGGATAATTAACACTGCTAAGGCTTTGTTGCCAAGAAGAAGGTTTAAACCCGCACAGATAAATATGTCACATAATACATTGCTTTGCATTGGTACAAGGAATATGTTAAGGCGAAAATTACAAAGGGAGACAAATACGGCTACAAAGGCTCTCTTAATGTCAATACACAGGCAGGCAAACAACATAGTTAATGAGCATATCAACATAGTTAATGATAACAATAAACACTGAGGTAGGGTACTATCGAAACTACCTAAATGTTCGAAAAGATTCTTTCAGATAACCAAAGCTTTTAAGGGGAAAAGTCTCAGCAGCGTCACGTCTCTAAGGCATAATGGAGAAACCATTCTTGGCGATGAGGATAAGGCTCGGCTTATTGCCAATCATTTTGAAAGAGCCCACACTTTAGCTGCGAATACGACCCACAGCAACGATAGAGTAGTTTCGATAAGAATTCGGCAACTTAGTTTTGCCAATCTCTTTAGCATTGATCCTGATGATCTAGTAACGGAGATTGAAATTGAGACCCATATCAGGAATATAAGCAATAATAAGTCGCCAGGTTTTGACGGGATTCCTAATATTTTACTGAAAAAACTTCCAAGCAAAAGCAATTAAATTATTAAGTAATATTTTCAATGCTTGTCTGAAACTTGCGCTGTTTCCATCTCACTTCAAACGAGCAAAGGTGATCGCCATACCAAAACATGGAAAGGATCCCAGAGAGACTTGCAATTACAGACCTATAAGTTTGTTGAGTAGTTTAGATAAACTATTTGAAAAAGTTATTTTAACCAGAATAAATAATTTCGCATTTGAGAAAGACCTCATCAATAATGAGCAGTTCGGTTTCAGGCCTCAACACTCTACAATCCATCAGATTAGAAGGCTAACTGATATCATCAGGCATAATAAACGCCATCGGCAAACAACATGAATTATAATGCTCGATGTGGAGAAAGCTTTTGACAGCATATGGTACGATGGTTTAATCTATAAACTGGATAAATATGGATTCCCCCTGTACCTCATTAGAATTATACAATCATTCCTAACAGATCGTACATTTCAGGTGTCTCTGAATAACTCATTTCTTCTTCCCGTAATATACCTGCTGGCTTACCGCAGGGCGCAGTATTATCGCCAATATTATATTCTCTCTATGTTTCTGATTTAGTACCAAGGAAGGGTTCCCAGATCGCTTTATATGCTGATGACAAGGCTTTAATTGTTAAGAGTAAGAGTTCTAACTGTGTGGTTAAAAGACTAGATAACTGCCTTCGTACATGTATGCAGTACGATAGAAAATGGAAACTTAAGATAAACGTAAACAAGACACAAGCAATCTTGTTTCCGTTCAACAAGTCTTACAGAAGAATTCCATCACTGCAACTTCGCAATGACAACCACGTCATCCCATTTAATGATTGGATAAAATACTTGGGAGTTGTCATTGATAAGAAGCTTACTTTCCAGAGACATATCGAATATGCTGCTAATAAGGCTCTAAAATATTTTCGCAGTCTTTATCCGCTTTTGTGCAAAAAATCCAGATTAAATACGGACAATAAACTATGATATACGGATGTCCCGTATGGGGTAATGCTGCAGTTTCGCATATACGAAAGATTCAATTAATTCAGAATCGCGCCTTAAAAACCATCCTTAAACTTCTTCGCTTATATCGTACATACCATCTTCACACCAACTATTGTCAAATGATGATAATGGACATAATCAACACTCAGAATCTAAAGTTTTTTGATAAATGTAGAATATCTGATTACGAACTTATTAGAAGATTAGCAGACGACACTATATAATTTAGCGTCAAATTATTTTTAGTGTTTTTCATACGATGTATGACTCGGTATTACTAAGAATTTTCCATGATATCACGCAGAGGTTTTTACCATTTTTTTTCCTTTATCTTTCGCTACTTGTAAATATGTAATTTATTTTTAACTAAAATTGTAGTACATAATGATAGAACAATAAATAAATAAACATAAAAAAGTAGGCTGTGCCACGCCCCTTTTAAAAAACAGATTTATGGCCAAAGTAATAGGCTGATCATTATAAAATTTAACAGAATGAAATCAATGACTAGAAAATATTTTTAGATTATGTTATGGTAAAATTCGACAAGGATGCGTGGCACCGCCTACACGACAATTGGTTATGACCTATGGATTTGTGTATGTTGTGGGCATGGATCAAAACTCATCCTGGAGAAAAAGTGCACGTTGATGCCCTTTAAAAATCCTATTTATGGGGAAAGTAATAGACTTAATGTTAACGAAATAAATCAATGACTAAGAAATTTTACTAAACCAAGTTCTGATAAAATTGGAAGAGGGGCGTGGCACCGCCCCCTTTTCAAACCCTCTACTTAAAAAGGCAATGTCCCACGAACAATAAAAAGTATGACGTTGATATTTGATAAATTTAATGTTAGTATGGCGCAAAGCACATTCTGGAAGAAAAATGGTCGCTGTCACGCCTCTTAAAAGAAAATGCATTTGGGGCGATCGTTATAAAATTTTCAAAAAAATGAGTGCACTGACTAGAAAATTATTAGAAGGTGTATTACGACAGAATTAGACATAACTCTGAACTTAAAAACATCTTGAGAAAGAAGTAGACGGCGCATCTTAAAAAAACTCGTAATTATGGATAACGAAATTGACCGAACGCTATAAAATATTAACAGGCCTTAATCAATGACTAGGAAATTAATATTGTTATGTTAAAATTGAACAAAGGGCGTGACATCGCTTGCACAACAACAACCCTGAACTTTGAAAGGCTATATTTCGTCAACTAAATGAATTGAAATGAACCAACACCTATAGGACGATAGTAGTTGGTATAAATGAAATAGTTGGTTTAGAAAGACACACCCCTCCTTGACTAAATTTTCACAATAGACCGATTTTTATATGTACTATAAAGATTCCACACTTGTTTTTAATTTTTGTATTTTTTTTTATTCAGTAAGAAGGTCCCTTGCGCTTCAATGTCCGATTTATCTCAAATCATGCAAAGTGAGTTATGTGTTGTAACTAACGCCGAATAAATTGTACATTATTCTTCTATGTTTTTCTATTGCACCCATGAAATACATTGCTCCCTAGAAGTCGTTTATTATTCCCAGAATCTGCCCCGATCGACTTTATTTTATTTTCCTTTCGTTTTTTTCCAAATGTTGTTGAGTTCTGCCATGTTACAAGTGGACTGATGTACGACCTATACTAACCAACCTACTGTATGGGATATAACAACAGAGTCTGAGAAAATCAATAGGGGATCTTAAGTAATTATAGGTGCGTGTGTGTTTATTATAATCTCGAAATTAAAGCATACTTTAGTGAGTTTCGTAATTAAAAATTAAGTGCCTACTTGTAGGGATAATTAAATATTACATAAATTTAGAAAGATTTCCAAATTATTTGGGGATTACGAGCATTATACAAACAAGAGCTTAGTGATTTTTTCACCATGCCCCCATAACATCCCTGTACGTAGTTTTCCAACCCGCCTGCCAACTAAAGCTGTATTTGCCTTGACGGGATTGAAAACTTTTAGTTTTGTTTTTATTTTTCAGAACTATAGTCAACCCTCACTCCCTCTGCCATACACTTACATATCGTTTTCATTTGTGGTTTCCGTTGCGGCTTCCGTTTCCCCCCTGCGCAGCACGATGTCATCGACAACAGCAGCTCATGTTAAATGTCACATGAAGACATGCCACCAGTGCAAAACGTCGAAACCTCAAAGGAACCACATCCGCAGAAACTTTTCGATTTTCTTGCTCTCAACGAAGAAAACTACAGCAAACTGGGGGACAGAGTAGCGCAATGATTGATTGCTGTCATAAATATTCAAAAGTGATTATCGTTAATAATTTCCTTGTCTTCCTAAGACAAGCCATCCACCATTCCACATCCTTGGGAGAAGTGAATAAAGCACATACCATTAGGCTGAGTTTTTTTTAGTTGTTTTCCATATTAAATTCAAATATATTTAAAGTTAAATTCTATTTGAGTTTCTTTGCAATTTCTGTGGTTTTCGTTTATCGTTTAAGTTGAAAATGTTTTCTCTTTTTTGACTTCGTCGCTGTTTTATTTTTTTTGTGATAATAATTTTTTCACAATGGTTTAGAAAAAGTACTCGAACTGGATTCAAATTAAATGCACAAAGTTTTTCAATAAACACAAAACTATGGAAATTTGGT
The DNA here is from genome assembly GCA_963513945.1 of Hydrotaea diabolus. Taxonomy (NCBI): domain Eukaryota; kingdom Metazoa; phylum Arthropoda; class Insecta; order Diptera; family Muscidae; genus Hydrotaea; species Hydrotaea diabolus. Next base: position 125,892,289 of record OY740720.1, read on the forward strand.
GCAAAAACTTTTACTAAACAAATTGTAGAACATTGGCTGGCATAAAACTAAATGTGTTTAATAAAGAAATACTTAAAGAAACTGCAAGACTCTTGGGAGTTGCGTAAGTTCATAAAATGACACAAGGAAAAGCAAGGCAAGTTAAGCTATTGTAGTTTTTCTTTGAACTGATGATTTTTGGAGATTAAATGAGCTGCAGTAGATGAAAAACTTGTTATTCTTAAATGAGGTAACCGTCTCTTTACAGTCTTTCTTTAATTTTAAACTGCTATGGTTTGATATTAGAGCGATATTGAAATCCAACAAACCCAAATGTAACAGCGCATAGAGAAAGGGACCTAAGGGTAAATAATCAATTTTTACTTTATTTTTGTTGATGTGGACAACATCTGAGCATCGAATGAGACCGATCCCATGCCCCAAAAGTGTTCCCTCCCAGAGATATCCGCGTTTTATGAAAGTGAAGTCGACGATTCTAAGCGCAAATAGAAAGGGACCTAATCTTAAAACTGGCTCTCCTGAACAAAACTGGTTTTTAACCTTAGGTCTCTTTATATTTTGCGCGTCCCATAGTCTTATCTTTTGATGAAGTCCCTCCTATATACCCGGCTATTTTGAGTATGTTTGTTAATATGCAATTTATTTTACTGTCTTTTATAGAATATCGTATGAGTATATTTGGGTTTGTCATTTCGTTTGTAACAACTCAACATAATTATCTACGACCATATCTACAAGGGCTGCTATATATATTTCTGGCCTAATAATGAAAATGCATCATAAATGGTTTTATTGTTTTTGAAAGTATTTTCCAGCATGATTAATACACTGCATGCGTTCAAATAAATTGTCGAAGCATTTTTTTCACTCCGATTGAGACACCTCCAAAACGTGGTTTTTGAACGCTTCAACATCATCTGCGGGCGACGAAAATCGTTGACCACGCATTATTTTACTTGATGTGCGGGAATAAAAAGAAGTCATTGGGTGCCAAGTCAGGGCTGTACGGCGGATGACCCATCAATTCGACGTTTTGGCCGGTCAAAAAGGCGCTGGTTTGAGCCGATTTGGAGAGCTCGCATTGTCATGGTGCACAATGATTCGTCTTCTCTTGTTCGTTTTTTGAATTTCTCTGAAACGAATTTCTCAGCCAAACAAATTGTGGAGTACAACTAACAATTGAATTCCTACGTTGCTCAAGCGGAACAGTCGTCACATGAACAGTTTTGCCGAAGAAACAGGCGACCATTTGCTTCGAAGTGCTTTATCTACGAACAACTTTCGTTGGATTTGGCTCGTCTTCGAAGACTCACATGGTCGATTGCTGTTCTGTTTCGGGCTCAAACGCATAGATCCATGATTCGTCACCTGTGACGAACTTATAAACGTCTTTTGCAGCACCGCGATCGTGTTTTTTCAAAATTTCTTTGCACCAATCGACACGAGCCTTTTTTTTGGCGATTGTCAAATTGTGCGGGATCCAACGAGAACAAACCTTTTTTTACGGCCAGGTGTTCATGCAATATCGAATGTATGCTAGTAAAAGAAATGCCCAAGAATGCCGCTATCTCACGGTATGTCGCATGACGATCTTGCATTATCAGTTCACGCACGGCATCAATGTTTTCTGGTACAACGGCCGTTTTTGGACGACCTTTACGACCTTCGTCTTTGAGCGAGCGTCGGCCACGGTTGAATTTATTAGACCAGTTTTCACTGTGCTATAGGATGGTGCTTCATCGCTATACAAAGATTTAAGTTCATCGATGCACTCTTGTCGTGATAGTTCACGTCGAAAGTTGTGAAAAATGATCGCACGAAAATGTTCACGAGTTAATTCCATTTTTTGCCAAATTAATTTTTTCAAGTCAATGTAAACAACACGAATAATGGTCGTACGTCAAAACGTTCGAAGTACGTTTTTGCTTAAAAATATCAATCTTCCCAATGCAAATGTCAGATGGCGCCAGACACCACTTAGTGTTGCCTAGGAAATATAGAAATACAAAAAATAAAGAAAAATAGAAATATATATACATAGCAACCCTTACTTATCTCTGTTTTTCGATTTCTCGATTAAGCTCGTCTTTGCAACAAACTACTACTGCATGGACCGCAGAGGTGCGGGTGTCACTCAATGTGAATGTCGATGGCGTCAACATCCCGACTACCAACTGCCCCAAAATCCTTGGGGTCACATTGGGCAGCCTTTTTCGATCCTCTGCACATGCTACAGCTATCTGCGATAAACCCAAATGTAGGAACAAGGTCCTCAAGTCACTTGCCGGAAGTACTTAGGGAGCCGACAAAGAAACCTTGTTGACCTCTTACAAAGCGATAGGTTGGTCTGTAGCAAACTACGCAACAACTGTATGGTCGGCGAATGTGAGTAAGACGCAGTGGAATAAAATTCAGACTTGCCAGAATGCCGCCCTCAGAACATCAACAGGGTGTATTCTTATGGCTTTTGAGGACCATCTACACGAGGAGACGAAGGTCCTTACCGTGCGCAGACACAATTTCCTGCTGTCTAAGCAATTCTAGAGTGTTTTCGCAGCAGTCATCCTAACCACCATCTCTTGGACAGGATGCCTCCGCCCAGGCAGATCAGGTACGATCTTTATGATCTAGAGAGAGAGGTCCAGCGGTATAAAAGAAAACCTTTAGATCATCGAAACTATCAGGCATGTCTGAACAACATTCACGCCGATGAAGTCGCAGCAGCAGTATCCAGCTACCGTGTGAATATAGTGCTAGGGGAGCATCCCCCGGAGATTCCACCTGAGAAGAAGGTACTACCTCGGCAGACGCGCGTGGTTCTGGCTCAGCTAAGATCTGGATTTTGCAGCCGCCTCAATTCATACTGGGCACGAATTTGTGCTAACGTTCCGGATATCTGTCCGGACATCTGTCCGGACATCTGTCCCTCAGGTCTCTGTGGACGCATCCAGTTAAAATAGCGAGTTTCCTCCACCTGGATATCGAAGCAGATTCCTCATAGACGAACATGACTTCAAAATAAATATATTGTTGTTACAACAACAACAACAACTATAAAAAAATATTAATATCTTTTAATGAAGTCCAATATACACGCAGAAAAAAAGTATGGTTGGGGTAACAATATTCGAAGAGCATCATACTATTGTTGGTTATATGGTTGTGGCACAACAATATTATGATCATCACAACAATAGAATGGTCCACACACAACCATACTATGATCCCCATAACGATATTATGGTCCTCACAACAATATAATTATCACACACGACCATACTATTATCTCCATTGTTGGTTATATGGTTGTGGCACAACAATATTATGATCATCACAACAATAGAATGGTTCACACACAACCATACTATGATCCCCATAACAATATTATGGTCCTCACAACAATAGAATTATCACACACAACCATACTATGATACTCACAACCATAGTATGTTGCACATACAACCATAGTATGATCCTTAGAACCATAGTATGACTTACACACAACCATGCTATGATCCACAATTCTTTTTGTAAAGATTGGGTTAAGTTGTTATTCAACAATAGAGATTTTTATTAAATAAGTTATGTAAAAATACATAAAACTCTTTATAAAGGGAGTGATTTATTTAACAGTAGAAACAATTCATTTATTAAAAATATTTCAGTTATACTAATCCGTAGTTTGTTTTAAAAAAATTTAAATTATATATAGAAACTACTATTATTGCGTAAGATTCGTAAAAATAACATTGTCAAATGAAAAATAAATTACGATTTTGCCTGTATGATTGCGTAATCATGTTATTGTTAACATAAAACCCATGAAACAATACTTTTCTCCCAACAACCATATTTATATTGTTGCTACACCCATATTTTCATTTTTTAATTTGGCAACAATGCTTTTGTTACATTTCAACAATATTAATTGCCGCAATCATACTATTGTCAAAATTAAATTCATAAAGCCATACTAAGGTTGCGGTAACTATACTTTTATTGCAGAGAACATACTATTGTTGCCGTGGCCATATAGTAACCATATTTTTTCTCTGCGTGTACCCGGCTATTTTGATTCACGCAGAGAAAAAACATGGTTACTACATGGTCGCGGCAATAATAGTATGTTTTCCGCAATTAAAGTATATTCGTCGCAACCATAGCATTGTTAACTGAATTTAGTTTTGACAATAGTATAATTGCTGCAATATTAATATTGTTGAAATGTAACAATAGTATTATTGCCAAATTTAAATATGAAAGTATGGTTATAACAACAATATAAATATTGTTGGTGCGACAAAAGTATTGTGTTTTGCGTTTTATGTTAACAATAATATGATTACGGCAAGCATACTGTATGATTGTAATTTTTCTTCATTTAAATATGCTTTTTAAAACAAAAGAGTTAATTATGCTTTTAAGAACAAATGTTATTGGTACGGATTTAATGCAATAATAGTACTTTTTTTTTATCAAAAATAAAAATTTTTAAACAAGCTGCTTTGGCTATGTTTAACTGAAATATTTTTAATAAAAACGCTTACGTTTATTTAAACTTATTTTTTCTACTGTAAAATAAATTATTTTGAATTTAATATATTTTAATAATTTTCATAATTCAAATCTATTGTCGACAACTTAAACAAATTATAATAAATTTTATTGTACAATTGTGTGTGATCATACTATGGTTGTAGGGATCATAACATGGTTGCGTGTAAATCATATTATGGTTGTGAGGATCATACTATGGTTGTATGAGAAACATAATATGGTTGTGAGGATCATACTATGGTTGTGGAGAATATAGTATGGTTGAGTGCGAATCATACTATGGTTGTGGGGATCATAGTATGGTTATGTGTGAATCATATTATTGTTGTGAGGATCATAGTATGGTTATGTGTGAATAATACTATTGTTGTGAGGATCATAATATTGTTGTACCACAACCATATACCCAACAATAGTATTATCCTCTTCGAATATTGTCACCACAACCATACTTTTTTCTGCGTGTAATGAGTATATTTAAGTTTGTCATTCCGTTTGTAACATCTCGAAAAAATTATCTACGGCCATACCTTAACATATAAAAATTTAATGTTCGGTGCTGTACACGCGCCTAAAACTTGAGAACCGCTGTACCGATGTCTGTCGAGAGGTTTCACTTAAGTTTAGTTCTTATAGCTGGCGATGTGGTCGTAATATATTAATTTTTCTTATAAATGAATCAAATTTACAGAATAAATAAATTAAATAAAGAATTAGCTCGTTAGTTTATTTCGGTCTTTAATCGATCGGGCCAACCTTCCATATTATTCTTTATTAACAAACCATCCGACTTCATTACTTATAAACGCCGTTTGTAACTTAGTCAAATAAAGGCTGAATTGGGATGCCTTCAGAGAAGCCACCAACCGTAGCTCCTTGAAAAGTTCCGGGCCATCATCAACGCAGCAGCCGCCTGCCATATCCATGCTGGTCGAATACCCGCGAATTAGGAATCTCAACTCTGAGATCAATAGGTTGGTGAATGGTTGGTGCAACTTAAGTTGCGGAATTTGTAATTTGTGGACAACAGTCAAATAGCTCTCTAACCCTGAATGAAAGGATAATCGGATAGCCCACATCATACAAGATAGCGTGGGCAGTAAGGTCGTTTCTACGGTGCAAATCGACAGCACCAGACGGCATCATGCCGTCGTAATTTCAGGAGCCTTCAAAAGTCTGCCTACCATGCCTACAGAAAATCTGCGTTGCAAGCCTTAGACCTCTCTCCGAAGGCATGAAGGTCATAGTGCTCTTTATCCCGAAAGCGGAAAAAATAAACCATAACACGGTGAAGGATTACAGGCCACTTTGATGACATAGCCGAAACAGCAGATGCACCTCTTCAATCACTCTTAAAGTTTGATAAACGGTCGAGCTTATTCCGAACTATCCGAACCAGTTGATAAACCATAACGAATAGCCAAATAAAACTGGATTACTGGATAAATATACACCCTCTCTTCTTCCTATTACATTTTACTCGTACTCTCTCTCTTTCTCTCTCGTTCTCTTCTTTGGTCCTTTTTGGCCTCCGATTAAACTAACCATCTCTGACTGCTGAGCTACCTTTTTAACCCAACCTCATCTTGGACATAAAAACCGGAATGTCAGTTTTCGGTTTTGGACATTCTATGCATGTTGTACTGTGGCTGAAAGAATTTATCATCTGACTGGCTTTTGTCAAGTCCAAACTGATCAGAAGTGTTGATTTATATTCAACATCCATAAAATATCCTTATCTGCTGCAATATTTGGCAAATATTCGAGGTTAATTTGCTTTAACTTTAAATGTGGCTAAATTTGTTCTTATTCAACTTAGAGTTGTTTGTTTTTCTTGAAGACCACTGCAATTCTATTTTTCTTTTGCGAATCCTTGATTCTTTAGAAAACGTTATACACTTATTCCTTAACGTATGAACTTGTTTTTAGTTTATTTTCCCTTTTGTTTGTTACTGATCCTTCGAAATGTCCTTAAATTGGGTCCTGCCATATGTTTTGGCAGCAATCTGCTGTTGCTTGCTGGCTGCCGTTTTTTTTTGTTTGCTTTGCATGTTTTGAGTGTGCCTCATAAATATTCAAATTTAGTGTTTGAAGGACTTTAGTCCTTAACACTTACACTTGCGTATCGCCGCCTTCCTCTACGACTACGGTGTGGGATATAAAATCACTTTGGAGTGTTAGTCAGTAAAGACGCTATCCCAGTGGCCTCCATCGTAGCTCAGCGTTACTACAGTGAAGGACTCTATCATTTGTGCTGGGTCTAGAATGGGGCAACCCATGAACTTAAATCGTTTGTGGGTGGAGGAGGGCAATGGTAATGGTGGGGGTATCAACATGGATTACATGGAACGTTTTTGCTTGTTCTGGTTGTGGGCGATGAAAAAGTCAAACATAATGTTAAGATGATTATGATGGGGTGGCAAGGATAGTTGTATTTAGTATGGATTTGTGGTGGAGGGGTATTTATGTGTTTGTGTGTGTGTATTGGTGTATGTCTCTGGGTAGATTTGTGATAGTTTGAGGAGAGTGTGTGTTTTGTTTTCGCCAAACAATTTTACATCAACATTTTTTTTGCTTGCCGTTTGCAGTCGTCCTTCTTTGGGGTGCTCCTTGTGTGCCACTTTTTTTTATAATGTAAATGTAATCCTTACTGCTACTCTATACAACTGTTGATTTTTATGCCCATGTTTGGTGGTTTGTTTGCTCCCTTTTGCTTATTCTTCACTGGTTTTCCTACTTCGTCTACATCGTTGTTGTTGTTCTTGTTGTGGCTGTAAGTATGGGCACAGTTCTTGCCTTTTGTGGTTTGTAGTGCGAAATCTGGGTTAAGTATCGTTTAAATTGTGTACTGCCATAGAGATTCCGAAATGAGAAAGAGGACATGGCGTTGAAATGGGGAATAGTGGCCGGTGTCGCACAGTGCCTCCAGCGACAGAAAAACTGTTAAAAACGTTCGTTTGGCAGGACCTTTTTCAAAGTTCTCTATTACTTTTAGAAATTAAAAAAGTCCTTGTTCCAAGGAAATTCTCAGGAATTTTATATTTGACACTCACTTGCAGTTGGCTCTACCCTAATGTGAGAAATTTCATCCGAAACATTTACCAAGATAGAGACGGACATGAGCCACTGCGTAGGAGTAAAAGAAACAAGCTTAAAAGTGTAACACACCCTCTTTAGGTCCTAAGGTGATTAGACTATACTTTCGATGCTGTTAATATAACTATAGGGGAAAGGTAAATATTTCCTGGTTCATGGCAACATTTCCGGAATTTTAAATTTGACACTCACTTGATGTTTGGGAAGCCTACATAAGAAAGTTGGTAAATAAAAATAAACAAAGTTCAGCTAGTCTGTAGATAAATATACTCAACAAAGAAACAAATAGGCATAAAAGGTCAATTAATCGTATTTGAAAATTGGCTTAAAAAGAAAAGAACTCCGCCATAGCCTCGGCCTCTGCGCAAGACGTTTAGGTTTAGAAGTGTAACGCACCGAAAAAAGCTCTTAAGATCCAATGACTTTTAAGTTTATTGAAGATAAGTATTTGAAATAATTATAGTTAATGTTAACTTGAAAGAATGTGAAGGGGTGTAATTGAAAATGGTGACCAGACAGTAGTGATAGTTAATTTAATTAGCTGTCAAAGTTACCGATGCTATGCAGTTGTGAGAGCTTTCTGTAAGGTTTGCCAAATCATAATATGTCCTATATGTGACAGCGCATAGAGAAAGGGACCTAAGGGCAAAAAAATCAATTTTCATTTTTTTCTTTTTTTTTGATGTGGACAACATCTGAGCATCGAATGAGAAAGGTCCCATGCCCCAAAAGTGTTCCCTCCCAGAGATATGCGAAAGTGAAGTCGACGATTCTAAGCGCAAATAGAAAGGGAACTAATCTTTAAAATTGCTCTCCTGAACAAAACTGGTTTTCAACCTTAGGTCCCTTTCTATTTTGCTCGTCACATATGTAAATATACAACGTTAATTTGTAAATATACTTAAAAGGAAAATATTTAAAGTATATTTACAAAGACATAGCAAATTTAGTTGTATCCGAATCCTCCAGCTAAATAAGACAACAAACAAAAGAAATGCTCTTCTGTTTAATTTTCTTTTTGACTCTTACGTGTTTTTTTTAGCGGTTAGAGCTCGATATGTGTGTCTGAGCTGTATCCAATGTAACGTGCGCCACATTTTTATCATGATGGATGTAATATGCGGCTTCTATAATTTGAATACCGCCCTTGCTTTGTTCAAAAAACGCACTTGAGCTAAGTTTCATCAAGATTGGATGAAAGATTTGGCTTCTAGAGCTAAAGAACATAAATCGGATGAATATACGTGTAGGAGATATATTTAAATCATAAACATTTCCTTCAATTTCAATAATGTCCTTCCCTGGCTTAAAAAATAGCGTATGCCAAATTTCATCAAGACTGGAGTTCACATGTGACACAGAGAACTAAAAAACCTAAACTCGGACTAACATAGATGTAGGATATACTTAGTAGGCACATAAATATTGTTACAACATTGAACACACCCATTTCAATAGTACAACTGAACATACCCCGTTAATGTCACATGGGTTTTGAAAGCTAACCTCAATAGCGTTAGTCTGTAATCAAGTGTGAAATGAAAAAATCGGTATTTTCAAAACGCTCCAGCCACTAGGGATTAGCCGCATGTTTGTCTACCGATGCATAAAACTGTTTGAGGAGACTGGAGATGTAAAAGACCGCCACCGGTCGGGCCGCCCACGCTCTGTTCGAACACCGCATGTCATTAAAGCCGTTAAACCAAGAATTCACAGAAATCCGCTCCGAAAACAGAAAAGCATGGCCCGTGAGATGAATATCACGCAAAAGTCCATGAGTCGAAACATTAAAAAAGACTTGGGATTGGGGCTTTCAAACGATGTACCGGACATTTATTGATTGCAGCATTAAAAAAAATCGGATTGAAAAATGCAAACGTCTCCTTTTTTCACCGATAAAAAAATTTTTACCGTTCAGGAAAAATTTAACAAGCGAAATGATAGAGTGTATAGGCGGTCATCTACGGAAGCATCTGAACTGATCTCAAGGGTGGAAAAGGGTCATCACCCAGCTTCAGTCATGGTTTGGTGAGGTGTCTCTTACGATGGGGTCACTGACCTGCATTTCTGCATACAAGGAGTCAAAACATCGGCCAAAGTTTACCAAGAAACCGTTTTGGAAGCAGTTGTGAAGCCTCTTAACAATTCCCTGTTCCCCTGCCATAGATTTTCCAGCAGGATTCTGCGCCGTCCCATAAGGCTAAAACGTCCCAGGCCTGGCTCCGAAACAATTTGCCAGCGTTCATTTCCTCTAAAGAATGGCCCTCAGGCAGTTCAGATTTGAACCCATTGGATTACAAATTGTGGACGGCTTTAGAGGACAAGGTTTGTCACAAAAGATATCCCAACATTGGATCTCTTAAGACTGCTTTGGTTCGAGCTGTGGCCTATTTTCCAATGGACGAGGTTCGTGCAGCTATTGATGATTGGCCAGTGCGACTTAAAGGTAAAAGGCGGACATTTCGAATAAGTAGATTCTTTTTGGATACAATATACATCCATAAATATATTAAATATTTGGTCCAAAAACATTCAGTACTTTTTATTTTACAGCAAAAATCGTGTGTAACAGTATTTATGTCCCTACTAAGTATTTAAATCTTTAATATTTCCTTCAATTTCAATAATGTCCTTCCCTGGCTAAAAAAATAGCGTATGCCAAATTTCATCAAGGCTGGAGTTCATATGTGACACAGAGAACTAATAAACCTAAACTTGGATGAACATAAAGGTAGGATCTATATTTTAATCAGAACCGATTTCCTCCCCTTACAGTCATTTTCGTCCTGGCTCCAAAGAAATGTGTTGGGAAGAATATGGCTTCTAGAACTAAAAACATAAAACTCACTTATTCGAAATGTCCACCTTTTGCCTTTACACAAGCCTTAAGTCGCACTGGCCATTCGTCAATAGCTGCACGAACCTCGCCCATTGGAAAATTGGCCACAGCTCAAACCAACTCAGTCTTAAGAGATTCAATGTTGGGGTATCTTTTGTGACAAACCTTGTCCTCTAAAACCGTCCACAATTTGTAATCCAATGGGTTCAAATCTGGACTGCCTGAGGGCTATTCTTCAGAGGAAGTGAACGCTGGCAAATTGTTTCGAAGCCAGGCCTGGGACGTTTTAGCCTTATGGGCTGGTGCCAGTCCTGCTGAAAAGTATATGGCTGGTATATTCGATACAGCTTTCAAAACGGTTCCATGGTAAACTTTGGCCGATGTTTTGTGTTCTTGTTCGCAGAAATGCAGGTCAGTGACCCCATCGTAAGAGACTCCCCACCAAACCATGACTGAAGCTGGGTGATGACCCTTTTCCACCCTTGGGATCAGTTTAGATGCTTCCTTAGATGACTGCGCATACACTCTATCATTTTGCTTGTTAAATTTTTTTGGACGGTAAACATTTTTTCATCGGTGAACAAAATTTTTCTGTGCAAGTTATCAGCGTGTTTCACCAAAAGACGTTTGCATTTTTCAATTAATTTTTGTTTAAAGCTGCAGTCAATAAATGTCCGGTACGTCGTTTAAAAGCCCCAAGTCCCTAGTCTTTTTTAATAATTCGACTCATGGACTTCTGCGTGATATTAATCTCACAGACCATGATTTTATGTTTTCGGAGCGGATTTCTGTGAATTCTTGTTTTAACGGCTTTGATGACATGCGGTGTTCGAACGGAGCTTGAGCGGCCCGACCGGTGGCGGTCTTGTACATCTCCAGTCTCCTCAGACAGTTTTATGCATCGGTAGACGATGCATAAGGCTAATCCCTAGTGGCCGGAGCGTTTTGAAAATAACGCTTTCTTCATTTCACACTTGAAAAGCGCTATTACAGCGATACGGTTCTCATTATCTGACCACTCCATGATGAAAGTTGAAATAATTTTAAAATCCCGTTACAGACTAACGCTATTTAGGTCAGCTTTCAAAACTCATAAGACATTAACGGTTCACTTCTACTATTGAAATGGGTGTGTTCAATGTTGTAACAGTATTGATGTCCCTACTAAGTAAGTATAGAGGAGCTAAATCTTTACCGATGTTCCGCAATTTTAATAGTGTCCGTCCTTGGTCCAAAAATCTGACTTGTGCCAAATTTTATTTTCGGCATACTTAAAGATGGGTCACTTTTGTGTGAAGCACAAGGAGCCATCTACACTAATCTTTGGTGAAATAAGACCATATCGGTGCATGTTCTTAAAAGGCCCTCGTGCCATAGCCTTACACAAAGGTCAATTCCGAGGTGAGGTCCTGTCGCGTTTATAGCTCAAATTTAACATAGCGCGTTATTAGCGACTTATTGTCATTCTTATTGAAGCTCTACCATATTAGGCCCTCATTATATAGGTGGTACCTTTGTTTAACTATGACGTAAAGCAGCCTACCAAAACCAAACGTAGCATATTTTGAACATTTTTGACGATCGATAGTGGTTATACAGAACTCCTAAAACTCGGTGACTAACTTCTTGTGTGGAAAAAGATGTCACCTCTTTACATATCTGACCCATTTCCAATACTCACAAAGAACAGATTGGTTGCCACAACCGATTTTGCCAACCGAATGATTGATTGCATGTTGCAGGAACTATACATCTGTACAACGGCATGTTGATGTGTGCACTGCAATTTTCAGTCAATAGATCTGACAATATCAGCAAAAGGTATCGAAAACTCCAAAAACAATGTTTGGATTTAATATGCTTTATGTCAAAAAAAAATCGATCTACGAGGGCGACCGCAAAACTAACTGGCCTGGCACATTTTCTGATTTACTAGCAACTTTTTTTTTGTTTTTTAGAAGCAATCTTTTATAAGCCATCTGTCTAAGTTTCCGAAATATTTAATGATTATTTTCTTTGTTACAGGTGATTGAAGTAAACAAGTTTTATAATTTTTGATAAATGGGAAAATAAGGAGTTTCGTGCGGTAATTAAACACTTTTAAATGAAAGGTTATACGCCACAATTAATCAAAGATGAATTGGATTCTGTTCATGGTGATAATGCACCATCATACTCCACCGTGCAATCCTGGGTTCAACAATTTAAAATGGGTCGTTCAAGTACGAAAGATGAACAACGCTCTGGAACACCGAAAACTGCTACTACTATTGAAAGCATTAGAAAAATATTTAATGAAGCGACTAAAGATAGACGAATAAAGCTCAGAGAACTTGCTGATATTGTTAAAATACACGAAAAACAAGTTTGGAGTATTTTACATGATGAACTCCACATGAAAAAGCTATCCGCAAGAACGCTGCCGCGTTAGTTGACTTTGCCCCAAAAAATCGTGCGTTGGACCAATTCCGAGGAGCTTTTAGCGATTTATCAGCATAATCCAATAGAGTTCTTGCGCCGATTCATAACTATTGATGAAACATGGATCCATCACTACATCCCAGAATGCAAAGAACAGTCAAAACAATGGATAGAAGCTGGTAAAAGTGGTCCCAAGAAGGCGAAAACTGTTAAGTCAGCAGAAAAGGTAATGGCCACAGTATTTTGGGATGCAAGGGGTATAATATTTATTGATTATCTTGAGAAAACTATAAATAGTGAATAATATTGTACATTATTGGATCGGTTGAGTGAAAAAATCATGATAAAACGACCGCATTTAGAAAAAAAGTTATTTTTCATCAAGATAATGCTCCTTCACACACTGCATTTTTAACTCAACAAAAACTGGCCGAATTACGATTTGAAATTGCTCCGTATCCACCATATAGTCCAGATTTAGCTCCTTCTGATTATTTCTTGTTTCCAAATTTAAAAAAAATTTCTCGGTGGCAAAAAAGTTTCGTCCAATAGCGAGGTTTTTGCTGAAACTGAGGCATATTTTGAAGGTCTTGAAAAATCTTATTTTTCGGATGGAATTAAAAAACTTGAAAAACGTTTGATGAAGTGTATTGAGTTGGAAGGAGATTATGTTGAAAAATAAATAATAATAATTCCAAAAAAAACGGTTCTTTTTATGTTAGGCCAGTTACTTTTGCGGTCGCCCTCGTAAATAGCTTTATGTTGCACTTGTAATTTAAGAGTCAAAAATCTGTTTGCCTTTATGCTAAAGCATGTACTCTTAAACATGAAGACATGGCGTTTTGTCAACGTAAAAGTGGATAAAATAAAAAATGTTTTTATGTTGAATTTTTTGTTTAAAATTAAATATTTCAAGATTTTGAGTTACCACTATTTTGCAGAACAACTGCATTAGGTTTTTAAAAATTGAACAGGAATGAAACCGGCTCAAGACCTCTTGCTTCTACGAGGGCGGCTCGGAAAGTTCTTAGCCTATCAATGAAAGAGAATAGTTAGTTTTTCAAAAATATTTTTATTTTTCAATATAATCTCCTGAAACTTCAATACACTCAGTCCAACGCTTATCTAGCAATTCTATCCCTTGATTAAAATAGTTTTCCTCAAGGTCTTCAAAATAGTGGTTTACAACTGTAAATGCATCTTCATTTGAGGTAAAACGCTTGCCAGCAAGGATTTTTTTTAGATTTGGGAACAGGTTAAAGTCACTGGGAGCTAAATCAGGAGAATAAGGTGGGTGGTCAAGAAACTCGTACTTTAATTCGTTGAATTTAGCCATTGTTAAAACACTCTTGTGCGCTGGTGCGTTGTCTTGATGAATAATTATTTTTTTGTGTTGTAAGCCAGGACGTTTTTCTCGAATTTGTACATTTAATTGATCTAAAAGGTTGCAATAGTACTCTGAATTTATGGTTTTACCCTTTTGCAGATAGTCAATCAATAAAATACCTTTGAAGTCCCCAAAAAACCGTTGCCATAACCTTACCAGCCGATTGAATTGTTTTTGCCTTCTTTGGGGGCACTTCCTCCAGCTTCAGTCCATTGTTTGGATTGTGCTTTTGTCTCTGGAGTATAGTGGTGGATCCATGTCTCATCAACAGTTATGAAACAACGCTTAAAATCCATTGTATTTCGCTGAAAACTATCCAAACAAGCTTGAGAAATGTTCATTCTTATGCGTTTTTGGTCGACTGTTAACAAGTGCGGCACCCATCTTGCATTTGTAGTTCTTCATGCATAATTAAATGGACTCGATCATTTGAGATGCCCATGATATTAGCTATTTCACGCACTTTTATTCGTCGATCATTTAATACCATATCATGCACTTTGGCTACAATTTCTGTTGTTGTTGCTGGTTTTGGACGTCCACTACGTGATTCATCTTCAATGCTTGTACGACCACGTTTAAATTCAGCAACCCGATTTTTTACTGTTGCATATGAAGGAGCACTTTCACCTAACACATTCACTATATCATTGTGAATTTCTTGTCCCGATAAACCTTTTTTATGTAAATATTTAATGACACCACGCATTTCTAATTTTTCCATTGTAAAAAAATCGCGGGTGCGTCTTTTGTGAACACCTGTTTCTATATGAAGGAAATGCCAGATCGAAACAAAATTTAGCATGTGTTCATAGCAGAGATGGAAGTTTCCAAAACACTTAACCGCGCTTTTTGTGCTAGGCTAAGAAGTTTCCGAACCGCCCTCGTATATTTAAATAGAAGACAAGTTTTTAACAAAATGGCAAAGTGACATTGATTTTCGTGGCTGCACACTACTTTTATCATGATTTCGGGTCCGTGACAACCCTCTTCAGAAAGCCTTGCTGCAATTGTTGAAAGTAAAACCGAACTCTATAAGGCCAGGCTCTCCACAAACGAATGAGAACTATTGTTGTAAACCTTACTTTTCAAGTTTTCTTCACGTGTTTAAAAATTGTTTGTTATCATCAACATTAATTATATATATATTAATTAATTTTCTGCACAGCTATTGGTTGCCACAACTAACAGTGCTAGCATGAGGCGTGCCATCTTTTTTTCTGATGGTCATTCGCATCTGAGTATTCTTTTTTTTAATCACTATTTTTCCCATAATCGTATGATTAGTATTCAAATTATTATGCGAATACCAAAAGTGGGCGGAATGTTGCATTAGCACTGGAGATATTTCAATAGGGTGTGTCATCCACTCTTTTTGTGCATGTGTATAAAGAAGTTATAGATATATAATGAAGTTCATAGTTTCAGCAAATATTACGCATTGTGTAACAAGTAATGTTAGTTCTAATCTGAACTGAAACAGTGCTATTTGTGTGACACTCTAAGGGGCGTGGCTAGGGATGCAATTATTTAACACCAAGTTGACCTTATAATTGTGAATTTAGGTATTGATTTTGCGCAAGATAGTATGAGTAGATGTTTTAAAAATAAAATATTGAGCGGAATGGTGCATTTGGGAGGTACCAGAATGGGGCGTGTCAACCTCTTTTTTGATACGCAGGTACAAAGCCGTTATAAAAATATTGCGGTGTTTACAGTTATAGCGAATTTCAAGCACTGACGTTGACAAGTTATGTGGGTTCTAATCTGAACTGAAAAAATGCCATTTGTGTCGGAGGTACCAGAAGGGGCGTGGCTAGGAACCCAATTCTTTGTTACAAGTTAAGCTTATAAGCTGTTCTTAAATATTGATTGTGGGTTAGAACGTATGAGTAGCATAAAAATATATTTAAAGAATAAATAAGTTGGCGAAAGGGAACATTTGTATGGGAGGTACTAGATGGGGCGTGTCAACCTCTTTTTTTTGATACGCAGGTACAAAGCCGTTTTTAAATTATTACGGTGTTCACAGTAAAAGCAAATTTCCCGAACTGACTGAAAAGTTATGTGGGTTCTAATCTGTACAAAACAAAAGTCTTTGCGTGGGGTTACCAGAAGGGGCGTGGCTAGGAATCCAATTATCTGGCACCAAGTTTAGCTTAAAACCCTTCTGTTAATTACCGATTTCCGGTAAGATACTACGCATAGGATTTATTTCAAGAATGCCAAAAGTAGGCGTAATCGTATATTTGTGTCGGAGGTACTAGAAGGGATGTGACAATATGGCCCATTCTGAACCGCATAGGCAGTTTTGGAAAAATGTTACGACGTGCAATATTTAAAAACAATGGCTAGCTCCTTTCTAACTTCTTCAAACTAGTCACACATACGAACATAGCAGAAATTAGTGAAAAAGTCATGAATCGGTTTCGGTCCAAATATATGTAGGGTCTAAAAGGATTTTTTCGAGGAGGTTCACTTTGTGTCCGTGCCAAATGATATGTACCCTCTAACCCAGTATTGTGAGGGTTTAAAAGACCCTTTATGTCTAACCCTTTTATTTCACCAGAAGCCACTGTCTGTTGTGCATGCAAATTTGTGAGTGTGTGTGTAATGGTTCGCCTGCATATGTGTGGTAACAGCAACAAAAAAAGAGGACCCCAAAGGCCTGGAAATATGCATTGCCAGCAAAAGTGTTTATGTGCGTATGTGTGCACTTACACTTTCTCTCTTTGTACGCCAGAGCATGGCAAGTTGTGGCTGCTTTTGTGCCTTGGCTTTCATTCGTTTCTACTTCAATTCTTAGTTTAAGTTCCTCTCTATGCCTTTATTGGGAAGGTCCTTTTGTTGTTTAAGTGTGCGATAGAAGTCTATTCAAGTGTGCGTATGTGGCCTCACTTTCTTAGTTGCTTCTCTATGTGTTTATGTATGTGTGTGTTTGTTTGCATTTCACATGTAAATTTCAAATCATTTGTTATTGTTGTGGTTGGAAATCCAAGCAACGATCTTCTTTTTTTCTTTCGTCCGCATTGAGATGTTTCCTTTCTATACATGGATCCATTAGAGTGTAAGTTTGCGTTTCGAAAAGGGATATAGGCTATTTGTCGGTCTAAAATGAGATTTAATTTTAATTCAGTAAAACGAAATAATTCTTGTTGAAGGTTGTCGTCGTTAGCCTTTCCATCAATGGTTTGTTCTCTGGCATGCTGGGTAGGAATATTTTGTTTTGTTAGCAAATAAATAATGATGTTGTATTATTGGATAATGAAGCTGATGCAAAAAGATTTTACCTAAGAAGGACAAGGACTCATTTTAATATACATCGAAAGGATTTACACAGAAACTACAATCGCTGCTTCCTTTTTATAGCATTGTGGGCATCGAGCCGTAGGGATATTTGTTACCAAATAATTACTATTCTGTTTAAGAAAGAGAGCATCGTAGCAAATGATGAATCATATATATCATTATTTCTTTAAAATTCGAATATTAGTCGAAAAATTTATAAATTTGTTAGTCGTATAAGTTTTGGAAAAAACAGCTGTAATGTGCTAAAATTGTCTGAGAATTACCCATAGCTGGATTCGAGAAAAATAATGGAAATACATACATATTTTCCAAGTTCAGATATCTGATAATTCCGCTTTCGTTCCCAGCAGGAAGTGAATTAAATATTTCGGTTAATAAGCCACATAAATAACTGTTGAAACGTTAACTTGTTCTTTTTCGGTCTCTTGATTAAAACAAATTAAACAGGTTTTTTTTACCGCCCCTAAGTCCCTCGTGCATCGATATTTTTTCCCAAAATGCCAAAGTGGTCCGCTGCGCGTCTTATGCCAGAAGTGGTACAAAATGGCAAAAGTTTCGGGTCCGTGACGAACTTCATATTGGGAGAGGAAATTTTTAACTCTTTGAGACCAACTGTTAATAACACAGTGCAACACGAAAAAATATAACCACATATAAAAAAAGACCCGTGTCTCCCAGTTTTGCCCAAAGTCATGTACCTTTTTTTATGGCCCCCCCCCAACGCTGCAAAAAAGTGATCTTTTTGTAGGCTCATATCTTAGAAACCGTTTGGAATATTGATATACTCTCCTGGCGATATGTGGCACAAATAAGTTCCATGCTGCCATGGAAGGGCGCAGTTAAAATAGGAGAACATTGTTTCAGATTAAGATATGTTTCCCACAGATGTACGAGGGCGGACCGCAAAAGTAACTGGCCTAACATAAAAGAACCATTTTTTTTGAAATTATTATTATTTATTTTTCAACATAATCTCCTTCCAACTCAATACACTTCATCGAACGCTTTTCAAGTTTTTTAATTCGATCCGAAAAAATTAGATTTTTCAAGACCTTCAAAATATGCCTCAGTTTCAGCAATAACATCGCTTTTGGACGACAATTTTTTGCCACCTAGAAATTTTTTTAAATTTGGAAACAAGAAATAATCAGAAGGAGCTAAATCTGGAACTATATGGTGGATGCGGATCAATTTCAAATCGTAATTCGGCCAGTTTTTGTTGAGTTAAAAATGCAGTGTGTGAAAGGAGCATTATCTTGATAAAAAAGAACTTTTTTTTTTCTAAATGCGGTCGTTTTATCTTGATTTCTTCACTCAAACCGATCCAATATTGCACAATAATATTCACTATTTATAGTTTTTCCTTTCTCAGATAATCAATAAATATTATACCCCTTGCATCCCAAAATACTGTGGCCATTACCTTTTTAATAAATATTATAACCCCTTGCATCCCAAAATACTGTAGGCCATTACCTTTTCTGCTGACTTAACACTTTTCGCCTTCTTGGGACCACTTTTTACCAGCTTCTATCCATTGTTTTGACTGCTCTTTGCATTCTGGGATGTAATGATGGATCTATGTTTCATCAACAGTTATGAATCGGCGCAAGAACTCTATTGGATTTCGCTGATAAATCGCTAAAAGCTCCTCGGAATTGGACGATTTTTTGGGGCAAAGTCAACAAACGCGGCACATATCCTGCGGATAGCTTTTTCATGTGGAGTTCATCATGTAAAATACTCCACAACTTGTTTTTCGTGTATTTTAACAATATCAGCAAGTTCTCTGAGCTTTATTCGTCTATCTTTAGTCACTTCTTTAAATATTTTTCTAATGTTTTCAATAGCAGTAGCAGTTATCGATTTTCCATAGCGTTGTTCATCTTCCGTACTTGAACGACCCATTTTAAATTGTTGAACCCAGGAATTCACGGTGGAGTATGATGGTGCATTATCACCATGAACAGAATCCAATTCATCTTTGATTAATTGTGGCGTATAACCTTTCATATAAAAGTGTTTAATTACCGCACGAAACTCTTTATTTTCATTTTTCAAAATTATAAAACTTGTTTATTTCAATCACCTGTAACAAAGAAAATAATCATTAAATATTTCGGAAATTTTGACAGATGGCTTATAAAAGATTGCTTTTAAAAAACAAAACAAAAAGTTGCTAGTAAAACAGAAAATGTGCCAGTTAGTTTTGCGGTCGCCCTCGTATATGTTTAACTGCTTTTACCCTTGTGCATTGAAATTTTCTCACAAATTTAAATATGACATTCGTTTAAAATCTGGGTTCATTTAGAGCCAGGGTGGTCCAAAAGCCTTTTTTAGTTGGCTTTTCGGAACATCCACGTCACGCCTGAACAAAGCTTTTTTTATACCCGCACCACATAGTGGTATGGGGTATAATGGCTTAGTGCTTGCGTTTGTAACACATCGAAGGAATCGAGTTAGAATACCGGGACCAGAGAGAAAGTCGCTCAGAATTACATTTTGAGTCGATCTAGCCATGTCTGTCTGGCTGGCTGGGCGGCTGGCTGGCTGGCTGGCTGGCTGGGCTGGCTGGTCGGCTGGCTGGCTGGCTGGCTGGATGTAAAGATGTCCATCTATTCTTGTAATCAAAGTACAGGTCGCATTTATGCACCGATCTTGATGAAACTTGGCATGTGGTAATATATTGGGACACGGACGGACGCTATTGAATTTGGTCCTAATCGGAGCACTTTCTGATAGACCCCCCATACAAAGGAACTCCCGGATTTGGTCCAAATCCAG
This sequence comes from Hydrotaea diabolus, assembly GCA_963513945.1. Taxonomy (NCBI): domain Eukaryota; kingdom Metazoa; phylum Arthropoda; class Insecta; order Diptera; family Muscidae; genus Hydrotaea; species Hydrotaea diabolus. Next base: position 125,912,682 of record OY740720.1, read on the forward strand.
TTGATGTCGCGTGTATTGGACAACAAATTAAAAAAATATGCCATTCGATGTAGAACTGACCACAAAATGTAAAAAAAATAGTTGGACCCGCCTCTCGGACCTACGGGGCCTTCAGAACCCAAAAAATGGACTCATGATTTTAAATATAAGTGTGACCCCTTAAATGAAAGGAAATTATCTTACAATTACAATACAGAAAAAAATTCGACCTGCTTGGGCCCCAGGGTCTATTAGGAGGGTCCAAAAGTTTCGGTTTACCCGGATTTTAGTGTGACCCCTCAAATGACAGGGAATTGCCTCAGGACTTTAAATATGTCAAGCCAAATGATTTATCTCGTCCGTGGGAGGGCACAGGGTCCGAAAACAAGGTATGAAAATGTTGACCAACTATAATTGTTATACCCTCACCACATAGTGGTATGGGGTATAAAGGCTTAGTGCTTGCGTGATAGATACAGATAGAAATAGCGACGAGTGCTTTCGATTAACAGGAGACTTAATCACATTTATAGTGGTGCGGGCATCATAGAGTCGGCCACGCCCGCCTATAGCACTTACTTACTTGTTTATTATTATTATAAGTATACCCTCACCAACTGGTTTATATCATTTGGTGCTGACAAAATGTGCAACGCATCAGAAAGAAAAAACATTTTAGACCCTACATAAGTTTTGATCAAATACGTTTCATGACTTTTTAAGTCATTTAAACCATGTTCGTCTGTCAGTCTGTCCCTGTGTGGCTGGTTCCACCATAACTCGCGAAGTTAGGAGTGAGCAAACGTAAAATTTCAGAATATTTCTTCAAAACTGCCATATTGTCACACCACTACTTCCTACGCCTACTTTTCGTATTCTTGATATATCTGAATCCTATTCTTACGACGTAAACTAAAATCAATACTTAAGAACAGAGTTATAAGCTAAACCTTAATGACAGAAAATTGGATTCTTAGCCAAGCCGCTTCTGGTATCTGCTACAGAAATGAATTTTGTTCAGTGCAGGTTAGAATTTACAAACCTGTCAGCCAGTGAGCGAAAATATATCTTTATAACGGCTTTGTACTTGCATGACAGAAATACGGGCGTGTGAAGCCCTTCCCATTCTGGTACCTCCTCCTTTTTCATTCTTCAATTATCTTTTATATTACTCATACGATCTAACCCAAAATCAATACTGAAGACGAAAATTATGCGGTTAACTTGATGTAAAATAATTTGATTTTTAGCCCCGCCCCTTCTGGTACCTCCCACACAAAAAGCACCATTTCAGTGTACATTAGTACCCATATAATTCGCTTAAATTGTAAACTACATTTAAGTTTTATAACTGTTAAATTCTGTTCCCCATTCTGGTGTCTCCAGGGCAAATGCAACATTTCGCCCACTTCTATTAATCGCTTAATACAGGGTGTCCTGCGGGAAGGTATACTACTTTGTTTGTTTATAATTTTTGATTTAATGAAAGAGAATGGATCTTATATTGATAAATGTTTTATTTAATGTCGGCAATTATGTATGGAATACAATATCAGATAAATGTCCGCGAGGCCTTTTGAGCACATTTTTCATTACATTCTCACACATTTCACGCGGTATTTCAATAATTTCATCACGAATATTTTGTTTTTGTTGCTCTAGCGTTTCTGGTTTATTTGCATAAACCTTGATTTTCTGATATCCAGACAAGAGTCCGGAGCAGTCAAATCAGGCGGCCGTGGAGTCCAATTAACATCACCATTTCTTAAAATAAATTGTTGGGAGAAAAAGGTCTCACAGTAATTCCATTGTAATCCTGGCTGTATGCGATGTGGCGCCGTCTTGTTGATACCACATGTTAATCAAGCCCAAAGCATGCAGTTCTATTGTTAAAAAGTTTTCAATCATATCACGATATCGCTTCCCATTGATAGTAACCTAACGGCCCTTTTATTTTCATAGCAGTAAGGTCCAATAAATCCTCCTGACGAAATTGCATACCAGACTGACACTTTTAATGGATGCAAAATTGACTGATGAATAATTTGAGGGGTTTCCTTTGCCCAGAACCGACTATTCTGTTCATTCGCATATCCATTCTTATGAAAATGCGCCTTGTCACACATTATGATTTTTTCATGAAAATCGGGGTTGTCATGGGCTATTGGCATATGTACGGCGGCGTAAATGGTCTTTTGGAAGAAGCTCTTGTGTCATCTGAATCTTAAAGGGAAACAAATGCAAATCCTTGTGCAAAATTGTGGCCAAAGTTGTTCTTAGAGCACGGCGTCGAATTGAGGTTGATGGATTGTTTTGAACACTTTCTTGAGCAGCAGTAATGTTTTCAGCCGATCTTGCAGTACGTTGTGGTCCATGCTTGGGCCTATCTGCTACAGACCCTCTTTCTTCGAATTCATTCACTACATGATAAATAGTGCGTTTTGTTGCCACGTTGTTTCTTCCAAAAATTTCACGTAACTTTCTCATCGTCACAGTAATCGATGATTGATTTTGATAAAATGTTTTAACGATTAAAACACGTTGGTTTATAGAATATTTTTCCATAATAAATTTGCCACGTCTCTACTGCACGACTGCCAAATATGAATTGTCAAGAGTAGTGTTTTCCAAAATGGCGGCAAAACAAAGTAGTATAGCTTTCCGGCGGACACCCAGAGGTTTTAATACTATTTATAAAATTCTGGCGAAAATTTGGAGCCTTAGCCAAGGGGTATGGCTAAGGCTTCAAATTTTCGCCAACTAGTTGCTACATTCTTATTTTGCTCAATCCGCACTCACAGTACTATGCATAAATTTATCTTGAATTTAGTTTCCTGCAATAAACTTATTTCACCTTTGTATGCACATAAGAAAAAGGTGGATGCCAGACCCCATTCATGTACCTTCCGCTCAATCGACCGTTAAGTTGATTTCAATAAAATTGTTACTTTTCAGGCAGTGGAGAACAAAAGCAAGGGCAATTTAAATTCCATATTGTGGAGAGGGTCGAATTAACCCACTGAAACGTTGTTTTTGTTTTAAAGTAGTAAATATTGATACAATATTTAACTGAATGCCCTAGTCCATTAAGGCTTTATTGAGCAGAATTGCACATAAATGGGTCTTGTTGACCTCCAGTAGACGTTGCCTTCAGGAGGCGTGCTCATAGTGAACCAAGCAAAATGTGAACATGAACTGTTTTACACGCAGAAAAAAAAGTATGGTTGTGATGACAATATTCGAAGAGGATACAACAATATTATGGTTCTCACAACAATAGTATGATTCAAATACAACCATACTATGGTCCTCACAACAATAGTATGATTCGCACATAATCATACTATGATCTCCACAACCATAGTATGATTCACGCTTAACCATACTATGATCTCCACAACCATAGTATGGTCCTCACAACCATAGTATGATTCACACGTAACCATGTTATGATCCCTACAACCACAATATGATCACACTCAATTAAACTATGATCCCCAATATTATTTATAAGAAGTTGTTTGAGTTGTCGACAATAGATTTGATCCCCAATATTATTCATTAACATTGGTTTAAGTTGTCAACAATAGATTTGTATTATGAAAATTATCAAAAATACATTAAATTCAAAATAATAGGAGTGATTTATTTCACAGTAGAAAAAATAAGTTTAAATAAACGTAAGCGTTTTTATTAAAAATATTTCCGCTAAACAAAGCCAACAATAACATTGTTCTAAAAAGCACATTTAAATGAAGATAAATTACAATCATACAGTATGATTGCCGTAATCATATCATTGTTAACATAAAACGCAAAACACAATACTTTTGTCGCACTAACCATATTTATATTGTTGCTATAACCATATTTTCATTTTTAAATTTGGCAATAATACTATTGTTACATTTCAACAATATTAAATTGCAGCAATTATACTATTGTCAAAAATAAATTCAGTTAACAATGCTATGGTTGCGACGAACATACTTTTGTTGTGGAGAACATATTATTTTTTCCGTGACCATGTAGTAACCATGTTTTTTCTCTGCGTGTAATTTGTCGTTTTTAGAGCTCGATGGTTATAGGCTTAAAGGCTTCATGATGTCTAAATTTCCCCGTATATTCATAAATGCTACGACTAAATACGAGTATCCTTATTTGTTGTTTTTTCCTTTCCTACTTTTGTTGATAATTTTCAGATGATTTCCGCAATAATTAAGGTTGCAGAAGATGCCCCCCCCCAAATTTTAGACCCAAAAAATGGAAAGAGTCGCTAAAATTGTTATCGTATTCAACTTCACTTCAAATTCTACTAAGTATATCCAATGTTGGCCAATAACCATTTAAATTTGCAACGTATTCCTTTCTATCCCGCATTTCTATGCCCTGAATTATGAGATAAATGAGTGTAATGAGTTTAATGTCAACCCAAGAACTCATTACTTAATTGTCCTATTTTCCTTCGTTTCCGTTTCCGCTCGTGTGATTTCACGTTGAAAGAAAAACACAAATTCACTCGCTCACACACACTCACGCATAATTACATTAATTCTCATAAATTATTCACACTCGCACTCAATTGAAAGCCGCCTTAAACTCAGCGACATTTAGTTGGTAACTTTTATCCGCTTCGCTGCCTATAAATAAATAAATGACACTTTTCAAATCCTTCAATTGGAAGTAGGCAACTGCCGCAAACGTATGTATGCGTGAACGAACAACTTCAGGCTGTGCATCCTGTCACAGATACTAGCTCACACGCACACACACGCACACACGTGGAAGCTTTAAGGCATAATATTCGGTTTAGCACGGCAGAATATGTATCTTAGGTCGTATGCATTTTATATGGTAAACAAAGCATCTGAAATTCAAAAGGTTCAGTTTTATTTTCAGTTTAGTGCCAAGAAAAATGTGTCACTGGCCACACTAATCACTCATGTCGGTGGTACGAGAGCTGCTATATATATTAATGGCCTAATAATAAAAATGGTAATATTTATCATCAAAAATGGTTTTATTGTTTTTCAAAGTATTCTCCAGCATGATTTATACACTTTTGCATGAGCTCAAACCAATTGTCGAAACACTTTTTCCACTCCGATTAAGACACCTCCAAAACATGGTTTTTGACGCTTCAACAGCATCTTCTGGGGACGAAAATCGTTGACCACCCTTTTTTGCCTTGATGTGCGGGAATAAGAATATGTCATTGAGTGCCAAGTCAGGGCTGTACGGCAGATGACCCATCAATTCGAAGTTTTGGTCGGTCAAAAAGGCGCGTGTTTGAGCCGATGTGTGAGAGCTTGCATTGTCATGGTGCACAATGATTCGTCTACTCTTGTTCGCTTTTCGAATTTCTCCGAAGACTTCAGGCAAACAAATTGTGGTGTACCACTCAGAATTGACCGTCCTACGTTGCTCAAGCGGAACGGTCGCCACATGAACAGTTTTGCCGAAGAAACAGGCGACCATTTGCTTCGAAGTGCTTCTTTCACGAACAACTTTCGTTGGATTTGGCTCGTCTTCGAAGACCCACACGGTCGTTTGCTGTTTTGTTTCAGGATCATACGCATAGATCCATGATTCGTCACCTGTGATGATCTTATAAACGTCTTTTGAAGCACTGCGATCGTATTTTTTCAAAATTTCTTTGCACCAATCGACACGAGCCTTTTTTTGAGCGATTGTCGAATTTTAAGGGATCCAACGAAAACAAACAAACCTTTTTTACGTCCAGGGGCTAATCACGGCATTCGACGACGAATGCAAATTCGAATAGAAAAATATTTCGATACGTTTAAATGTTTGGATCATGGCATTCGATCGTAATGTTTTATCGCATACTACTTTTTTTTGCAATGCTGCAAAACAAAGACTTTCAACTCAAAAGATGTGTCGTTGGCTGATTCGAGCACGACGTGGGACTGTTAAAAAATTAAATAGATAATAAGAAACATTTTACGCATTATTGCAATGCAAAAATGTAACGATTAATTATTTTATTGTAGTTAATTTATTATTTTATAACAATTCATGGTGTTTTTACGTAATTTTTGTCGAAACCACTACTGTGATAACACAAATTGAGTTTCCTAAAAGGCCGATGAAACATCTTTCTTTGTTGATTCTCTTTGCGGCAAGCATACGAGTATGATGACAAGCAGAGAAAAGCAGAAAAACAAAACAACAAGCGATTGTTGGTTTGGTGCAAGTGAATATTTTAATAAATCTGATAAAAAATATAGAAAGTAATTAGTTATAAATGGATCCAATGCTATTTTTTTACTCATCATCGTCGGATTCGGAGGAGGATTGCAATGTAAACGTAATTAGAAGAAATATTCGAATTTGGTCTGGAAAACGTTTTTTCATTATCTTTGTCCCTAAAAATAATAAAAAAGACGATTATTTTTACGTTATTTCACAAAATATAGAAAAATACCTACATTTCTTTTGTTTTACTCTGTTGTTTTGTTTGGCGTCATTAAAAATGGTAGTGTTTGGTTTTTTTCGAAGACGGTTGTGCTATCGAATTCAACTTCGGGTAGTTGCAATTCGATAACGATTGCCGTGATCCAAATTAATTGCGTTTCGAAGTAAATTTGGTCGTTAACGAATGCGGTGATTAGCCCCCAGGTGTTCATGCAATATCAAATGTATGCTGGTGGAAGAAAAGACCAAGGATGCCTCTATCTCAGGGCATGTCACATGACGATCTTGCATTATCAGTTGACGAATGGCACAACGGCCGTTTTTGGACGACCTTCGTCTTTGAACGAGCTTCGGCCACGATTGAAATCATTAAGCCAGTTTTTCACAGTGCTTTTTCATCGTGCACACTTGTCGTGATAATCCACGTCGAAAGTTAGAAAAAAAATCGCACGAAAATGTTCACGAGTTAATTTTTGTCAAATTGATTTTTTCAAGTCACTGTAAACAACACAAATGATGGTCGTACGTCAAAATGTTCTGAGTACGTTTAGGCTAAAAAATGTCAAACTTTCCAATGGAAATGTCAGAAGGCGCCAGGCAGCACTTAGTGTTGCCTTGGCCACAAATATATAGCAACCCCCGTATGATATATTCACAAATTGTTGTTATTGTAAGTACAGTTTACGTAGTATTGTAAGTCCTGTTCGTCTGTGGGAGATCTGCCTTGACATCCAAGTAAACGAAACGCACCATTTGAACTGGATGCGTCCACAGAGGCCTGGGCTCAGCTGAATGGGTCTGGCATAGCAATTGAAGCCGGACAGTTGTCGAGTACATCTTTTGATAGCTACAAGTGTCAAACTCTGCCGAGCGAAGTCGTTATCTAAATTTATTACTCGTTTGAACTCCAAATCTTTTATAACCTCGTACACATGAACATTTGCCAATATATCATCGGTGGGCGGACTTGTTAAATCGGTTCAGACCATTTCCTTATTCTGAATATTATGAAAATGAACAATAAAAATTAACTCTGTAATACGTATTTTTTTGTATACCTATACAGAAAACCGATAGGCTCTAATATTTAGCCTGTGAAATACTTTCACAAACACTTTCACGCAACCACACAGTAATCATATACATACGAGTACACACACATAAACTCTTGTGCGAAGAAGGCTTGTTCTGAATCTGAGTTCTGTCGTTGTAGTATTTGACACTTATTTTATGGATCTGCTCTCAAATGTCTAGGGGTATTTCGTGTCTAAGTTTTAATAAGGATATGCTGTGGTTGTGTACGAGTATATCTCTGAGGTTTTGGTTAAATTTTTGTGAGTAACGTATGTATACCTACATATGGGGCAAAATCAAAAATTTTTACATTCCTGATTTCAGTTTTTATACCCTACGCCACTCTAAGGAACAGGTAAGTAAGTTTCATGACAAATGTTTGTAACTACCAAAGTTGTTTGAGCTAGACCACCCATTACGGGTACCGATCGCCATCTGCGTATATCCTTTCTACACGCGGAGAAAAGCTATGGTTACTATATGGTCACGGCAACAATAGTATGTTCTCTGCAGTAAAAGTATGGTCGACGCAACCATAGTATTGTTTTTTTTTTATTTTTGACAATAGTATAATTGCGGTAATATTAATATTGTTGAAATGTAACAAAAGTATTGTTGCCAAATTTAAAAATAAAAATATGGTTGTAGCAACAATATAAATATGGTAGGTGGGACAAAAGTATTGTTTTCATGGGGTTTTTGTTAACAATAACATAATTACGGCAATCATACCGGCAAAACCTTATTTTTTAATTTGACAATGTTATTTTTACGATTCTTACGCAATAATAGTAATAAAATTATATTGTTCAAAAAAAAAAACTACGGATTAGTATAACTAAAATATTTTTAATAAATGATTTTTTTACTGTTAAATAAATCACTCCTATTGTTACATAACTTACTTAATAAAATTATTTATTGTTGAATAACAACGTATTCCAGTCATTACAAACAATTTTGTCGATCATAATATGGTTGTGCGTAAGTCATACTATGGTTGTGAGGATCATACTATGGTTGTAAGTTAAACAAACTATGGTTATGAGGATCATAATATGGTTGTGGGGATCATAGTATGGTTGAATGCGAATAATAATAAGTTTGTGGGGATCATAGTATTGTTGTGTTTGAATGATTCTATTGTTGTGAGGACCATATTATTGTTATGGGGATCATAGTATGGTTGTTTGTGAACCATACTATTGTTGTGATGATCATAATATTGTTGTGCCACAACCATATAATTAACAATAGTATGGTGCTCTTAGAATATTGTTACCCCAACCATACTTTTTTTCTGCGTGTACCACACTCTGGTTTAGGGGTATTATGAGTTTGTGCCGAGATTTATTATTTGTAACGCCCAGAAAACGTGTGATAGACCCATTATAAATTATTCCAATCAAGTCTTATTAGTTTCTTAGTCAGATTTGCCTTGACCGTCTGTCCGTTTGTCCATCTACTCTTTCAATTGAAGTCTAGGTCGCAAATATTAACCGATATCGATAAAACTTTCTAGATTATTTTGTTTTCGGCTAATGACGGTTGATATTAAAATCATTCCAAGTTCTTAATCATTTGGGGAGAACATCCCGCTTTGGGGTCTAAATGGTCTACAGTTGTAAATTTTATCAGATTTCAAAGAATTTTGGTTTCTGGCGTTATTTTGCATTAGGGAAAAATATTGCTAAAAATACTACTTTAAAAATAGATCAGATCGGTCCTAATCGTGATTTAGCCCCTATAATTTGGGGTTTAACCGACCACACACAGAGAAAAAGTTAATGAAAAATCGGATGGAACTGCAATGTTTTCGATTGCAATCACCAAATGTTTATAATCGTAATGGATATTCGGTTTAAAAAACCACAAGATGATAAATGTTATCATCGTAATGTCACAACTTATTGGTCCGTCACACCAATGAAAATGGTATTCAGTTGCCACAATTGGTGTTTGTTCCAACCAATAGTTTAGCAACCATTTTGTTGTAACCAATTGTTAGTGATAATAACTAAAACTTCATCATAACCAAAAATGGATTGTTTAATGGTGTTTTTTAGAAATAAAATAGTTCGATTAATCATGAGTCAAAATCATCTTTTCCACACGCAGAGAAAAAACATGCTTACTACATGGTCACGGCAATAATAATATGTTCTCCGCAATAAAAGTAAGTTCGTCGCAACCATAGCATTGTTATCTGAATTTAGTTTTGACAATAGCATTATTGCTGCAACATTAATATTGTTGAAATGTAACAATAGTATTATTGCCAAATTTAAAAATGATAATATACCAGCAATATAAATATAGTTGGTGTGACAAAAGTATTGTGTTTTGCGTTTTATGTTAAGAATAATATGATTACGGCAATCATACTGTTTGATTGTAGTTATTTTTCATTTAAATTTGCTTTTTAAGAACAAATGTTATTGGTACGGATCTAATGGAATAATATATAGTACTTTTTTATCGAAATTAAAATTTTTAAAACGAGCTGCTTTGGTTTTGTTTAACTGAAATATTTTTAATAAAAACGCTTAAAACTTATTTTTTCTACTGTGAAATTGATCACTCCTATTATTTTGAATTTAATGTATTTTTGAATAATTTTCATAATTCAAATCTATTGTTGACAAATTAAACCAACTCTAATAAATAAAAATGAGTATCAAATCTATTGTCGACATCTTAAACAAATTCTACTAAATTATATTGGGGATCATAGTATAATTGTGTGTGATCATACTATGGTTGAAGGGATCATAACATGGTTGCGTGTGAATCATACTATGGTTGTGAGGATCATACTATGGTTGTATGTGAAACATAATATGGTTGTGAGGATCATACTATGGTTGTGGAGATCATAGTATGGTTAAGTGTGAATCATAATATGGTTGTGGGGATCATAATATTGTTATGTGTGAATCATACTATTGTTCTGAGGAACAAAGTGTGGTTGTTTTTGAATCATACTATTGTTGTGAGGATCATAATATTGTTGTGCCACAACCATATACCCAACAATAGTATTATCCTCTTTGAATATTGTCACCACAACCATACTTTTTTCTGCGTGCACTTTTCCCTCGCCATCACCCACCCTGACGACTTCAATTGTGCAAGCAAACAGTTTTTTGCCTCTGACTAACATGTTATTTTGTTTTCCGTTGAACAAGTGTGGTATGTGGATTTTTAGATCGAAAAATTCTCTTCTGAAGGTTCGGATACTTGTTATGTTGCACCGATACTACAATTCCAATATCTGAAAATTAAAGAGCATCAACAAACATTCGGTTGTACTGATGGAATACTCGAGGTGCATGTAACCTAAATCAATCCGTTGGCAAACAATCGTTTGTGCAACAAATCTATTCTCTGTGTGTTCTCTGAGTATAGACCAGATCAGTCATAATATTGATACAGCCCCCATAAAAATGTTTCTCCCTAGTTTGGGTCTAACCGACCTTACAATGGCAAATTTTACAAGATTTCAACGAAATTTTATTATTGCCATAACTAAGCACACAGAAGAAAAATATAAAAGACTATTAAGTAGAATGCATGTGCTGAGGCTGTAATGTAATCATTCTCGCCCTAGTGCCTTTTAACGATGTCTTACCTTCCGTCCACCTAAAGTTGTAAGTCACGTTAAAGGACGTACTGGCTGTATTATCTTCAGGCAATTAGAAAGAAGTGTGTATTTGAGGACAAAGACTGACGCTGTGGATATTGAAGTAAATCGGTTCAGATTAAGATATAACTTCCACACGTATGTTCTATCGATTTTTTCAAAAATCTACATACTGGCCATGTTCTATTGGCAATTCGCTTAGGAGGTCGCTAACGCGATAACTTCACACCATTGTACAAGAATATAAAAATGATTTTGTATATATTATAGACAATTTGCGTTAAAAACCACTTGTTTTATATAATTAAATTTTTTGGGAAAAGATTTCTTCAAGAACAACCTTTAGCGAGCTCGGATATGCTCGCTCATAGTATTTCTTTAATAACTTTTTTCTACAAATGTTCAAATCAAACGGTTTATGATGCATAAGAACAATCAGTTTGTTTTGTGGCTGCAAGACTTTTTGCAGTCAAATTTGCTAACAACAAAAAAAGCCGAATAAAATTTCAAGTAATATGACACGGTCAACAATGTCAACCTTTTTATTGATATGTATGCGAACGAATGAGAAATAGAAAATTTGCAACTGCACAGCAAAGCAAAGAAAAAATAAGAATTTGGAAATTTGGCAAACTAACATAATAAAAAATAGAAAAGAGCAGATGCACACACACTCGCATCCATACGTACATGACTCCCTTTTGTTTAAAATTGCTGACAATATAACCAATAGATAGAGAGACCATAAAGCGAGGGCGAGAATTAAAAATGAGAGTGAGAGTAAATAACAAAATAACTTCTTTCTTTTGATCATAAATAAATGTATGTATGTAGGCAAGTGTGCGAGCATATACAAAATTAAATGCAGCTAGAATCGAAACGTTTGTATGTACAAGCGAAAAGAAGAATAGGGAAATATTTAAATTAGGCTGTTGCCCTTGAAAACGAGCACAGGGCCGGACCTGCGGTTAACATCCTCCCCCCGTTGGAAGATTACAGCTTTCAACAGAACCATCAACTGGCAAAACTGCTACCTTTGAAACAGCACGCTTGACCACTCCATTACTTGTTCGAACTATTACGACACGGACAACACCGTCATTACCACATACAACATCAGTCACTCGACCCATTTGCCACTTAAGGGGGGGAAGGTTTTCATCTTTCAAGACGACCAGAGCACCACACGTGATGTTTTTGCATTGCTCACGCCACTTCGAACGCTCTTGCAAAAGCGATAAATAAGATGTACTCCACTTTTTCCAAAAAATTTGTTGCATATGGCACACCCGCTGCCATCGACTAAGGCGGCCTATGTTAACATCGGTGATATCGGGCTCCAGTATGGCTATTAATGGACCACCAACTAAAAAATGACCGGGGGTCAATACATCAAGATCATCAGGATCCTCAGATATCGGGCACAGAGGACGAGAATTCAAAATTGCAGATATTTCACATGTCAATGTTCGTAGCTCATCGAAAGTTAACTGGCTAAGTCCAACTGCGCGATAAAAATGGAATTTCGCAGACTTTACCGCCGCCTCCCACAACCCTCCAAAATGAGGAGATCTGGGCGGAATAAATTTCCATTCTATGCCATCTTCAAGAGCCTTCAGTTGAATTGCTTGCTGGTGGGATTGACTGAAGAACAACTGTTTTAATTCGGATAACTCGTTCTTGGCGCCCACAAAATTTGTCGCATTGTCCGACCAAATTGTTTTAGGCTTACCCCTTGTGGCAATAAAACGGCGAAGCGCAGACAAAAACGACTGTGTAGATAAATCCTGCACTACCTCAAGATGCGAGGCCTTCGTTGAAAAACATATAAAAACTGAGATGTAGCATTTTACTGGAGGTCGATTTCTCACATCGGATTTATAATAGAACGGTCCACAAAAATCGATACCAGTGGTGTGGAAGGCTTTATTTGGTCTTACTCGGTCGGAAGGCAAGTTACCCATGATGTGTTGACTTATCCTTGGCTTCATTTTAAAACATAGCAGGCATTTCGAGATTATGGAGCTTATCAGCTTACGACCCCCTATTGGCCAGTATCGCTGGCGAATTGAGGCTAATAAACTCTGTGCGCCTGCATGCATTAACTTCTCATGAAAGTGCAGCACCATAGATGTAGTAAATGGGTGATCTTTAGGTAAAATTATAGGGTGCCGGGCATCATAATCCAAATAGGAATTTTCAAGTCGACCACCTACTTGAATCAAGCCAAACGAGTCAAGAACTGGTGACAAAGAGTGAAGCTTGCTCGAGGGTAAAATATGCTCTTGCGACTGCAAGGCCTTAAGTTCTGTGGCAAAAAACACCAATTGAATGTTTCTTATTAAAAGATGAGTTCCGTTGTTGATGTCATCTGCTGTTATATCTTTAAAAGGCTTTCTCCATTTGAAGTGAATAAAGATTTGGTAAACATAGGCAAATATACGTTGAATTTTCGTAAAAGAATTGTGATACTTACACTGTATACACAAGTCAGTCTTCGTTGACGAAACCAAAATGGTTTTGCGACGCTCTGGCAGCTCAACCTCAAATTCCAAATTTCTGGGCCACATTGACGGATCAGCAGACAAAAATTCAGGCCCACCACGCCAGAGGGTCGAACAAAGAAGCTCCTCAGGGGTTGCACCTCTCGATAAAATGTCTGCCGGATTTAGATTTGTTGGTACATAATGCCACGGCACCTGATGTGTAAGCGATTGTATGCACGCAACTCGGTTTGATACATAAACGTTAAAATTCGAAGGCTCTTCTCGTAACCACGACAGCACAACCATGGAATCTGACCAGCAATGTATTTCGCAATTGGGTGGTAGATCCTTTCTGATGACATCAATGAGCTCAGCCAAAAGAGCCGCAGCGGACAGTTCCAGTTTAGGCACAGTAAGAGATTTTAACGGAGATACTCTCGATTTAGAGCATAATAATGTTGTTTTCACAATAGCTCCTAGTTCACTTCTCACGTAGATACAAGCACCATAAGCCGACAAACTGGCATCACAAAAGGCATGGATTTGAATGTTGGATTTTGCCATAGAAACAAAGCGAGGAAAAGCAAAATTATGAACGGCGGAGAACTTGGAAATATATTCGAGCCATGACGTGTGTAGCGACTGCGGCAAACTTTCATCCCATTGCAACTGTATTTTCCACAAATGCTGCATGAAGATTTTCGCCTTTGTTATGACTGGGCCAATTAAACCAAGAGGATCATATAGTCGAGCAATTGACGACAAAACTGCTCGTTTAGTGACTACCTTACCAGTATCAGCATGTGCACAGGAGAAAATAAAATTGTCACTTTTAGGGTCCCAAACCAGTCCAAGGGTTTTTGTGACGTCAGTTCCATCATGAAATTTAAGCATCTTCTCGCACTGCTCAGAAGGCAAATCACTTAGCACGTCCGATACGTTAGAACACCATTTGCGAATAACAAAATCACCCTTTTGCAGTAATGCTGAGACTTGTTGTCTTATTGCCAGAACCTCATCAATAGAGCTACCTCCAGATATCAAATCGTCGACATAGAAGTCACGGCGAATAATTTTTGCACCCAAGGGGAAACTTGACTCTTCATCAGCTGCCAGCTGGTGCATAGTTCGAATTGCCAAAAATGCTGCTGGCTTGGTGCCATATGTAACGGTGTTTAGTTTGTAAGTTTGAACATCTTCACTCTCATTTTCCCTCCACAGAATGCATTGCAAATAGTCGTCAGGGTGAGAAACTCGTACGCACCTGTACATTTTGCATATATCGCCACTGAGTGCCACTTTGTAGAAACGATACCGCAAAAGTGTATTAAAAAGCTTTGGTTGTATGCTCGGGCCAGCACATAAAATATCATTAAGGGACAAACCGCTTGTTGTTTTTGCCGAGCCATCAAAAACAACCCTCAGCTTTGTTGACGTACTGTCCTGCTTATGTACACAGTGGTGGGGTAAAAAATATTTCTTTGGAGATTGTTGAGAAGAAATTAGTGACATGTGATTTAGTTCGGCATACTCACTCATAAACTCAGTATATGCAGCCTTAATTTCTGGATACCGCTTAAATTTTTTCTCCAGTCCCTTGAATCGTTGCAAGGCACGATCATAAGACTCGCCAAGAGAATGCTTGCCACGCCCCTCCACTTGAGGCAATCGCACTGAATATGCACCCGAAGTCAAACGAACAACATGCTTCGAAAAATGACTTTCACAAAAGGCATCCTCAGCTGATAACGATAAACAGCCTTCGAAATCATTTTCAACTTCCCAAAATTTTTTTAAAATAGTTTCCAAACTATCTTCCTCTTCTTCCTTGGATGAGACAAGCAAGGAACAGGAATGGCGACCGCGAACACCACCGCCAGCAACAACCCAGCCAAACAGGGTTTTTTGTAAAATAGGTAAATTTTCAGCCAGTTTAATTTGCCCAACTGACATAAGCTCAAAAAATAGCTCGGCTCCAATCAAAATATCAATTCTGCCACATTTGTCGAACGAGGGATCTGCGAGCCTTATATTATTTGGAATATTCCAATCCGATGAATTGATACTAATGTTGGGCTGATAATCAGTTATGGAAGGTACAACCATGGCTGCAAACGAAGTCGAATAATCACCTTGACGAGATTTGATGTCAATATCAACGGATTTATTTATTACAAGGCTTCCATCCCCGATACCGGAAACTGTAGCGCAGACCTTATTGTATTTCAACTGCAGACTATTCACGAGATTGCTGGATATTAAATGAAGCTGCGATGCCGAATCCAAAATCGCACGGCAGGGCACAAAAACTCCAATACGATTTTTTACTAAAATTATTGCGGTGGCCAGCAATACAGTTACAACTGAAGATTTGCGACTTTCTGGTGCTAATGTTGAAGTAACTAGTACAGCTTGAGATGTTGGCAACCCTGGCTGTTCCTCTGGCGACGATAAAACTTCACCTTCCATATGCAGCAATGTATGATGTCTGGATGAACATTTACGGCAGTCTCCAGATGCACAATTTTTCATCATATGACCCTTTTTCAGGCAGTTTAAACACAACCTTAATTTTTTGGCCTCCTTGAAACGCAGTGACGGAGAGAGATTGGCGAAGCGTGGACAGCTTGTTATGAAATGCTCACACGAATCACAAAACACACATAAACTGGACGCAGCTGCAGAAGAGACATGTACATGGCGATAGTCCTGTTTGCAATTCTTGGAAACTTGCCGGTTTTGAAATTTGGAGACCATAGAATTTTCTAAATTTTCTAGCATTCTAGAACGACGTTCTAAAAATGCAGACATTGAGCTCCATGTTGGGATTTCATTTATCGGCAAATTTTCCTCCCACTTCGACTGCGATTTTGCATCTAGTTTTGAGGTGACTAAGAAAATTAAAAATCCATCTGAAATCTGTTCTTTGGTTCCAATCGTTTGCAAAGCGCGCAAATGAGCGTTCATTTTGTCACTTAAACGGCGCAGCCCAACAGCAGAACCGTTTTCAACCGTATCCAAAGCAAAAACTTCCTTTATGTGACTCTGGAAATTAAGCAGCTTGTTATCGAACCGATTTTTTAACAAGCTTAATGCCTCCTTATAATTTGCATCGTTGAGCTCCAAAGATGCTATGGTATCCAGAGCTGCTTCTCCTAAGCTGGCACGAAGGTAATGAAACTTTTCAAGTCCACTTAATTCGCTGTTGTCATGTATGACGGTTGAAAACAAACCAAAAAAATTTGGCCACTCGGCATAGGAGCCACAAAATTTAGGCAACTGAATTTCTGGCACTCTTGTTCTTTGCAACATTGACGTGTTCGAAGATGACCGCTCATGTTCGTGCAGCAGCGTTGATGATCGTTGGTTCAAATCGAACGTTCGGTTCGCAGCCATTTGTCGTTTCAATTTGGCTTTCACATCGAAATATAAGGTCACAAAACTCATTCGATCACCACAATCGCTAGTTTCACTTTCCTCCAGGACTGATTGAGCGCTTTCATATGTTTTGTTGACATTTTCAATATAGTCCAACCGAACAGACAATGCTGCACCATCGAACTCCCTTAGCGCCTCCTCAGTAAGGCTATTGTTCAACCCTTCCAGCTGCTTGACCATTGCTGCAACCTTTGCCTTAAATGGCAACAAATCCATGGTGCTTTCATCATTCATAGTGTCGATTTGCTTATTATGCCACACTGCTCAATAAAAAACAAACGCTTGCAAACCAGCTTGCAACAAATAACTGCGAAACAAAATATCCGATTTGATATTTATTAGCAATACGTGATTTCATATCACGTCGGGGTCACCAATGTTTTGTGGCTGCAAGACTTTTTGCAGTCAAATTTGCTAACAACAAAAAAAGCCGAATAAAATTTCAAGTAATATGACACGGTCAACAATGTCAACCTTTTTATTGATATGTATGCGAACGAATGAGAAATAGAAAATTTGCAACTGCACAGCAAAGCAAAGAAAAAATAAGAATTTGGAAATTTGGCAAACTAACATAATAAAAAATAGAAAAGAGCAGATGCACACACACTCGCATCCATACGTACATGACTCCCTTTTGTTTAAAATTGCTGACAATATAACCAATAGATAGAGAGACCATAAAGCGAGGGCGAGAATTAAAAATGAGAGTGAGAGTAAATAACAAAATAACTTCTTTCTTTTGATCATAAATAAATGTATGTATGTAGGCAAGTGTGCGAGCATATACAAAATTAAATGCAGCTAGAATCGAAACGTTTGTATGTACAAGCGAAAAGAAGAATAGGGAAATATTTAAATTAGGCTGTTGCCCTTGAAAACGAGCACAGGGCCGGACCTGCGGTTAACACAGTTCTTGTGTTAAAAAAACAATAATCCACTAACATGTTTAATAAGCGAGAACCAATATAACACGCCTTTCATACTTGTATCCAATCTAGATGAAATTTAGCTAAATCATTTTTTGTGGGCACAGAATAGAAAAATAAAAATCTGGGTAAATTTTAAAAAAAAAAACAGTTTTCAATTGGATTTTTAACATACCTAAAAATGCAGGGTTTAATATAGTCAGCCTCGTCCGACTTTAGTTTTTTTACTTTGATCAATTCGAAACTTCCACATTGGTATGAAGAGAGAGCGGTTCCCGCCCAAGTCATTCACCTATGCCAGAAACCCGGCCTATTAAGCGCTCTTATTTAGGGTGTCTGGAAAAGTTAATCGATCAATTTAGATTAGGCCTTAGAAATTTCTTGAATGAGGCAAACCATTGAAATCAGTCCATTACGACATTCAGACTCACCCTTAGTTGAGGGTCCTTCTAATGGGATCTATATGAAAACAACCATCTCAATTTACCTGGATTTGTTATATTTGTAGAGAGGTAGGGCTGCAATTCGGGGCTCCTTGTATAGTGACTTTATTAAAACATTGAGCTTAAAGCCAGACTTAACGATTCTCCGAAGCAATGCCAATAATATAGAGAATTAAAATTATTGATGGAATTTTGGTTGACTTAAATGGTACTCAGTTGAAGTACGAGGGCGGTTCGGAAAGTTCTTAGCCTATCAATGAAAGAGAATAGTTAGTTTTTCAAAAATATTTTTATTTTTCAATATAATCTCCAGAAACTTCAATACACTTAGTCCAACGATTATCTAGCAATTCTATCCCTTGATTAAAATAGTTTTCCTCAAGGTCTTCAAAATAGTATTTTACAACTGTAATTGCATCTTCATTTGAGGTAAAACGCTTGCCAGCAAGAAATTTTTTTAGATTTGGGAACAGGTAAAAGTCACTGGGAGCTAAATCAGGAGAATAAGGTGGGTGGTCAAGCAACTCGTACTTTAATTCGTTGATTTTAGCCATTGTTAAAACACTCTTGTGCGCTGGTGCGTTGTCTTGATGAAAAATTATTTTTTTGTGTTGTAAGCCAAGACGTTTTTCTCGAATTTGTACATTTAATTGATCTAAAAGGTTGCAATAGTACTCTGAATTTATTGTTTTACCCTTTTGCAGATAGTCAATCAATAAAATACCTTTGAAGTCCCAAAAAAACGTTGCCATAACCTTACCAGCCGATTGAATTGTTTTTGCCTTCTTTGGGGCACTTCCTCCAGCTTCAGTCCATTGTTTGGATTGTTCTTTTGTCTCTGGAGTTAGTGGTGGATCCATGTCTCATCAACAGTTATGAAACGACGCTTAAAATCCATTTTATTTCGCAGAAAACGATCCAAACAAGTTTGAGAAATGTTCATTCTTATGCGTTTTTGGTCGACTGTTAACAAGTGCGGCACCCATCTTGCAGAAAGATTTTTCATCTGTAGTTCTTCTTGCAAAATTAAATGGACTCGATCATTTGAGATGTCCATAATATTAGCTATTTCACGCACTTTTATTCGTCGATCATCTAATACCATATCATGCACTTTGGCTACAATTTCTGTTGTTGTTGCTGTTTTTGTACATCCACTACGTGGTTCATCTTCAATGCTTGTACGCCCACGTTTAAATTCAGCAACCCAATATTTTACTGTTGCATATGAAGGAGCACTTTCACCTAACACATTCACCATATCATTATGAATTTCTTGTCCCGATAAACCTTTTTTATGTAAATATTTAATGACGCCACGCATTTCTAATTTTTCCATTGTAAAAAAATAGCGGATGCGTCTTTTGTGAACTGTTTTTGGTCATATGAAGGAGTTGCCAGATCGAAACAAAATTTAACATGTGTTCATAGCAGAGATGGACGTTTCCAAAACATTAGACTTTTTTCTGTTTATACCGCGCTTTTTGTGCTAGTCTAAGAAGTTTCCGAACCGCCCTCGTATGTTCATAGTCAGCTATGCAAGGAACCCCTTTAAGAGTTAAACCATGTCTTTATCAGGAGTAAGACTGACAACGGCTATGAAAAGAATATCTAGTATTCTTCTTTTGGACTAACTTTGTGATTTTGCCATCTGCCCATTTGATTTAACCGGCATTCTTCTCAGGCATATGTCCAACATCTGCAACTTAAATAAAATCTTGTCTGTGTAAATAGCCTTTGGATGCGATTGATGATTTTTATACCCTCCACCGAATAAAGTGGATAGTAAATTAAATTTTTCATTCCGTTTGCAACACCACGAAATATTGATCTGCGAGTAAATAAAGTATATATATTCTTGATCGTTGTAAAATTCTAAGACGATCTAGCCATGCCCATCCGTCCATGTGCACGATAGCGCTCAAACGCATCAAAGTAGGATCTTGAAATTTTGCACGATGATGGCTTTTGGTCATAAGCTGCTTGGGTCTGTAAAAGGCCAAAATCGGCCCACGGGAGGGGAATAGTTTCCATTTAAAGGACATAAGGTACCTCGATAAGAAGTATATTTTTTTGAGTATTTGCTTAGGAAATAATAATTTTTTGTGGACTGATATTACTTAAGTAGTTAAGTAGTTACATTTTGTTTATTGACATAGCCGCCGAGTTGAAAATGAGCTTCATTTGAAAATACGAAACAATCATCAGCCCATTGGGCGAAGCAAAACGCATTGGATGGTCATATGGCTTTAGTTCTTAGACCAATTAAACTTTTAGTTAGCACTACGTAAATACCTCAAAAAGGGCATAATTGCTGGACTTCTTGGCTTGTGTGGCCCAAAAAACGACCGGATCGTTAAATAAAAGCAAATTTAGCTACAAATACAAATGTAGAGTAATTTTGATGAAATTAGGGAGGGACACATGATTTTTTTTACTTGTTTCCCTTGCGATATGTCCAATATCGGCTCTGTAGGCAGGCAACACAGTCTAGACAGAGTTGAGCAAACTCCAGAAGAAAAGTATCTACGACCAGCAAATTCGTTCGATCAAAAGATTTAACCAAAATATAACCTTTTTATGGATTTTGGTATTTTTAATTTCGACATTCACCTAATACAATTCCCTCTGGGTATTCTTTCGTATGGGTATCTGGAAAATTTTTGATTTTGCTCCTTATATTCTCCCAGAGATATGAGTGCAAAAGCCGTAAAGTTGTTCTGCATTTAGCCTATGATAATTTCGCAAATGTTTGAAACAAATTTTCTCCAAAACGAAAATGAAAATTCCACAGACATAAATTATGTCTAGAGAGCATTTAAGCAAGGAAGAAGTTTAACAAGGATCTCAGGATGAAGAAACCGAAAATAGCAGCATTTATGCTTGTGTTCGTTCACATGCATCGTTTGATTTTGTGAGAGAATTTATGTATGTCAAGATGACTGAGTGTAGAAAATACAAACTCAGTTCGTCTGTCGGTTTGTCACTTTCTCTTAAACTGCCTGTCTGTCCTTTAGTCGATGCTTCTGACAGCCTGTCTTGTTTAACGCAAAACAAGTATTTTATTATACCAAATGATTTATGCCGTGACATATTATGCCATGCTGTATGTAGTAAAAATACAAAATTTCATTGAATTTATTTGAAACAGTCGACATTTTGAAATGTTGCAATGCAATCTTGAAATTAGGGTACTATTTGTACCCTTTTCCGTGTGAACGATTTATGTGGGCTTCTTTATTTTGACCTTTACAAGCGTTTACAAATACTCGTATTAAAATATCAATTCGGTTCTGAAGGGAGTTTAAAGGAGTAGTACGAGTATAAAGGACGTAAACGAAAGCAACTTGAAATTGAAAGACAAAATTAAAGTTTTTAATTATTGTGGATGCTTTGGGTTCTCAATAGTAACGTGGGGGTTCTCTGAACCCCATATGCAGCAATTTTTCTTATTGACATAGCCACCGAGAATGAGCTTCATCTGAAAACACGATTTTTCAGTGAAATTCTTCATCTCCGGCCAAACAATCATCAGCCCATAGGCGAAGCGAACACGTATCAGATGGTCATGAGGCTTCAGTACTTCGATCAATTGAACTTTGTAAGCCTTCATGTCGAGGTATTTAAAAAAAAACTTTTCAAAGAAGTGCGAAATGCCCACTTCCTGAGAACGCTGACGAGTTGATGTTAATGGATGCTCTTGGACATTCTCAGCCACAGCAGCAATGTTTTCGATGGAACGTACTGGACAAGAACGTACTGGGGTATATCATACGTATAAAGATCCATTTTCATGAGCTCGCTTAACAAATTGACGCACAAACTTAACTGAAGGTCGATCTCTACTCGGATATCTTAAAGTAAATTTCTTACAGTCGCCCTTTATATGTGACAGTGCATAGAGAAAGGGAACTAAGGGTAAAAAAAATCAATTTTCCTGTTTTTTCTTTTTTTGATCTAGACAACATCTGAGCATCGAATGAGACCGATCCCATGCCCCAAAAGTGTTCCCTCCAAGAGATATGCGCTTTTTATGAAAGCAAAGATACACGTATTTAAATCTTTAAAATGGCTCTTCTGAACAAAACTGGTTTTTACCCTTAGGTCCCTTTCTATTTTGCGCGTCACATATAGACTACCGCCCACACAACAGTGTATTTCAAAAGACTATATCTTAGCAACCAATACAGCTCTAACGATTATATATATAACAGTTGTTTTAGGCATGGATCATGGAGAAAAAGTGGGCGGTGCCACGCCCCTTTAAAAATCGTAGTTATGACCAAAGTAATGGACCAATCGTTATACATTTTTTAAAGAACTCAATCGATGATTCGCATGTTATTAAACAAGCAGGTAAGCTGTTGAAGTTGGAGGGAATGATTCGATTTCTAGTACAGGGAGGAGCGCGAAATTTGCTTATTTGGACATAAAATAAAAAAAATTATGAACTTTAGAAAAATTTATTTTAGATTTTGAATTTATTGAACAGTAAGGGAATTTTTTTAATTACATGGTTTTAAATAGTGTATCTGGCAAAGGTCGACCTTCGCTATCCACACACTGCTGCATACGTTTTCTGAAGTTTTCGTGAACTCTAACTCTAACAAGCATGTCGACTGTTACTCTGCCAATTTCAGCCTCAATATTGCTAATTAGGTCTTCCAAGGTGTTGGGACGGTTAATATACACCTTCGACTGCAAGTACCCCCAAAGAAAAAAAATCGCATGGGGCTAAGTCTAGTGAGCGTGCCGGCCAGTTTACATCACCCCTCAAAGAGATAAGCCGTCCAGGAAACATTTGCCTAAAACAATTCATGGTAACCCACGCTGTGTGTGCCGTGGCACATCCTGCTGCAACCATGTATCCTCTAATTGCAAAATCCGGGAAATACAAAGAGCAAGTGATTGCTTCCGAGCAGAGCGTTTCGGAGATTGCAGTACTGCTGCTCTAACTCTCTCCTTGTTCTGTGATGTAGTAATCCTTCTCACAGGTCCCCTTCGTACACATGACACATTTCCTGCTGTTCTCAATGAAGCTACCTAATTTACAATTGATTGCCGTCCAGGAACACGTCCGCGTGGGGGAACAGCGAATCGTGAACGAAAAACACTCTGCACTGCAACGATCGAGTGCGCATTTGAAAAATTCGCTTCAACACAAAATGACCTCTTCTCACGTAGAAACTGAAAGGCAGACGAATACAAAACTCTTGTCAGCCACTACGTATAAGCCACGCTCTTTGACCAACAGTGCCGCCACAGCCTGCAGTGCAAAAAAGCTAGTTTCCGCGCTCCACTCTGTATATATGGAGGAGTCACCATCATATTTATTGAGAATTTCATGGTTAATATTGGCAACACCACTTGTTTTTGGTGCCAGCAACGCTCTTTCGCTTAGACAGCTTTCATCCAAAATTTTTTACTTATAGTTGTATTCTGGATATACATTGGATATAAGTCCTCTTCGGATGACACCAAAATTGAGAATTCTAGGAAGTTCGCTAGAATATGCTCCAGCCTCGACATCATTAAAAACATACACTGTCGCATTGGTTGTAAGACTCATTTTTGTTATTTCGGTCCATATTTAGGAGGTCATCTGCCGGTGCAATAAAGGTATACTTTCAGTATAAATGTATATTTTAAGGCGAAAAAATATTTTGGCCACACCTATAAATTTTAATTGGAAAACTTAGCTGTGTTTAGAATAGAATAAATATGTCACGACTCAAACCCATCTTTTAGGAGTATTTAAATACGAGGGTTGCTATATATTTACACTTAGTGTTGCCATCTGACATTTCCATTGGAAAGTTTGACATTTTTAAGCATACACGTACTCAGAACGTTTTGACGTACGACCAGCATTTGTGTTGTTTACAGTGACTTGAAAAAAAATCAATTTGGCAAAAAATGCAATTAACTCTTGAACATTTTCGTGCGATCATTTTCCACAACTTTCGACGTGGATTATCATGACAAGAGTGCATCGAAGAACTTAAATCTTTGTATGGCGATGAAGCACCATCCTTTAGCAGTGTGAAAAACTGGTTTCATGAATTCAATCGTGTCCGACGCTCAAAGGCGAAGGTCGTCCAAAAACGGTCGTTGTGCGAGAGAACATTGATACAATGCGTGAACTGATAATGCAAGATCGCCATGTGACATATCGTGAGATAGAGGCATCCTTGGGCATTTCTTCCACCAGAATACATTCGATATTGCATGAACACCTGGCCGTAAAAAAGGTTTGTTCTCGTTGGATCCCGCACAATTTGACAATCGCTCAAAAAAGGCTCGTGTCGATTGGTGCAAAGAAATTTTGAAAAAATGCGATCGCGGTGCTTCAAATGCCGTTTATAAGATCATCACAGGTGGCGAATCATGGATCTATGCGTATGAGCTCGAAACAAAACAACAATCGACCGTGTGGGTCTTCGAAGTCGAGCCAAATCCAACGAGGGTTGTTCGTGGAAGAAGCACTTCAAAGCAAATGGTCGCCTGTTGCTTCGGCAAAACTGGTCATGTGGCGACTGTTCCGCTTGAGCAACGTAGGATGGTCAATTCTGAGTGGTACACCTGAATTTGTTTGCCTGAAGTCTTGGGAAAAATTCGAAAAACGAACAAGAAAAGACGATTTGTGTACCAAAACAATGCGAGCTCTCACACATCGGCTTAAACCAGCGCCTTTTTGACCGTTGAGGCGCCTTTTAAAACGTCGAATTGATGGATCATCCTCCGTACAGCCCTGACTTGGCACCCAATGACTTCTTTATATTCCCGCACATTTTCGTCACCAGAAGATGCTGTTGTAGCGTTCAAAAACCATGTTTTGGAGGTGTCTCAATCGGAGCTGGAATATACTTTGAAAAACAATAAAACCACATTTGATGATAAACATTCGAATTTTCATTATTGGGCCAGAAATATATATAGCATCGTATCTCTAAGATTAAAGTTTCCTCCTCTTTTTTTTTCGCAAAAGTGAAAAAATGATTCTTCAAGGTAAGTGTGATTTTTATGTTCTACGGAAATGTTATCAAATTAACTTCTTTGCGACGTGTCATTTTGGAATGAAATTTCATAAATGTTTTGAAAAATGGTTCTTTGGGTAAGAATGTGCTACTAAATTACTTCTTACGCGTGATCCATTTCGAGGCTCCCTACTTTTTTAAAGAAAAAATCACAGAAAATTCTAATTGAATGGGAAATGTTTATATCATTTATTTTTTGAAGATTATGTCTAGCAAATGTTGGCCGCGGCTACGCCTCAGATGATCCATCCATTGAGTCCAATTTTCGATGACTCGTTCGAGCTTTTCGACTGGTAACAGGCGAATGATACGCGTGATGCTTTGCTCCAAGGCCTGAATCGAAGCGGTTTTTTTTGAAACAACATTCCTTGGCATTTATTTTTTGGAGATTGTGTCTAATAAATGTTGGCTGCGGCTACGTCTCAGATGGTCCATCCATTGAGTCCGATTTTCGATGACTCGTTCGAGCATTTCGATTGGTAACTGGCGAATGATACGCGTGATGTTTTGCTCCAAGGCCTGAATCAAAGCGGTTTTGTCAGCATAAACAAAAATGGTTTCTGTTCATGCACAAGCTGTATTTTGTACGCTTTCAATTTAAGATCTCGCGGTAAAATTCGTTCTATACGTCAGTCCGAGTTGCTGCGAACGGCGCCGAATCGACTCTCCACGGTCTTGGTGTACACTCTCAGCTACGGCCGCTACATTTTCTTCACTGCGTGCTGGACGTGGTCTATTCGGTCGAATTTTATCCAATAATAAATGCTGGGTCTCAAGATGGGTGATGGTGTTGCCAATAGTACGCTCAGAAGGCCGATTACATTGACCATAAGTTGAACGAAGTGCACGAAACACATTTCTCACAGAACGTGAACTTTCGTAATAAAGTTGAACGATTTGTAAACGTTGTTCAGCCGTAAGTCTTTTCATAATGAAATGCCAAACAATACTAAACAAAAATAACATGACAGCATGACACGACTCTCATGTGATCTGTTAAAAAAGGGCTATTGAAAAAAGTATCTCTACTTGGATCACCCATTATATAGCATATATAGCCTCTATAAATATTATTTAAAAAAAATTAAATTTTAATTATATATTAAGATCATATACAGTGGATAAAAGCCAAACTCGTACATCAAGTAATTTTTTTTCTTTAAGTTAATATCTGCTGACTATGAAATGGTACAAAAATATTTCCCCCCATATTTCGTAGCTTCTTCACTACTTTAATGAAGCCCCGCTTATAAATATTGATTTAATGTGTATTGGTAAATTTGAGTTAGATTAAACAAAAAAGAGTCGAAAATTACAATATTTTTTTAATCCTAGCAAACTTTGATTTAAATGTCAGATTTGTTGTCATTTCACTTCGTAAGCAGTGACAAACAGTCGTGGCAAAGATTTTCAATAAAATTTGTCGACATGAGCCGCCAAAATGGGCAAACAAGTGTTGAATGCAGAGAACTTGCAATAAAGCTTTCCGCGGAGGGGAAATCCATTCGAGATATTTCCAAAATATTGGACAGAAGTCCGCCGACAATTCAATATATTCTAAAACGCTATAAAAGTTCAAATCAAATAGAAAATGAGGTCAAAACTGCACATAACAAAATATTTTCTGCAGCTGAAGAGCGATATATTGTCAAATCTTCGAAAGAAAACCCGTTCCTCAGTGCCCCTAAACTGAGAGTTTTCGTGGAAAACTCAATTGGACACCAAGTCAGCCCACAAACAATCAGAAATGTTCTCCACAGAGCAGATTTGAATATTAGACGAGCTAGGAAGATGCCATTGATAACGGACAAAAACAAGAAAGTGAGGTTAGATTTCGCAAAAGCCCACAAAGACAAGGATTTTTCGTTTTGGAAGGATGTGCTTTTCACGGACGAAAGCAAATTCAATATTTTTGGATCGGATGGGAAACCTTATTTATGGCGAAAACCAAACGAAGAGCTTCTGTCCAAGCACGTTCAACCAACTGTGAAACATGGTGGGGGGTCCGTGATGGTTTGGGGGTCCTTTTCCGCAGCTGGACCCGGATCTTTACATTTTATCGAAGGAATAATGGATCAGAAAGCATATTAAGAAATTTTGAAAGCCAATTTGCCAATATCGAAGGAGAAGTTGCGTCTTACCAATAACTACCAATTTTACCAGAACAACGATCCTAAGCACAAAACTCACAGTGTAAGGTCATGGTTGTTATACAACTGCCCACATGTAATGGAATCCTGCTGGAAATCGGCGCAGAATCCTGATGGAAAGTCCATGGCTGGTTTTGGAACAGTTAAAAGGCTTCACAACAGCTTCCAATATTGTTTCTTGGTAAACTTTCGCCGATGTTTTGACTCCTTGTTTGCAGGTCAGTGACCCCATCGTAAGAGACACCCCACCAAACTATTGCTGAAGCTGGGTGATGACCCTTTTCCACCCTTGGGATCAGTTCAGATAATTCCTTAGATGACCGCGCATACACTCTATCATTTTGCTTGTTAAATTTTTCCTGAACGGTAAAAATTTTTTCATCGGTAAACAAAATTTTTCTGTACAAGTTATCAGCGTGCTTCACCAAAAGACGTTTGCATTTTTCAATCCTATTTTTTTTAAGCTGCAGTCAATAAATGTCCGGTACGTCGTTTTGAAAGCCCCAAGTCCAAAGTCTTTTTTAATGATTCGACTCATGGACTTTTGCGTGATTTTTATCTCACGGGCCATGATTTTCTGTTTTCGGAGCGGATTTCTGTGAATTCTTGATTTAACGGCTTTGATGGCATGCGGTGTTCGAATAGAGCGTGGGCGCCCCGACCGGTGGCGGTCTTTTACATCTCCAGTCTCCTCAAACAGTTTTATGCATCGGTAGACGAACATGCGGCTAATCCATAGTGGCCGGAGCGTTTTGAAAATATCGTTTTTTTTTCAGTTCACACTTGAAAAGCTCTTTTACAGCGATACGGTTCTCATTATCAGACCACTCCATGATGAAAGTTGAAACAATTTTAAAATCCCGTTGCAGACTAACATTATTGAGGTTAGCTTTCAAACCCCATATGACATTAACAAGGTATGTTCAGTTCTACTATTGAAATGGGTGTGTTCAATGTGGTAACAGTATTTATGTCCCTGCTAAGTATAGCAGCCGTATATATAATATATTATTTGAAGAATTTAATTTATAAGAAAGGAATTCTAGCCAGATAATAGAGACAGATGTACCCATTAGTTTAAAAAAAGCTTAATTTTAGGAGGATTAAAAAAAACATATCTTCTCCTTTTCGGATTTAAAATAAATGAAATCACTTGTACAAGGGGCGTGTAGGAGTATGTACGTAAATAGATTTATTTAAGAAGACAAAAAATACATTACGAAAGATCTAGAAAAACAATTGGAATTTTATTTAAAAGTAAATATAAATACAGCAAAGCATAATGATAAAATACCCTTTTTCCACGCCCACAGCCTAAAAATCGAAAATCTAGTAACATTTTCTTCCTGGTCGTCGTCCACATACTGACCAAATTTCGGTAAATACGGTAGTATTATTAAGGCGTGATGTAGCTTCAAACAGACAAAAATACCAACAATGAGTTTCATAATATTTATATAGATATTTATTTGCAGAATGCAAGTATTTATAGGAGCTTTAAATTCTTCCAAATTAAACGCCTGATAATTACTCTCAAACCATAGATATCATTTACAAAGCTAAAATTTCCCGAAAATTCTCTTAGTACTGCATTGAAAACTTTTCTTTAAATTCTGCCAAAGCCTACGACAAATGCATCGCATTCCTCAACTCCCCTTTACTAATCATGAGACAGTTTATTAAACAAATACACATCGAAGTTGCCATGGTATGCCTTTATCCCCTACAATCAGGAAATCTTTTTGGTTTTTTGTTGCGAACAGCATTAATT
The DNA here is from genome assembly GCA_963513945.1 of Hydrotaea diabolus. Classification (NCBI taxonomy): domain Eukaryota; kingdom Metazoa; phylum Arthropoda; class Insecta; order Diptera; family Muscidae; genus Hydrotaea; species Hydrotaea diabolus. Next base: position 125,942,070 of record OY740720.1, read on the forward strand.
TCTTCCTTCCAATCAATTGCCACTCGACCAACAAAGCAATCAAAGAAAATTTTTGATTTTCTTTTCGTCTTTTTCCAACTGACTCAGTTCCAGCATCTTCAGCCGGTATCAGCAGATGAAAAATGAATTGCTTGAATATGTGCAAATCCAAGCAAACACCAAAAAAAATATTAAAAAACTAGACGACAATAATAGAAGGGTGGAAAAAAGTTACGAACGGCAAACTTTTCTGCTGCTGTTCTGAAAAATAAAATGTTCATATTCAGCACAAAGTTGTGCAACTAAAGACTAACAGAAGCAGCAGCAGCACCAACATCACCAACAGAATCAGAAGCGTCGTCATCGTCATCATCATCACCAGCAACCAGCAGAAATATGTTATCATTAAAATTTCTTAAATTCAAGGCATTCTCCTTAGTGCTCTGCTTCAACCTCAATTGAAGCTTTAAAGGAAAAAAAGTTAAAAGGAGGTATGAACGCGGTGATACCTCTAGCAGACAGTGCGGCAGTCCGTAGGCGAATGAAAGTGGCACTGGCACTCATATATTGCAACATCATTAAAAAAGTTTTCTCTTGCACTCGAGCACATGGCTTAAAAGTATATAACGAATCGAACATGGCGAACGTAGCGAAAATCAATGAAGTGGGTTAATTTGTGTGCTTTTTATAGCTGAAAATGGAGCGAACTTTTTTGTAGTGGCCACTGACTGCTGTTTGTTGCCGCTGTGATTGTTCCACAAAAGGACATGCTACAATGCATAGAAAAAGGCTGCAGCAAAAAGTAAAAAGAACAAAAAAATTCCAAAGGCAAACAAAAGAGAGAAAATTTTGAAAACTTGGGGACTTGCTGGAATAGTTTAAAATCAAAATGTTGGAGTACTCGGATTCTTAAGTATTGCACTTAGAATTCCTGATTTCTTGAGACCGTTTGTCTACAGAATCTTTAGGATATTGAACATTTTTTTAAATTTATCTGGGACTACGGCCTAGCATTTGCAGAACTTAATATCGAATCCTGTACCCCAGGGTGGTGTGGCGTAAAAAGGGTGGTCCAACCATAATGCACGATGTTTATTGTAAGTCACACCTTAACGTCAATTTTTATGGCCAACTTAATTTGACATTTCTTTGTTTCAGTATTTGAAAAATTTAACCATGGAGAGGTACACAACTGAGCACCACGTTTAGAGTGTTGAAGCCTTTAACAATAATGGGCGTTGAAATCAAAATGCATATCGTGCAATTCGTGATTTTTTGGTCTGCATAATCGACCAAATGTTTCCACAATCGGGAGAATTGTACGTAAATTTCAGCAAACCGCGTCTTTGAATAATGTGAAAACACCTGCGCATGCTCGTCCAGTTTTTTCTGCGGAAAACATTGAAGTTGTTTGCCATAGTATGGCAGAAGAGCCGTCAACCTCGACTCGTCCTCATGTTCAAAAATTTAACATCTCACGAACATCTTTGATGAGAATTTTAAATAAAGATTTAAATTCACTCGCTTACGAGGGGTGCTATATATATTTCTGTCCTAATAATTAAAATGCGAATAGTTATCATCAAAAATTTTTTTTTTTATTGTTTTTTAAAGTATTCTCCAGCATGATTTATACACTTTTGCATGTGCTCAAACCAATTGTCGAAACACTTTTTCCACTCCGATTGAGACACCTCCAAAACATGGTTTTTGAAAGCTTCAACAGTATCTTCTGGCGAGGAAAATCGTTGACCAGGCATTATTTTCTTGATGTGCGGGAATAAAAAGAAGTCATTGGTTGCCAAGTCATGGCTGTACGGCGGATGACCCATAAATTCGATATTTTAGACGGTTAAAAAAGCGCTGGTTTGAGCCGATGTGTGAGAGCTCGCATTGTCATGGTGCACAATGATCGTCTTCTCTTGTTCGTTTTTTGAATATCTCTGAAGACTTCAGGCAAATAAAATGTGGTGTTTTACTCAGAATTGACCGTCCTACGTTGCTCAAGCGGAACAGTCGCCACATGACCAGTTTTGCCAAAGAAACAGGCGACCATTTTCTTCGAAGTGCTTCTTCCACGAACAACATTCGTTTGCTTTAACTCGTCTTTAAATACCCACTCGGTCGATTGCTGTTTTGTTTCGGGCTCATACGCATAGATCCATGATTCGTCACCTGTGACGATCGTATAAAAGTATTTTAAAGCACCGCGATCGTATTTTTCAAAATTTCTTTGCACTGATCGACACGAGCCTTTTTTGAGCGATTGTCAAACTGTACGGGATTTAACGAATATATGCTGGTGGAAGAAATGGCCGAGGATGCCTCTATCTCACGGTATGCCACATGACGAGCTTGTATTATCAGTTCACGCAAGGCATCAATGTTCTCTGGCACAATGGCCGTTTTTGGACGACCTTCACGACTTTCGTCTTTGAGCGAGCGTCGGCCAAGATTGAATTCCTTAAACCAGTTTTTCACAGTGCTATAGGATGGTGCTTCATTGCCAAACAAAGATTTAAGTTCATCGATGCACTCTTGTCGTGATAATCCACGTCAAAAGTTGTGAAAAATAATCGCACAAAATTGTTCAAGAGTTAATTCCATTTTTTGCCAAATTGATTTTTTTAAGTCACTGTAACCAACACAAATATTGGTCGTACATCAAAACTTTCTGAATACGTTTATGCTAAAAAATGCCGAACTTTCCATTGGAAATGTTAGATGGCGCCAGGCAACACATAGTGTTGCCCAGGACAGAAATATATATAGCAACCCTCGTACAGGGTTCAATTGACTCAAGACCTGAAGCCTACTTAACATTTCAAGCGTCGTCAATACGCCGAATCCTTGTTTGAACAGACAAAAGTAAATGGTAACTTTACAAAGAAAGTCATCTTTAGCGAGGAGAAACACTTTCACCTCAGTGGGTTCGTTAACAAGCAGAATTGCCGCATTAAGGCATATGAGAATTCACGAGGGATTTTTGAAAAGCTGATGCATTCATCAAAATTGAATGCGGTTTATGAGCTGGTAGCGTCATTACTTATAGTTCGTACTTTTTCGAAAACGAGGTCGGCCAAGCAGTTACCGTGAATGGTGTTCTCTACCGCTAGATTATAAGGGACTCCTAGTGACCAGAAATTGAGGATATGTACCTGGACGATATGTGGTTCCAACAGGATGGTTCCGACACTTGTCACGATGGCTCTTTTGCGCGAGGAATTTAATGGCCGTGTTATCTCACGTCGTAGCGATTTTAGTTTGCCGCTACTATTATTTGATTTGACAACATTAGACTTTCTTTTTTAGGGATATTAAAAAAAAGGTTAGCCAATAGGTCAAAAGCAATTCAAGAGCTTAAGGATGGCATAATTTGGCACATTGACCACATTGAACCTTTGTTATGTCTCAGATTAATTGAAAATATGGACCAACGGATAGAGGTAGGCCACAGAAGCCGTATATATTTTATTTCACACATAATAATAAATCCTTTAATCTTAATAAAACGTATTAAGATAATTCTCCGAAAAGTTTTTTGTTATATTTACAATTAACATCGTGCATTTTAGTAAGACCACCCTTTACCTTTACTCCCTTAGAGGGACTAAAGATAACTCCCTGAGCCTATTTTACCGACCCATTATTGCCTCCGTCCGAACTGAATGGTTTCGATGGCAAGGTCTTCACACGCAGAGAAAAGACATGGTTACTCTATGGTCACGGCAACAATAATATGTTCTCTACAATAAAAGCATGTTCGTCGCAACCATATTATTGTTTTCTTTTTTTATTTTGACACTTGTATGATTGCGGCAATATTAATATTGTTGAAATGTAACAATACTATTATTGCTAAATTTATAAATGATAATATGGTTGTAGCAACCAAGTTAATATTTTTGATGCGACCAAAGTATAGTTGTTAAAGATTCACGTTAACAATGATATGATTGCGGCAATCATGCACTATGGTTCAGACTATGAACAAAGCATAACAGGTTTTAAAGGCTATGTGTGTGTGGGTTTTATTTTGCATACCAAAAAAAAAACATTTACACACACGATACAGTGCATTATTGTTTTATTATAAAAAACAATAACAATAGGAAGACTGTGTGAGAGATTTTAATTGTGTGTTACTTTGTTCGATGGAATACTCTACTGCCGACTGGTTTTCGTTTATTTAAAATCTGCCTGCTCTTAAGTATATAGTCATTTATCATGGTTTAATAACGTTCATCACTTTGGGTCTACGTATGCAACTAAAAGTCTTTTTGACTGCCTTTTGAATAATGTTTTGTTTCTTTAATAAAATGTTCAATAGAAACATTGTCTCAAATCTGACTTTGAATTAATTTTAATAAAAATGCTTAATAAGAATCTCTAATTTTGACATAACCCAATCCTAAAAAATAAATTTGCGGATCATAGTATGGTTGAGTGGAATCATATTATGGTTGTAGGGATCATAATATGGTTGCATGTGAATCATACTATGGTTCTGAGGATCATAATATGGTTATATATTATGGTTATGAGGATCATAATATGGTTTTGGGGATAATAGTATGGTTGAGTGTGACTCATAATATGGTTGTGGGGAATATAGTATGGTTGGGTGTGAATCATACTATTGTTGTGAGGATCTCTTTGAACCGAAAGCACGGACTACAGTGAGAGATAGCGGCGGACAATTCTTGTTTTAGTGTACCAGTTATCCATTTTTGTTAAATCTAAAAATCACTCTGCAAAATAAAAATAAAACTAACCAGATTTATAAAATAACAAAAGTTATTAAAATTGTTTAGTAACGGCTTTTATCAGCCACTCTGTAGTTGGTATTTTGCCTATCTCTGTGGCAGATTAATGGCGGACAGTATAATATACTGTACTCTTATATTATAAGATTTAGCCTGTCTGAACTTAACGACGGTGTCACATTTTGTAGTTAGGACCGATTTCCAAACGACTTTTTCTCTGCAGCTCGCTAAGTTGCCTTAATTAACGATCTCCTATGCTTTGTCGGGACATAAATACTGTTACACACGTTTTATGTTGTAAAATAAAAAGTACTGAATGTTTTTGGACCAAATATTTTTTAATATATTTAATGATGTATATTGTATCCAAAAAGAATCTTGTTATTCGAAATGTCCGCCTTAAGTCGCACTGGCCAATCGTCAATAGCTGCACGAACCTCGTCCATTGGAAAATTGACCACAGCTCGAACCAAGGCAGTCTTAAGAGATCCAATGTTGGGGTATCTTTTGTGACAAGCCTTATTCTCTTAAACCGCCCACAGTTTGTAATCCAATGGGTTCAAATCTGGACTGCCTAAGGGCCATTCTTCAGAGGAAATGAAAGCTGGCAAATTGTTTCGAAGCCAGGCCTGGGACGGTTTAGCCTTATGGGCCGGCGCAGAATCCTGCTGGAAAGTCCATGGCTGGTTTTCGAACAGGGAATTGTTATGAGGCTTCACTTTGGCCGATGTTTTGACTCCTTGTTTGCAGAAATGCAGGTCAGTGACCCCAGCGTAAGAGACACCCCACCAAACCATGAATGAAGCTGGGTGATGACCCTTTCCCACCCTTTGGGATCAGTTCAGATGCTTCCTTAGATGACCGCGCATACACTCTATCATTTTTCTTGTTAAATCCAATGTTGGGGTTAGCCCCAAGTCTTTTCTAATGATTCAACTCATGGACTTTTGCGTTATATTCATCTCATTTTCGGTTTTCGGAGCGGATTTCTGTGAATTCTTGATTTTATGGATTTGATGACATGCGGTGTTCGCACAGAGCGTGAGCGGCCTGACCGGTGGTGGTCTTTTACATCTCCAGTCTCCTCAGACAGTTTAATGCATCGGTATCGTTAGTTAAACACTAGACCACTTGGAAAAGTATTACAATTTTGTGTAACCACTTCAAACCACATGAAAAAGTATTGAATTTTTCTGTAAACCATCGATATCGGTAGTTCCCATTTACTTAGAAAACATCCTTTATTTGAAAGAGATAAGACCATCGGGACTATGACAATGATAATTTTCTTTTGCTCACCTCAATGGCGGATCGTATGAAAGATTTGGCTAACCGTCTTTTTCTCTGTGTCTACAGTTAAATCGTATACTCGCTTAGTTGCCTGCTTATTATCATTTTTAACTCTTGTTTAGCCTAAAGGTACATTTACCATACAAACTTCAGTATATTAACTCATGCTGCTGAATATCGTTAGTTAAACACTAGACCACTTGAAAAAGTAGTACAAATTTGTGCAACCATATCAGACCACATGAAAAAGTATTGAATTTTTCTGTAAACCATCGATATCGGTAGATCCCATGTAGCTTAAAAAACATTCTTTATTTGGAAGAGGCTAAGACCATCGGGACTATGGCAATGAAATTTTCTTTTGCTCACCTCAACGGCGGATCGAAGGCGGACAGTATGAACGATTTAGCCAACGGACTTTTTTATCCGTAGACACAGATAAATCGTATACTCCATATGATGCCGGCCCATTATCTTTTTCAACTCTTGTTTAGCCTAAAGGTACATTTATCATACAAACTTCGGGATATTAACTCATGCAACCGAACATGATTAGTTAAACACTAGACCACTAGAAAAAGTATTGACTATTTCTGTAAACGGCCAATGGAAATGTCAATGTCCTGCATGTCTCACATCAACCGCCATGTTAAATATAAATTCCTTTGCTTTTACAGCAGGCTCTATCTTAATTTGCTTCCATAATTTCTTCATTTCTTTGCACATAAAAATCGCTTTTAACATCATTCTTTAGAATCCTAAAATTATACAGTTTACCGCGCTGTAATTAAAAAGTAAAAAAAGTTTAATTTCACATTACGAAGTAAACAGTTGTGTAGGAAGTAACGTAGGGTTAGGTCGAATCGAAAGTAGTCACTACCTCGTAGGAAAGTGCTGAAATGGTAAATTTTTTCAAACAGAGGTGTTCTTAGTCTCGTAAATAAAATGGAACCTTACCGTGACTGGCTCTGAATTCTTATTAAAAACATTCAAATTGGCCAGGGTACAAATTTTGGCCTTCAAATTATCTAAGGTACAAATTTCATTTAAAACCCCAACAACCCTGATTATAATGCTTCATTCAACTTTAGAGACTCACTAACTACAATATCGGCTTTTATAAATTTACAGACTCTTCAAGATTTTCTTGCCATTGTCTATTTCTTCAGAGTATTTAAACCCTGTGCCTCTCCTACAGCTGGTATAGAATTTCCATGTGTTACAAACTACGCAACAAAAGTGAACATATCCTCTTTGCTACGTGAAAGGGTATAAAAAGAAATTGTTATGGTTTATAAAACCATTAAAAACAAAAGTTTCCTTACAACGTTGGTGCCTAGCACAAGAGAGGGGGAGCGAGAGAGTGGCGTTCGACGGAAAGCGGAAGAAAGAATTACAAAAACAAGAAACTTACAACAACGGAAATTCATTATTATTCTATTATGCAAATCTCTTGAAAAGAAGCGAGCAGCAAAAGTGAACTCCTGCAACCAGCAACAACTACAAGAACTTCTTCTGCGGTTGGTTGTTGTTGTGCTGAAACCACCACCACCCCTACCACAAACGCAGTGAATACCCTGCAGTATTGGTGATCGACTCTACGCCGATGAGTTCACCGACTACCACAAACCTTTCGTCGACTACTCGCTCAACTACCAGCAATGCTTTTGAGCGGCGAATTTAACAAGGCGATGTCCGCTTTGGTAATGCCTTACTGTTCGTCGACGAATTTGTCGGTGACATTTCGTCGACGAACTTGTCGGTGACATTTCGTCGACGAATTTATCGTTGACATTTCGTCGACGAATTCATCGACAAACAGCGATAGAATAGTAAAAAGAACCCGGGTTCGGTTTCGAGCTGGGAATTTTTTGTTTTCTGCTTATTTTTATTTTTTAATATTTTTATTTTACAAACGGAAACAATAAAGCCAATAAAGAAAAACTAAAAACATAAAAAATTTGAATTTCAAAAAAATAAAAAAAACTTAAAACATTATGACTTAATTCAGGTAGTCAGGTAGGTGTACATAAACAAAATATAAATAAAAAATATGCATCTATGGCAAAAGTAAAGGCTCATTTTGTTTTCCTTTTTTTAGCGAAATGGATTTAAAATGCCGCTTCTTCTGCAGGTTGACTGCTTTGCGAAGTTGCTCTTCTGCCGACCCTGCGTTCTCATCCATAACAGTTATGGATTCTGTAATATAAAATAATATAATATTGATTTGCTCTTATTTCAAAGATTCTTGAATTGAATTACCTAAAAGAGCACTGTAGAATTATTATTAAATTATTCACCTTTGACCAATCACCAAATTTTGCAAGAAGGTTTTATCAACACAGTTCAATTGACGAAATAGACACAAGAAATAAAAAAAATTAGAAGTCACTCCACGCACGTCTTTTCTTTTTTAATGTCAAACACTTAATGACTCTTTCTCTTTCTTGCGTCCCTCAACCAAGTTCATATTCTCATGCGTGTTTGATGTTTTTTTTCTATTTGCAATGTAGCATGTGTTGTTGTTGGGTTTTTTTTATTTGGGTGCCCGTTACAGTTTTTTGTTTTGTTTTGCACGCGTTTTTTTGTTGTTGTTATCTCATTGATTCTGTGTAACTCTTTCTTGTTTGTCTCATGTGGCATTTGTTGTTGGTTGGTTGTTATTTCTCACCCTCACCCTCTGCATTACCATTCGTCGATGAATTCATCGGTAACATTTCATCGACGAATTTATCGGTGACACTTCGTCGACGAATTCATCGACAAAAAGAACCCAGGTTCCATTCCGGGCTGGGAATTTTTTTTCTGTTTATTTTTATTTTTTAATATTTTTTCAATTCATATTATTTCAATTCAACTACAAAGTTAACAACCTAAAGCATTAGGTGAAAATAACATTATTAAATTCTTAAGGTTACTTCATATACGAATGACAATAGAAAATCTCTCGAGACACCACTTTACACTTTACTTTACACCAGCGATGTAGTCGATGAAATGCCATCGGCGAGGTAGTCGATGAAAAGTTACCAGCCACTACTTGTGAAACTGCAGGGTAATAACAACGCACGCATACTCTTACATACGCGTACACACTCATACTCTCACCTGCAACATATTTTCCCAATTGAAAGTAATGTATGCATGATACACTTATGGTAGACAAACAAATACACGCGCACAACCTGTGAAGTAAATTTCCGTGCGGCACACCACTCCAGACGGTCGACATACAGTGGGTCGTCGCTGGAGTATGGACTAAAATAATGGGTGATCCTAGTAGAGATACTTTTTTCAATAGCCTTTTTTCGACAGATCACGTGTGAGTCGTGTCATGCTGTCATGTTGGTTTTGTTTAGAATTGTTGGGCATTTCATCATGGAAAGACCTACGCCTGAAAACGTTTACAAATCGTTCAACTATATTACGAAAATTCACGTTCTGTGCGGAATGTGTTTCGTGCACTTCATTCAACTTATGGCCAACATAATTGGCCTACTGAGCGTACTATTCGCAACACCATCACTTATCTTGAGACCCAGCATTTATTATTGGATAATATTCAACCGAAAAGACCACGTCCACCACGCAGTGAAGAAAATGTAGCGGCCGTAGCTGAGAGTGTACACCAAGACCGTGGAGAGTCGATTCGGCGCCGTTCGCAGCAACTCGGACTGACGTATGGAACGACTTGGAGCATTTTACGTCGAGATCTTAATTTGAAAGCGTTTTGTACAGCTTGTGCAAGAACTGAAGCCGCCCGACGTTTCCAAGCGACATCGCATTGCTCTATGGGCTCTTGAAAAGTTCCAAGAAGATCCCAGGTTTTCGAGCCAAATTTTGTCCAGCGATGAGGCCCATTTCTGGCTCAATGGGTATGTAAATAAGCAAAATTGCATTCGCATTTGGGACGAAGAGCAACCAGAAGAGGTTCAGAAGCTGCCACTTCATCCAGAGAGAAAAAAACAACGGTTTGGTGTGGTTTGTGGGCCGGTGGAATTATCGGTTCATATTTCTTCAAAAATGATGCCGGTGAGAACGTAACCGCCAATGGCGACCATTATCGTGTCATGATAACCGACCATTTGATGCTGAAATTGAAGCTTGTGATCTCGGCGACATTTGGTTTCAACAAGACGGCGCCAGTTCTCACACATCGCATCAATCAATGGATTTATTGAGAGAACACTTCGGTGAGCAGGTAATATCACGTTTTGGGCGGGTCGATTGGCCAACAAGATCGTGTGTAAGACTTTTTCCTGTGGGGATATGTAAAGTCTAAAGTTTACGCTTCGATTCAGGCCTTGGAGCAAATCATCACGCGTGTCATTCGCCAGTTACGAGTCGAAAAGCTCGAACGAGTCATCGAAAATTTTACTCAACGGATGGGCCATCTAAGACGTAGCCGCGGCCAACATATGATAGACATAATTTTCAAAAAATAAATGCCAAAGAATGTTCTTTCAAATGATAATGATTACATCCATTCAATTTGAGTTTTCTGTGTTTTTTTCCTTAAGAAAAAGTAGGGAACCTCAAAATGGATCACGCGTTGTAGTTGGCCGAGGGTTTGGCAGTTTTATACACTACCCCAAGATTTTTAAAAAATTCCAAAAAATATATTTTTACGGCATATTTTTGGTTTATTTTCGAAAGATCAAACATTTCCTTTCAATTAAAACACAATTTCATTCATGTGGATGATGCTGCGTGTTTAACATGATTCTCGCTGTGATAGCTTCAACCAAGTTGCGCCATCATACAGGAGCTATTACTAAGCAACGAAATTGGCTGCATATCTTGTGCGAATGATTTCTCTCTCTATAAGGACATACGAAACCTGAACGCCATGGGCGTTGTTTCTTCTGATGGTCAGTGGGACGTCAGTGGGGTGCTCTCCGCTGGCAGACACCAACATAGGATTAGTCAGTCCGCCCGTCCGGCCTTCTCTAGGGATCGTGTTCGCGTTGATTGATTGCGTTCTGTTAGAGCTGGCTGTGAGTTCCCTTTTGACATCTGCTGCTACGGGGAACTAACAGTTCCCTGGTTACTTGGGAGTGAAACTGGGGTAACTTTGGTTACGAAGCCCGAGCAGAAGTAATCGAGTACCACAGTTGACTGGGAATACTATGGACTTCTAAAGACTTTACCCAGTCATTATAGACCCTCGGGTCTTATTGGGGGTTCGGTCGGGCCTAGCCTTAATACATGGTTGCCGTTCACCTTGCGCGAATGCTATCTCTATGATGACACACAGAACCTGGACGCCATGGACTTTTTTTGCATCTGATGGGACGTCAGTGAAGTGCTCTCCACTAGCGCATTACAACCTAGGATTTGTCACCTAGCTTGATTGCGTTCCGCTGTAACCGCTAGTGAGTTCCGTTTTGACTTTCGACATCTGCTGCTATGGGGGGTTACCAGTCCTCTATTTACTTGAGACTGAAACTGGGGTTAACTTTGGTTACGAAACCCGACCAGAGGTAATCTAATACCACGGGAAATGAGGTCTTTTCCAGACTTCACTCAATTTCTATACCCCCTCGGGTCTTGTGTGGGGTTCAATCGGGCCAAACCTCAGTACATGGAAGAGGTAGAGATAGACGTTGCTCTGAGTGGCAAAGAAGCCATGTATATCGACATTTCAGACCATAACACTTATGTGTAGGCTTTTCGTCGAACGAAAGAGGTAGAGATAGATCTCGCTCTGAGCGGTAAGGAAGTCATGTTCTTGTATAGCGTGTTTTCCGACCCTAACACCTATGTTTTATCACTTGTGTCTGCACATTTACTACTCGTATCTTACGACCGATGCCTTTAATTTTAGGTGACCCACGTTGTAGTGATCGCAAACTGGTAGTAGCTCGGCTACTAGGTCTGACCGGGGACTGAAGTCTGGTACTACGCGTAGCTAGAAGTCCCCAGAACTATTGTTCTGGCCCCCTTTGGGGAGCATCGTGGTGGCTGTGGTTTCAACCAAAAACGCGGGGAGAGTTTCGGAGTTGCATTGCAACCTGTTGCAGAGGATTATATGGGCCCTTGACTAAGCGGGTAGTTGTGTTCATACTCGTGTAGCATGCTTTGAATTGGTTCCTATGGGTTTGGCAATAATCATGAGCAAGCCATCAGCATACGCGCAAACCTTGGACTCAAGACTGAGCTGCCGCCACAACGGGCCTGTCATGAGATTTCATATAAAAGAACCACATATGCCGCCCTGCGGACAAACCTGGACAACATTGATCCAAACATGATCAGAAGCACCCACCGTACACGCCTGTCTGTCAGCAAAATCACTCTTCAAGATTTCGATATTTTATAGCCAACCTCAGTCAACCTAGCAAGCATACTGGTCCAGCTGGTAAAGCGGATCCTAACCATCCGGTTTCCCAAAATCTTGATGATAGTTTCCGGCTTCACACCACCCCACAAAAAAATAGTTTTTTCTATATCATGGATTTTGGTTAAATGAAAATATCGATTGCCTTTCCAGAGCTGAAAGGGCTGTATCACGTCCTTTTATCTAATCTTAAGACAACAAAGTCTAAATAAATTTGCTTTTCATTGTTTCCATTCTTTTGAATCTTTTTATGGATTGGTCCTCTACTTTGGCCAAAAATTCGATTTTTTAAAGGTGGCTCCGCCCACTTTTCCTCCAGAATGTGTTTCGATCATTTCCTACATTATATTGTCCCAATATCTTCTTTCTATTAGTGTATGAGATATTGTATTTTTAAGTTCAGGGCTGTGTAGGCGGTGCCACGCCCCCTTGTCCAATCATGTTGTAACATACCCTACAAATAGTACCTGTCCAAGTGTAACATAATGTGAACATTTCAATAGCAATTTTTAAAGAGGTTACTCAGGCCTTTTTAGGGACATTTTTACCTCTTGACGATCTGGCCCAATTTAAAAACCAACCGTTTCAGCTCATTTACACATATTCGAGGATTCTAGCTTTTTTATTGTAATCTCAAGCTTGCTTTCCACAGACAGGCGGACATGGCTAGATCATCTTCGAGTTTTACTACAATTACGAACTTATATAAAGGGTAGTTCAATTTTAAGGACCGATGTTGATTTTGAATACAACACAAATTATATGAGAAATTATTGTCATTTCTTTTTATTATGATAATATTGGTATGGTTTTATTATAAATGGAACAAAATATCGGCTAAATGGCCGCCGCAACCTCGGCGGCACACCTCGATCCGATGGTCCAAATTTTCGATGAAGCTGAGGCATAATTGAGGTTCTATGCCGTTAATGTGCTGAATTATTACATACTTTAGCTCTTGAATTGTTGCTGGTCTATCGACGTACACCTTTTCTATCAAATAACCCTAAAGAAAGAAGTCCAACGGTATCAAATCACATGATCTTGGCGGCCAATTAACATCGCCGACGTGAGATAACACGGCCATTGAATTTATCGCACAAAAGAACCATTGTTTCGTTAGCTGAGTGACAAGTGGCACCGTTCTGTTGAAACCAAATATCGTCTACATCCATATCTTCCAATTCGGGCAATAAAAAGTTCGTTACCATCTCAAGATAGCGAACACTATTCACAGTAACTGCCTGACCATCCTTGTTTTGAAAAAAAAACGCCACCCCATAAACCACACCAAACAGTCACTTTTTGTGGGTGCTTTGTTTTTTTCGACAACCACTCTTTGATTATCATTCGCCCAAATGCGGCAGATCTGCTTATTGACGAATCCATGTCAAGGTGGAAATGTGCCACATGACTCAAGATGATTTTCTTCGAAAATTGATCATCCACTGTTGCCATTTCTTGCCATCATTTTGCTCATTGCTCGCTTGTGTATCTTTCCATGGTTCAAATTGAGCTAGTCTGAAATTGAGAAATATCAAATGAAATGCAGAAAAAACCTTGACGTTTAGGTGTGGTTCAGTTTCGTGCGGTAATTCAAAGATGAATTGGATTCTGTTCTTGGTGATAATGTATTATCATACTCCACCGTGAAATTCTGGGTTCAACAATTTAAAATGGGTCGTTCAAGTACGGAAGATGAACAACGCTCTGGAAGACCAAAAACTGCTACTACTATTGAAAACATTAGAAAAATATTTAATGAAGTGACTAAAGATAGACGAATAAAGCTCAGAGAACTGGTTAATATTGTTAAAATACACGAAAAACAAGTTTGGAGTATTTTACATGATGAACTCCACATGAAAAAGCTATCCGCAAGATGGGTGCCGCGTTTGTTGACTTTGCCCCAAAAAATCGAGGAGCTTTTAGTGATTTATCAGCGTAATCCAATAGAGTTCTTGCTCCGATTCATAACTGTTGATGAAACATGGATCCATCACTACATCATTCAGAATGCAAAGAACAGTCAAAACAATGGATAGACGCTGGTAAAAGTGGTCCCAAGAAGGCGAAAACTGTTAAGTCAGCAGGAAAAGTAATGGCCACAGTATTTTGGGATGCAAGGGGTATAATATTTATTGATTATCTTGAGAATGGAAAAACTATAAATAGTGAATATTATTGTGCATTATTGGATCGGTTGAGTGAAGATATCAAGATAAAACGACCGCATATAGAAAAAAAGTCATTTTTCATCAAGATAATGCTCCTTCACACACTGCATTTTTAACTCAACAAAAACTGGCCGAATTACGATTTGAAATTGCTCCGCATACACCATATAGTCCAGATGTAGCTTCTTCTGATTATTTCTTGTTTCCAAATTTAAAAAAAAATTCTCGGTGGCAAAAAATTTTCGTCCAATAGCGAGGTTATTTGAAACTGAGGCATATTTTGAAGGTCTTGAAACATCTTATTTTTCGGATGGAATTAAAAAACTTGAAAAACGTTTGATGAAGTGTATTGAGTTGGAAGGAGATTATGTTGAAAAATAAATAATAATAATTCCAAAAAAACGGTTCTTTTTATGTTAGGCCAGTTACTTTTGCGGTCTGTAAATTCTTAGATCATCATCTACTTGACGAATACGAGAGCTTACTATCCTTTGTGTAGATTTTTTTTGCTAGATTTAAGGAGTTGTAAAAATTCGCCACGGACTTATTTTTCTTGGATTTGGATTTTTAAACAATAACAGACAACTTAAGCTACAAACAAGTCTGCCGCATTTTCACCCCCATTTTACACCGTTAGGCCCTCTGTGCATCATAATTTCTGGATTGGCCGGTCGTGAAATATTAAAACATATTACGGCCGCTCACGTTGATGAGGTGGCTGGCTTGTGGTGTTGGTGAATCCAGTGAGAAGTTGCCGGTACTCGCGTATATGTGTATGCGAGTGTGTTTGTGTGTGTGTAAGTGTTTATATTAACAACGTCAACATTGTTAGCTTCGGGCCACATGCAATCTTAATAACGGTAAGTTTTAATTTTCCACCTCAGCAGAATTGAAAAACGAAAACATATCCAAACCGCCGCCGCCATATATAAGTATGTATGTGTGTAAGAATCATTTCGGCTTTTCGTCATTTGTTTGTTCTCCTTTCGGTTTGTACACAGAGCGTAACAAACACACACAGATACACATCCACACACTTGTACAAGAATACATTTATACTCTCGGCTTATTGCCCAACAGCATGCAATTTATATATGTATGCATTTGTCGGTCGGTGTACTACCAACATTCTCGCATACATACATACATCTTTTGCTGTTTTTTGCGGGTTATGCGTTCAGTCCGTAGTGTTATTGTTCTTGACGGCATTAAGTTTTACCCTCTAACACTTGCTCTTTCAAACACTTCACACACATACACGCTTATCGTATAAACATATGTTTTTTCCATTACTAATACTAACAACAACAGACCAGCAAATTTTTTCAAGTCTCCTTGTGATGAGGTTAAAAGCCGTTCAGAAAACGAACAACCAGCAAGCAACTCAATACACATCTCTCGAGCGGTGGGTACTTTTTTATTAACAAAATGAAAGAGGTGTAAAATTGTTGAACAAATTTCGAAAAGAAAGTTCACAACACCTAGAGAACGTACTCTTATGTACATATGAGATCTGGACGAATAGGAAATACCCTTCCAGACGAAATGTACCCATTAGTGTGATAAAGCAAGTAAACCGCGAACTAGATTTTGGAAATTTGAACTGAAAGAAATCGCTATTGGTAAATTATTGTAAATAAAACCGTTTTCTTTTAATAATGGGAATGTTTGTTTCTTCGAATCTAGGTATTAAACTATTATTAGCTTTTGCGAAAGGAAAAATACAAACTTTGTTTTATGAACAAATCACAAACTGATTTTATAAAGCAATATCATTCCATCTGTCACTTTTTATACCCTCCATCATAGGATGGGAGATATGCACTTTCTCCTTCCGTTTGCAACACCTTGATATACTCGTACTAGTCGGATACTAAATAATTTATATATATTCTGAATTCTAAGTTGTCGTAAAAATTTAATATTATAAAGACAAGCCTGTCTGTCCGCGTAAAGAAAACCTCAGGTCGAATTATTGAAGTCCAGTGGCTGAAATTTTTAAAATTGGACAGATAAGTAAAAGGATCTGCTTCGATATCCAGGTGGAGGAAACTCGCCAATTTAACTGACTATTAGAACAAAACCTCTAGATAGATTACCCGTTACTTCAAGTACACAGGTCCTCGACAAAAGAGTGAAGAAAATTTTCAAAAAAAAATACATTTTTTTTTTAAAAATAAAAAATTTAAAGTAAATACTTAGTAGGGACATAAATAATGTTACAACATTAAACCCATTTCAATAGTAGAACTGCACATACCCCGTTAATGTCATATGGGTTTTGAAAGCTAAACTCAATAGCGTTAGCCTGTAACGGAATTTTAAAATTATTTCAACTTTCATCATGGAGTGGTCAGATAATGAGAACCGTATCGCTGTAAAAGCGCTTTTCAAGTGTGAAAGGAAAAAGGATATTTTCAAAACGCTCCGGCCACTAGGGACTAGCCTCATGTTCGTCTACCAATGCATTAAACTGTTTGAGGAGACTGGAGATGTAAAAGACCGCCACCGGCCGTCCACGCTCTGTTCGAACACCGCTTGTCATCAAAGCCGTTAAATCAAGAATTCACCGAAATTCGCTCCGAAAACAGAAAATCATGGCCCGGACAGAAAATCAAAAAAGACCGGACATTTATTGACTGTAGCTTTTAAAAAAGTAGCATTGAAAAATGCAAACGTCTTTTGGTGAAGCACGCGGATAACTTTCACAGAAAAATTTTTGTTCACCGATTAAAAAAGCCGTTCAGGAAAAATTTAACAAGCAAAATGATAGAGTATATGCGCGGTCATCTAAGGAAGCATCTGAACTAATCCCAATGGTGGAAAAGGGTCAACACCCAGCTTTAGTCATGGTTTGGTGGGGTGTCTCTTACGATGAGGTCACTGACCTGCATTTCTGCGAACAAGGAGTCAAAACATCGGCCTCAGTTTACCAAGAAACCGTTTTGGAAGCAGTTGTGAAGCCTCTAACAATTCCCTGTTCCAAAACCAGCCATGGACTTTTCTGCGCCGGCCCATAAGGCTAAAACTTCTCAGGCCAGGCTTCGAAACAATTTGCCAACGTTTATTTCCTCTGAAGAATGTCCCTCAGGCAGTCCAGATTTGAACCCATTGGACTACAAATTGTGGACGGTTTTAGAGGACAAGGTTTGTCACAAAAGATACCCCACCATTGGATTTCCAATGGACGAGGTTCGTGCAGCTATTGCCGATTGGCCAGTGCGACTTTAGGCGTGTGTAAAGGCAAAAGGCGGACATTTCGTATAAGTAGATTCTTTTTGGATACAATATACATCAATAAATATATTAAAAATATTTGGTCCAAAAACATTCAGTACTTTTTATTTTACAGCATAAAACGAGTGTAACAGTATTTATGTCCCTACTAAGTATGTCTGACCTAATAATGAAAATGCGAATATTTATCAATAAAAATGGTTTCATTGTTTCTCAAAGTATTCTCCAGCATGATTTATACACTTTTGCATGCGCTCAAACCAAATGTCGAAGCACTTTTTCCACTCCGACTAAGACACCTCCAAAACATGATTTTTGAATGCTTCAACAGCATCTTCTGGCGACGAAAATCGTAGGCTATGCATTTTTTTCTTGATGTTCGGGAATAAAAATAAATCGTTGGGTGCCAAGTCAGGGCTGTACGGCGGATGACCCATTAATTCGACGTTTTGGCCGGTCAAAAAGGCTCTGGTTTGAGCCGATGTGTGAGAGCTCGCATTGTCATGATGCACAATGAATTGTCTTCTCTTGTTCGTTTTTCTCCGAAGACTTCAGACAAACAAATTGTGGTGTACCACTAAGACGTGACCATCGCCACATGACCAGTTTTGCCGAAGAAACAGGCGTCCATTTGCTTCGAAGTGCTTCTTCCACGAACAACTTTCGTTGGATTTGGCTCGTCATCGAAGACCCACACGGTGGATTGCAGTTTTGTTTTTGGCTCATACGCAGAGATCCATGATTCGTCACCTGTGACGACCTTTTGTACGTCTTTTGAAGCACCACGATCGCATTTTTTCAAAATTTCTTTGCACCAATTGACACGAGCCTTTTTTGAGCGATGTCAAATTGTGCGGGATCCAACGAGAACAATTTTTGTTCACTGCCAAATGAACATGCTATATCTTATCGATGCTTGTCATACTAATGGCCAAGGATGCCTCAATCTCACGGTATGTCAAATGTCGGTCTTGCTTGATCAGTTCACGCACAGCATCGATGGTTTCTTGCAAAGTGACCGAAGTTGGACGTCCTTCACGAAATTCATCCTGGAGTGAACGGCGTCCGAGACCGAACTCTTGGTAGCAGAGACAGTGTTTTTTGATGGTGCTTCATCGCCAAAATTCGAAACAAGATGATTTAAACACTTATAACCCACGCCGGAAAAAAATCATCGCACGAAAATGTTCACGGGATAATTTCATTTTTTGATTGAGATGAATTTTTTACCCTCAAATGACAAAACGTTCTGGGTAAAGCGATGCTATAAAATGTCAAAGTTTCCAATGGAAGATCCAGTTTGCACCTGGAAACACTAGTATTGTCAGGACCCGAAATATAAATCGCAACCCTCGTAAGACAACGACCCACACGATTACATACCCTGCAGCTCTTTAAGCCACATTTTAAATCCGCATTTGCTTAAATTTAAGGCCAAACGGCTGTAAAAGCCTCACAATAAATTTTATCTCACTCAATTGTTCAAGGGTGCGTTGTGTGAAATTCAGAATCAAAATTGATGATGACATTGAACCATATCCGTCTTTGTTTACTCAAATGTCCCGCTGTGTAATCCTTTAGCTGTAGAAGCCACAAATTTAACCTGTTCTAACTTAAATTTCTTATGGTGTCTTCGGTTCCATCTTACAATTGCTCCGATATTCGCCTTAAGGACCTGAATCCTTTAAAGCTTCTTAGCATGCGATAAATACCTCATTCCACCGAACAGTGTTAAATTCCAACTCAACAGTGGCCAGTTGTCTCTATTTCATTAAATTTTCACATAACTTATGAACAAGCTTTGATCGATGAGAATTATGGAATTTGTTTCTCCCTCTATAAGAATTTTATAATACTACAGCATGGGCCAAAAGTTACCATGGGGTTTAAAACTTTAATAACTTTTTAGTTTGTATATTTGTTTTAATTTTTTTTTCAGATTATATAAATAACACTTGGAGAATAAATAATGGAGAGATTCACAACTGAACAATGAGCCAGAATAATAGAATTTTATTATTAAAATCAGCGATCAATTATTTTAACGCAAACGCATGAAGCTCATGTGATGAATGGCATTGTAAATGAGCAAAACTGTAGGTTCTGGAGTTCTGAAAATCTACTAGCCATTCATCAACGCCAATTGCACTTCATTAGGCGTACATTATAGTGTGAGACCACATCTGTAAATATCATTGGGCCTTACTGCTTACTATTTTTGGCCCACCCTGTATTACCAATTACAAACCTGATGAAAAACTTGGCATAGCTTCAGTGAGTACCACCACGCCTGCAATCAATATGAAAACTCGCAAAAGCGTAACAAAATGTGAATTAAAGTTTTGAAGCGAACTTTTCGCTTCTATACGCTCGTTCCTTTAGCTGGGTCATCGCCAATGTTTTATTATTTTTCTGGTTCTTTTCTTCCGCTTTTGTTTTATGGCACGAAAGCGTCTGTGCATGTGCGCGTAAAATTGTTTATTATATTCATGTGTATTGTTTTAAAAAGAAATTAACTTTTAGTTATAAACAAGAGTATGTACAGTAGGTAAAGGCACTTCTTTTAGTGGCAAAAAATCATCCTTCCACGATTTGAGAGATGATCAACTGATTACAAAAAAAAATTTTTTTTAGTAAGTTTGGATGCAAAACCGTGAACTGAGATTGATGCATACTTGGACTTTAGTATGACAAGCATCAATAAGATATTGCATGTTCATTTGGGCGAGAAAAAAATTGTTCGTATGGATTGGTGCAAAGAGATGTTGAAAAAGTACGAGTACCTCTTTTCAAGATTGGGAAATTTTGTTTTTAAAAATATAATTTTTTTAAAGTATTTTTTTTAAATAATAACTATGCCTTTTATACCTTTAGGACCAACGCAAACTTTACTATGGGAGAGGGATAGTCGCTTCACCTTACTGCAACTTTTTCCTCTTTTAAAGCTTATTTGTGGCTCTTTGTAGCTATGACAAATAGAAAACAATTGAAAGTAATGTGAAGACCGACATACATTTTAGTTTTTATCTCTAAAAATAAAAGCGTTGCCACCCAAAACTTTTTTGTGCCATTAGCGAACATTATAACGATTTACCAAAAATTTTATAAAAAAAACAGAGGCATTTTTTTTTAAATCGAGAAAAAAAATTTTTTCGAAACATAAAAAAATTTGTAAAGAAATTTTTTTTATTAACAATTATTTTAAAAAAAGAATTTAAAAATAGTTACTATTTGTATGATATACATTTTTATTTAAAAACTCTATTTTTTTGAAAAAGTGGGAGAATATCTTGAGGTATTTTGATTGAATTTTCAGTAAATTTATAGCTTCTTTCTTGCTTCGGAATTTCTGATTCCATTTGGAAATGAAAATAAGGTTCGTTTAAAAGTTGCTTCATTAAAGCAATAATTCTAATAAAAAACTAAAAAAAAACAAAGGCGGGTTTGGTCGATTTTATTATACCCTGCACTTGAGGAGGTTCCGAAAAGCCAACTGGACCCCCCGGACGGACTTATAATTTACCAAGATTTTAAAACTAATGCCACATTTAAATTTCTGAGAACATTACATTAGTTAAGGTCAAATCTGTTGAACAAGTAATTTGTGGTTTTTGGAGCTTTAGACATAAAATCGTAACCTATAGTTGTATCTGAACCGATTTTCTTCGATTTCAATAATGTGCTTCTCAAATGCATTTTAGAAAAGTACGGCCGAAGAAAGAAAAAAGTTAATTTTCTGATATTAGAGTGGACCAAAGGGATAGTAGCAACTGAGATATGATGGACAAGTACAAGAAGAGCATACTTTAGGTCCCTATATTTTGCGCAGAAAAATTGGTCACATTAAGACAAAAACATTGATGCATCACTCTTTTAGACCCGACTCTAAATGCAGAAGATTTAACGAAAAATGTTAAAGCAAAGCGAATATTGCCGTGTAAAAAATACTTTATATTCGAAGGTGAACGGCGAACTTTTTTTTAGGTACGGTCTAATGTACACGCATACATTTACCGACAAGAGTGTGTTTGAAGTACAGCATGTGTGCATATTTATATGAGTGTGCGAATCGACGGATTTAACAAAGGAGCCAATGCAGAGCGCTAAACTTATTCAGAAATAATGGATAATAAGAATTTACAGTGAAGACTGTTAGAATGGGTTTATGTCTTTTTTTCGAATAATTAAAGTTGTTTAAGAGTAGCCCATAAAGACTTGGTAAACTACAATTGTGGGCTGTTTCAATAGGAAAGGCAGATTTTGACCGTTAAATGCGGTTATGTTTTTGTATCGTTTGTTAATTTTATAGGTTACACCCTACACCACACGGTGCTGCAGGGCACTATATCTTTAGTTAGTCACAGCTAACACTATAGATAATACACTTCTTGTTTATTAATCCGATGGACTTAGAATCACTATCTGTTTCCATTGAGCTTTGTCCGTCCCTCTGTCGATTTGTCGTTGGTATCGAAATACAGATCTGAAATATAAAACCAATACGACGAAACTTTAGTTACCTTGTATGTCAGGATCAAGCACGAACGCCTTTAAAACTATTGGTCGATGGAAATAAGAGGCGTGTTCTCTTGGAACTCGCTTGTTAAACGAGTAAGTAGTCGCTAAGGCGATAACAAAAAAACTCTACGTGAAATTTTTGAAAATTCTTTTTTCACAAGATAAGTTTTATGAATCATAAAACGTTTGATTGAAAAATTTGTCGTTTGTAGAAAAAAAAGTAATTCAAGAAATACTTAATCGATTAATAACCACGCTCTTTTAAACTCGCTAAAAGTTAATCTTGAATAAATTTATTCCCAAAAATTTGAAACGGGCTTTAAAGCAAATTGTCTATGCTTATAGTTTTCTGTAAACAAAATCATTTTTATATTCTTCTACAATGATGTGTAGTTATTGCGAAAGCGACCTCCCACCGGATTTGCCAATAAAACACGTTCAATATATAAAAGTCCGTCTTAATAGCAAACCGTGCAGCTCTAGCCATACATAATATCCGCATAGAATGTTACAAGCCATCACTTACCAGATCTGTTGAAGTTGGGCCATAGACGTTCAAATTTCCATACAACAGTCTCTCCCAAAACGAGATCCTGAATCTCCGGAAGCCACATTGGCTTCACGGGAGATTTATAATAAAAATTAGTTAAAATGGTCTATGTCTGTTCATGCAATCTTAGAGCCATTACGAGTATAGAAAGGTACCGACTTAGTTGAGGTCTTGCGTCCTTAGAAGCTGCAAATTCAGTTCTATTTGCTTCTAATTTGCATGGCACGTTGCACGAGACCGAAAACCAATCCTGATGAAATTGGGTCATATTAGTTCAAGGTTACCTGTAGCTCCAAACTAAAAATCCCTCCCAATTCGAGATACGGCCACTTCACCATACACATTTTACTTCCGATCGTATTTTTTACTCCGATGGTTAAGTGTATAGCGGGCGATTTATTAACTTAATTTTATTTCCTCAAATTTGCAAGGCATGTTGCATGAGACCTGCAATGCTCGTAGAAATGAACCATATCGGTCCATTGCTAATTTTCACGAAAGTTCGTTTGCACCAAATACCGCAGAATAAATCGACAATCAACGTTTTATATTGGCTGATCCATCTAGAGGTATTTTTTCAGAACAAAAAAATATAAAAACTCAAATCAAGTGCAGAATCTTTGTTGGTAAGGATATTTTATGCCGTTTATTTTTTGATATGGAAATGAGCGTTCGGTGAGAAACGGGAAGATACGCTGTTTTCGACCAAAATGTTGTTTAGTGATGAGGCCCATTTCTGGCCCAACGGAAAACTCAATAAACAAAATTGCCGCATTTGGGCTAAGGAGCATTTGGGCTAAAGAGGTTCAAAAGGTGTCATTTTACCCAGAGAAAACCACGGTTTGGTGCGGTTTATAAGCTGGTGGAATCATCGGTGCTTTTTTTTTTCAAAAATGATGATGGCCGGAACATAAACGTGAATGGTGCTCGCTATCGCGCCATGATATCGATCTTTATGCTACCTGAAATTAAAGCCCGTAATCTTGACGACACTTGATTTCAACAGGACTGTGCCACTTGTCATACAGCTGCTCAAACAATGGATATATTGAGAGGTCATTTCGAAAAGCAGCTAATTTCGCGTTTTGGGCAGGTGAGTTGGCCGCCTACACGCAGAAAAAAGTATGGTTGAGGTAACAATATTCGAAGAGCACCATACTATTGTTGGTTATATGGTTGTGCCACAACAATATTATGATCATCACAACAATAGTATGGTGCACACACAACCATACTATGATCCCCATAACAATATTATGGTCCTCACAACAATAGAATTATTCACATACAACCATACTATGATCCCCACAACCATATTATTATTTACATTCAACCATACTATGATCTTCACAACCATATTATGATCGTCATAACCATAGTATGTTTAACGTACAACCATAGCATGATCCTCACAACCATAGTATGACTTACGCACAACCATACTATGATCCCCAAAATTGTTTGTAAAGACTAGATTACGTTGTTATTCAACAATAAAGAATTAAAATAAAGTATCGTAAGTTATGTAATAATAGGAGTAATAATATTTTAGTAATACTAATCCGTAGTTTTTTTGAAAAAATTTAATTATTATTACTATTATTGGGTAAGATTCGTAAATATATCATTGTCAAATTATACAAAAATTAAGGTTTTGCCGGTATGATTGCCGTAATCATGTTATTGTTAACATAAAATCCAAGAAAAACAATACTTTTGTCCCACCAACCATATTTATATTGTTGCTACAACCATATTTTTATTTTTAAATCTGGCAACAATACTATTGTTACATTTCAACAATATTTATATTGCCGCAATCATACTATTGTCAAAATGAAATTCAAAAAACAATACTATGGTTGCGACGACCATACTTTAATTGCAGCGAACATACTATTGTTGCCGTGACCTTATAGAAACCATATCTTTTCTCTGCGTGTAGATCGACTGATATCACAACTTTGGATATTTTTCTTTGGGGTTACGTAAAGTCCAAAGTCTATGCTGATAAACCAACTACGATTCAACGAATGAGTCGTCCAAAATTGGACCCTTAGAATGGAAACCCTGAGGCGTAGTTGCGGCCAACATTTGAAGGAAATTATATTCAAAAAATAAATGCCATAAAATGTCCTTTCAAATTACCAATAAAGATTCCACACATGATTTAAAACTTTATTTTTTTTTTGTTTTGAAAAAAACCTCTAGATGGATCACCCTATAGTTTAGATGAACTTATCACACAACCTCGTCTGTCACATCCTGACAAGTATATCTGCAATTTTTTAGCGCCAATATTTTCTGCCTCCATAACATACACGTCTTAGAGATTAATCATTAAGGCTTATGGAAGCTTTTCTAGTCGGATCCAGCTGAAAAAAGTGTTCTTCAATGTACGATTAAACTTGTTACTTCTGAAAAAATGCGACACGGATTAGCCCCAACATTGTTACAATTACTGCGCCTATATTTGCTTTATCGGAATTTACATTGATTAGTTCGTTTGAAAACAGACCAAGCGGGGAACTGAGAAAATTGGTGATCCAGGCCGACCAAAGATGCATACAAAATTACACTTTTCGTGCCGGGAAATTGATGGTAGTCAATATTATTTTATCTCCAAAAGTTTTCGTTAAGTCTCGAAAACAACATTTTTTTTAATAAAGTTGAACAAAATTATTGAACCAGTTGGAAATCTTATTTCAAGGTCACACTACATTGTCGTAGAACTTGTGGAGAATATTTAGTTTTACACATGCCATAAAAATAATTCAAATTTTCACACACACAATGCAACTATAATTCCTTCTGAAATGTTATAAAATTTCGACGATTGCCTCAAGGTTAGGCGATTACACACTAAATAATTTTATAGGAATATCATGGAATTTAAAATATTTTCGTAGTATCATGTGGTTTGGCATAAGGAGAGGATAATTTAAAAATGCGTTCACAAATTATTTTTCCATTCAATATGAATATTATCAATATCAATACTATCTTAACACAATAACTCAGTGGCATTGTTAATGTCGTACTTCTTTTTTGCCGCAGATATATTATTTTTTTAAAGAAATACATTTTAAAATGGCCACAATTGAAAACCATAACAAATGATGGCTTATTAAATGCATTTATTTAGTAAATAAATATGTGAGCACATACATACACGAGCGAGTATATACACATACAATATACATCCACTGGTATATAAGCGTGTTTGCTGTGCTCGTATATGCTTATTAATGGCACATCATATGCCCATATAAATAAGCTTTTGATTGGTCACACAGAGTGCGCCCGAATGTCCGGGCATAAAACCATTAATGTCAATTAAACAACACAAAAAAGGGGAAAAAAGAAAATAAAAATAAATTATTAATTGGCCTGTTATTATAAATAATGATAACGTTTTTCAATGTGTATTTTCTGTATGTGTGTGTGCGAGAAAATATAATAATTTCGGAAAAATTAAATTAACAGGAATTTGATTAATTAAGCGCGTTTAAAAAGTACAGTTAATTTAAGTCTTAACACTGCATGTAATTAATTATGATCGATGATTACATTCGCCATGTATTTAAAAGCTAAAAAGAACTGGCCAACAAGGTCTTACCAAAAACCAGTAGTTATGGTAAACTGCATTCGTATCGAAATCAAAAGTTTAAAGGCTACCCTTTGAACTAAATTAGCCTGATTGCTAGTAAAAAAGTCTTCAGTCGGAAGCGACACCTTATGCACTATTACAAAACAAGAGTTCTCAAAGCAGACCGCAATTTTTGCAAGATTAGTTAAATTTGTAACTTCTCGAACTTAGGCTGATATTATACGGGTGTCCGCCGGGAAGGTTTACTACTTTATTTTGCCGCCACTTTGGTAAACATTAGTCTTGACAGTTCATATTTGGCAGTCGTGAAGTAGAGACGAGGCGAATTTATTATTGAAAAACAAGCAAAAATGTTAAGTTTGGCTATGCCGAACTTTGGATACCCTCCACCACATTCCCAAATAAAACCAAATTTGGTGCGGAAGTGTGTCTATATAGAAATCTTTATGTGCACAATTTCATTTCGATAGGTCAAGCTTGTGGTGAGTTATCGTCATATTATTTCTCAAAGCCCATGATACCGTTAGTGTGGGAGGTACCAGTAGGACTTTTCCGATCTCAACAGAATTTGGCGCAGAGTTGTGTTCTATATAAAAATCTTTATGTAGAAAATTTCATCTCAATAGGTAAAGTTTGTAGTGAGTTATTGTCATATGATTTTTCAAGGCCCATGAGACCGTTTGTGTGGGAGGTACTAGTAGGAAATTTCCGATCTTAGCCAAATTTAAAGCAAAAGTCTGTTCTATGTATTTATCTTTATGCCGAAAATTTCGTCTCGATAGGTCAAGTGTGTGGTGAGTTATTGTCATATTATTTTTCAAGGCCCATGAGACCGTTAGTGTGGGAGGTACCAGTAGGACTTTTCCAAACTCAACCGAATTCAGCGTAAAAGTGTGTTGTGTATAGAAATCTTGATGTGTAAAATTTCATTTCGATAGTTCAAGTTTGTGGTGAGTTATAGTCATATTATTTCTCAAGGCCCATAAGGCCGTTTGTATGGGAGGTACAAGAAATCGTGGCCCAATCTAAACTATTTTTACATAGATGATTGCGCCTATTTAGAGATTATTATTTGCAAAATTTTAGCGATTTTGCTCAAGAAACTGGACGGATATTTCCAAATAAAAAACTAATTTTTATGAGGTTGAGTCGGTTGAGGGTCTTTAACACCAACTTCCCGTAGAGCTATATAGCCCATTTTCAATATCAACCATGCTAGGTTACACATGTTTGTGCCAAATTTCAGCTCCCTAGCTGTTTTCATGCAGGCTCTATCTTGTTTTCAACAGACGGTCAGACGGACAGCCGGACAACATGGCTAGATCGTCTAAGAATTTTACGAGGATCAAGAATATATGTATATACTTTGTTGGGTCTCCGATGATTATTTCAAGGTGTGACAGACAGAATGACAAAACTAATATACCCTCCATTGTATGGTGGAGGGTATAATATTCGATAAATCGTTAAACATTTTATCAAAATCAATCATCGATTACTGTGACGATGATAAAGTTACGTGAAATTTTTGGGAGAAACAACGTGGCAACAAAACGCTCTATTTATCGTGAATGATTTCGGAGAAAGAGGGTCCGTAGCTGATAGGCATGGACCAAGCATGGACCACAACTTACTGAAAGATCGGCTAAAAACACTACTGCTGGTCAAGAAAGTTTTTAAAACAATC
Organism: Hydrotaea diabolus; assembly: GCA_963513945.1. Classification (NCBI taxonomy): domain Eukaryota; kingdom Metazoa; phylum Arthropoda; class Insecta; order Diptera; family Muscidae; genus Hydrotaea; species Hydrotaea diabolus. The sequence continues at coordinate 125,970,224 of OY740720.1, forward strand.
CACAAACCTCAATTCGACGCCGTGCTAAATGTAATGAAAAGTGTGCTCAAAAGGGCTTGCATTTGTGAGGCTAACAGAGGCGGACATTTATCTAATATTGTATTACATACATAGTTGCCGACATTAAAAAAAAACATTTTTCTATATAAGATCCATTCTTATTCATTTAATCAAAAATTGTAAACAAATTAGTATACCTTGCCGGCGGACACCTTGTAATTACATCAGGGTTTTAACTCTTTGCTTAATTGGGGCAAGATCGGATTTAATACGTGAGTAGTGGAGATTCATTCTTGCCGATGACAGCCACATGCTACCAATTACAGATGATGGAGTTGAATGCCCAACCCCAATCCAGGAAGAGGTCAAAACAGCAAAAACCCGACTAAAGTACAACAAAGCTGCATTAGCCGACGAAATTCCAGCGGAGCTGTGTCCGGCAGAGACGAGCTGATAAGGTTCACGCATCAGATAGTTTGCATTACCTGGAAGACCGAACGCATGTCCGGTGATTGAAACCTTAATGTACTAAGCCCAATGCACAAAAACGGTGACGAAATCGTTTGCGCCAACTACCACGAAATAAGCCTCCTATTCATCACATACGTATAAAATAAGTGGTGTTTGTTATTGGGGTATAGAACTTTAAGTTGGCATCACTTTTTTAACTGGCGGCCATTTTGTCAGCTGTCAAGTGATTAATATTTAGTTTGGTTTGCCATTTCATCATGAACAGGTTGACAAAAGAACAACGCTTGCAAATCGTGCAAATTTATTTCGAAAGTAATGGTTCAGTTCGCGAAGTTCACCGCAAGCTCCGTCCATTTTATGGTCGACATAATCGTCCATCAGAGCAATTAATTCGGTTAACCATGGATCGGTTAACATGGACCATTGAATTATTTTCTTTGGGGATATGTGAAGTCGCTCGTCTACGCCAACAAACCAGAAACACGTTAGGGGACTTGGAAGCCAACATTCGTGGCGTTATTGCCAACATACGGCCCCATATGCTCGAAAAAGTGGTTGAAAATTGGACATGTAGAATTGGCTTTATTCTAGCCAGCCGCGGCGGCCACATGCTCGAAATCATATTTAAACATTAATGGCATAAAATTATCCTTCCAATAAAGCCAAATTGGTGGACATTAAAACGATTTTCTTGTGTTTTATTTCAATTCGAAGTTCTATACCTCAATAAAAAACACCCTTTACTATCAACTATAATGCGTGAAAGATTGAAGCCAAAACTCCTCGACAAAACCACCTCTTTATCGACTATAGGGCTACTTTCTACCCTCCGATTAGAGATACTCGTAAACTATCGGCATCAAAATAAAAAATAAATACATAAAATTCAAATCAAGCGGAGAATCTTTATTGTTCATTCGAAAGGACATTTTATGCCATTTATTTTTGGAATATAAGTTCATTCAAATGTTGGCCGCAACAACGCCTCAGGGTGTCCATTCTGAGGGTATAATTTTGGGTGACTCATTCTAGCATTTCCACAGGTATGGCGTTAATGGCACGCATAATGTTGGCTTCCAAAACTTGAATTGTGGCTGGTTTGTCAGCATAGATCTTGGACTTTACGTAACCCTCAAAAAAGGCGATTTAGATGACCAACTTAACGGTCAAAAACGTGAACCTAGCTACTCTTTGAAATGACCTCTCAATATATCCAATATTTAATGGATCTGTTTAAGCAGCTGTATGGCAAGTGACACCGTCCTGTTGAAACCAAATGTCGCCAAGATTACGGGCAACAATTTCAGGTAGCAAAAAAAGCCCGATATCATGGTGGGATAGCGAGCACCATTCACGGCAACGTTCCGGCCATCATCATTTTTGAAAAAATATGGACCGATAATTCTACCAGACACTAAACCGTACCATACCATGGTTTTCTCTGAGTATAATGGCACCTCTTGAACCTCTTCTGGTTGCTCTTCAGCCCAAATGCGGCAATTTTGTTTATTGGCGTTGCTGTTGAGCCATAAATGGGTGTCATCACTGAACAAAGTTTTGGTAAACGGTTGTGACAACCAATGATTTTGAAAACATTTAGTTGCTGTAAATTATTATTTAATGAAATGTTTTTTAAAAATATAATAAATCTATTATTGCTTACTTTAGGGCAATCGATTAACCAAATTTTTGTCTAGTAAATATCATCCCTTCATCATTTTTCCCGTCATGACCCTCCCTATGAGTATAAGTATTTCGAGCGAACAGTTGTTGCCTCTGAATATATTTGTAATTTTTTTGGTTAAGTTAAAAATTCTCTGCTAAAGGTTCGAATACTTGATACGCAGTTTCAATAATTGAAAACTACAGAGCACCAACTAACATACGGTGGTACTGGTGGAATACGCAAGGTGGCAAGAAAATTCGGTTGTGGCAACGTAGCTTTTCGCTATGTACAAGCTTATATAGAAAAAAAATAGCCTTAGGATTGTAGCCAGCCGTTTATTTACTGGGGTGAAACCGGCGACAGGATGACGTATTCGCCTATAAAAATCAAATCTTCCTCCGAATTGAGCCTTAATATCTTGGCAGCTGTAATATAAGTATATATCGCAATTTTTCTTTTAATTTACGCTCTGTGTTCTTAAAGGACATCCTCACCTGGATAGTAAAACCTGGAAGCAAGAGTGTTTGTACCTTGCATGAGATTATCCATAAATCTTGGACCTTTATTCGGTTGCGGTGGTCGTTTGTAGTTACGGGTATCGGGCTTTTTTCATTAATTGTTGCTTTCATTTTGTTCTATTTTTTCGAAGCGGGCTACAATCCCAACTTCAACCTTTATAACCTGAGGCCAGGTCGCCTTTAACACGTTAGCCATTGCTTAGGCGGTTGGCAAAACACCGTTGCTCCTGGGGTAAACACTCAGAAGTCTGTGAGATAACTTGTAATGGATGGTCCAAACATAATGCACGGATTTTATTGGGAGTTACACCTTAAAGTCAAGTTTTTTGCCCAACTCAATCCGACATTTCTAAAGATTAGTCTTTGACAAATCAACCATAGAGAGGTATACAATTGAGCAGCGCGTTAATGGTTGAAGCCCTAAACAAATTTATGCGTTTAAACGAAAATGCATTTCGTGATTTTTTTTTTGTCAGCATAATCGATCAAATGTTTCCACAATCGAGATAATTGCGAGCAAATTTCAGCAAACCGGGTCTAAAGGAAAAGTGAAAACGCCTTTGTATGCCCGCACAGTTTGTTCTGTGGAAAACATTGATGTTGTTTGCGGTAGTGTGGCAGAAGAGCCGTCAACCTTGAATCTTCGTCGTGCCCATCAATTGAACATTTCTCAACCATCACTGATGTGAATCTTGAATAAGGATTTGAATTTATATGCTTACAAGGTTCAATTGACACAAAATCTTAAGCCCACATTTTGTCGTCAATACGTCGAAAGGTTGTTGGAAAAGACAGAAGTGAATGGTGACTTTACAAAGAAAATCATCTTCATCGATGGGGCACACTTTTACCTCAGTGAATTCGTTAACCAGTAGAATTGCCACATTTAGGCAACTGAAAATTTACGAGCTGAAGATTTTTTTTATTTATTTATTTCATACCAATAATATTTACAATTCAAAAACAATATTATTGCCCCAGCGCCACGTGGACATTTTTGGGGCCAGTTAAGTGCAATCGCCGTCATCGGGCCGTACTTCATCGAAAATGAGTGCGGCTAATCAGTTACTGTGAATGGTTTTCGCTATAGCGAACCAAATTCGTGTGGCAACAAATTGAGGATATGGACCTGGACGATTTGTGATTTCAACAGGATGGTGCCAGTTGCCACACAGCCAACGAAACAATGGCTCTCTTGTGCGAGAAATGCGATGGCCGTGTTATCTTAGGTCGCGAAAATTTTATTTGACCTTCTTTCTTTGGGGATATTTAAAAAAGAAAGTAAGCGTCAGTAAGCCAAGAACAATTCATGAGCTTTAGGATGAGACAATTCGGCACACTTACGACAACGAGCCTCCACTATCTCTCAAAGTCATTGAAAATGTGAACAATCGGATAGAGGTATGTTATCCAAGCCGTGGCAAGCATTTGGCCGATATTTTGTTTCAAATATAATTGCAATAGATCCTTCTATCAAAAATATGGCGCTTTTGCAGGAAAAATGCAATGGCCGTGGCGATATTAATTTGCCGCCAAGATCATGTGATTTGACACCGTGACAAGGGTGCGTGGAGAACAATTCACAAGCTACAGGATGATATAATTCGGCACATTAACGACATTGAACCTTCGTTATGCCTTGGAGTCATACAAAATATGGACCATCGGTTAAAGGGCCAAGTCATTTGACCGATATTTTGTTTAATACATATTTGCCATAGATCCTTCTATCATAGTGAAACTTATTAACATAATTCTTTAAAAACTTTTGGTTTTATTTACAATTAACATCGTGCATTTTAGTTGGACCACCTCTAGGATAGTCAATAAGGATCGCATTGGGTTCAGCAAGTTGAACAGATCAGATATTTTGCTTACGTCGTACACCACCAACAACAACCCGCCGTTCTTTCTTATTTGCCCTTAAACATGCTTACGCAAATTCTTGTATTTTTTGGTACTATTTTGTGTGTTTCTGCTATTGAAATTTCTTTAATCTCCACCTTTTTTTTAGCCACACACAAGTATTTGACTTCTTTACACTCTGTGTTTGACAAAAAACAAGATTTTTTTCATCAGCTCTAAAGGCGAACTCACAAGCCTGACACAAGCAGTAAGCCAAAAAAAACGAACGATACAAAGTAAAACAGAACAAAATGAAATGAAAACTAAAAGAAGTAAGAGAAAAGGTTAAGAAAACCGCAAAGCGGATATGTACCTATGCATAATCATCAACGTTGCCGAGTACTACAGGAAGTACTTTAAGACTTTTAGTTGTGGATGCTTTCTTTGTGCAGCAACAACAACACAACAAACAAAAGGTCCGTAATGTAACATTATGCTAGCTGTTGTTGTTGTAGATTTTATTTGTTTCTTTTTCTGTTTCAGTCATGGCTAAGCTGAGCCATCAGATTTAAGATTTGCCAAGTTCGTTTGTGACATTACATGGCAGCGCAGGCGGATAGAAAAACCTAAAGAAATTATAAGGATTTTAACATAAGTGAGCTTTTACCTGAAACCATAAATGTTTCCGCTTGAGGAAACACGACTTAAAGAGCTTTTGCTGCTATGAACATTTCTTCTTGAAGGGGGGAAAGGGGTTAAAAATTATTGTATGCTACATTCACATTAAATCTAAGATCGTTTTTGGTTTTTTTTTGTGTAGGTGGAAAACCTTCAAAACTGGAAGGATTTGTCCCTAAGGACAAGCATTATGTTTCTGAGTTTAAATTTCTTTAAATAGGCTTAATTGTTTTCTCGTTATTTTTTGGAATGGGTAGCCTTAAAAACTAGAAAACTTTAAATAGGATTAATTGTTTTCTTTTTTTTGCAATGGGTTGCCTTAAAAACTGGAAATATTTGAACTTAAAGACATTTATTATTTGTAAATTGTAGAAATGGACTAAGTATCAGCGTTATCTGGAGTTTACGAGTACTTTTTAATTTTTACATTTTTACTTTTCGATTAATACATTCAGTTGCTTTATTGTACTCTATACTTTTACTCAAACATTCGACAATACAATGTTGAGTAAACCATTAAAGCAGCATTCTTTTTTATACTCCTCTTCCTTTACAATAGCATCATTAAAACTATTCTGCAGATTTTCAAATACTTATTAAAAGTTTTTCACTTTTGCTCAAAAAAAAAGAAAAAAATAACTTATGAACATTACAGTGACAAGGCCTTTTTTGGGGGCCTCCACAGCAGACAAAGAAACACTCAGTAAAAACAGAAATCGAGATTTTGTTTTCCAAATTTATCGCCAGCATGATTTATACACGTGCGCTCAAACCAATTGTCGAAGCACTTTTCCACTCCGACTGAGACACCTCCAAGATATGGGTTTTGAACGCTTCAACAGCATCTTCTGAAGACGAAGCACTTTTTCCGCTCCGATTGAGACACCTCCAAAACTTGGTTTTTTAACGCTTCAACAGCATCTTCTGGCGACGAAAATCGTTGACCACTCATTTTGTTCTTGATGTGCGGGAATAAAAATAAATCAGTGGATGCCAAGTCAGGGCTGTTCGGCGGATGACCCATCAATACGACGTTTTGGCCGGTCAAAAAGGCGCTGGTTTGAGCCGATGTGTGAGAGCTCGCATTGTCATGGTGCACAATGATTCGTGTTCTCTTGTTCGTTCTTCGAATTTCTCCGAAGACTTCAGGCAAACTTAGTGTGGTGTACCACTCAGAATTGACCGTTCCACGTTGCTTAAGCGGAACAGACGCCATATGACCAGTTTTCCCGAAGAAACAGGCGACCATTTGCTTCGAAGTGCTTCTTCCACGGACAACTTTCGTTCCATTTGGCTCTTCTTCGAAGACCCACACTGTCGATTGCTGTTTTGTTTCGTGCTCATACACATAGCTCTATGATTCGTCACCTGTGACGATCTTATAAACGTCTTTTGAAGCACTGCTATCGTATTTTTTTTCAAATTTTTTTGCAGCAATTGACACGAGCCTTTTGTTGAGCGATTGTCAAAATGTACGGGATCCAACGAGAACAAACCTTTTTTACGGCCAGGTGTTCATGCAATATTGAATGTATGCTGGTAAAAGAAATGCCCAAGAATGCCGCTATCTCACGGTATGTCGCATGATGATCTTGCATTATCAGTTCACGCACGGTATCAAAGTTCTGTGGCACAACGGCCGTTTTTGGACGATCTTCACGACCTTTGTCCTTGAGCGAGCGTTGGCCACGATTGAATTTATTAAACCAGTTTTACACAGTGCTGTAGGATACTGCTTCATGGCCATACAAAGATTAAAGTTCATCGATGCACTCTTATCGCGATAATCCACGTCGAAAGTTGTGCAAAATGATCGCACGAAAATGTTCACGAGTTAATTCCATTTGTTTGCCAAATTGATTTTTTTCAAGTCACTGTAAACAACACAAAGGATGGTCGTGCGTCAAAACTTTCTGAGTACGTTTAAGCTAAAAAATGTCAATCTTTCCAATGGAAATGTTAGATGAAGCCAGGCAACATTTACAGTTGCCTAGGCCAGAATATATAGCAACCTAACAAGTAAAAGAAGTTAAAACCGGCTGGCACCGATAATGGTTTACAGTGCACTACTCGGTATATTCAAGCTAATCGGTTATTGAACCCAATAGATTGCAAAATTTAATGAAAATGTAGATCAAAATCGAAAAACGTATTTTAAGTATTTGAATTGTAGAGATAAAAGGATTAACTTATTTGAATTTGTTTACACTTCCATGTATACTGGCCAGGCCGTGCTTTTAAGTTGAGTTTTTGTGAAAAAATATTCATAAAATTGTGCTACATTCGTTTGATACAGGATAGCATCATAGAATTTATCCAAGGTTAAGCATGTGTGGTGAGCTTGTTAGCTTTGTTGAATCAATAAAAAGTATCGGGATTGTGATCGATAATTGTTTTGATGAACGATTATTTTCGCCGTAAAATGGACGTAGTGCGCAATTTGCACAATTTGAAAACGTTGTTCAGACGTCAGTCTACTTTAGTCATGTTGAAATGCCAAAACAAACTAAACATAAATCACTTGACACCTGACAAAATCGCCGTAAGTTAAAAAAGTTTTACAGACTTAAAGTTCTATACCTCCACAAAAAACACCCGTTGCTTTTGCAAGGGTCACGTTTGGTCTGAGAAAATTTTATATTTAGTTTATACAGTGTAGAGCGCTGTTATTTGCTTTTTTGCACTGAAGGCTGTGGCAGCACTGTTCGTCGAAGAGAGTAGAGATTATTAATAGTGAAAATGCGAATATTTATCATCAAGAATGGTTTTATTGTTTTTCAAAGTATTCTCCAGCATGATTTATATAATTTTGCATGCGCTCAAATCAATTGTCGAAGCATTTTCAACCCCGATTGAGACACCAGCAAAACATGGTTTTTGAAGGCTTCAACAGCATCTTTTGTCGACGAAAATAGTTGATTGAAAATAGTTGAATTGTGTGCAAGCAAACTGAGTCTGTAGAAAGTGTGAAAACATTTTATACTTCAGTGTTCTGGCCGTGCTACGAGGGCGGTTCGGAAAGTTCTTAGCCTATCAATGAAGGAGAATAGTTAGTTTTTCAAAAATATTTTTATTTTTCAATATAATCTCCTGAAACTTCAATACACTTAGTCTAACGCTTTTCTAGCAATTCTATCCCTTGATTAAAATAGTTTTCCTCAAGGTCTTCAAAATAGTGGTTTACAACTGTAATTGCATCTTCATTTGAGGTAAAACGCTTGCCAGCAAGGAATTTTTTTAGATTTGGGAACAGGTAAAATCCACTGGGAGCTAAATCAGGAGAATAAGGTGGGTGGTCAAGCAACTCGTACTTTAATTCGTTGATTTTAGCCATTGTGCGCTGGTGCGTTGTCTTGATGAAAAATTATTTTTTTGTGTTGTAAACCAGGACGTTTTTCTCGAATTTGTACATTTAATTGATCTAAAAGGTTGCAATAGTACTCTGAATTTATTGTTTACCCTTTTGCAGATAGTCAATCAATAAAATACCTTTGAAGTCCCAAAAAAACCATTGCCATAACCTTACCAGCCGATTGAATTGTTTTTGCCTTTTTTGGGGCACTTCCTCCAGCTTCAGTAGAATGTTTGGATTGTTCTTTTGTCTCTGGAGTATAGTGGTGGATCCATGTCTCATCAACAGTTATGAAACGACGCTTAAAATCCATTTTATTTCGCTGAAAACGATCCAAACAAGCTTGAGAAATGTTCATTCTTATGCGTTTTTGGTCGACTGTTAACAAGTGCGGCACCCATCTTGCAGAAAGCTTTTTCATCTGTAGTTCTTCATGCAAAATTAAATGGACTCGATCATTTGAGATGCCCATGATATTAGCTATTTCACGCACTTTTATTCGTCGATCATTTAATACCATATCATGCACTTTGGCTACAATTTCTGTTGTTGTTGCTGTTTTTGGACGTCCACTACGTGGTTCATCTTCAATGCTTGTACGACCACGTTTAAATTCAGCAACCCAATTTTTTACTGTTGCATATGAAGGAGCACTTTCACCTAACACACTCACCATATCATTATGAATTTCTTGTCCCGATAAACCTTTTTTATGTAAATATTTAATGACACCACGCATTTCTAATTTTTCCATTGTAAAAAAATGGCGGATGCGTCTTTTGTGAAACCTGTTTCTATATGAAGGAGTTGCCAGATCGAAACAAAATTTAACATGTGTTCATAGCAGAGATGGAAGTTTCCAAAACACTTAACTTTTTTCTGTTTATACCGCGCTTTTTGTGCTAGGCTTAGAAATTTCCGAGCCGCCCGTACTTCGAAAATGAAGTCGAAAATGAAGTCGGATCATAATGGACTTCTTGTGGCTCGAACTTGAGGATATCAAGCTGTACGATATGCGGTTCGAACAAAATAGTGACACATGTCATACAGCCAACGAAATAATGGCTATTTTGCTCGAGAAATTCAATGGCAGTGATCTCTCACGTTGTGGAGATGTTAATTGGTTGCCACGTACATGTGATTTGACACCGTTGGATTTTCTTTTGAAGATTTTTAAAAGAATAAGTGTACGTCAAAAAGCCAGGAACATTTCAAAAGGTAATGGATGAGACAATTCGTTACATTAACGAAATTGATTCTCTACGTCAAGTCTCAGACTCTTTGAACGTATTGACCATTGGATAGAGGTATGCCACCAAAGCCATGGCGAGCATTTGGCCGACATTTTGTTTCACAAAGAATTATTATAATAAAATATATAAGATCATTTTCGGCATTTTAGTTCGATCACCCTTTATTTAAAGTGCACTATTACCCTTAAACCGATTAAAGGAAAAACAAAAAAATCAGCAGTTCAATTTTAAAATCCTTGATTTGCGTTGCGGACGTTACCAACTTTTGCTTATATTTAATATAATTTTTTTTATGTCGTCTGAATGATTTTCAATGTGTTTGTTTCCATTTAATTTTATATATGCAACTGAATAAAATTTAAGTTTCTAAAAAAAGCAGAACACTTGTAGGTTGATACATCTAGAGTTATTTTTTTCAAGAAAAAAAATCAAATAAAGTGTGGAATCTTTTTTGTTCATTCGAAAGGATATTTATACGAGGGCGACCGCAAAACTAACTGGCCTGGCACATTTTCTGTTTTACTAGCAACTTTTTATATAATGATTATTTTCTTTGTTACAGGTGATTGAAGTAAACAAGTTTTATAATTTTTGAAAAATGGAAAATAATGAGTTTCGTGCGGTAATTAAACACTTGTATATGAAAGGTTATACGCCACAATTAATAAAAGATGAATTGGATTCTGTAAATGGTGATAATGCACCATCACACTCCACCGTGAAATCCTGGGGTCAACAATTTAAAATGGGTCGTTCAAGTACGGAAGATGAACAACACTCTGGCAGACCGAAAACTGCTACTACTATTGAAAACATTAGAAAAATATTTAATAAAGTGACTAAAGATAGACAAATAAAACTCAGAGAAAAAAAACACGAAAAACAAGTTTGGAGTATTTTACATGATGAACTCCACATGAAAAAGCTATCCGCGAAAAAGGTGCCGCGTTTGTTGACTTTGCCCCAAAAAACCGTCCGTTGGACCAATTCCGAGGTGCTTTTAGCGATTTATCAGCGTAATCCAATAGAGTTCTTGCGCCGATTCATAACTGTTGATGAAACATGGATCCATCACTACATCCCAGAATGCAAAGAACGTTTGCTGGTAAAATGGTCCCAAGAAGGCGAAACCTGTTAGGTCAGCAGGAAAAGTAATGGCCACAGTATTTTGGGATGCAAGGGGTATAATATTTATTGATTATCTTGAGAAAGGAAAAACTATAAATAGTGAATATTATTGTGCATCATTGGATTGGTTGAGTGAAGAAATCAAGATAAATCGACCGCATTTAGAAAAAAAAAGTTCTTTTTCATCAAGATAATGCTCCTTCACACACTGCATTTTTAACTCAACAAAAACTGGCCGAATTACGATTTGAAATTGCTCCGCATCCACCATACAGTCCAGATTTAGCTCCTTCTGATTATTTCTTGTTTCCTAATTTAAAAAAAAATTCTCGGTGACAAAAAATGTTCGTCCAATAGCGAAGTTATTGCTGAAACTGAGGCATTTTTGAAGGTCTTGAAAAATCTTATTTTTCGGATGGAATTAAAAAACTTGAAAAACGTTTGATGAAGTGTATTGAGTTGAAAGGAGATTATGTTGAAAAATAAATAATAATAATTCCAAAAAAACGGTTATTTTTATGTTAGACCAGTTACTTTTGCGGTCGCCCTCGTAATATTAAGTTCTTGAATATAATTTTCCTTCAAATAATGGCCGCAACTACGCTCCAGGGTGTGCATTCTGAGGCTCCAATATTGGATAACTCGTCGGAGAACTCTTTTATGGATATACGGAAATTAACTTTATTGACGTAGTCTTGGAACCATGAACGTACCTAGTCATGAAACAAAATATTGTTTGATATCAGTTAATCTAATTTAGACATTTCAAGAGCTTTAAGTTGAAACTGGGATAATTTCGTAGGCCAGTTCAACTCAACTGTTGAACGAGATGTGTTTTGTGTCTTTTATCTCGTACATTAAAAAAGCCAGCGATAATCCAAGCGGTACAGAAGGACGCAGATTTTGGCTCACACTGCCTTTAAGCACGTCTTAGCAATACAATACATTGCTGTATTTTACATCGCTACATGTTAGATTTTGTAAACTAAGAGTATAATTGGGCACTGTTTAGTTAGAATATAGTGTGTGAAATAACCGGCTGAATCTCTAAATCTCCAGCAGCCTCGATGAAGGCCTTCTAACAATTTCTCGCTACGGCCTTACAGATTCTCCTATTGGGGCATCTGCAGGCAGTACACAATATTGAAAAAAAACGAAACAACACATAAAGCCAAAGGAAATTCAGGCACATGTTCGAAAACTGAACATGAGTATACTTTAACATACACTTGAACATCATGCATGCTCGTGCTTGAGTTTGATAATGTGACTTTTCTGATTAAAAAAAATCGCAACGAAAAATATTTTCGGAACTACCAAAATTTCCTACTGAAGTATAGTGATTAAAAATAAATATAATTCAGAAAAGTTTTGCAAAATAAATTGACATATGATATTTGGGGGAAATTGGAAATAGAGAGCAATTCAATATGTCTTGGATTGTTCACAAAATTGGGTAACGAAATGTTTGATCGGTAAGAGGAAAGATATTATTTGCTAACGAACTGAAAACGGTTTATTCCGCACTCGTATTATTCAAAAGCGGAGTAAGGAGAAAGTTTGTAGTTCAATATTCTTTTCAATATTCTATGGAACTACCCAATAGAAGTACACTCAACTGATGCCAAATAGTATTCCGATTGCATAAATGATTAGAATGGAAGCTCTTGCCAATAAAGCACTTTTACGAGTGTTGCTATAAGTATATATATATATATACGAAGGTGACCGCAAAAGTAACTGGCCTAACATAAAAAGAACCGTTCTTTTTGGAATTATTATTATTTATTTTTCCTTCCAACTAAATACAATTCATCAAACGTTTTTCAAGTTCTTTAATTCCATCCGAAAAATACGATTTTTCAAGACCTTCAAAATATGCCTCTATTGGACGAAAATTTTTTGCCACCGAGAATTTTTTTTTAAATTTGGAAACAAGAAATTATCAGAAGGAGCTAAATCTGGACTATATGGTGGATGCGGAGCAATTTCAAATCGTAATTCGGCCAGTTTTTGTTGAGTTAAAAATGCAGTGTGTGAAGCAGCATTATCTTGATGAAAAAGATTTTTTTTTTCTAAATGCGGTCGTTTTATCTTGATTTCTTCACTCAACCGATCCAATAATGCACAATAAAATTCACTATTTATAGTTTTTTCTTTCTCAAGATAATCAATAAATATTATACCCCTTGCATCCCAAAATACTGTGGCCATTACTTTTCCTGCTGACTTGACAGTTTTCGCCTTCTTGGGAGCACTTTTACCAGCTTAAAATTGAAAATATGGTTGTAGCAACAATATAAATATGGTTGGTGGAACAAAAGTATTGTTTTCGTGGATTTATGTTAACAATAACATGATTACGGCAATCATACCGGCAAAATTGTATTTTTTTTTAATTTGACAATGTTTTTTTTACGAACGTTACACAATAATAGTAAAAATAATTAAATTTTTTTGAAACAAACTACGAATTACTATAACAGAAATACTAAATTAAATATTAAATAAATATTTTTTTTTACTTCTTAATAAATCACTCCTATTATTTTAAATACGTAACTTACTTAATAAAATTCTCTATTGTTAAATAACAACTCAACCCAATCTTTACAAACCATTTTGGGGACCATAGTATGATTGTGTGTAAGTCATACTATGGTTGTGAGGATCATACGATGGTTGTACGTTAAACATACTATGGTATTGAGGATCATTATATGGTTGGGGGGATCATAGTATGGTTGAATGTGAATAATAATATGGTTGTGGGGATCATAGTATGGTTGTGTGTGAATAATTCTATTGGTGTGAGGACCATAATAGTGTTATGGGGATCATAGTATGGTTCCGTGTGAACCAAACTATTGTTGTGATGATCATAATATTGTTGTGTCACAACCATATAACCAACAATAGTATGATGCTCTTCGAATATTGTTACCTCAATATACAATCGGAAATGGCTATGACTTAAAGCTTGTCCAAAATGCTCCACGAGGAATATAAAGAGCCTAAGATGTATCAGATGGGCCAACCCTATCTTCCGATTAGAAAACAATGTGGACCCAATCTTCTATAACGATGTTAATTCTGATAAGAATTGACAGTAGTATACGGTGGTGTGTAGGATTTATGGGAGTGCATTAAGCAAGAAAATAAATTGATTCGTTTTGAACTTAGCAAACACAGGGCGATTCTTTTCGAAGGCATCTTAAGTCATCCTTAAACTCTTCTTGACTTAAGTTTTTAGACACACATCACAAGAGAAATGTCGATTTCTAATTAAACAAGCTAAAGTGTTGCCTTTCAGGACTACCACATTTAATAAGAAACACATGATGTATTAATAAGGCGATGTGTCTCTATCTAACTAGCTCCGGTGCTAAAATGTATAGATTGGGCCATTCAAAATTCAAAATTTAAATCGGCTGCAACAAAAAGTACTGACAATTTTCCCGAAATTTCTGGTTTTGTTGGAAAGGTTAAACTATATGAAAAGGGTTAAGGTATATACATACGGTGGGCAATTTAAAATTTTAAATTTAAATCGGGTGTAAAATAAAAGGAATGATAATTTTTTTAAATTTCTGGTTTTAATGGAAAGGCAAAACTTTTTCATTTAAAAATGAAACACTATCCGATGCGTTTTCGCTTCGCCCAGTGGACTAAAGTTTAGTTAGCAGGATATAAAGAATTTTACCAAAAATTCGTGCATTTTCAGCGCATTTTCATCTCGGTCGGTGGCTTTGTCAATAAACAAAATTGCCGCATATGGGGTTCAGAGCATCCACACGTAAATATTGAGAAGCCAATGCATCCACAGCGAGTCACTGTTTGGTGGGGATTTTGGGCTGACGGCTTCATTAGGCAATTTTTCTTAGGAAATAAGCAAGCAGCGGCTGTTACTGTTAACTGTGAGCGTTACCGCGTCATGCTTAACAAATTCTTGTTTTCAAAAATTAAAGATAATGACATGGACGAAATTTGGTTTCATCAAGACGTGGCCACATGCCATGGAGCCAACGCAACCATCGATATTTTAAGCACTGTTTTTGAAAATCAAATTATCAGCAGAAATTGTGATGTCATGGCCGCCTCGGAGGTGTGGTTTGGGGCCTTTGGATTATTTTGTGTGGGGAGCCATTAAGGATAAATGTTACGCATAGATTCCAGAGACAATTGAAGCATTGATACGATTGTTTTCATCGACGAAATATTACGGCTAATCACACCTTCGGCATGGAAAACACACCACCCAGTTGTTGTTGTAACAACAATATAGTTATTTTGAAGTCTTGTTCTTCAATGGGGAATCTGCTTCGATATCCAGATAGAGGAAACGCGCCATTTGAACTGGATGCGTCCACAGACACCGGGGGGTCAGCTGAGTGGGCTTGGCCGGACAATTGAAGAGATGCATCATGTGGTCCCTGATGGCAGGCAGGACAGATGTCCGGAACGTTAGCATCAATTCTTGCCCAGTAAGAATAGAGGCGGCTGCACCATTCAGATCTCAGCTGCGCCAGAACCACTCGCGTCTGCCGAGGTAGTACGTTCTCCTCAGGTGAAATCTCCGGGGGATGTTACCCTAGCACTAAATTTACACGGTAGCTGGATACTGCTCCTGCGACTTCATGGGCGTGAATGTTGTTCAGACCTGCCTGATAGTTTCGATGATCTAAAGGTTCTCTCTTACACCTCTCTCTCTAGATCATAAAGATCGTACCTGATCTGCCTGGGCGGAGGCAAGTGATGGTGGTTAGGATGACTGCTGCGAAAACACCCTAGCAGTTATTGCTTAGACAGCAGGAAATTTTGTCTGCGCACGGTAAGAACCTTTGTCTCCTCTTGTAGATGGTCCTCAGAAGACATAAGAAGACACCCTGTTGATGTTCTGAGGGCGGCATTCTGGCGAGTTTGAATTTTCTTCCACTGCGTCATACTCACGTTCGCTGACCATACAGGGGCTGCGTAGTTTGATACAGAACCACATATCGCTTTGTAAAAGGTCAACAAGGTTTCCTTGTCGGCTCCCCAAGTGCTGCCAGCAAGTGACTTGAGGACCTTGTTCCTACTTTTAAGTTTATCGCAGCAGGTAGCTGTAGCATGTGCAGAGGATCTAAAAAGGCTGTCCAATGTGACTCCAAGGATTTTGGGGTAGTTGGTAGTCGGGATGTTGAGGTCATTGTCTTTCACATTGAGTGACAACCGCACCTCTGCGGTCCACACAGTAAACAGTGTGGCTGGTGATTTGGTGGCGGATATTTTCATATTCCTCGCAGTGAAAAAACTTGCTAACTTGTTTCAACCACCCAGTAATTATTTTCGGAGCCAATTGTGTCTTTTTAAGCACACGTGGGTTTGTAACTGTCCAATCACGTATATTTTATTAACCCGTTTCTGCCTGCCTATAGATCGGCTCGTACGATTTTTAGGAAATTTGGAAATTTATGTCCAAAAGACCATAGGAGTTGAAATAAAAACACATCAGTTTTTACCTGAGATATGACATGGGTGTTTAAATACCCGCACAAGGTGTTTGTTTGAAGTGCAAGGAGAAAATGCATCCCGCTACTTGCTTCCTGAATTATCACAACGGTGTAGCACCAGAACAAGAAAATTGCTAAGGCTAAGTGATTTATTTCTTTTCAGTAGCATGTTTTCTTTATAAAATTACCCATTTGCATCTGGAGGCCAGGTGTGTTGACGCATCGCTGCCTGAATTTCATTACATAGTAGACAACATAAGCTATTCGGTAAAATTAGAAATTTTTAATTTGTACCATTTTCCTATGTTTGACAGTACGAGTACTTTTCCGATGATTCAGATGATTAAAATTTTAAATGTTAAATCGCCCACCCTGTATGTAGGTTCGCCGTCAACAGGTAAGCGAAATAAAGGCGAATCAAACTAAATTTTGCCTTTATGTAGATAATAAAATGTTTCAGTAAATTAAGGTAGAACCTTCTGCACTTGCAGAGCACGAATATGACTTTATTTTTTACCTTGTCGCTCATGGGCTTTTCAATAAACTTTTGGTTAAAAAAACTTTCGTACCAATTCGATTAGTGATTGTAAAGGCTGGTCCAACTAAAACTCACAATGAAAATTTATTAATAAACCAAAAAGCTTTCAGAGAACTATCTTAGCAGTTTTTATTACGATAGAAGGATCTATGAGGGATCTATGATTTAGGTGTGTAACAAAATATGGGTCAAATGCTCGACACGGCTTCAGTGGCATACCTCTATCCGAAGGTCCACATTTTCAATGACTCTGAGACGTAATGGGGGTTCAATTTCCTTAATGTGCCAAATTATTTCATCCTTTAGCTCTTGAACTGTATTGGGCTTATGGACCTACACTTTTACTTTTAAATATCCCCAAAGATAATAGTCCAACGGTGTGTTGCATGATAGTGGCGGCCAATTAATATCGCCACGACGTAAAAGAACTCGGGTATTGAATTTCTAGCACAAAAGACCCATTGTTTCATTGAAGGAAATTATATTCAAAAAATAAATGCCATAAAATGTCCTTTCAAATTACCAATAAATATTTCCACACTTGATTTTAGTTTTTATATTTTTTTTGTGCTGAAAAAATACCTCTGGATGGATCACCCTACACGCAGAGAAATAATATAATTACTATATGGTCACGGCAACAATAGTATGTTAGCTGCAATAAAAGTATGGTCGTCGCAACCATAGTATTGTTTTTTGAATTTTATTTTGACAATAGTATGATTGCGGCAATATAAATATTGTTGAAATGTAACAATAGTATTGTTGCCAGATTTAAAAATAAAAATATGGTTGTAGCAACAATATAAACATGGTTGGTGGGACAAAAGTATTGTTTTTATAGATTTTATGATTACGCCAATCATACCGGCAATAACCTTAATTCTTGTATAATTTGACAATGATATATTTACGAATCTAACCCAATAAAAGTAATAATAATTAAATTTTTTCAAAAAAAACTACGGCTTAGTATAACTAAAATATTATTACTCCTATTATTACATAACTTACGATACTTATAAAATTCTTTATTGTTGAATAACAACGTAATCCAGTCTTTACAAACAATTTTGGGGATCATAGTATGGTTGTGCGTAAGTCATACTATGGTTGTGAGGATCATACTATGGTTGTACGTTAAACATACTATGGTTATGAGGATCATAATATGGTTGTGAAGATCATAGTACGGTTGAATGTGAATAGTAATATGGTTGTGGGGATCATAGTATGGTTGTGTGTGAATAATTCTATTGTTGTGAGGACCATAATATTGTTATGGGGATCATAGTATGGTTGTGTGTGCACCATACTATTGTTTTGATGATCATAATATTGTTGTGCCACAACCATATAACCAACAATAGTATGGTGCTCTTCGAATATTGTTACCCCCAACCATACATTTTTTCTGCGTGTATATAAGTCAGTAAACCACTTTTTTACGATTTAAATCTAAGGTGCAGAGTCCCCATGGTATTTATCAAACTTTTCTTTGGTTTGATTGACGTTTTTTCCGCAACAAATAATGTTTATTCGTAATAAGCCTCGAAATTTTTTCATTTTAAACAAAATCCAAGAAGTTTGTTTGTTTTGATCATATGTTAAATACAAACTTAATGACGGAACTCTATCAAAATTTGACAGTAGTCTACTGACAGATGGTACTTGATGGGAGCAGTGTTGCATTTCATATTACTAGGGAAGTTGGAAAAGTCACGGAATTATTGATATTCCCCCGAGGATAATAACGTTATATGTGACAGGGTAAAAAAATCCATTTTCATTTTTTTCTTTTTTTTGATGTGGGCAGCATCGAATGAGACCGATCCCATGCCCCAAAAGTGTTCCCTCCCAGAGATATGCGCGTTTTATGAAAGTGAAGTCGACGATTATAAGCTCAAATAGAAAGGGACCTAATCTTTAAAATGGCTCTCCTGAACAAAACTTTTCATCAACTTTTCTTCTAAGCGCAAATAGAAAGGGACCTAATCTTTAAAATGAACAAAACTGGTTTTTAACCTTAGGACCCTTTCTATTTTGCGCGCCACATATTTCGTCGACAAAGCGCTTCCACAGCTAATTTAATTGGTTTTAAAATATTTAATATATCAGCTTGTATGTTTATAAGTACATTATCGTCAATCTAAAGCCCAATTAGTTCTTAATCAATAAGAGCTTTTTTATTGATTTTTCAACATTGGCATCGTCGAAATCTACTTGGTAGTGTCATGACTGTTGTAAGAGCTAATAAAGAATATTCCGGCAATCCCGGACAAAATTTTCCGGGGAACCGGGAGAAATATGACCGGGATTTTCGAGATTTCCCTGGGGGTATGCCCGGAAAGAAGCTCTATATACTCGTATGATGTGAGGACAAAAGTGCTTGTACGGACATTCATTCATTCTTCCATTGATGCTTTTAAAAGTCATTCGTTGTCTGTACATTTTATTTAACAAATTCCCACTTTATTTAATAATTCGCACAAACAATCGTATAAATTTCCCTTTTTTATGGTTTGCTTGCCAACAAAGGACCACATGCTACGGCCCCGGCCCCCATTTAATTCGTTCACATGTACTTGTAAATGTGCAAGTAAATGTACAAACAATTACAGAGAATACCGATGTGATGCTCTGTTTATGGTTGGCAGAGAGTGGTGAGAGAGTGAGAAGGGGAAAGTGGGTGTGTGTGTATAAGTAAGTCTGTTGTGTTGCATGTCAAGGAACCGAAGAAGAATGAATAAATGAATGAAGAAATGAATTCATGAAACGAAAATTTAATAATACAAGTAAAAATTGTCTTATGGCGACACTGAGTGTGTGTATGTGTGTGTGTGTTCGTGTATGTGTGTGCACATCATACATCATCATTATCGTCATCATCTTCATTGTCGCGCACATGAGACAGGCTGAAAGTTCACACTGTCAACCATGTATACCCATTCATACGACCGACTACTGAGACGGAGACAAAAGGATTCTCTGTATGTGTGTGTGTATTGTGTGCCACTATAAAGGATGATACCGAATGTAGCAGAATATATATAACTGAATGTGCTAGTGTCATTTTATGTGTGGTGTGTGTGTGTATTTTTGGCTCACATGCCAACATGAGAATGTGGCAAGCCTGTACATCGGTGTGTCTCGGTGTGTGTGTGTGTGTGTGAGAGTGAATATGAAAATTATTTATTTGCCAAAAGGCAGCCACAAGGAAAATTAAATAAAAATCAAAAGTGTTGCAAATGCTGTAGACAATAGCAACAGCTGAAGCGGCAACAACGACAGCAACCCCACCAGACAGGCAGAGAGACAGTCAGGGCTCACCACTACCAGCAGCAACAGTCGCAAAAGACCGAAATAAACTCAAGAAGAACACAAATTACACCGACAATATGAAGAAGAATAATGACAGTAACACAACAAAAATATAACAAAGGATCACATAGAATTGATGTACAGTAGTGTCTAGCTTTTCTCGCCAACAAGGTGGTTTGGAGACTACTTGAATGCTGCATGTAGCTTTGCTTCTGAACCCGACCATTTGTGTAAAGATCTGAACAATCGTCAGCTACACTAGAGGGCTGCTATATATATTTCTGGCTTACTAATGAAAATGCGAATATTTATCATCAAAAATGGTTTTATTGTTTTAAAAAGTATTCTCCATCATGATTTATACATTTTTGCATGCGCTATAACTAATTGTCGAAGCACTTTTTCCACTCCGATTAGGACACCTCCAAAACAAGGTTTATAACGCTTCAACAGCATCTTTGGCGACGAAAATTGCTGACCACGCATTTTTTTCTTGATGTGCGGAAACAAAAAGAAGTCATTGGGTGCCTAGTCGGAGCTGAACGGCGGATAATCCATCAATTCGACTCAGAATTGACCGACCTACGTTGCCTCCAGTTTTGCCGAAGAAACCGGCGACCATTTGCTTCGAAGTGCTTCTTCCACGAACAACTTTCGTTGTATTTGACTCGTCTTCGAAGACCCAAACGGTCGATTGCTGTTTTGTTTCCGGCTCATACGCATAGATCCATGATTCTTCACCTGTGACGATCTAACAAACGTCTTTTGAAGCACCGAGATCGTATTTTTTTAAAAGTTATTTGCACCAATCGACACGAGCCTTTTTTGAGCTATTGTCAAATTGTGCGGGATCCAACGAGAACAAACCTTTTTTTACGGCCAATTGTTCATGCAATATCGAATGTATGCTGGTGAAAGAAATGCCCAAGGATGCCTCTATATCACGGTATATCTCATGACGATCTTGCATTATCTATTCACGTACGGCATCAATGTTCTTTGTAACAACGGCAATTTTTGAAAGACCTTCACGACCTTCGTCTTTGAGCGAGCGTCTGCCACGATTGAATTCACTAAACCAGTTTTTCAAAGTGCTTTAGGATGGTGCTTCATCGCCATACAAAGAGTTAAGTTCATCGATGAACTCTTGTCGTGATAATCCACGTCGAAAGTTGTGAAAAATGATCGCACGAAAATGTTCAAGAGTTAAATCTTTTTTTTGCCAAATTGATTTTTTTAAGTCACTGTAAACAACACAAATGATGGTCGTACGTTAAAACTTTCTAAGTACGTTTATGCTAAAAAATGTCAAACACTCCAAAAGAAATGTTAGATGGCGCCAGGCAACACTTAGTGGCCAGAAATATATATAGCAACCCGACGTGTTGCCTAGGCCGGAAATATATATAGCCGTATTAGAAATACTGTCGCGTTTGTAATTGGTTTACAATTTGTTGAGAACTATTTTTGTTTCTCGCAAACTAGTAGAGGGAACATATTCTGTTTGAAGCCACTGTATAAAGGCCGTTAAAAAGTATCAAAAGACGACCTGACGCAAAGGTATGCCGAGATGTGTACGAGTATCTGTGAACTATTAACGCACACAATCTCCTCTGTTGTAAGTTAAACTTTCAATCGAAAGCGACGGTGTAGTCTCAGGAGTTACTCCACATCGAGTTGAATGGTTTTCGTCTTTCCTTTAGGTTTCCTGAAATGCTGTCGTTCGCCGGCTCGAGTTTTCCCCCTGAGAAACAAGTACTCACTTTCGATTGAAAGTGCATTGCAGTACATCGGCGTGTGCATTTACTTACTTGTAAGACAACAGCAAAGTGGTGAAAAGTAAAAGAAAACCCATTTTTACTGACACGTATCCTGGCGCTGTACATACACACCTTTGGCAAAATATGGAAAGTAAAAGTTATGTTTTAACATGAATACGAGTATCCTGCTGGAGGAAATGAATATATTCTTTACTATAGATAAATTAACATGACCGTAGTAAATATTAAACAGAATGACAAACCTAAATGAATGTCTGAAGTTTGTTAGACTAAGGGATTGTCTACCTATAAGGGATGGTATGTTAAGTGTGTTTTAATGAAGGGAATTTTTTACGCTAGAATTATCTGGCAGAAATAGTTTGGATCGTAATCTCAAATGTGTAAATGTCAGAAGCATAAATTTGCATATTTTGCAGATATACTTAGAATTATGTAAATCCCTTTTTGTTTCCAGATTATACGATAGTTAGATTAAAGGCCAATAACGGAAGGCAACAGTTTAAGGTGTTCCAAGTCATAAAGTTCTCTATTCTTCGGACTGGTGTATGCTTTTTATAGTTGATCACTACCGACTTGATCCTTTACCTACAAATGCTGTTGTTTTACAAAATTACAACGCGACGTCTTACACACGTAAATACAAGGTGGCAAGGTGACAAATATTGCTATATTAAGGAACTCAAATAACTTTTTTTTTTCAGTGTATGGAATTGATTTTTGTTTGTTTGTGTTAAATTCAATTTGTTAAATATAGCTTAATTAGTTTTCAAAATAATGGAATTAAAACGCCCCCCTGCTCGTTGATGCATATGAGTCATTCCATGCCAAACGGTACGCATTTTTTACATCACAAGCTTGGATTGCTTAACTAGTTTGTGTATGCATTCTTCTCTTAAAAATATTATATACGTGTTTCAAGAAAAAAAATTTAAAATTTTTTTTTAAATGTTATGACCAATTGAACTTTGGTGAAATGAAGATTTTATCAAAGAGGTGTGTTCATTCAGTCGCATGTAACTCCGGAAATACTTGACCGATTTTACTCTGCTATACCTTGTTTTGAAGGTAATTTTAAGCACTTCTAAAATAACGAAACGGTATGGCATAACGCCATAGAATTTTTTAAGTTTGTATCATTTTAATCCTTTTATTTCGATTTTGAAAATGATTACATCTTTTTTATTTTTGAAATTTTGCAGGCGTATTCTTACAGGTCTGTTTTACCGACTGTGTAAGTTTTAAAGTGGTGAAATAATGCGTTCTATTTTTAAAAAAATTTTTTTACCTTATACCTTTTTCACTTCCATGAATATAGAAAATATAATATAGAAAAAAATATTTTTTAATAGTTTATTGACACAAGATATAACAACAACAAAAAAACAAAGAAAAAAAGAAAGAAAAACATGATACAATAGCCGTGCACGTATTCCAGGAGGGGCTTGTAAATTTTTTAAAGAAAACCTTAGGACCTGTAAGTAAAATATTTTACTTTTCTGATGGCGCAAGCGCACAATACAAAAACAAGAAAAACTTTTTAAATCTGACGTTCCACGTAGAAGATTTTGGAATACCAGCGGAATGGCATTTTTTTGCAACGTCTCATGGCAAATGGCCCTGCGATGGTCTGGGAGGAACAGTCAAAAGACTAGCAGCACGTGCAAGCTTGTCCAGCCTCATAAATCCCATTAATAGTGCCGTCAAATTTTATGATTGGGTGAATAAAAACGTGAAGAATATTCATACAGAATTCTTCAATAACTATCAATATCAAGATAGGGCGAAACACCTGAAGGAGCGTTTTGAAAAATCGAAAACAATTTCTGGAACTCTTGGCTACCATGCATTCATTCCACAACCCGATAAAATAATGAAAGTCCAGACAACATCATCTTCTGAGCAGTACTGTATGAAGATGGTATACAAGGCATAACATTTATTTTATTACTCATTTTTTTATTTCTTTTTTTCTTTGTTTTTTTGTTGTTGTTATATCTTGTGTCAATAAACTATTAAAAAGTATTTTTTTTCTATATTATATTTTCTATATTCATGGAAGTGAAAAAGGTATAAGGTAAAAAAAATTTTTAAAAATAGAACGCATTATTTCACCACTTTAAAACTTACACAGTCGGTAAAACAGACCTGTAAGAATACGCCTGCAAAATTTCAAAAATAAAAAAAGATGTAATCATTTTCAAAATCGAAATAAAAGGATTAAAATGATACAAACTTAAAAAATTCTATGGCGTTATGCCATACCGTTTCGTTATTTTAGAAGTGCTTAAAATTACCTTCAAAATAAGGTATAGCAGAGTAAAATCGGTCAAGTATTTCCGGAGTTACATGCGACTGAATGAACACACCTCCTTGATAAAATCTCCATTTTACCAAAGTTCAATTGGTCATAACTTTTGAAAAAAAAATTATATTTTTTTTTTCTAATCGCGGATTAAATAGAATTGCTAGAGGACCAAATCTGCAAATTTTCATAAAAATCGGAATCATTGCGTTAAATTTTTGCCCAAAATCGTACCGTTTGGCATGGAATGACTCATATGCGGCATCTTACCAGAAAGTTGTTCATTAATTCTTGGAAAGTTGAGACAGGAATAGCCGCAATTGTTTCTCGAATGTTGGTTTTGTTGACTTCCTGTTTGCAATAACACCACAAGAAAAAGTCAGGTGCAGTCAGGTCAGGCGACCTTTAACGTCAAACGGTATGTAAAGTTTCTGGATATAAGCTTATTGGGAAATATTCATCGCAGTTCTGTCATAACAGGCTGGGCTATGTCAGGAGTTGCACCATTTTGCTGAAACCACACAGAGTTGAACGAAATTATCATTCGTCGTAAATCTGGATAGAAAAACTCTCTTAACATGCTTAAGTAAAGGTCTCTAGTAACCGTAACGATGTGACCGGTTCTTCAAAGAAGTAGGGCCCGAAAATGTAGCGTGATGAAACTGCACACCAGACTGTGACAAGAAGTGGATGCATGGTGTCTCATGGAGTATTTGTGGGTAAAATGCACTCCATATTCGACAATTTTATTTGTTTATGACAGTTTAACATGTTTTCGTCCTCTTCCACAATTTGAAGCATCTTCTGGCAAAGTTCCAAGTGAATCGGGAAGTCTGCTGCCTTCAATTTGTTGTCCATTTGAATTTTATATGGGAATAAGTCCAAATCTTTCTGCATAATTGACTGCAATGACTGTCTGCATATGTGACGCGCAAAATAGAAAGGGACCTAAGGCTAAAAGCCAGCTTTGTTCAGGAGACCCATTTTAAAGATTAGGTCCCTTTCTATTTGCGCTTAGAATCGTCGACTTCACTTTCATAAAACGCGCATATCTCTGGGAGGGAACACTTTTGATTCATAGGATCGGTCTCATTCGATGCTCAGATGTTGTCCACATCATAAAAAGAAAAAAAAAATGAAATATGATTTTTTTTTACCCTTAGGTACCTTTCTCTATGCGCTGTCACATATACCGATCTTAGCAGATAAGTTTCTTGTCAAAACTCTTGAATTGTTTCTATGGCATCAGCTACAGCAGAGATTGTTTCCTTCGTCCGAACTGATGGGTTTTGATAGTAAGGTCTGCTGTTAAATGTCCCATGCTAGGCAAAATTGTTAGCAATTCTATACTCTCTTTCCTATACTCTCTTTGAACCGAATCTACGGACTCCAGTGGATGATGGCGGTGGACAGTCCAAATTCTTGTTCAGTGTCCCAGTTATACATTTTTGTTAAATCTAAATATCAATAAGCAAAATAAAAAAATTAACCAGATTCATTAAATAGAAAAAAAGTTATTGAATTTTTTGATAGCGGCTTCTATCAGCCACCCTGTACTTCGTTCATGTCGTACATGACTATGCCAATTCAAAAACCCAATACTACAATTGCCCAAAGGTCGAAAATTGTATGAGTTGAAAAACGAACTTGTGGCACAATTTGGAAGACCTGCTTTTGAAGTATTCGGAAAAAGGAACTGATTTTAATTTGGTACTGTCTTGTGCAAAATAAACGATGTACATAGCCAAATATCAGATTGACACATACAGGACTCTTTGTTTTTCGGAGATTCGGATTCGGAGTGAAAATGTGTAGGAGTGATCGACGACACACCTGAGGCACCCGATTTCTTAACTGGGATAATTTTTCATTTCAGCAGGCTGATGTTTTCGAAAAATATAAGTTTGGCCTCTTCAACGTTGTTCAGGACATGTAGCGGACAGAATAAATTGCTCGAGATTGCAATTGATATAATGACTTAAGTCCTTTGCAAGTAAGGATAAGGATTTGAGAAATTAAAACGACTGTGGTATATTACCTCTGGATTCACTTTATGTAATGAAGGACTGCCCATAATCCACATTTTGGACAAACATATTAACTTCAGCTCAATTACAGTACATATAAGTACACCTTCTGCTATCGGAGGGATTATGTTAAATGTAGGTTTTCTGAAACCCTAAAATAGACTTACTCGTATACCGCTGTTTCCATAACATTTGAATACAATTTTTCTTGTAGAAAATTTGAATCAAATGTTATTTTGATTGAACTCAACAGTGAATGGACATCTATTTTCTAAGCCTTTAAGATTGGCCAAGCTGAAACCTATACACTCTCCACCACTCCATCACTTCGCTACTAAAGCAAACAAACAAAGGACCGTTTTTTATGTCACGTTGGCCCATGCATGCAACCCTAATCTTAGACGAAATTTCAGATTAAGGCCATATTTTTATTCTTTGCATAATTTGTATATGACCACGTTGACTACTGATCGTCTGTTTTGACCTTACGGTTCAAATTTTGCGCTACTTGAGCTTACTGTACAGCCACTATAGCATTTTTGTGGTCTAACAAGAACAAAATTCTCCATAAAATGCATTAGCCCCGTTCGAAGACGGCGTTAAACAGCTGGTCCCCGGTATCGTTCGCAGCTCATTGATTTGATAAAAAATTTCCCAGGGGCCTAATGTGATGTTGTAAGACTTAAGTATGTGTATCATCCAACCTTCGATGAAAGGTATAACAACAATAAAGTTGTAATGACAAATGTGCAGGATGTAGCGCGATAATTTGCTTATTTGGGAATGAAATGAAAAAATTATGAACTTTAGAAAAATTTATTTTATATTTTAATATTATTGAACAGTAAGGGAATTTTAAAACTACATGGTTTTAAATAGTGTATCTGGCAAACGTCGACCTTCGCTATACAGACACTGCTGGATACGCTATCTGAAGTTTTCATGAACTCTAACAAGCATGTCAACTGGTATTCGGATAATTTCAGCCCCACTATTGACGGTTGATATACACCTTCGACTTAAGTTAACCCCAAAGGGAAAAATCGCTTGAGACTAAATCTGGTGAGCGTGCCGGCCAGTTCACATCACCCCCAAAGAGATAAGCCATACAGGTAACATTTGCCTCAAACAATTCATGGTAAACCTCGCTGTGTGTGCAGTGGCACCATCCTGTTATAACTATGTACACTCTAATTGCATTGCCTCAAGAGCCGCCTGAAAAAAATCCAGGAAATGCCAAGAGCAAGTGATTGCTTCCGATCAGAGCGTTTCGGAGATTGCAGTACTGCTGCTCTAACTCTCTCGATCTTTTGTGGTGTTGTAATTCTTGTCTCAGGTCCCCTTCGTACACATGACACATTCTCTGCTGTTCTCAATAAGGTTACCCAATTTACAATTGATTGCCATCCAGGAACACGTCCGCATGGGGAACAGCGAATCGTAAACGAAAAGCAAGCTGCACTGCAATGATCGAGTGCGCATTTGAAAAATACGCTTCAGCACAAAATGACATCTCCCCACATGTCCAAAGAATGATGGCAACTGAAATGCAGATTAATAAAAATCTCTCGTCAGCCACTATAAGCCACGCATTCTCTCCACTCTCTTCGACCAACAGTGCCGCCACAGCCTTCAGTGCAAAAAAGCAAATAACCGCGTTTCATCCTGTAGATTGTTGGTTATAAGTACTTTTTGAAAAAAAATAATATTTTTGCCGGCTTGCAATGGGTAAACTGATTAATAAAATAAATACGTCTTTGGGTAGAAGTTTTGATAAGCATTGTATTGATTCTCCAATCTGAGAGAATTAATAGAGGCTTCGGGTGGCCGCAAATCAAACTGGGTCGCCACCAAAAAAAAAAAATGGTTCTTGTTTTGAATAATAAAAAGGCCTATCAGTGCCGCCACAGCCTGCAGTGCAAAAAAAAATCAAACCACGCGCTCCACCCTGATTAAGAGAGCCGTTAGTAGAGCTGGAAATGTTTATGACGTATACTTAATATTTTTGACTGACCATTGCTCATCCGCCACCTTACCTATCTATTTTGATTTTCAGAATGACTATTTAAAAGATGTTGGGCGCGTTTATAGCTGCTCGGTTTTTCAGCAATAAAGTGATCGCTTAAGCCATAACTTTAAATCTTTGAAAAAAAAAACTGTAGCAATATTTGGGTATACAAGAAGCGATTGTCTTTATCTATCATAAACCGATTGATATGAAAGCTTGGAATTTATAGAAAAAAACTTATTAATGAAATACTTTAAGCGAGTTATAATCGAGAGAAGACTAAAGTTTATTCTTAAATAACGTTTCCTTAAAAAATTGTAAACCAAACTGTTTATGACGATAATTCTACCTGGTTTTCTGTAAAGAAAACCAGTTCCATTTCCGAAAAAAGTGGCCCACATTGAGAGCCACACGTCTCAAAAGAAACGCTTTTTACATCTGCGACGCGCAAAATAGAAAGGGACCTAAGGTTAAGAACCAGTTTTGTTCAGGAGAGCCATTTTAAAGATTAGGTCCCTTTCTATTTGCGCTTAGAATCGTCGACTTCACTTTCATAAAAAGCGCATATCTCTGGGAGGGAACACTTTTGGGGCATGGGATCGGTCTCATTCGATGCTCAGATGTTGTCCACATCAAAAAAAGAAAAAAATTAAAATCGATGTTTTACCCTTAGGTCCCTTTCTCTATGCGCTGTCATATATATAGAAAATATTTAAAAAGTGTTTATTTTTAGACGTGTGGTTCTTAATCAGGGCCACTTTTTTCGGATATGGTCTTTTTCACAGCAGTCATTTGATTTAAGCTCAGTTTGGTTTGCCATTTCATAATAAAAAGATTTACTCTGGAACAAGGCTTGCAAATCGTGGTGAATTGGCCCAAAACGAGATGACTACTGATCATGATTTTTACAAGAAAATGTTGTTCAGCGATGAAACTCATTTTTGGTTTAACGGGTACGTTAATAATCAAAATTGTCGCATTTGGAGCAATCAAAATCCACAAGCCGTTGTTCAGACGCCGTTTCAACCTGAAAAAGTCACTGTTTGTTGTGCTCTATGGGCAGAGCGAATCATTGGTCCATATTTCTTCAAAAATGAAGCCGGCCATAATGTTACAGTCAATGGGAAACGCTATAGAGCCATGATAAATAACTTGTTTGTGCCTAAATTGGAGGATATTAATATGTATGACCTTTGGTTCTTACAAGACGGGGCTACATGCCATACAGCCAACGACACAAATAATTTATTGAAGGAATCTTTTGGTAAGCGCATTATCTTGCGTCGTGTGCCTGTGGCGTGGCCTCCAAGATCGTGCGATTTAACACCGCTGGCCTATTTTTTTGTGGGGTTATGTGAAGTCGCTTGTCTGCACAGATAAGCTCGACACGATTGACGCCTTGGAAGAGAATATTCGGTGCGTTATTTCTAATGCTGTAAAAAGTGGCTAAAAATTGGGCTTCTTGGCTGGAAGTCATTCGAATCAGCCCCGGCGACCACTTGCCCGAAGTCATTTTTAAAACATAATGGCAAGCTTTTATCTTTATAAAAAAGCTAAATTCTTGGCCATAATAATATTAAATCATAAGCGTTTTTTTCTTCTTGAAAACCACTCGTCTGAGTTTTGCTTCAATAACAGCAAGTGGATTTAGCATTGCTGTGAATTCGTCTGAAGTTTGTAATTTTAGAAACTTGAGTTAAAGAATTTCATAAGGATAAACATCGTTAACAATATACATTTCTTATGATAAATATTTTAACCAGTTACGAAAACCTCATGCCAGGTTAAACTTTCGGCTTTGTTACGAGGAGAAGAAGCAAAAGCGTACAACAATTCTCCTGAAGCTTTTGAGTGTAATCTCAAATGTTTCAGAGGAAACGACCGATGGAGCTCTCTTGTTTCTTGCTGATGGTTTCATAAATTAAATAAAAATCGGACAACAATTGCAACCTGAAGTTTGATTATTTGGACGGATGGGCAGACGAACTGACCGACTGACATCGTTAAATGAAATCATCTGGTGAGTATACGAGTAAGTGGATCGATATGCTTAAAGGTGGGTCCAGCTCAATTTTTTTTGGTAGTTACAAACATTTGCCTTGAAGCTGACTTATAAAACCCGGTTCCACAAGGTGGGCAGGGTACAATAATAACCAAACAGCGTTTAAATAGATGAAATAAATTTTGCGCCCAACTTTGGTCAAATGCCGTTGTTCCGCAAGTTTTTGCCAATACTAAAAACAATTTCCAAAATCGTGATTGGCTTTCGAAAAGAATTGATTGACACTGCTATAAATGATAGTGTTTTTAACTGTTTGGGTTCTTAACTGTTTGAAACCATCTGGAATGCCAACAACCATTTTAACATTAAAATTTCTTTCACCGGAAACAAAACGCTTTGTTAAAAAGCTATCGCTGAAGTTTTTCGAAGCCTCAATCATCAAAGGCAAATGTAACTGAGAAGATGTGCTGATACAACGATTTCCATCGATTCATTCCTTGAAGAAAAGTATAGGGTGATCCATCTAGAGGTATTTTTTCAAAACAAAACAAAAAATATAAAAATTCAAATCAAGTGTTGAATTTTTAAAGGTAATTTGAAAGGACATTTTATGGAATTAATTTTTTGAAAATAATCTCCTTCAAATATTGGCAACTGTTGTATGGAAATGAGCGTTCTCTGAGAAACGGGAAGATCCGCTGTTTTCGACCAAAATTTTGTTCAGTGATGAGGACCAATTCTGGCTCAACGGCAAAGTCAATAAACAAAATAGCCGCATTTGGGCTGAAGAGCAACGAGAAGAGGTTCAAGAGGTGTCACAATACCCAGAGAAAACCACGGTTTGGTTCGGTTTATATCGGTGCATATTTTTTTCAAAAATGATGATAGCCGGAACGAAGCCTTGAATGGTGCTCGCTATCTCGCCGTGATATCGATCTTTATGCTACCTGAAATAGAAGCCCATAATCTTAACAACACTTGGTTTCAACAGGACGGTGTTACTTGCCATACAGCTGTCCAAACAATTGATCTATTAAGAGGTCATTTTGAGAAGCTGCTAATTTCACCTTTCGGACAGGCCGCCTAGATCGAGTGATATCACACCTTTAGACATTTTTCTTTGGGGTTACGTAAAGTCCAAAGACCCTCAGGATGGATATCCTGAGGCGTAGTGGCGGCCAACATTTGAAGAAAATTATATTAAAAAAATAAATGTCATAAAAAGTCCTTTCAAATTACCAACAAAGATTCCACACTTGATTTGAACTTTTATATTTTTTTGTTAAATGTCCATAAAATGTCCTTTCAAATTACCAATAAAGATTCCACACTTGATTTGAGCTTCTATATTTTTTTGTTCTGAAAAAATACCTCTAGATGAATCACTCTATACTTACAGTTTCCTGATATAACCATCGACAAGGATCGAGGGCAATCGCAAAGTGTTGTAGGTTTGAACATTAAAAGTTCCTGCTTTTTGAACTGATCGCTCCAGAGTTGGAGAGTTGAAATACCTTATGCTTACAAACCCACCGAGAAATGAAAAAAAAAACTGATCTGCTGACATCTGGACAACAAATTTAATAAGAAAACGTATTCTCTTATTTAAAGCGCAGGATATCCACTGGAAGATTTTTTTTATAATGATGTTAAAATTCTGTTCGATCTTGTTTAATTCTGCCCTTTAAAATATAATTATGCAATGCATTTAAATATACAATTTCGATATAATAGCATCTCACGCACGGAAGTCGATATTGATGGCGTCCTTAAAGTAAAAAGTCGCGCCAAATGCTGGATCCTTAAACATCTCCTCGTCATTCGTGTTTTGCTGTCCATATACTTATAGTCTCTTTGATGCATTCACCAAGGCGACATCAACCAACACAAGCAAGAACACACACATACAGACACACGCTCCATTTGGGGAAATGGACGTTGAGCCATATCCTTTTGTACATTTCATCCTTTTTCGAAGTAAGTTCTCCCTCTGGCTCTCTTTGTTCGCGTGAGTATGAGTACATACGTGCTTCGATATTTAATGTTATTGCGTTTCATTACAAAAATCAAGTGAATTGTAAAATTATTAAAAATTATAATTGTTGTACATTTAAATGTCATTAACTGTGAACAAACAGAAAAGCGGAGCGAAAAGACCTGAACGCAAAATAATAACGAAAACAACGCGAACAAATAATTGGGTTTCATTTGTAATGAATCGCAATTTTTACTGGCACCAGAGAAACAAAAACAAAAAAAATGCCAGCTTAAACAAACCATAAAAAACACCAACATTTTTAACACAAATAAAACCATTGCTCTGAGTAGCCGCCTTTGTTTAAAGCTCAGCCATTGTTTTAAATTAATGATAATTGTTGCAAACATGGCTGTATGTACAAAAACAAAAAAATAAATCAACTGGTATGCAGTGCAAGGTGTGCAATTTCTCATTAACAATGATAATAAATCAGGCATCTTTGATGGGAAACATACATGCACTGTTTAAATTGTGATATGGAAATTGTAGTAATGCAGTAATGACAAATGAAAAGAGTACAGGGTCGAATTTAGGAAACCCTACACCATACACCAGAAGCCGCATCGCTTCCATGCGGTATTTTACAGAGAGTTTATTAAAAAACTTGCCGTAACCCGGTGCGCATTGCTGACCTCACAAACTTTCTAGAAATAAAAATAAGTAATATATTCCATACAATTTGTGTGCTATTAAAGAAGGCGTGGCACTGACCACTTTTCCGCCTATTTTTATTCATTATTCCACGGCAGCATATTATTTCAAGACGATTGGGCTATTATTATTGGCGTTATTTTTACAAAAATGAGCGTGGCCCCGCCCACTTTTTCCCGGAGGCTTTTTCTTTAAACACTAGTACTTAGTACATATTCCAAGTCTAACGTTCTCATCAAATACGAGTATTTTAGTTAGAAACAGCGGATTTGGATTGTACGAGTATTTTTTTTTAAGTATAAAGAAATAAGTTTGGTGCGAATAGAGGTCAGAGCCACCTCCTTTTTTAAAATTGTATACATATACTTTAGTAATTTGTGACACAATAGCACACAGTGTACATTTTCAGACGATCTGTCAATCAACAAGTTCATTATATTGTTTTTAAAAAAGGGTCGTGGCACCGCTCACTTTTCTCCCGAACTTATTTTTTTGTACTACAGCAGTATATATTCTAAATCCGATCTTCCTAACACTTATAAGTATTGAGATCTGGCCGGCAAACATTTTTAGTTGTAGGTGGTGCCACGCCCCTCTGCCAAAATGCATCCCTGTATACTCTATGACAATTTATTCGACCATAATGGGATACTGTGCACATTTAAAGATAAATAAAATGTCCGCAGAGAATACAAAGTACCAATTAACTTTATCAGCCAGCTGATATTTTGTGCATAGAATGCTGCTGAAATTGCTAGCTTATGGCGAAGGGATCAACTGTGGTCAACGGCCCTATATAAGCTTCAAAGTTAACATAGTTACATAGTAGGGACATCAAATATTGTAACACACGTTTGATGCTGTAAAATAAAAAATACTGAATGTTTTTGGACCAAATATTTTTTAATATGTGACAGCGCATAAAGAAACGGACCTAAGGGTAAAACAATCAATTTTCATTTTTTTTTCTTTTTTTTGATGTGAACAACATCTGAGCATCGAACGAGACCGATTACATGCCCCAAAAGTGTTCCCTCCCAGAGATATGCGCGTTTTATGAAAGTGAAGTCGACGATTCTAAGCGCAAATAGAAAGGGACCTAATCTTTAATATGGCTCTCCTGAACAAAACTTTTTACAACTTTTCAATTTTTTTTTGGATGTGGACAACATCTGAGCATCGAATGAGGCCGATCCCATGCCCCAAAAGTGTTCCGTCTCAGAGATATGAGCGTTTTATGAAAGTGAAATCGCGGATGCGTCTTTTGTGGTCACCTGTTTCTATATGAAGGAGTTGCCAGATCGAAACAAAATTTAACATGTGTTCATAGCAGAGATGGAAGTTTCCAAAACACTCAACTTTTTTCTGTTTATACCGCGCTTTTTGTGCCAGGCTAAGAAGTTTCCGAGCCGCCCTCGTATATTCCAAATCCGATTTTCCTAACACTAATATGTTTTGAGATCTAGCCGGTAAATTTTTAGATGTAGATGGTGCCACGCCCCTCTGCCAAAATGCATCCGTGTATACTCTATGACAAATTATTCGACCATAATGGGATACTGTGTACATTTTAAGATAAACAGAATGTCCGCAGAGAATACAAAGTACCAATTAACTTCATCAGCCAGCTTATATTTTGTGCAAAGAATGCTGCTAAAATTGCTAGCTTATGGCGAAGGAACCAACTAAGGTCAACGGCCCTCTATAAGCTTCAAAGTTACCATAGTTACATACTTAGTAGGGACATAAAATATTGTAACACACGTTTGATGCTGTAAAATAAAAAATACTGAATGTTTTTGAACCAAATATTTTTTAATATGTGACAGCGCAAAGAGAAACGGACCTTAGGGTAAAAAAAAATCAATTTTAATTTTTTTTCTTTTTTGATGTGGGCAACATCTGAGCATCGAATGAGACCGATTACATGCCCCAAAAGTGTTCCCTCCCAGAGATATGCGCGTTTTATGAAAGTGAAGTCGACGATTCTAAGCGCAAATAGAAAGGGACGTAATCTTTAAAATAGCTCTCCTGAACAAAACTTTTCGTCAACTTTTCACTTTTTTTTTTGGATGTGGACAACATCTGAGCATCGAATGAGACCGATCCCATGCCCAAAAGTGTTCCCTCTCAGATATATGCGCGTTTTATGAAAGTGAAGTCAACGATTCTAAGCGCAAATAGAAAGGGACCTAATCTTTAAAATGGCTCTCATGAACAAAACTGGTTTTAACCTTAGGTCCCTTTCTATTTTGCGCGTCACATATATTTATTGATGTACATTGTATCCAAAAAGTATCGACTTATTTGAAATGTCCGCCTCTTGCCTTGACACATGCCTTAAGTCCCACTGGCCAATCGTCAATAGCTGCATGAACCTTGTCCTTTGGAAAATTGGCCACAGCTCGAACCAAAGCAATCTTAAGAGATTCAATGTTGGGGTATCTTTTGTGACAAACCTTGGCCTCTAAAACCGTTCACAATTTGTAATCCAATGGGTTCAAATCTGGACTGCCTAAGGGCCATTCTTCAGAAGAAATGAACGCTGGCAAATTGTTTCGAAGCCAGGCCTGGGACGTTTTAGCCTTATGGGCCGGCACAGAATCCTGCTGGAAAGTCCATGGCTGGTTTTGGAACAGGGAGTTGTTTAGAGGCTTCACAGCAGCTTCCAAAACGGTTTCTTGGTAAACTTTGGCCGATGTTTTGAATCCTTGTTCGCAGAAATGCAGGTCAGTGACCCCGTCGTAAGAGACACCCCACCAAACTATGACTAAAGCGGGGTGATGACCCTTTTCCACCCTTGGGATCAGTTCAGATGCTTCCTTAAGATGACCGCGCATACACTCTATCATTTTGCTTGTTAAATTTTTCCTGAACGGTTAAAATTTTTTCATCGCTGAAAAAAAAATTTCTGTTCAAGTTTTCAGAGTGCTTCAGCAAAATACGCTTGCAATTTTCAATCCTATTTTTTTTAAAAAAAAATAAATGCCCGGTACGTCGTTTGAAAGTCCCAAGTATTTTTTAATGATTCGACTCATGGACTTTTACGTGATATTCATCTCACGGGCCATGATTTTCTGTTTTCGGAACGGATTTCTGTGAATTCTTGATTTAACGCCTTTGATGACATGCGTTATTCGAACAGAGCGTGGGCGGACCAACCGGTGCGGCGGTCTTTTACATCTCCAGTTTCCTTAAACAGTTTTATGCATCGGTAGACGAACATGCGGCTAATCCCTAGTGACCGGAGCGTTTTGAAAATATCGCTTTTTTTCATTTCACACTTAAAACACACCGATACGGTTCTCATTATCTGACCACTCCATGATGACGAAAGTTGAAACAATTTTAAAATCCCGTAACAGACTAACGCTATTGAGGTAAGCTTTCAAAACCCATATGACATTAACGGGGTATGTTCAGTTCTACTATTGAAATGGGTGTGTTCAATGTTGTAGCAGTATTTATGTCCCTACTAAGTAGAAGTAAAACTTCCAACGAAGTTTCACTAACTCCTGTTGATCCTTTTTAAATCGAGCTAATGACATCCATTTTCTCAATTCTTTATCCTATACTTATAATATATCAACGCGACAGTTAAATTTTTTACAAGGCCAGACTGCCGGTGTCATCTGTGTCAATTCACATAATACACTTTCTTCTCTAACTAAAATTTAAGACCACTTAAAAGAAAACTTTATTTAATTTCCCCAAGTGAACCACATCAAAATTCCTCAAACACAACAACCTTGCATTGCAGTTGCTGTCTCTACGAGCGACATCAATTTCGTTGTAGTAGAATCGTTTTCCCTTTAGAGACTTTCGCTGAAGGTTGTGTTTTGCAATCGTTGTGTTCGTCATACCAGAGTGTATATGTGACAGCGCATAGAGAAAGGGACCTAAGGGTAAAAAAATCAATATTCATTTTTTTTGTAAACAACATCTGAGCATCGAATGAGACCGATCCCATGCCCCTAAAGTGTTTCCTTCCAGAGATATGCGCGTTTTATGAAAGTGATGGTACACCAAAGATACACGTATTTAAATCTTTAAAATGGCTCTCCTGAACAAAACTGGTTTTTACCCTTAGGTCCATTTCTATTTTGCGCGTCACATATATTGTTAACATTGTCAAACTTTGGCTCTTTGTGATTTTTATTTACAACTTTTGAACGAACGAATTTGCATAAAATACTTTACCTTTATTGATTTTTTTAGCCTTGGGGTGGCCGTGGCTCAAGCATTGCTTTGAAATCTTTTTCCCACACTGAAGCAGTGTGAAAATGGATAATATGAAATTTGTCAATGTTTAGAGTAAATTAAAGTTTTCTTAAAACTATAACGAAATATGGAATCTCTCTTTCTGCGTGTGTATGTGTGTTTGTGTATGTGTGAATATGACAACGGAAGACAACAATGCCGACAGTGGCAAAAGCAATAAACCGTAGCCACAAAGTTTAACACCAAGAGTCATTTATTATTAATATGAGTCGTTTATTTAAATATGAAACACCAGCAGTACAATATGCGGCAACGCTCGCATACTCTGCTTAAACACTCAAAGAAAACGAAAAAGAATTAAATTTGATACAGAAATAAATAACATTAAATGTGAGCCAATGTTAAAGCTCTGAAACATTTCTTATTGACTTTAAATATATTAAAATTGCATTGTTTATGTTTGAAAATCATTTCGTTAGCAACGAGTTTATTTTTTTTCCAGTGTACCGAGTCAACGTAGTTAAAAAGCACTGCGCAGTTCTCAAACAACAACCGAAAGTCGTTTACTCATCTGCGGGTCTACCACCAATACTTGCAGTACGTATAACCACGTATTCGTACCCTCAACCGTAAATGAATTATTTGCACAAAAATTTATTTTCTACTCGTTTAACACATATTTTACACCTTTTGTAGTTCTACACGTTAACATGTAAATGTAATTTGTCTTACAGTCATGTGATGGTGGCTGCTCTGCAATTACAGTGCCGCACATTTGTATAAAAGCAGTTGGACATTTAGCTTGGCATGATAAGTTAAATTAATCAAATACTGCAAACTATCAAATACTCTATTAGTTTATCCCTAATATACCATTACGGGACAATTTCAAAAGGCTCAAAGTGGTAAAAAGAAGACTTCGTGCATTTGTTCGGAATTGTTTCAAGGTCGGTCCTTTTATGTGACTATTGTGAAGGATACTTATATATAAAAAACACTTATAAGGGTTTTCCAATAGGGACATGACAACTTCGTATCATTATCTCAATGCACCCTTAAACACTTTAACGATTTTTCAGTGTCAAAACGTTACTCGAACCTCAACATTGTCATCATGGTAAAGATCACATACGAGCAACGTTTGAAAATCTTTAAAAATTACTACCGAAATTATGAGTCGGTAGTGGTCGAACCTCAACATTGTCATCATGGTAAAGATCACTTACGAGCAACGTTTGAAAATCTTTAAAAATTACTACCGAAATTCTGAGTCGGTAGTGGCAACTTTAAAAGCGCTAACAACTTTAAAAGCGCTAACACCAATTTTCACCACTAATAATCGTCCCATCCGATAGGCCGCGCTTGCTATAGTGGGTAATTCTGGATCCCAATTTTTCCTTTTGGACGTTCCGCCGCCAAATAGATGCCGTACCGCGCGAAGCGACAAAAATATCGCAGCCGTAAGTGTATCCGTTAAAAATGAGCCAAATCAGTCGATTCCACGTCGTTCTCAGGAAGTGGACATCTCTCAAACCACACTGTGGCGTATTTCGCGAAGGGATCTTGACCTTCATCCTTAGTCAACACTGACTCAAGAACTAAAGCCACTTGATCATTTGAAATGCCAGAACTTCTCCGATTGGGCTCTGGCAACGTTTCACGAAAATCCAGATTTTCATCGAAAAATCGTCTTCAGCGATGAAGCCCAAGTTTGGCTAATCGGTTTTGTCAATGAACAAAATATGCATTATTGGACAGCAACAAACCCACATGTGTTTCAAGCGGCACAGTTGCATTCGAAAAAAATTACTGTGTAGTGGGGTTTTCGTGCCGGAGGTGTGATCGGGTCGTATTTTTTCTTCGTTCAAAACAATTGACATGTTACTGTCAATGAAGAGCGCTATCGTTCCATGTTAGAAAATTATTTTTTGGCCAGAATTGGATAAGCTTGACATGTGTTTTCAACAAGACGGTGCCACTAGCCACACAGCAAGTGTAACAATCGATCGAAAGGCAAATTCAGTGAACGCGTTGTCTTGAGAAATGGCCAGGTCTAATGGACACCTCGTTCATGCGATTTAACGGCATTAGATTCTTTTTTATGGAGCAACATCAAGTCATTGGTCTATGCCAACAACTAAAGGCGAGCTCAGAGACAACATCCAATGCGAAATTGCCAACTGCTACGTTACGGTCGAAATGTGTGCAAGAGTGGTGGAAAATTGGGTCCAAGGAATAGACCGCTGTACCCGGGCTCGTAGTGGTTATATGACCGAAATCGAATTTCCTTCTTAAAACGTATCATTTGCCCTACACCTGGAATAAATTTAAACTCTCTATCTTAAATATTCAGGGTTTTATTAATATACAGGGTGATTTATTTTAAGGTTTCGTACTTTTTTAAAGAAAAAACACAGAAAATTCAAATAGAACGGGGAATGTTCATTATCATGTTGGCATTTATTTTTTTAAGCTTATGTCTATTAGATGTTAGCCACGGCTACGTCTCAGATGGCCCAACCGTTGAGTCCAATTTTCGATGACTCGTTCGAGCATTTCGACTGGTAACTGGCAAATGACACGAGTGCTGTTTTGCTTCAAAGCCTGAGTCGAAGCGGGTTTGTCCTTATAAACATTAGATGTGATATCACACGATCTTGGTGGCCAATTGACCGGCACAACACGTGAAATTATCTGCTCACCGAATTTTTTTTCTCAATAAATCCATTGATTGATGCGATGTGGGGGAAGTGGCGCCGTCTTGTTGAAACCAAATGTCGCCACGATCACGAGCTTTAATTTCAGACATCAAATAGTGGGTTATCATTACACGATAATGGTCGCCATTGACGGTAACGTTCTCACCGGCATCATTTTGGAAGAAATATGTACCGATGATTCCACCGGCCCATAAACCATACCAAACCGTTGTTTTTTCTGGATGAAGCAGCTCTTAAAACTCTTCTGGTTTCTCTTCGTCCCAAATGCAGCAATTTTGCTTGTTTACATACCCATTGAGCCAAAAATGGGCCTCATCGCTGAACAAATATTGGCTCGATATAAATAAAGATGC
This sequence comes from Hydrotaea diabolus, assembly GCA_963513945.1. Classification (NCBI taxonomy): domain Eukaryota; kingdom Metazoa; phylum Arthropoda; class Insecta; order Diptera; family Muscidae; genus Hydrotaea; species Hydrotaea diabolus. The sequence continues at coordinate 126,010,589 of OY740720.1, forward strand.
ATATGTGACGCGCAAAATAGAAATAGGCCTAAGGTTAAAAATCAGTTTTGTTCAGGAGAGCCATTTGAAAGATTAGGTCCCTTTCTATTTGCGCTTACACGCAGAGAAAAGATATGGTTACTATATGGTCACGGCAACAATAGTATGTTCGCTGCAATAAAAGTATGGTCGTCGCAACCATAGTATTATTTTTTGAATTTCATTTTGACAATAGTATGATTGCGGCAATATAAATATTGTTGAAATGTAACAATAGTATTGTTGCCAGATTTAAAAATAAAAATATGGTTGTATCAACAATATAAACATGGTTGGTGGGACAAAAGTATTGTTTTTATGGATTTTATGTCAACAATAACATGATTACGGTAATCATACCGGCAAAACCTTAATTTTTGTTTAATTTGACAATGATATATTTACGAATCTTACCCAATAATAGTAATAATAATTAATTTTTTTCAAAAAAACTACGGATTAGTGTTACTAAAATATTATTACTCCTATTATGGCATAACTTACGACACTTATAAAATTCTTTATTGTTGAATAACAACGTAATCCAGTCTTTACAAACAGTTTTGGGGATCATAGTATGGTTGTGCGTAAGTCATACTATGGTTGTGAGGATCATACTATGGTTGTACGTTAAACATAATATGGTTATGAGGATCATAATATGGTTGTGAAGATCATAGTATTGTTGAATGTGAATAATAATATGGTTGTATGGATCATAGTATGGTTGTGTGTGAATAATTCTATTGTTGTGAGGACCATAATATTGTTATGGGGATCATAGTATGGTTGTGTGTGCACCATACTATTGTTGTGATGATCATAATATTGTTGTGCCATAACCATATAACCAACAATAGTATGGCGCTCTTCGAATATTGTTCCCCCAACCATACTTTTTTTCTGCGTGTAGAATCGTCGACTTCACTTTCATAAAACGCGCATATCTCCGGTAGGGAACACTTTTGGGCATGGGATCGGTCTCATTCGATGCTCAGATGTTGTCCACATCAAAAAAAAGAAAAAACAATGAAAATTGATTTTTTTACCCTTAGATCCCTTTCTCTATGCGCTGTCATATATTGGACTAAATTAATATCTGAGTTACTTGTGGTCCTATATTTGTTAACACCAATATATGGCAGTTTTTCTCCATATTTCGGTTTAGAATTTTTGTTTTATATTTACTTTTCATGAACATAGTGTTGCCAACGTACAAAAATATAAGGTAAATTTAAACTTCTGTGAATGTTGGCAGAACGCGCAAAGACTCTTTAATTTTGACGGCTAGTATAAGTGAAATTACATAGGAACAAGTGGAAACGTTTTTAAGTTCGGACAGGCCGAATAAATAAAACGACCTATCTTTTAGCGCCCTCTGTCCATAAGTATGTCCCCAAAATCAGCCTTATTAGAGCTCGTAGTAAAATTTTCCTTAATTTTTCCCGTGTTTACTAGCGTTTGCTTCTGATGTTAATAAGGACCAGTTTTGAGCTCCTTCGGATCATGAGTACGACTCCATTCTCAGATAAAACTACAAAACAAATCCATATTTGTATTTGTAGTAAAATTTGCTTTTATTTGACTACCTATGAGTTTATGATGGATATTGATAGCTTAAATTGGCCATACACACAGTTTTTTAGGCCACGTGATCCGAAACGTCCAGCAGCTCTGTTTTATTTTTAAGGGCCATCTCAACTAACAATCCCCATTAAAAACATTGTTCGAAAACAAAAACGCTATGATATGCTAAGAAAATACACACAAAAAAGAGTATTTTTTTTCTATCTAATTATATTTTTTCTATTTAATCCATTATATATTTTTCCGCAGTCCGTAAGAGGTGAATCTCTTATGGGGATAAGTTTTTATCCTTGTATGATTCCGCCTATTTACAGTTCCGACCCAGTAAAAATATATGCGTAAATCAATGGTCGAGCAATAAAGGAGAATTTAGAAAATGCAATGTTGATGACTCGCTTAATACTCCAAATGGATCAATTAGGGACGAATCAATACCTTTTTGTTTTTGCATGTAATTTTTTTTTGTTTAACATAACTTTTGCTAACAGATGTGTCGTCATTGATTACTCCTTATGTCCCCCTTTCCGATATCAAAAGGAATACTTCTTTTGTACTCCATAAGGAGCGCTTGCTTTTGCGGTCGTGAAGTTTTTAAAAGGAGTTCAAAATACATTAGGGTCGGAGTTTTATGGTAAAATCTATACTGAAAGAAAAAAATAAGTAATCCGTACTTAAAAGAAGCCGTAGCGGTGTCAAAAGTACGGTAAGTACGGATTTTCTTAAACCAAGGTGAATGCTTGATTCAAGTACGGATTTTCGTAGCGCGGAATTCTTAATTTTAGCCATAGTTGAGTCCGACTGGACTTCATTTTAAGCCGAAATGAATCTTATTTTAAGAAAATCATGATTGATTTAAGTTCATATAAGGATTGAATTGAGTTCGAAATTGATTTATATGTAAATCGCCCGAATAAATACTTGATTTAATCGGAAAAAGGGATGGATTTAAGGAAGACTGAGATTCAATTGGGCTAACAATATTCTTGTTATAAGAATTTTGAGCTTGATTTAGCATCGAATTAATACTTAATACGATCCGAAAATAAGCTCGGAGTAAGAATTACAGAAGTTGAAATAATACCGAAAAGAGATTACTCTAAGAATTCCGATCTTGATTTTAGCTCGAATTCGCACTTGATATGATCCATAAAAAAGATTAATGTAAGTTATGCCAGCTATAGTGCCCGCAAAGGAGAGATGGAAGACTAATCTTTGGATTATCCTCTTTATACAGGGGAACATGTTATGATTATAAGCCATTATCATGCAGAGTTTAAAGGTCTCAGCATAAATCATTTTTCCGCTATCATGATTTCCACAAATAAACGGACGGTTGGATAGTGTTAGGTCGTATTATGATAATATGACTGTCAGTACGAGGGTTGCTATATCTATTTCTGGCACCATCGGACATTTGCATTGGAAAGTTTTTTTTAGCATAAACGTTCTCAGAACGTTTTGACGTACAACCATCATTTGTGTTGTTTACAGTGACTTAAAAAAAATCAATTTGGCATAAAAATGGAATTAACTCGTGAACATTTTCGTGCGTTCATTTTTCACAACTTTCGACGTGGATTATCACGACAAGAGTGCATCGATGAAGCACCAGCCTATAGCACTCTGAAAACTGGTTTAATGAATTCAATCGTGGCCGACGCTCACTCAAGGACTAAGGTCCTGAAGGTCATCCAAAAACGCCCATTGGTGCTGTGCGTGAACAGATCATGCAAGATCGTCATGTGATATACCGTGAGATAGAGGCATCCTTGGACATTTCTTCCACCAGCATACATTCTATATTTCATGAACACCTGGCCGTAAAAAAGGTTTGTTCTCGTTGGATCCCGCACAATTTGACAATCGCTCAAAAAGAGGATCGTGTCGATTGGTGCAAAGAAATTTTGAAAAAAAAAGATCGCTGTGCTTCAAAAGACGTTTATAAGATCGTCACAGCTGATGAATCATGGATCTATGCGTATGAGCCCGAAACAAAACAGCAATCAACCGTGTGGGTCTTCGAAGACGAGCCAAATCCAACGAAATTGTTCGAGGAAGAAGCACTTCTAAGCCTTTGGTCGCCTGTTCTTCGGCAAAACTGGTCATGTGGCGACTGTTCCGCTTGAGCAACATAGGACGGTCAATTCTGAGTGGTGCGAGGCAGTTTGTTTACCTGAAGTCTTCGGAGAAATTCGAAAACGAATAAGGGAAGATGAATCATTGTGCACCATGGAAATGTGAGCTTTCACACATCGGCTCAATGCAGCGACTTTTTGACCGGCTAAAACATTGACTTGATGGGTCATCTTCCGTACAGCCCTGATTTGGCACCCAAAGACTTATTTTTATTCCCGCATATCAAGAAAAAATGCGTGGTCAACGATTTTCGACGCCAGAAGATGCGTATAAGCCCGAAACAATACATCAATCGACCGTGACGAGCCAAATCGAAGACGAGCCAAATCCAACGAAATTGTTCGAGGAAGAAGCACTTCTAAGCCTTTGGTTGCCTGTTCTTCGGCAAAACTGGGCATGTGGCGACTGTTCCGCTTGAGCAATGTAGCACGGTCAACTCTGAGTGGTGCGCCACAATTTGTTTGTCTGAAGTCTTCGGAGAAATTCGAAAAACGAACAAGAGAAGACGAATTATTTTGCAGCATGACAATGCGAGCTTTCACACATCAGCTCAAAGCAGCGACTTTTGGACCGGCCAAAACGTCGACTTGACGGGTCATCTTCCGCACAGCCCTGACTTGGCACCCAAGTGCATCGACAATTGGTTTGAGCGCATGAAAAAGTGTATAAATCATGCTGGAGAATACTTTGAAAAACAATAAAAACTATTTTTGATGATAAATATTGGCATTTTCATTATTAGGCCAGAAATATATATAGCAGCCCTTGTAATACTTTTACTTTATAGGGTCTCTGATTAATAGCTCGAGGTGTAGCAAACGAAATGCAGAAATATTAATTACTTATATGCCTGCATCCTATAATAAAGTATTATTGATTAAAATCATAACAACTATAATGGATTTTAAAAAGTGCCATTTATGCTTAAAGGTAAATTTTTCTGAACTGGGATTAACCGGCTCAAGACCTCTTGCATCTATATTTAAATAGAAGACAAGTTTTAACAAAATGGCAAAGTGACATTGATTTTCGTGGCTGCACACTGCTTTTATCATGATTTCGGGCCCATGACAACTCTCTTCAGAAAGCTTTGCTGCAATTGTTGAAAGTAAAACCGAACTCTATAAGGCCAGGCTCATGCCTTTAATGTAAATTTTTCTCTTAAAAGTTTGTCAATCCTCGAGCATGACTTTTATTTCAGTAGTGGGCAACTCTGAGTTGTACACTTATATAAACTATAACACACACATAAACATCTAAACGGAAATGGATGCATAATTTTAGGAGACAAATAACTTTTGAAATATAATAATGATTTTTGCTTTTACGCAAACACACAAACCAACCTTTCATTTGTGTTAGTTGTGTTTTGTGCATATATACGAGTCTCTGCAGGGTTATGGAATATATTTTCGTACATACGAGTACTCATGTTCACAAAGCAAAGATACTTACCTACGTACAAACATAGAATAATATAATTTATATGGCTGTTGTTTGTTTGAAACAATTCATAAATGTTTGTATGATAATATAACGACTTGGGCCTACATACATATAATATTTCATATTTCCTTTGATACAAGTATACCGTTTGTATTCAATCTTAGAAACTTAGATGCCTTGTTGGGGATGCAAAATTCTCATGAAAGTGAAAATCAAAAACAAATTTAAATATTTACGAAATTAGAAAAAAAAAGATATTAGGGCAGATATGAATTCTTATTGGGACTTACAAGGGCGACCGCAAAACTAACTAGCCTGGCACATTTTCTGTTTTACTAGCAAGTTTTTCGTTTATAAGCAATCTGTCAAAATTTCCTAAATATTTAAGGATTATTTTCTTTGTTACAAGTGATTGAAGTAAACAAGTTTTATAATTTTTGAAAAATGTAAAATAAAGACTTTCGTGCGGTAATTAAACACTTTTATATGAAATGTTATACGCCACAATTAATCAAAGATGAATTGGATTCTGTTCATGGTGATAATGCACCATCATACTCCACCGTGCAATCCTGGGTTCAACAATCTTAAATGGGTCGTTCAAGTACGGAAGATGAACAACGCGCTGGAAGACCGAAAACTGCTACTACTATTGAAAACATTAGAAAAGTATTTAATAAAGTGACTAAAGATAGACGAATAAAGCTCAGATATTGCTGATATTGTTAAAATACACGAAAAATAGGTTTGGAGTATTTTACATGATGAACTCCACATGAAAAAGCTATCCGCGAAAAAGGTGCTGCGTTTGTTGACTTTGCCTCAAAAAATCGTCCGTTGGACCAATTCCGAGGAGCTTTTAGTGATTTATCAGCGTTATCCAATAGAGTTCTGGCGCCGATTCATAACTGTTGATGAAACATGGATCCATCACTACATCCCAGAATGCAAAGAACAGTCAAAACAATGGATAGAAGCTGGTAAAAGTGGTCCCAAGAAGGCGAAAACTGTTAAGTCAGCAGGAAAATTAATGGCCACAGTATTTTGGGATGCAAGGGACATAATATTTATTGATTATCTTGAGAAAGGAAAAACTATAAATAGTGAATATTATTGTGCATTATTGGATCGGTTGAGTGAAGAAATCAAGATAAAACGACCGCATTTAGAAAAAAAGTTCATTTTCATCAAGATAATGCTCCTTCACACACTGCATTTTAAACTCAACAAAAACTGGCCGAATTACGATTTGAAATTGCTCCGCATCCACCATATAGTCCAGATTTAGCTCCTTCTGATTATTTCTTGTTTCCAAATTAAAAAAAAAATTATCGGTGGCAAAAAATTTTCGTCCAATAGCGAGGATATTGCTGAAACTGAGGCATATTTTGAAGGTTTTGAAAAATCTTATTTTTCGGGTGGAATTAAAAAACTTGAAAAACGTTTGATGAAGTGTATTGAGTTGGAAGGTGATTATGTTGAAAAATAAATAATAATAGTTCCAATAAAACGGTTCTTTTTATGTTAGGCCAGTTACTTTTGCGGTCGCCCTCGTATGTACCAAATAAAATCGTGAAATATTTCATGAAATAATGTTTTTTTCAGTTCTGGGTTGCGTGAGCGGTGTCCCTCACGCCTCATTGCTCTGGAATAATAGCCTAGTGATTGGTTTTATTATTTCAACATATTTTAACTAACGGTCTATTATAATGTCCATAAATTTGATTTTCAAAGTGTGTGAGGCACCGCCCACTTGTGCTCCGATTTATAGTACGATCTATGCAAACATCATATGTTCCAAATATGAGCTTTTATTTCAAATAGTCTATGAGATATTGTGTTTAGTATTGATGATTTTCCAAGAGGTAGACCTAAACCTTGCGAGAGAAAAAATTTGACTTCTTGCCCGCACTGGTTAATTTTCTATAGCATCCATTCTAAGCACATGTTTTTGCAAATTTTTAGTCATCTGACTTCGGTAGTGCGAGTTGAAGTTTGTTTTCCACATATAGACAGACACAGCTAGATGATTTTAAGATTTTACGACGGCTCAGAATATTTATGGTGTCTATGACCAGTATTTCGATGTAGTGAATACATAAAAAACCAAAAAGAAGTGGCCGAAATGTTAAGCGGACATCTATTACGAAATTGTCCTATGTTGAATAGCAACCAAACTTTTTGTATGTTAACGCCTGGAGCAAGCGTGTCGCCCCTGATATGTAGCTAATTTGATATTTTTCGATTTCTTTACATTTTATTTTTGTATAACATGAGTTATTATCTCTATAATAAGTTTTTTAAAATAATTCGAACTAGTTTTAAGTATTCATTTTTTACTATTTTTACATTTGCAAATATTCTTGTTAAAGGACAAAAAGGCTCAAATAAACTTTAACTTCAGCAAAATCGATATGGCCAGAAATCACATTTAAATACAAATGACAAAAAATTGTGTTTTAAATTTCATTGTGAACTGCTATACTCTAAGGACTACCCAAAAAGCTGACTTGTTTCGGCAAAATGAAAGTGTTGTTCAAATCTAATCTGTTAAAAAGGTCCTTCCTGAACATCAATAATTTCATAATAAATCAAATATCCTCCTTTCAAAAATTTCCTTTATTATAACTTCATTTTAAAATTTAAACTTATCTAGATTCATTTCCTTTGGCCTGTACTCGACTAGATGAGAGAACATATTTTTCTCGGGCCATAAATCTCATTCGTATTTCGATAGGTTTTCACTTCCGTTTGTTTCCGCCTACCGCCAGACACTTTTCACAGTGGCCGACATGAGTCCCAAAGTCAAGTGTCACTCTGCGGAAGGGGAATCACAGCATTTAAACATTCATTTGAAAGAAAATTCAACAGACTTATAGCAGTTTGAATGTGTGTGTATTTAAGGCATTGCTCCGTGTGTTTATGTATGTGTTAAGGACGAGACTTTGAGACAATCTGATGTTGGTTCATTGTTAGGGCCTACCATTTCAAATGTTAAAGGCGCAAAATGTTACTTACAAATTCGGTTAGCAACTTGTATCTTTGCTTTTGGATTCCTCCACTGAGTTGTCATGCGAACTCATTGGTTGCTATAAGCGGTGCTGGGGGGTGCAGTTTTCACTTCATTTCTAAAACATTAGTCGGCGTTTGGAAAAGGGTCGTGCGAAAATCGTATGAAAAGCAAAAAATAAAAAAAGAATAAGATGTGTCTAGATGATATTAACTGTTGCCATGACAAGGATATTGTAATTTAAGGATGTCTATTAACTGTTAGGAAAGGATAATTTAAGCTCTTCGAACAAGGAATTTTTTATAGCATTAAACACAATTTTAATTTATTTTCGTAATATATAAGGAACAGATATGACGATTCGTAGAGCTCCAAGTCTTAACACATCTTGATACGGTAAGTGTGTTAAATAATAATACTCGTATCCACATATACCTTTGGTACGGAAGGCTGTATAGCAGGAAGTGGGTTATACGGCCTACATTTTGTAGTGGCTGGTCTTAGTAGATAGACTCTGTGCAAATACCGACCTGAGCTATTGCTTAGCTTAGGTCTTCGAAAAGGAAAACACGTTGCTAGCAGATGATTTAAAGGATCCAGAGCTATGATTAAAGACGAAAAAGCAATTTTAATGTAACTAGCAACAATGAATATACTTTTAAAATATTTTTTTTTTATTTATTACGTGATGCATGTTTCTCTGAGATTGTCATTTTATCATGAAGCTCGAATCCAATCCAAGTTTTACTTTAAGTGACCATAAATCCGTATTTACACACAGAGAAAATGACAGTTGGAAATCAGTCTGAACTACAGAATTTCTGTTGCACTTAAAGAATTTCAGTTCTAATCAACAAATGGTAATCATCACGATGAAAATTCGGTTGGAAGTGCCATAAGATGATTAAAAAGACATTTTTATGGTACAGACAACATACCACTCGGTCACATAAACCAAATTAAGTTAAAAATATTGCTTGTCGGAACCGTCTGTTGTTGCAACTAATAGATTAGTATTGAAATGTTCAATGCAACCATCAATTGGTAATAACAACACATTAATTCGTATACTTATATATATAAAAAGGTAGTGTAACAACATTTGGAGGTTTTTTCTGAAACTTATATCTTCGGAATGTAAATTAAGCTATGTCTTCCTCCGATAGTCAAGCGGAACTAGACAATATAGTTTGTATCTTGCTTTGACTGTTTTTTTTTAATTGGGCTGCCAAATAGTTAATTGAAACTTCAAATATTGATAACATTATTTATTTTAAACTAAAATTCAAATATAATTTTATTATTTTCATGTATCTTCTTTATCACTTTAATCGATACAACCATGCTGGACCGTGATATCCTCCCGAAGATTAACTGCAAGGTATTTCGGCAGGGGCGCAATATCTGCAGGCCCCAACCTCATCAACGCAAACCACAACAACACATGGCATAAAAACAAACAACTTCAATAGCCACGATACTATTGACGTACTACAGGGGCATCCAGAGGTTGACATGGACCCGTTCGAGGACACCAACGAAGTTCTGTTTGGTATAGGTAAACTTTCCTTTACGAAATCGATGAAGATGATGATTTTCTCCGACTCGGAGATAGAAAAGGTACCTGTGCTCGAAAGATCAGACAAGTGGACCTATCCCGGGAATAGAGCGATAATGTTGTACGAGGAGAAGAGGTAGTCCGGCTTTAAACTTTAAAATCCCTGACGGCTCAAGCCTGACAAACACTTGATACGCAGATATACATACCACCTATAGAAGTATGAGTCTATGACTTTCAGGCAGAGATTTTCCAAGCAATATAGACAAGATTCTATAACTAAGCATACTTCCGTCAAATATCCCAATATATGTGGACAGCATGGCAGCCATCAAGGCGCTGGACTGTATGACAGAAAAATCAAAATGTGTCAGGAGATGCATAGAATCACTCAAACGAATCCGGAGGTACAACATAATGTTGACATGGGTACCGGGTCACAACACTATACCAGGCAAAAAGTAAAAGGACCAATGTGTCACAATGGACTAAGAGAAGTGGGCGAACCAACATCCCCGGAGATACACATCCAGCTCGTCGAACTGATGATTGGAATCGACGAAGTAGCAAGTGTCAAAGCAGATTCAAGTTGCAACTCAATTGACAACGGCATAGTAAACCTTTCTAGCTGGCCGAAAATAAACCGGAGAAGGGAATTGCTAACAAGTGGAAATTAATCGATGTCAGGCATCATAGGAGTTCCCATGGGGCCCTGCTAAATCGGGACTAGGTCAGCTCGTATAGGCATCCTGTGCAGCGACTGTTGCAGAAGCTGCTAGGACGCAGCAGAAGAGGAGTCAGTGGAGCATTTGTTATCAACATGCGCGGGTCTTCAAGAATGGAGACTTGCCTACCTAGATAGTACGTAGATATTTTGATGACCTTAACGTTCGTGCTAGCTCCGAACTATTCGAAAAAGGTTATAGCTCATAATGGAGTGCAAATTAAACTGGATAACTGCCACACATCATCTTAAAAATATACACCCTATTTCCTTTCTATAACTCTTCACTCCCCCCCCCCCTCTCTCTCTTTCTCACCATTTACCAGTGGTTCTACAGTGGGTCTCTTAGTAAACTTGCGATTTCTTCCAGGCTACCCTTTCAACCTGACCTAACCTAGGACCATAGTAGTTGCCGTTTTTGTGGTCACAAGGATCCACAGATCAAACAGCCATGCAAATTAAGAGGTTTTAAGCGCGTCTCGTCCAACGATTTATAGTTGAGCCATGATTTGACCTGGTACGTAGTGCAATGACAAATTTCTTCATTTTTAATACCCTCACCGTAAGATAGAGCGCATGCTAAAGTTATCATTAATCGAAATATTGATCGGAGGCCCTCTAATCTGTATATATAAAATCTAACTTATGTTGTTTGTTATTTAAAGCCTAAACCACTGAACCGGTCCTATTTATATGTTCACAAAATGCAGCTGTTTGACCAGAGTGGTTTAAAAAACGTCACTTCGATTTTTTATGTCTCAAACTGGCGGTGCCACGCCCACACATCAAATATGATCACATCTCAAGAACTATAATAGTAGCTATGAACATGAAGTTAGTATATAAACGGAAGGCAAGTGTCAAACAAATTTGTGGCGAAAAGTGGGCGGTGCCACGCCACACTTTTTTTAAAAGCGGTGTAGCGCCATCTATAATTATAGGACAATCGTATTGAAACTTTAACAGTATGCTTCAATGGGTAAAGAGATTGCAAAATACTATAAACGGATACGTTTTAAAAAATGGGCTTGGCACCGCCCACAGATTTAAAAATTGTACAAGCCCAAAGCTCATAATCCATAAGAGTTAGGAACATTATATTCGCTATACATACTTTTTGTGTGTAATGAAATACCTTCAGGGGTTAAAGAGGGCGGTGCCACGCCCCTTTTTAAAAAGCATTGTATCGCTTATAATGATAGGACGATCGTCTGCTGTGGATAAGAAGATTGTCACATGCTATTAACGGATATAATTTTATAGGGGGCGTGACACCGACCATATATACAAAACTTAAAACACCCAAAGCTCGAAACTATAAAAGCTTGAAACATCATAGGAGAAAAGGGCTGTGCCACGCCCTCTTTTTTCCAGCGATGTAATAACTATAATTATAATTCCTTTCTTTGGGTTCTTCTGCGGCATGTCATTGGCCGATCCGATCTTCTAATTTGCCTAGGGCTACAAATATTGAATAACGATGACAGACAACTGTCATTAAGTTGCCTAGAGCCGACTCTACAGCTTCGTAGGAGATAGCCAGGGATGCTTCATCATTATTTGTTTTGCAACGATTACTTTGGCACAAATTACAAAACAAATAGAGTGGTATCGTAAACTTGAATAAGAATTATCTTTTGTGTTTATTCATTCATTCAACCCTAGTACAATACTATTGCCATCATTTCTGTTTTGTATGAGACTTTATCGAAAATCAGCGAAAAAATAGTTTTCGTATTCATGCATGTGTTACGATTTGAACGTAAATTACTTTTACCGTCTTAGAAGACCATCCAGTCTCTTGAACAATCTAGATTCGGTAAGTCAGGATGCCAAATTTCCCACTACGCCTCTTGTCATACACATTCGGTCAATTCAGAAAGTGGGGTTTCGCTCAACCTTATTGTAAAGTAAGCAATTTTGATCGTGTCCTTCGAATATAAATACAAAATGATATAAGGGCCATAATTCAGTTCGACATATTGTTAAACGTAATAAATTAAGTCTGTTCTAAGTGGTAAGGGATGAATTTTTCATTGCATTTTTTTCTGTGTATTTCATTTAGTCTGAGAATGAGGATTGTTTGGTAAATTGTTTTCAAATTTCTTGTTCATGCCTCGGTGGCTGGTATTTATTAGTAACGTCACTGACGGCAAAACTTTTTGGTTTATTAATTCAATTCAACTTTTCTTTTTCGTGTCGACGAGTGCTTTTTGACGTGTCTGTTAATGTGTTCATGTCGTTGCCAAGTTCAAGGTTAGCTGATTAAAGGCCCGGCATTTATTTGACAAGAACATGGTAATGGCATTTAAAGTGAAATGTGTCGGGGTACATAAGACGGATACCAAGCGGATCCAAATGCAGAGGGCAAACCATAAAGCAATATACCTGTATTACTTTTGTTTCAGGTTCACCCAGGCGTAAGATTATTATTAAAATGTTCCCTCTAAGGCACAATGCTGAAAACATTGGGGCGTATACTTGTTGCATGCATTTTCACATCAAGCATACGACCAATGGGTCGTACGGAAATGTGAATACTCGTATGTATTTGACAAAGTTGGGACATGTGTAACTTACCCACCCACCTTCACTTTACAATCCTCTTGGCTTATTTTTCATCAACGAAACAGCAGCGAGGTCTTTACTTTAAAAACAATAAAATCACGTTGGATGTGAAAGCTTTTTTATGTTCCTCTTGTCTCAACCTTTAATAATTTATGAAGAAGACTGAAGATGAATGATGGCCTTAAGAACTTCATTCTCCTTCTCACATAGGGACAATATAAGGAAAGCCAGGCAAGACAGAAATGCTGTAAAAAATGCGCTCCGGTAAACTTTCACTTTCACTACTGAGCAAAAATATCTTTTTACAAAGATATAATAGAGAAATTCTCGTTAACGTAACTAACACTTAGACAAAACAATAAAGAAGTGTCAGCTGAGAAGCCATCTATTCAGGAAGTGTCAACAATCTTCGCTGCTAGCGTTTTAAGAAAGCTATTATAAAATGACAAATAAAAAACAAATGCTAAGGATGAAATCATAATTGAATAGCATTCTTAAGAATAAGAAATTAAATGGAACTCTTATAAATTATTCTAAACAAAGGCCCTTTTGCGTTAAAATCTCTACTATTGGCGTAAGCTGCTGGGATTCTTCTTATACACAGGCCAGTCAACAAAGAATAATAGAAAACAAAATTTAAAATTAACGTCAACGTCGTGAGATTTGCTAGTACAACTTATTGTGGTTGTACCAGCAAATCATATAAGTGGCAGCTTCGTCTTCGCCAGGCATACATTTTTCTTAAGCTTTAACTGAAGTTCATGTAAGGAAGTTACGTTATTAGCAAATTCTAAGAAATTGAAGTTGCACTTGAGAAAAGAATTCTAAAATGCTGAAGACAGTGGTGGCTGTCGCGTAATACATTTCGAGATTCCCCACTTTTTTTTAAAAAAAAAGCACAGAAAATTAAAATATTTTCATTTGAAAGTACATTCTTTGGCATTTATTTTTTGAAGACTATGTCTATCAAATGTTGGCCGCGGCTACGTCTCAGATGGTCCATCCGCTGAGTCCAATTTTCGATGACTCGTAACTGGCGAATGACACTCGTGATATTTTGCTCCAAGGCCTGAATCGAAGCGGGTTTGTCCGCATAAACTTTAGACTTTACATATCCCCACAGGAAAAAGTCTAACGGTGTGCTATCACACAATCTTGGTGGCCAATCGACCGGCCCAAAACGTGAAATTATCTACTCATCGATGTGATCTCTCAATAAATCCATTGATTGATGCGATGTGTGGGAAGTGGCGCCGTCTTGTTAAAACCAAATGTCGCCGAGATCACGAGATTCAATTTCAGGCATCAAATAGTCGATTATCATGGCACGATAACGGTCGCCATTGACGGTTGCGTTCTCATATGGACCAATTATTCCACCGGCCTCCAAACCGCACACCGTTGTTTTTTTTCTGGATAAAGTGGCAGCTCTTGAACCACTTCTGGTTGCTCTTCGTCCCAAATGCGGCAATCTTGTTTGTTTACATAACTTTTGAGCCAGAAGTGGGCCTCATCGCTGAACAAAATTTGGATCTTCTTGGAACTTTTCAAGAGCCCATAGAGAGAAGCGATGCCGGTTGGGAATGTCGGGCGGTTTCAGTTCTTGCACAAGCTGTATTTTGTACGCTTTCAATTTTAAACGACGTAAATGCGCCAAGTCGGTCCATACGTCAGTCCGAGTTACTGCGAACGGCACCGAATCGACTCTCTACGGTCTTGGTGTACACTCTCAGCTACGGCCGCTACATTTTCTTCACTGCGTGCTGGACGTGGTCTATTCGGTCGAATTTTAGCCAATAATGAATGCTGGTTCTCAAGATGGGTGATGGTATTGCCAATAGTACGCTCAATAGGCCAATTATGTTGGCCATAAGTTGAACGAAGTGCACGAAACACATTCCTTACAGAACGTGAATTTTCGTAATAAAGTTGAACGATTTGTAAATGTTGTTCAGGCATAAGTCTTTCCATGATGAAATGCCAAGCAATACTAAACATAAATAACATGACAGTATGACAGGGCTCACACGTGATGAACGTTACAAAAAGGCTATTGAAAAAAGTATCTCTACTTGGATAACCCATTATATTGCTTACAACACTCTGCAATTGTGAAAACTATGCGCCTCTGTCTTTAGCTTAAGCAAGGTTGAACTTAATGTTGTTGTTGTTGCAGCATATATGACGCGAAAAATATAAAAGGGACCTAGGGGTAAAAACCAGTTTTGTTCAGGAGAGCCATTTTAAAGATTTAAATACGTGTATCTTTGGTGTAGAATCGTCGAATTCACTTACATAAAACGCGCATATCTCTGGGAGGGAACACTTTTGGGTCATGGGATCGGTTTCATTCGATGCTCAGATGTAGTCCACATCAAAAAAAGAAAAAAAATAATGAAAATAGATTTTTTTACCCTTAGGTCTCTTTCTCTTTGCGCTGTCACATATAGTGCCGGGGTGACAACACGTGGCCGAAGAATTCCTCCTTCGGGTTGATCCGGTACATAGAACTAGCTGTCGTGGGATTAAACTTAATATTGACTTCAAGAGCCGGAAGGCTATATTTCGCAGGGGCTTTATACAATACAGACCAGCCCACTTTCACCATTGTTACAGGGTACGTAATGCACCATGCTTCATTAAAGCTACACACAGAGATCAGATTTGTTGCCACAATCGAAGTTTGTGCCAATAGAATGTTGGTAGTTGCACGTATTACCCAAATATATTATCTCCACAACCGATTGCTGATTGGGTAAACGGCAGTAGTGGAAACTGACAGTATCGGTAGAAAAGACAAAGTAGCGGTAAGCCTAACTAATTACGATGATTAATGGAACTGAACTGGTACATGTTTTGGTTTTTATTATAGATAATATGCTTTAGGAACTAAAATTTTTTAAAATTCGGTTGTCATTACCACGAGCATTTATTAACTAGTTGGTCCAGTTAATAAATAGTTGGTCCAGTTAATGGATGGTTAATTTTTATCTAATCGGTTATTTGACCGAAAAAAATAAGCTTTTTTATTTGACATTTACATTTAACGATTACACAGTACAACAGCAAATCTGGGGGGTGAGAAATTCCAAGTCAGGGTGATGGTACTAGGTCAGTATATTAAAACCCTCAAAGGGTTTTGCGTTCGTATGTGCCAGTTTTTTTTTATGACCTTTTACATTTTTTCCTTATCTTGATGTTTTTTCGCTTAGTTGTAAAATGTTGGCAAATACGTAGTTTGACATAACTCGAGAACGACTAGTTCGATTTTGCTGAAATAAATTGAGAAAAATTAATAATTACATTTTCTTTAATCCATTAATATACTGTTTCTCTACCAAATCAACATTTTTGCAATTAGAAATAAATTTATGAAGAAAATTTTTTTTTTTTAAACATATAAATCCCAAACGGAAAAACGTGTAGAGTCTTATAACTTTCACGTAAAGTCACATAACCTATAAACAAAATGCGACATAGATCATAGAAATCGATTAACGCGTTCTGCTTTTATTTACAATTAAGTGAAGTTATGCTAGGTTATGCTGATTATAAAATATTATTTTAGTAAAATAAAATGAAATGTTAAACCAAAATATATCCTCTACTTAAGGGTAACGTGGCACTAAGTATTTTTGTTTTCAAAACTTCCTTTTTCATGGCGCTGTAATGCTTATGGCGGTTCCGTGCTCATTTTCAAAGACAAAAGTCCCAATGATGCCGCCAGCCTAAAATTCAAATTCACACTAAACAGCGAATCGGTGCGGATGCATTGGCTTCTCAATAGTCACGTGTGTTTTATCCGAAACTCATGTGCTCAACTTTGCCTATTGACATAGCCACCACCGAGATGAAGATGAGCTTCATGTGAAAACACGATTTCTCCTGCCGAACAATCTTCAGGCCATTGGGGGAAGCGAAAACGCATCGTTTTTAGATTATTTGTAAAATGGGTGGAAAAGGGTTGCTATTTATATTTCGGGTCCTGACAATACTCGTGTTCCCAGATGCAAACTGGAACTTCCATTGGAAAGCTTGACATTTTTTAGCATAACTTCACTCAGAACGTTTTGTCATATGAGGGCGAATTGTTTTGTTTACAGTGTGCTGAAAAATTCATCTCAGTCAAAAAAAGGAATTATCGCGTAAACATTTTCTTGCGATGATTTTTTGACGATTTTCGGCGTGAGTTATCGAGACAAGAGTGTTTAAATCAACATGTTTCGACTTTTGGCGATGAAGCACCATCAAAAATCACTGTTAATCGCTGGTACCAAGAGTTCTGTCATGGACACCGTCCGCTCCAGAATGAATTTCGTGAAGGACGTCTAACTTCGGGTAGTTTGCCAAAAACTATCGGTGCTGTGCGTGAACTGATTAAGCAAGGCCGACATGTGACATACCGTGAGATTGAGGCATCCTTGGGCATTAGTTTGACAAGGATCAATAAGATATTGCATGTTCATTTGGCCGTGAAAAAAATTGGTTCCCGTTGGATTCCACAAAATTTGACGAATGCTCAAACAAAAGTCTCGTATGGATTTGTGCAAACAGATGTTGAAAAAGGCAGTTTATAATATTGTTGAATTTTTCGCAAAAAAGAGCCATTGTTGTGTTGGCTGTGTGGCAAGTGGTACCTACATTTTTTGGTCACAAGAAACCCGTTATCATCTCGAGATAGCGAACAACATTCACGGTAACTGCTTGACCGACCTCGATGTCAGAACGAACTAGGCGAGCATGCACAGGTGTTTTCACATTTCCTACAGAACCGTTCTGCTGAAATTTGCACACAGTTCTCCCGATTGTGGCCATGGTCGATTAGGCTGACCAAAAAAAAAAACACAAAGTGCACAAAATATATTTTGATGAACGCCCATTTTGGTAAAGGTTTCAACAATTTTAAAGCGCTGCCCAATTGCGTAAATCTCCATTGTTGACTTTGTCAAATGCTGAAACAAAGAAATGCCCAATACTGTTGGGCAGAAAACTTGAGGCGTGGCGTTAATGACTGAAATTACCATTTAGAAATAGAAAAATTTCAGCTATACTTCTCCTTTTACAATCTCTTCCTTTTCTCACCCATCCTTTTAAAGGATTTTTCAATAGGGACATAACAATTTCGTATCTTTAGGTCAACGCACCCACAAACATTTCTAATGATATTATAGTGTCCAATCGTTAGTCGAAGTCAACGTTTTCATAATAGCAGCGTTTGGAAATCTTTAAAAATTACTACCGAAGTTCTTAGTCGGTGGTTGCGCTTACTCCAAATTCCATCATCTTCAGCGACAAAGCTCATTTCTGGCTGAGTGGTTTAGTCAATAAACAAAATATGTGACGCGCAAAATAGAAAGGGACCTAAGGGTAAAAACCAGTTTTGTTTAGGAGAGCCATTTTAAAGATTTAAATACGTGTGTCACTTTCATAAAACGCGCATATCTCTGGGAGGGAACAATTTTGGGTCATGGGATCGGTCTCATTCGATGCTCAGATGTTGTCCGCATCAAGAAAAAGTGAAAATTGTTTTTTTTACCCTTGGGTCCCTTTCTCTATGCGCTGTCACATATGCGTTATTGGACAGCACATGGGCCTCAAGAGACACAATTGTAGCCGCAAAAGATGACTACCAGTTTTGTAGTTAAAAATAACGAACATTAACGCTTCTAGGTTCCAAATATTCTTTGGCGAGATTGGTTTTGTGTGGAAGGTAGGGACATCATCGATCCTCTCAATTGTCCTAACCAGCATGCATATCGCTCTTCCTTTTATATTTGTACCTAAGTAACTCTAAGGAACAAGGAAATGATTAAAATGAAGATGATGTTTTAACCGAGCAACCTGTTCAGTTTTTCTCACCAACCTGTTTAGGTTTTCCACCTTCCATTATTGCATCTTTTAAGGGTTTTCCCTTGGTCGTTGTTGTGGTGTTGTTTTCACTGAGAGTTAAAACAAGGGACCTTAATTTTAATCTGTTGTTTGGATGCCAGTGACACGTTTAAATATTTAAAGGTGGTTGTCAAGGCCGGGCTTTTTCCTCTTCTGCCGCCTGTGGCATACGGTATGAGCTTCGTTATTTACTCCTGCCTGTGTCTTTGTTCTCATATAAATGTCTGTTGCTTATAAAGTGTGTAAATCCAACCCACCAAGGTTTTGTTGTAGAAATTAAGGAATTCGGGAACGTTTTTGAGATTTATGTTGGGACTTTAAGTTACGCCAGGAGTACATCCTGCACAAGAAGCCACAAACCCTCAGTAAAAATCAAAAACACCAAATATAATTCCTTTACACAGATGGGGAGTTATTTATTGTTATTGTGGAAATTTATTTTTTGTTACAATTCTATGCCTACAAACGTCTTGTTTTAATCACCAGCTAAAGGCATGTCTTGCTCGTTGTTTCAAAGACAGGTAGACTATATTAGAGAAAATATATTGCGCCAGTTGTGATTTGGATTAGACATGAAGAGATCGTGAGTCAAACGTTCATCACGATTGTGGTTTATGAACACCGTATAACGTTTGAAGCACGTATGAAGAAGTCCTTTAATAAGATAAATTACATAATGTTAAATATGTATTGGGATTTCAATTTCATGGTTTCTAACTGTTATAAATGATTTTAGCTTTAGAAAAGTGGTGAGATCCGCAAGTATTAGACACTTTTTTTGAATTTTGTTCTAGTGCTGTTTCCCACATATTTTCTGTGGAACCTTAGCATTATAAACTCCGATACCGATTTTCACTACAGACTGAAATAAGCAGCATCTTAGGCTTACTTCACTTTTATGTACTTCAAATTTAAGCCTTGAGACTTTATTAAAAAAAATTTACGCTTAAATAAGTTTATTTTTCTTCATTTTATTCTCCTTTTGTTGTGCTCTGTCTGTAGAACTTCAGGTCTCTTGCAGAAAATTAAAATTCATTTTACGTTTTGACGACACGAAAAAAATGTGAATGAATTTGAACTTATGCACTTCTCAAGGAGACTGCCTCTTTGGTTTTCAAAAGGAAACTTCGCTTATGGGCAAAATGCCAATAAATATTTTTTTGTGATGGGCAAACTATCAAATACTTTTTGGCTTTCCATTGTTTGGGACTTTTTGGAGGGCTGAAAAGAAAAAAACAGTAATAAAATTAAGTTAACAGTATCTTTTAAAGAATCTAAGGTTTTGTTAAGGTACTTTAATAAATGCTGAGAATTCTTAGTTGGTTTTTTTCTATAAAATGTCTTTAAAGTATAGGGTTTTCCATTAAGGATATAACAATTGTATATACTTAGTAGGGACATAAATACTGTTACATTCGTTTTATGCTGTAAAATAAAAAAGCCTTTTGCCTTTATACACGCCTTAAGTCGCACTGGCCAATCTGGCCACTGGCAGCTATTGCTCGAACCTCGTCCATTGGAAAATTATCTACATCTCATACCAAAGCAGTCTTAAGAGATTCAATGTTGGGGTATATTTTGTGACAAACCTTGTCCTCTAAAACCATCCACAATTTTTAATTCAAATTTGGACGGCCTGAGGGCCATTCTTCAGAGGAAATGAACGCTGGCAAATTGTTTCAAGCCAGGCCTGAAACATCTTAGCCTTATGGGCCGGCGTAGAATCTTGCTGGAAATTCCATGGCTGGTTTTGGAACAGGGAATTATTATGGACAGCTTCCTAAACGGTTTCTTGGTAAACTTTGGTCGATGTTTTGACTCCTTGTTCGCAGAAATACAGGTCAGTGACCCCATCGAAAGAGACACCCCATCAAACTATGACTGAAGCTGGGTGATGACCATTTTCCACCCTTGGGATCAGTTCAGATGCTTTCTTAGATGACCGCGCACTCTATCATTTTGCTTGTTAAATTTTTTCTGAACGGTAAAAATTTTTTTATCGGTGAACAAAATTTTTCTGTGCAAGTTATCAGCGTGCTTCACCAAAAGACGTTTGCATTTACAATCCAATTTTTTTTTAAAGCTGCAGTCGATAAATGTCCGGTACAAGTCACAAGTCTTTTTTAATGATTCGACAAAGGGACTTTTGCGTGATATTCATCTCACGGGCCATGATTTTCTGGTTTCGGAGCGGATTTCTGAGAATTCTTGATTTAACGGCTGTGATGACATGTGATGTTCGAACAGAGCGTTGGCGGCCCGACCGGTGGCGATCTTTTACATCTCCAGTCTCATCAAAGAGTTTGTTGCATTGGTAGACGAACATGCGGCTAATCCCTAGTGTTCGGAGCGCTTTGAAAATATCGCTTATTTTTCATTTCACACTTGAAAAGCGCTATTACAGCGATACGGTTCTCATTATCTGACCACTCCATGATGATGAAAGTTGAAAAAATATTAAAATCCCGTAACAGACTAACGCTATTGATGTTAGCTTTCAAAACCCATATGACATTAACGGCCTTAATATTCGCTCTTAAAAAAAGGTGCTTTAAACGGTTGCGTTGGCTGTGTGACTCCGTCTTGTTGTCGTCCATGCCATTCTCCCCGTTGACGGTAACGGCAGCTCCTTGCTCATTTTCGAAGATAATGGCCCAATAATGCCGCCAGCCCAAAATCCACATAAACTGTGACTCGTTGTGCACGCATTGGCTTATCAATAGTCACGTGTGTGTTCTCTGAACTCTATATGCGGCGATTTTGCTTATTGGCATAGCCACCGAGATGAAAGTGAGCTTCATCTTCTGCCAAACAATCTTTAGTCCACTGAGCGAAAACACATAGGATGGTGTTCCTATAACAAATGACAAAGTTCAACCCTTCTAATAAAAGCAGAAATTTGAAAAAAATATCAGTATTTTTGTACAGTTGATTCAAATTAAAAATGTAAATGGCCCAATCTTTACCTGATTGCTGCCTGTATACTGGGGTGTATATTGACATCGATACCCGTAGATGTTGTGACATTTCATCCTAGCCACTAACAAACTCAACAATCAGTCTAGTGAATATATCTTATCCTAGTTCCATAAAAAAGAATTCATGTAAAGGCCTTTTTATACTCTGCATCATAAGATAAAGTTTATATTTTCTTTGTCATTTCGTTTACAACTTCTACAAATGCTAATTGGAGATCCCATAACATGTATGTGTTCTGAATCTTCTTAAATTGATAAGACGATCTAGCCAGATTCGTCTGTCTGTGGAAAGAAAATTACAGGTCGCACTATTGACGCTACGTGGCAAAAATTTTTGAAAATTGGCCAGATCGGTCAAGGGTAAAATAATCACTATATGTGACGCGCAAAATAGAAAGGGACCTAAGGTTAAAAACCAGTTTTGTTCAGGAGAGCCATTTTTAAGACCAGGTCCCTTTCTATTTGCGCTTAGAATCGTCGACTTCACTTTCAAAAACGCGCACATCTCTGAGAGGGAACACTTTTGGGGCATGGGATCGGTCTCATTCGATGCTCAGATGTTGTCCACATCAAAAAAAAAGTGAAAAGTTGATGAAAAGTTTTGTTCAGGAGAGCCATTTTAAAGATAAGGTCCCCTTTCTATTTGCGCTTAGAATCGTCGACTTCACTTTCATAAAACGCGCATATCTCTGGGAGGGAACACTTTTGAGCCATGGGATCGGTCTCATTCGATGCTCAGATGTTGTCCACATCAAAAAAAAAGTGAAAAGTTGATGAAAAGTTTTGTTCAGGAGAGCCATTTTAAAGATAAGGTCCCCTTTCTATTCTCGCTTAGAATCGTCGACTTCACTTTCATAAAACGCGCATATCTCTGGGAGGGAACACTTTTGAGCCATGGGATCGGTCTCATTCGATGCTTTGATGTTGTCCACATCAAAAAAGAAAAAAATTAATTTTATACCCTTAGGTCCCTTTCTCTATGCGCTGTCACATCACTTTAGGATAGCTGGTATATTTACTTTGTCATTCTGTTTGCAACACCTCGAAATAATGATTTAAGACCCCATAAAGAATTTATATTCTCAATCGTCGTAAAATTTTAAGATGATCTAGCGCTGTCCGCCTGTCTGTCTGTGCAAAGCAAACTACAGGTCGCACTATTAAAACTGGGTGTCTGAAATATTGCAGAAACATGTGTTGATGAACTGAAACGATTGATGGTAAATGGGGCAGATCGGTTCAGAGGAAAACATTTTCTCCTAAAAGGACTGGGTCAACCTTCCGAACAATCACTATGTCTGAACATACGATATGTTGGGAAAATCCACTGCACGCTTCATCACTGCGAGGAATATGAGAGTATTCGACTCAAAATCATCAGCCACTGCATCACATCTCTGCGGTCGATTGTCTCTAAGTGTGAAAGTCGATGACGTCAATATCCCGAAAATCCTGGGGGTCAGATTGGATAGCTTTTTCGATGCACTGCACACGCTACAGTTATATGCGATAAGCTCAAAAGTAGGAACAAGGTCCTCAGGTTACTAGCCGGCTGTACTTTTTTTTTAAATAACCAGCACTCAGGGGTTGCCCCCTATACATGCGGTGCATTGCGTCGGCGAGTGGAAAGTATAGGATCGGAGGGGGGAAAGAGGGAGTAATGTTTATTGACACTTGTCTTGAACTTCTGGATGTCGCAATAAGTGGGAAACACATTTGCCGAAAGTCGATTCCACATACAGACTGTACGAGCGAAAAAGAATTTGATCTGTAGTGTATAGTGCGGTCAACTGGCCAATCGAGTGTGAATTCCTAGAAAGTCGCGTATCCCTGCCGAACATCCTCACGTCAGGAATAAGGCGACGGATGTCTGATGAACACACACCATGAAAGTAACGATAGAACAGCGTCACGCAACCCACATTCCGACGATGCTCAAGGGAAACAATAGAGTTGGATACCCAACTGTCACCTATCAGCACCATAGCTCTCCTTTGAACACGGTCAAGTAGCTCCAAGGATGATTTTGGAGCACCTGCCCATATATGGGAGTTGTATTCCATCTTTGACCTGATGTAAGTTGTATGGATATTGAAAAGATCAGAAGGAGTGAAATATTTCTTGCACCGCTTTAAAAAGCCTATGCACTTGAGTGCTTCTTTCGACACTTCGAATACATGTCTCGCCCAACGCGCGTCACATTGCATTTTCATGCCCAGAACATCGAGAGCTTCTGATTGTTCAATATCCGTACCATCGATGGAAATTGACGATGTTGTTGGGTCAGCGAATCGCTTGTGAGACAACAAGCAGCACTGTGTCTTACGTGCATTAAAATCTACTCTATTCACTCGACCCCATTCGGAAATGGCCAGTAGATCCCGGCCAAGTGTCTCATCCATAATTCGCCTTTTGTCTTCAATATCTTGAAGACTCGGCCTACGGTCGAATGAATTAGAATGACAGAGGTTACTGTCGTCCGCAAAGGAGTAGATTGGATTCACGGTCTGAACCAACAGATCATCAATGAAAATTAAAAATAAAGAGGGATAAAGGACAGAGCCCTGTGGTACTCCTGCAGTAAGCCTATGTTTGTTGGATAAGAACCCATCTACAACAACTCTTATAGTGCGATCTCTGAGAAAGCTCGATATAAAACGGGCGAAAGTATCACAGACACCAAAATCCATCAGCTTTGATAAGAGTGCACCGTGCCAGACTCTATCAAAGGCCTTGGATGTATCCAGAGCCACAACCTTCTCACCAAGCTGGTGGATAGACCGACTCCAGCGCTCCGACAAGAAAGCCATCAGGTCTCCCGTAGAGCGATTTCTACGGAAGCCATACTGTCGATCACTAAGCAGGCAGTTGGACTCTAGATACATCACAAGATGGCGGTTAACCATGCTCTCCATTACCTTAGAGAGCGCAGAGCTAATCGCGATAGGCCGATAATTTGCAGGATTATTGGCTTCGCCCTTTTTAGGGATTGGTTGGACGTTCGCAACCTTCCAAGCAAGGTTGAAGAGGTTGCGTAATGGACGGGCTAGCTTCGAGGAGCTCTTACACAGGACAAGTGCCGAAATACCATCCGGGTCCGGGGACTTATTTACGTCGAGAAAGAAATCTTGTTGATCTTTTTCAAAGCGATGGGTCGGTCTGTAGCGTCGGTCTGTAGCGGTCTGTAGGTCTATGGTAAACGTGAGTACGATTCAGTGACAGAAAATACAGACTTGTCAGAATGACGCTCTGAGAACCTCAACAGCGATTCTCCTTATGTCTTCTGAGACCACCTACGTCGTGAGACGAATGTTTTTACCGTGCGCACAATTTTGTTGTTGTCTAAGCTTCTCTAAGTCTTAGCTGGGCTGTCTTTGCAGCATTCACCAAAACCACATTTCTTGGACAGGATGCCTCCGTTAAATCAGATCAGGTACGATCTTCACCATTAAGAGAGAGAGAGAGAGAGAGAGAGAGAGAGCGAGTTCTTACAGTACAACAGAGAGCCTTAAGATCATCGAGACTATCAGGCAGGTCTGAACGGTATTCACCCTGATGAAGTCACAGCAGCAATGAGTGTAGTGCTAGAGGAACATCCCCAGAAGATTTCA
This sequence comes from Hydrotaea diabolus, assembly GCA_963513945.1. NCBI lineage: Eukaryota > Metazoa > Arthropoda > Insecta > Diptera > Muscidae > Hydrotaea > Hydrotaea diabolus. The sequence goes on from OY740720.1 coordinate 126,036,114, forward strand.
TCAGAGGAAAATACGCTACCTCTGTAGACGCGCGTAGTTCTGGCTCAGGTGAAATCTGGATTGTGCAGCCACCTCAATTCGTATTTAGCGCGTATTGATGCTGACGTTCCGAATGTTTGCCCCGCCTGCCATCAGAGACCACACGATGTGCTAGAGGAACATTCCCAGAAGATTTCATCAGAGGAAAAGACGCTACCTCTGTAAACGAGCGTAGTTCTGGCTCAGGTGAAATCTGGATTGTGCAGCCGTCTCAATTCGTATTTAGCGCGTATTGATGCTAACGTTCCGAATGTTTGTCCCGCCTGCCATTAGGGACCACACGATATGCTGCCCCTTTTCAATTCTTTGTCTAAGTTTACTCAGCTGACCCCCAGGTCTCTTTGCACGCATCCAGATGAAATGGCATGTTTTATTCACCTGAATATCGTAGCAAGTCCCCTAAAAACGAACAGGACTTTCAAACAAAATATATTGTTGTTACAACAAAACAAAAAATATCTTACGAACGTAAAGTAAGCGGATGGTGTCACGCCCATTTAAAAAAATTCCATTTAAGCCAAAGTAATAAAACGACCATTTAAAAATGTTAACAGAATTAAATCAAAATCTAGGAAATTATAATAAACTGCGTAATGGTAAAATTTGACAATGGGGCATGTCACCGTCCACGCAACCCTGAATTTAAAAGGACGATATTGAATGAAATATCAGATAGAAACACATCCTGAAAGAAAAGTCGGCCGTGTCACTTTTACTATAAAAATCGCATTTAGGGCTAAAGTAATGGACCGAACGATATACGATCGTATAGAGTTAAATTAATGGTATTCATATTATAATAGAGCTCATTGTGTTAAATCGATCAAAACAGCGTGGCCATGCCCCCATAACCTTGAACTTTGAAAGGCTATATCTTATGAACTTATACCGATATGAGGATTGAAATTGGTATATACTTTATGATGTCGGTATTAAAAGACTCACCCTTATAGAAAAGAGGTAGCTGCCATGCCCCTTGCCTGATGGAGGGTATATAAGCTTCGGCACTAACTTATTTATTTTAGTCCCAAAACATTCCATTAAGGATCAAAGGGGAACTTCTCTCAAATCCACGAGCTGTGCATGATTCAATTCGTATACTCAGTGACCGGGACCTAAATTTGAACGCCGGCTTCGAACAGCTTGTGCATTTTTTTATATGGAAGCCTTTACATGGCTTAGAGATAAATCTCTTACTTTTAAAGTCGCCGGAATTTACAAGGTGTAAACCTGAGGCTGATAAATTGTTAGATGTGCTTACCCGGTGTTGAACTTAGCGTTACTGGCATGATATTCGTGCACACTTTCATAGCATCACGCCCACCACAGAAAAAACGTTTACACAGGACAAAAATTGCTGTCTAGAGTTTAAACTGCATTTTTGGATTAAGATCGGGTTAAGTACTAGCCGTCTCGAAACTCTTGATGTCGTAAAAGAAATGTGTAGCTTGGACATAAAAATGCCCTGAACACTCTATGAGCTGTACACATGTACATTATTCGAATGCTCATCAGTCAGGATCGGCAGGCACAAAAAGCCAATGCTGTTGCTAAACAAGACTATGAGCTATTCTCATATTCGCAAAGTTGTCAATATTTACAAAATCGAAATAGCTGTTAATAACATGAAAAATTATCTTAGCAAAAATTTAAAATGGGAGTAAATCCATACACTACATGCCACAGAATGCCGCGCGAAAGAACCGCAGCTCGATACGATTTCAAGTTCTATGATTTCTATTCCGTTTTAAACGAAGACGACGTCAATGGCAGTGCTGATGGTGATGGTGATGACGAGGATGAAAGAATGTATTTGCTTACAAACAACCTAAAATCCTTCTTTGTAGGGACCAAGTGATTGTGAATAAGTGTTTGTGTGTGAGTATGTATGTGTCTGTTTATTGTATGCAGGCATGTGTGCCTGTTTGAGTGTGTGTTAAATAAAATAACAAATACAAGTCGCCCCGCATACACGCACTCAAATTGAAAGTAAACAGCGTATAAAGGATCTCAAGGATATGCAAAATGTATCCCTGCCTGTGTGTGCCTGCGTGTGCATTAAGAGCATATGTTTGCTATTCAGGTTGCAGTTGGTGCAGTTAAAACTATTTACTTTTCATTTCCTACAAGGCTTTCATTACATTTGCACTCTTATGCGAACACCAAGCCGTGCCAACCTCCCCAGCAGACCTTACTCTTCCACCTTTATGGTAATGTAAGTTAAAATGTTTATGGCGTGATACGATATTTTTGGGAAATTTTTCCATACAATCTGAACTGTTCGCTGTTTGCTTAAGAAGGCATATGCTTCTGTTCAAAAGATGAAAGTTGTTGCTAATGCAATTTCCCTATTTCATATTAAGTGATGAGGTAAAAGCTACAGGAATTTATGTTTATTGCCCTTTCAGGGAAACAGGAGGTTACATACTCGTAATAATAATAGCCTTGGTAACCATACATCTGGACTTTCATGAATTTTGAAGTTTTCCAGGTGAGAAAATACTGAATGATAAGTAATAATATTTTAGATTGAAATAAGAATTCTATATTCATTACATGAAAACGGAGGCTTAGCGCCGGAGCCGGAGGGGAAATTGAAAATTATGTTTTTCATAATTTGTTATACGAAGGCAAGAGCCTTAGTAAGTATGTAAGAAAGTCTCGAGAATATGTAGGGCATAATTCTAGTTAGTTGGACGAGAAAAGAGAAAATAATGTTTACAGACATTTAATTTGAATATCTTCATATCAAACGTGGTGGGGTTCAACTCTGCGGGAGGATTGTTTCACAAACATTCAACACGGCTAAATAGAAAATTCTCCTATGAGTTGATTAACAGACAATGGAAGATGAGATTTCGACAAGCGAATGATACTTCCCATTGAAGCACTTCTAGCCCCATAAAATATTGAAACGCACATATCACAATTCACTGCTGATCGACAGAACAATTGGTTAGGATTCAAGGGTCAGAACATTTAATACGTCCACAATTTTTTTTTTTTGCTAGAAAAGCTTTTAAAACTCTTTTTTTCAATTCGGCTGCAATTTTTTTTTTTTTTTTTTTTGTGGGGATTAAAATATTTAAAATCGCTAAAATATGATTTACTAAAAATCTTGCGGTTCTTGAACAGATTGACCAATTTGTACGAATATTGGGTGACATGAAAGAAAACACTACGACTAATACTATTATGTGTCAAAAAAAATTATATTATGTTTAAAAATTTTAATTTTTTTAATGTCCGTAATCGCCAGTTTTTTCAAAATTTCACAAAGTTTGCGCTTCAAGAACAAATATAAAGCATATACGAGTAATTTAATGTTATGGCAAAGAATTTAGCTTATTTAGCTCTTATAAAGAAAAGGGTTGCCATTATGTTTTAAAATATCAAAAACTAAAAACAGGATCAAGACTTTCGGTCCATTTGTAAAACCCAACCGATCGGCCACTATAAGACGTATACGAGGGTTGCTAATTATATTTCGGATCCGGCAATAAAAATACAATAATTTATCATTGGAAATGGTTTTATTGTTTTTCAAAATATTCTCCTTTCAGATCAATACACTTTTGCATAAGCACAAACCAATTTTCAAAGCACCTTTTCCACTCCAATTGAGACACCTCCAAAACATGATTATTGAACGCTTCAACACCTCCTTCGGGCTATGAAGAACGTTGACCACGCATTTATTTTCTTGATGCTAGGGAATAAGAAAAAGTCATTGGTTGCCAAATCAGGGCTGTACGGTGGATAGCCCATCAATTGGACATCTTGAGTGGTCAAATAGCTCTTCGTTTTAGCTGATGTGTGAGAGCTCGCATTGTCGTGATGCAAAATGATCCGTCTTTTCTTATTTTCTTTCCCCATTTCGTCGACCACTGTTGGCAAACATGGTTGTATACCATTCAGAATTGACCTCCTACGTTCCACTAAAGGCACTGTGGCAACATGGTCGGTTATTCCGATAAAACGCAATCATTTGGTTCGATGCAATTCTCCCAAGAAAAACATTTGTTGGATTTGGCTTGTCTTGAAAGACACATAAGGCGGATTACTATTTTGTTTCGGGTTCATATGCATATACCCATGATTCGTCACCTGTGACAATGTTATACACTGCCTTTGAGCTACCGCTTACTTTTTCAACATCTTTTTGCACCAATCCATACGAGCTCTTTTTTTTGAGCATTCGTCAAATGATGTGGGATCCAACGAGAACAAATTTTTTTCACTGCCAAATGAACATGCCATATCTTATTGATGATTGTCATACTAATGCACAAGGATGCCTCAATCTCACGGTATGTCACATATCTGTCTTGCTTAATTAGTTCACGCACTGCATCGATGGTTTCTGGCAAAGTGGCCGAAGTTAGACGTCCTTCACGAAATTCATCCTGGAGCGAATGGCGTCCGAGACTAAACTCTTGGTAGCAGCGATTAACAGCGGGTTTTAATGGTGCTTCATAGCCAAACGGCGAAACAATTTGATTTAAACACTCTTGTCTCGGTAACCCACGCCGAAAACCGTAAAAAATCATCGCACGAAAATGTTCACGGAGAATTCCATTTTTTGACTGAGATACATTTTTCAATACACTGTAAAAAAACAGTTAGGCCTCAAATAACAAAACGTTCTGACTGAAGTTATGCTAAAAAATGTGAAAGTTTCCAATGGAAGTTCCAGTTTTGCATCTGAGAACACTAGTATTGTCAGGATCTGAAATATATAAGTATAAACCTTTGTTTGGCTAAAGGGATAAAGAATTTTTAATAGCATATTTATGATATATTAATATGGGTAAATTTCTTACCGCTGCTTAGTATGCAAACTTTGAAGGAATTTGCATTCAAAAAAGTTCATGATTAGCGAGTAGATTAATATAATCGTGTTTTAAAAACTGGTTGTTTCGGTATGGGATGTTAAAGCAACAATGTAAGGTGTTAGCACGTCTTACACAAAATTACGCAGAATTTTTGGTACAATATAAGAATTGAATCATTGTTTTTCCATAATATTGGACCGGTTGTTCTGAACATTTAACAAAAAAAAATGGAACAATTGTAATGATTTTTAAATTGACTCGTTCACGGTTTGTATAAATATTTTAAGCCCGTCTAGTCTTTTGATACAGCAAACGTAAATTTATAAATTGTTTGTTCAATTAGCCTAATATTGGCCATGTTCTATTGCCACTTTGCTTTTAAGGTCGCTTACGCTATAACTTTACATTATTGAACAAGGAAGGAAGTTATTTAAGAATAACCTTAAGCAAGCTTAAATGAGCTCAGTTATAATTCAATTATAGTATATCTTGAATACATTTTTTTCTACAAATTTTTAACTCAAACGGTTTGTGATGCATAAAGTTCTAGTATTTCATTTGAATCATTTACATTTTTGGGAAGAAAGTTATTTAAGAATAACCTTTAGCAAGCTTAAATGAGCTCAATTATAATTCAATTATAGTATTTCTTGAATACATTTTTTTCTACAAATTGTTATATCAAACGGTTTGTGATGCATTAAGTTCTAGTATTTCGAAAATGCTCGTAAACCTTCGAAGTTGTCGTCTAAGCAACCACTTACTAGTTTACTTAGGCAGTACCAATAAAACAAAAATTGTCTTCAGGGCTTCACATTTCCTTAGTTTCCACGGTGGCGTATGAGCAATATTTGCATCAATAAAATTATTCGTGGACAAAATATACTGGAGGAAAGCACAAAAATGCAAACTTTTTCTTCTTTGTTTTAAAATATTTCATTCTGCCCTCCATATGGTTAATTATTCTCTTTCGTCAAGCAAAAGTAGTGGCCAACATATGCACGGATGGTGCAACTAAAGCCACAACCAAAAAAACTGGAGAGGCTACCATCTGCAATTTTTCTTTATAAAGAAGCATAACGAAAACATATGCAACTACAACAGCTTGGACACATACAGAACAAAGAGCTAGGAAAAAGCTGAAAAAATAAACCTTTTTTAGAAGCGAAAGGTTTAACTTTGACTGACAGACAGACGGTGGTTGTGTCGGATAGAAATGGAGCATGCGACAGAGACACAAATAGCAAAAAAAATACTGACATGTATACGTTCACACCGGTACAAAGGAAAGGTAGCTGCGTCAACAAACAAATAAGGCACAAATGAACAGTTCCCTGTCATCAAAGAGCTGTAAATCTTATACTTAGCAATCGGGATACAGGGCTTTAAGCCGACTACGATTAGCTGTGAAAGAAAATGAGAAAGAAGGCTTTAAGTCGTCGTCATTTACAAGATGGAAAGCTCTGGCATTGCAATATGTTAGATGTTCCCACCCAACCTTGAACGCTGAGTACCTAAGTGATATTTCTACAGACTAAACAACACTCCACGGCGGCTCATTGTCAGAATTTTTTTCGAAGGGCGCTGTATAAAAATACTATTCGCTTAAATCATTATTTTTCGTTAAAATCATAAAGGTGGGTCCAACCATAATGCACGATGTTATTTGTGAGTCACACCTAAACGTCAAGTATTTTGCCCAACTTAATTTCACATTTCTTTGTTTCAGTATTTGGCCAATTTAAACATGAAAAAGTACACAATTGAGCAGCGCGTTAAGATTATTGAAGCCTTTTACGATTATGGGCGTTCAAATCCAAATGTATTTCGTGCACTTCGTGATTCAATCACATATGTCCACTAGTGGGAGAATTGTGCGCAAATTTCAGCAAACTAGGTTTTCAGGAATTGTTAAACACCTTTGCATGTTAGCCCAGTTCGTTCAGCCATCATTCTTCCAACGTGTCGTACTTCTTCAACAATGAGATCAGCCATCAGTAACCGTGAATGATGTTCGCTAACGCGAGATAATAATGGACTTTTTGTGGCCAGATATTAAGGCCATTGACCTGGACTATATGTGGTTCCAACATGATGGTACCTCTTGCTACACAGCCAAAGAAAAAATAGCGCTTTTGCGCCAGCTATTCAATGGTCGTGTTCTCTAACGCCGAGAAGATGTAAATTTGCCTCCACGATCATTGACACCGTTGAATTTCTTTTTTTAAGGAATATTTGAAAGGAAAAGTGTACGTTTATAAGCCTAGAACAGTTCCAAAGCCAAAGATACTTCGGCATACTAGCGATGGCCTTTCCAAGTTAGGATCTAACCGACCTAACAGCGGCAAATTTAACTTAGCCAAAGCCAAAGGATTAGATACTTCGGCACATTTACAAGATTGAAACTACATTATGTGCCAGGCTCTTTGAAAATATGGACCATCGAATAGAGGTATGAGACCGAAGCCGTGGCGGGTATTTGGCCGATATTTTCTTTCACACATAATTTTCACAGATCCTTCTATCATACTAACAAATTTTGATAAAATGTAGCTTGTCATTCTCATTATTTTTTGTATATTTATTTATTTATTATTATCGATATTTTAATCAACTGGCAATCAACTGATTGTCAGACAAAGAATTAAGCAACAGTTCAGCAGTAAAGATTGTGTTATATTTATTGTTATCTCGATTCCTGTAGATGATCTTCGATGCAGAATAAAATATCGAAAATACTAAATATGTGACAGCGCATTCATCATTTTTTTTTTCATTTTATCATTTTTGAAGCCGACGATTCCAAGCGCAAATAGAAAGGGACCTAATCTTTAAAATGGCTCTCCTGAACAAAACTGGGTTTTAACCTTAGGTCTCTTTCTATTTTGCGCGTCACATATACAAAAAATACTGACCTCGAGCTTAAATTCAACATTTACAAGATCCAATAAAAATCAACAGATCAAAGATACAAAAAAAGGATAACTCTTCGAAAACTTTTTGTTTTATTTTCAATAAACCCTTCATGCACCGGAAGAAAATATAAACAAATTCATCCTCAGACAGAGCTGTTTCGATCCATGAAAAACGGAAAGAATTTTGCAAGCTACAAAAAGGGACAAATCTAAGAACAAAAACGTATACAGGAAGCCTGAATTATGCTACTGCGATAAAACGAAGATCATAGGTGGCTTTGGTATACCATTAAGGGCAAACTCTTTAAACAAATCAGCAGGAATTATGGGCAAACTCTTGAAACAAATCAATCGTATGTACAATAAACCCGACAGGCGGGACAGTTTCAATTAAATGCGAAGGGGAACATTTTTAACAATGTCCTTCACAGGCAGACGGTATCAATTTGTAACAATCGGGAAGAATCTATGACGTCCTTCCGTCCACCCTAAGCTTGTAATCAAACTACAGGTCGCAATTGTTGTCCGATCTGCATTAAATTAGACAGAAATAAGTGTTTTGGACCAAGGGCGGACTCTATTGTAATAGAAGAAATTCGGTTCAAACTTAGATATAGCTCCCATGTAAAGTATATGTTCAACCGAGTTTAATATATGTATATTTAGCTCTAGAAACTAGCTGTTACCTTCAATTCTTATGAAATTTGGCACAAATCAGTTCCTTGTGCGAAGGAAGGATGGAAGGAAGGATGCTGTTGCAGTTGAAGAAAATCGTTACAGATTAAGATATCGCTACCATATACATATGTGACAGCGCATAGAGAAAGGGACCTAAGGGTAAATAAAAAATCAATTTTCATTTTTTTTCTTTTTTTCATGTGGACAACATCTGAGAATCGAATCCGACCGATCCCTAAGGGTAAATAAAAAATCAATTTAATTTTTTTTTTCTTTTTTTGATGTGGACAACATCTGAGCATCTAATGAGACCGATCCCATGCCCCAAAAGTGTTCCCTCCCAGAGACATGCGCGTTTTATGAAAGTGAAGTCGACGATTCTAAGCGCAAATAGAAAGGGACCTAATCTTTAAAATGGCTCTCCTGAAGAAAACTTTTCATCAACTTTTCACTTTTTTTTGATGTGGATAACATCTGAGCATCGAATGAGACCGATCCCATGTCCCAAAAGTGTTCCCTCCCAGAGACATGCGCGTTTTATGAAAGTGAAGTCGACGATTCTAAGCGCAAATAGAAAGGGACCTAATCTTTAAAATGGCTCTCCTGAACAAAACTGTTTTTAACTTTATGTCCCTTTCTATTTTGCGCGTCACATATAGGTTCAAATCTTATGCTACATACTACATCCAATCCAAATGAAATTTTGCAGAATCAAATTCTGTGGACAAAGAATGAACGTTATTGAAATTGAAGAAAATAAGTTTAGATTTAGATATAGTACGCTCCAATACGTTCACCCTGTTTTTTGTCTTTAGCTCTAGAAGCCACATAAAATATCCCATATAGATGAAATTTGGAACTGTTCATTACGATCGAGGAGTTACCAGCTCATAAAAATGTATGATTATGTCCACGCTTTGATATAGACCTAGTACAATAGACCCAGTACAAAAGTCCTTAGATTTTTTAGATACAACCGCTCTAGAATACCCATTTTAATTCTAAGATAGATACGAGGGCAGATCAATAATTCTTGACTTTTTGAATGAAACACAGTTTTTTTCCCAGAAAGAAAAAAAATATTTTCAACATAATCTCCTTTTAGCTAAATTTACTTAGTCCAACGTTTCTCCAATTTTTGTATCCCTTCCAAGAATAAGGATTTATCGAGGTCCATAAAATAGGCATATTTTTGGTCAATAATTTCATCGTTGGAGCTTAATCTCTTTCCACCGAGCCATTTCTTTAGGTTTAGAAATAGGAATTAGTCACTGTGGGATAAATCCGCAGAATATGGCGGATGAGCTTCCAACTTGTCGGATGAGCCATTGCGACTGCACACGTGTGCACCCGTTCATTATCTTGATGAAATGGTAATCGCGGTACGCAGCTTGCAAAAAACTTTCTTTAACCCAACTGATTGTGTTAAATCAAAACCACATTGCCATATGAAATGCGTATGGCATCAACATTATCACGCAATTTTACTCTTCGATCGGCCAACACCATATCGTGGATTTTTTGGACATTTTCGTGAATGACCTCAATTGGCCGTCTAGAACGTTCAGAGTCATTTGTAGATGTGCGACCACAACAAAAGTCAGTTAACCACATTTTGTCATTGAAATCGATGATGAAGAGTCTCCATAGTATTTATCAAGCTTGTCCTTGATTTGATTGACGGTTTTTTCCGCACTTGAAATTCACTAATTTCCAATTTTAACAAAATCCAGAAGGTGGAATATTTTGAACAGCTGTTAAACGCAAACTAAATGACGGAACTCTGTCAAAATTTGACATTAGTCTATTAACAGGTGTTACTTGATAGGAGCAGTGTTGCATTTCATTAACATACGAGAGAAGTTGGAAAAGTCACGGAATTATTGGGGATTGGGTGGCATGTCAGAACGTCTACGGAAAAAATGTCCATAGACATTTTGTCGCACCTAAAAGTGCATAATATCAATAGAAACTAGGTCACCTTTAAAGTGACATGCTGGATCACCCAGTTAGGATTTCTTGTGCCTAATTAAACTGTCAGGACTACGAGCGCATGGGAAGGTTTTAACTCACACTTATCACAAAAACTTCAAAAACAAAAACGTTTTGTTTCTTCAACTTCTAGAAGAAGTCCGTGATAAAGATTTTTGTTAACATCAGCTGGAATCTTAAATCGTTTACCTAAGAAACGTACGCCGCAAAAATATTAAGTAAACAAATTTCCGGAACTAAAATATTTAATTATTGGCACCAAAAACAATGAAACTTTCTTACAGATTCAAACAAGAGATTAGTTTTAAAATTTGGGTTTTTAGAGCACTTCAGGGGGTCCAAGAACATATTTTCAGTTAGCTTTTCTAAACTTCCAGAAGTGAGTGGGTATAATGTAGTCGGGCATGCCTGACATTAGCTTTTTTACTACTGTTTTTAATCGAAGTGTAGGTCGTTAAATCGAAGTGGTCTCAATGGCATTTTGCTCACTTTATTTTTTAATGACGGCTGTTATTAAAATACGGAGAAATTGGTCCATGCTCTGATATTGCCTCCATAGAAATAAACCTTCAGATTTCAAACCGACTTAAATGCGACACATTTTATAAAATTAAAGAAGATTAGTTTGTGTTTGCTACGGCTGAAATGATCCAAAACACAATTTTATCTGGTATAAAGACTTTTGTTCCAAATAAAATAATGTCGGCTAAACCAGCCAAAAACAGTTGGTTTAACCACACGCAGAGAAAAGATATGGTTACACTATGGTCACCGCAACAATAATATGTTCTCTACAATAATAGCATGTTCGCCGCAACCATAGTATTGTTTTTTTTTATTTTATTTTGACAATAGTATGATTGCGACAATATTGCTATTGTTGAAATGTAACAATAGTAAATAAAAATATGGTTGTAGCAACCATATAAACATGGTTGGTGCAACAAAAGTATTGTTATTTAAAATTTACGTTAACAATAAATTTGATTACGGCAATCATACAGTATGGTTGCGACTATGGACATAACAAAACAGGTTTTATAGAGCATAAATGAATGTGTGTGCGTATGTTTTTTTGATATACAAAAAAAACACATACACACAATACAGTGAATGGTTGCTGTCCATTAAAAAAACAACACAATCGGAAGGTAGTTCGAGGGATTTTTATTGTGTTAACTTTGTTCGGTGAAATACTCTAATACCGACCGGTTCTCGTTTATTTATAATCTGCCTGCACTTAAGTATATAGCCATTGATCATGGTTTAATCACATTCGTTACTTGGTGTCTACGGATGGTGAATTAGCATTCACCCCTGCTGGCAACTAAAAGTATTTTTAACCGTTGGAATATATATTTTTGTTTCTTGAATGAAATGTTTAATAAAAACATGGCCTAAAATCTGGCTGTGAACTAATAGTAATGCAATTTAAAATAACATACCTAATAAAAATCTCTATTTTTGAATAACAACAATAACCAATCCTAATAAATAATTTTGGGGATCATAGTATGGTTGAGTGTGAATCATACTATGGTTGTGGGGATCGTAGTATGGTTGTGTGTGAATAATACTATGGTTGTGAGGACCATACTATGGTTGTACGAGAAACATACTATGGTTGTGAGGATCATAATATGGTTGTGGAGATAATAGTATGGTTGAGTGTGAATCATACTATGGTTGTGGGGATCATAGTATGGTTATGTGTGAATCATACTATGGTTGTGGGGATCATAGTATGGTTATATGTGAATCATACTATTGTTGTGAGGATCATAATATTGTTGTGTCCCAACCTTATACCCAACAATAGTATGATCCTCTTCGAATATTGTCACCCCAACCATACCTTTTTTCTGCGTGCAGGCATGCAGGGATGCTGTCAGATCAAAGGAGGAAGCGTTCAGAAATTGGCGTTTGAACAAAAACTCCATTACTGAACTGCTGCGAAAACAGGCAACAGCTTCGTGTGCTAGAGTGTTTAGGCGTGAAAAATTTCTGCACGAACAACGTCTACGTATTAAGGTTCTTACTTCTCCCAGGGGAAGTAAGAGCTTTTGGTCGTTTGTAAGAAGAGTAAAGGATAGTTCTTCATATATCCCAACTCTTGTTAAAGACGACCAGGCATTCACTGACCCGGTTGATAAAGCTAACCTTTTGGCTGAAATATTTGCAGGAAATTCTTCCTTGCCGGAAAGCAATCAACCACTCCCCGCGATCGCAAACTTATCAAGTTCCATGCCTCAGATATTTTTTCGAAAGCGTGCAGTTTAAAGGGTTCTTGCGAACCTCGATGTAAATAAATCCCCGGGCCCGGATGGTATCTCTGCACTTGTCCTATGTAGGTGCTCGTCGACGCTAGCCCATCCTTGCTTACCGTGCGGGAGTTTTTCCAGCGTGTTGGAAGGTTACGAACGTCCAGCCGATCCCTAAAAAGGGTGAAGCCAATAATCCTGCGAATTATCGGCCAATTGCGATTTGCTCTGCGCTCTCCGAGGTAATGGAGAGCATGGTAAACCACCATCTTGTGAGGTATTTAGAGACCAACGATTGCTAAGTGATCGACAGTATGGCTTCCGTAGAAACCGCTCTACGGGAGACCTGTTGGCGTTCTTGTCGGAGCGTTGGAGTCGGTCTATCCACCAGTTTGGTGAGAGTAAGGTTGTGGCTCTAGATATCTCCAAGACCTTTGATAGAGTCTGGCACGGTGCACTCATATCAAAGCTGATCGCTTTTGGTGTCGGTAATACGTTTGCTCGGTTTTTATCGAGCTTTCTTAGAGATCGAACTATTAGAGTTGTTGTAGATGGGTTCTCATCCAACACACATAGACTGACCGCAGGTGTACCACAGGGCTCTGTCCTTTCAATTTCTATCGATGGTACGGATATTGAACAATCAGAAGCTCTCGATGTTCTGGGCATGAAAATGCAATGTGACGCTCGTTGGGCGAGACATGTATTCGAAGTGTCGAAAGAAGCACTCAAGTGCATAGGCTTCTTAAAGCGATGCAAGAAATATTTCAGTCCTTCTGATCTTTTCAATATCTATACAACTTACATCAGGCCAAAGATGGAATACAACTCCCATATATGGACAGGTGCTCCAAAATCATCCTTGGGGCTATTTGATCGTTTTCAAAGGAGAGCGATGGTGCTGATAGGTGACAGCAGGGTATCCTACTCTATTGTTTCCCTTGAGCATCGTCGGAATGTGGGTTGCGTGACGCTGTTCTATCCAGTTGACCGCACTATACACTACAGATCAAATTCTTTTTTCGCTCCTACAGTCCGTATGTGGAATCGACTTCCGGCAAATGTATTTCCCACTAATTGCGACATCCAGAAGTTCAAGGCAAGCATCAACAAACATTACTCCCTCTTTCCCCCCTCCGATCCATTAATTTCCACTCGCCAACGCAATGCACCGCATGTATAGGGGACATCCCCTGAGTGTTGGTTATTAAAAAAAAAAAAAATATTGCACACATGGTGAACACCTAAGAAATCGATGAGCTCGTTCTACCAGATGTTTTCACACAGCGGCCACAGATGGCCTTTCAAAGTTAGGATCTAACCGACCTAACAGCGGCAAATTTAACAAAATTTTAATAAGATTTGGTTTCTGGTGTTATTTTATGTAAACACACTATTGTCCGTGTTTTGATGTAGTACCCTGTTTTTCTGTAGTTCCTATTAAAATGTATCCCAGAATTTAAGTAAATCTCATTAGAATGAAAAAAAAACAATTATCTGTGGCAATAGTGCGTACAAAGGACAATCTGCGTTGATATTCATGATATTCTTCATATAGCCTACATCCTCCTGTTTTAGGGTCTTACCATTCAAAGAGTTAAAAATGCCACAAGATCATATGTTGAGACAACCAGCAAATTCGAAGAATCATGCTTATATATAAGTACTAAGACTACGGAGTGTAAAGAGTGTGGTGATTGTATCATATAGTCGGTCTGACTTTAGGCTTTCTTTACTAGTCTGAATTAAGTTCAGAAAAGTTTTTTAGGATATCAGCTATGTTTCTTAAGAATGATTTTGCTAGCCGACAAAAAAAGCCAGAGAATTAAGTCACACATATATACGAGTATATATATATTGATATAATGACTACTTCCTTTTCCTTCTTGTATGACTACAAAGTTTTCGACAAAACTTTTCCGTCCTCCCGCCTTCACTATTAATTATTCAATTTTCAATTTGTTTCTATTGTGTTTTTCTCGCTATACGCCATACCGAGTGATGTCAGTTTCGGTTCATTAGTTCATGACGTTAGTGAGATTCCGTGAAGTTTTTTTTTTAAACAAAAAGTAAAAAAGTTTTTATTTAGTTTCACTTTGTTTCATTTCGTTTCGTGTTGTTGCCATCATAGCATATGATGTATAGTATTTGTCATAATGATTTCCCATTACAATACTTTTACAAGCCACCAAAACAGGCCAACAGTACAAGCCACTAGAATGCAACAACAACAGCAACAGCAACAATAGCGTTAACCAGGAAATTGAAATTGTGCCAAAACAGGATGTAAAGTTTTCAGCACAAAACACGAGTACGGCGTAACAGAAAATCAATTGGATTCCATGTCAGTTGATTTGTTAACAAACAGACACGCAACGCCACTGAAAGTGAACTTTATTTCACTTGGTATCCATGTTGCGTTGTACTCGTACATGTGTACTTAAGATGTATTTCGTAATGGATGTGGTAAAAATTTAAGAATGGCAAAATATTCACTATGTTCGAGTTTATAAATACTTATAACAAATGGGAAAATAAAGTTCAAACGGGCTGAGTCTTTAATATCCTTCGTCATGAGCCAATATGAACAGTTTGCAAAAAACATATGTGACGCGCAAAATAGAAAGGGACCTAAATGTTAAAACCAGTTTTGTTCAGGATAGCCATTTTAAAGATTTAAATACGTGTATCTTTGGTGTACCACCACTTTCATAAAACGCGCATATCTCTGGGAGGGAACACTTTTGGGGCATGGAATCGGTCTCATTCGATGCTCAGATGTTGTCCATCATCAAAAAAAGTGAAAATTGATTTTTTTTACCCTTAGGTCCCTTTCTCAATGCGCTCTCACATATGGAACCGGCCTTTTTCTGTCAGTGTGTTTCTTGGCGAAAGTTTATAATACTGGCAAATGTTTTTGTAAGCTCTCGTGTAATCACCCTGTTTTTATTCCAATTTTAGCGGGAAAACAAAACAAATTGTGACGATGTTCAAATTAAAAATAATCGTTAGATGGGCTGACCTCGGGTCATTTATTTATAATAATAAAAGTTACAAATTCTCTGTAGATACTATGTTTGTTAGAAAATCTAGGTATAAGATAGACTTAAAATCTGTATAACAAACAAACTTATGGAAAATAAACAAGCAAGCAAGGTGTTAGCTCTCGTGTAAAGGTCCTTTTTGATAAGCGGCCCAGTAACTCTCTAAACCACATTTTGAATACGATTTCACTCAGCGAGGCACCCTAAGCGACCAATTACTACTCATGAGGTAATTAAAGCTAATTAGTTCATAATTTCATATAGAAACAATTTAAAAGACTCATCGAGTTTATGGATCTACATTTGAAATCGGGTGGTGGTCAAATTCCATACACGAAATAAAAAAGCATTATAAAATAAAAAAAATTAATTTCAAAAATTGTTGGCGTCGTTTATTCATTAAAAAAATCTGAGGGTTATTACGAGGGCGACCGCAAAAGTAACTGGCCTAACATAAAAAGAACCGTTTTTTTATGGAATTATTATTATTTATTTTTCAACATAATCTTCTTCCAACTCAATACACTTCATCAAACGTTTATCAAGCTTTTTAATTCCATCCGAAAAATAAGATTTTTCAAGACCTTCAAAATATGCCTCAGTTTCAGCAATTACCTCGCTATTGGACGAAAATATTTTGCCACCGAGAAATTTTTTAAATTTGGAAACAAGAAATAATCAGAAGGAGCTAAATCTGGACTATATGGTGGATGCGGAGCAATTTCAAATCGTAATTCGGCCAGTTTTTGTTGAGTTAAAAATGCAGTGTGTGAAGAAGCATTCTCTTGATGAAAAAGAACTTTTTTTTTCTAAATGCGGTCGTTTTATCTTGATTTCTTCACTCAACCAATCCAATAATGCACAATAATATTCACTATTTATAGTTTTTAGTTCTTGGAAACACTTTTACCAGGTTCTATCCAATGTTTTGATTGTTCTTTGCATTCTGGGATGTAGTGATCGATCCATGTTTCATCAACAGTTATGAATCGGCGCAAGAACTCTATTGGATTACGCTGATAAATCGCTAAAAGCTCCTCGGAATTGGTCCAACGGACGATAGCTTTTTCATGTGGAGTTCGTCATGTAAAATAACCCAAACTTGTTTTTCGTGTATTTTAACAATATCAGCAAGTTCTCTGAGCTTTATTCGTCTATCTTTAGTCACTTCATTAAATATTTTTCTAATGTTTTCAATAGTAGTATCAGTTTTCGGTCTACCAGAGCGTTGTTCATCTTCCGTACTTGGACGGCCCATTTTAAATTGTTTAACCCACGATTTTACGGTGGAGTATGATGGTGCATTATCACCATGAACAGAATCCAATTCATCTTTGATTATTGTGGCGTATAACCTTTCATATAAAAGTGTTTAATTACCGCACGAAATAAATATTACAAAAAAACTCATATTTCTGGTAACTGTCAACTAGATTAGACACTCTATGTTTTTCAAAACAGTGTTTTAAAAAAAACGACTGCCAGGTTATATTTTTAGTACTTTACCCACATTCCGGCTTGAACCTTTGGCTTATGAATGAACAGTGCTTGCAACGAAAAATGGCTTGTTTTTTATTTAAAAAAAACAGCATTTTTAACTATTGAACAATACTTGAATTTAACCAGATTTTTAACATACTGTCACATTGGCCTTAACTCAAATACTTAGTAGGGTCGTTACCCACGTTTTATGCTGTTAAATAAAAAGTACTGAATGTTTTTGGACCAACTATTTTTTAATATATTCATTGATGTTTATTGTATCAAAAAAGAATCTGCTTATTCGAAATGTCCGACTTTTGCCTTTACACATGCCTTAGATCGCTCTGGCCAATCGTCATTAGCTGCACTTACCTAGTCCATTGGAAAATTGGCCACAGCTCGAACCAAAGCTGTTTTAGGAGATGCAATGTTGGGGTATCTTTTGTGACAAACCTTGTCCTCTAAAACCGTCCACAATATGTAATCCAATGGGTTCAAATCCGGACTGCCTGAGGGCCATTCTTCAGAGGAAATAGACGCTGGCAAATTGTTTCGACGTTTTAGCCTTATGGGCCGGCGCAAAATCCTGCTGGAAAGTCCATGGCTGGTTTTGGAACAGGGAATTGTTAAGGTTTTGGAATAGGGAATTGTCAGTTCTACTATTGAAATGGATGTGTTCAATGTTGTAATAGTATTTATGTCCCTACTAAGTATATTCTGAATTCGCTATTAAAATGAAATAAAAATGTGATTGGTTATGTATAAGTATTGTTATATATTTTTTGATCTAAATTGCCTTGCTCTAAGTCATTAACAAATTCAAAAAACAGTCATATTTATAGTTGCTTGTTTTGATTTGGGTCTCATTCGATGCTCAGATGTTGTCCACATCAAAAAAAAGTGAAAATTGATTTTTTTTTACCCTTAGGTCCCTTTCTCTATGCGCTGTCACATATTTGGATTCGTTTTACTTTTTTAATTCCCAAAAGTCTATATGTGCGGGTAGTCGCTTTTACCTATTTAAGATTTAAGTTGCGTCCATGACCGTCTATTTTAGTCGAAGTTGAAAACTATATCCATATTTGGATTCGTAGTTAGACCGAATTTAAAATGAGTACTCATATAAATATATTTTCCGGTGGTCCCTTCTTTTTAACACAAAGGTCGTTTTTTGGCCCCTTCAGTCGTTTTTGCCGATCCTAATCGCAGTCAAAACTTTAAAATAAATAGACATTTAGATTCATTGTGAAATTTGCTTTAATTCGAGTTTCCTCTTGGGCATATAGACTATTGATCGCTTGTTTCGACTACATAGACGATTTTTTGGGACCCTTCGTCGCAAAAAATCAAACGGCAATAAAAATAGCACCGATCTTCTTTTTACTTCTAAACTTTGTTTTTAACAAACATTTGTCAGTGGAAAGCTTCTATTGAAGTGAAACTAATTTTAGAAAACAATATAAGGTGAATTCAGAGCCAACAAGTAAAAACGTCGTTAAGTTCGGCCAGGCCGCCCCTTATGTACCCACCAGAATGGCTTTTCTTTCATTTCAAGGAACTTACTTATGCCAAATTGCATCAAGATTAGAAGTATTATGTGGATTTTAGAGCTAATAACATAAACTCGGTTGAACAAACGTGTATGGGTGTTATAGCTACATCTGACCCGGTCTTCTTTATTTTCGACAACGTTCTTACTTGTTCCAAAAAAAACTTACTCGTGCTACATTTCATCAAAATTGGATTTAGGATGAGGCTTCTAAAGCTAAAAACAGAAAAATCAGATGAACATCAATAAATGGAATTAGCAGGTGAATTAACAGCTAAGGTGGGTCTAGCTCATATTGCAAATTGTGGTAGTTGCAAACATTTGCCATAACTTATACGAGGGCGACCGCAAAACTAACTGGCCTGGTACATTTTCTGTTTTACTAGCAACTTTTTTTTGTTTTTTTAAAATCAATCTTTTATAAGCCATCTGTCAAAATTTCCGAAATATTTAATGATTATTTTCTTTGTTACAGGTGATTGAAGAAAACAAGTTTTATAATTTTTGAAAAATGGAAAATAAAGAGTTTCGTGCGGTAATTAAACACTTTTATATGAAAGGTTATACGCCACAATTAATGAAAGATGAATTGGATTCTGTTCACGGTGACAATGCACCATCATACTCCACCGTGAAATCCTGGGTTCAACAATTTAAAATAGGTCGTTCAAGTACGGAAGATGAACAACGCTCTGGAAGACCGAAAACTGCTACTACTATTGAAAACATTAGAAAAATATTTAATGAAGTGACTAAAGATAGACGAATAAAGCTCAGAGAACTTGCTGATATTGTTAAAAAACACGAAAAACAAGTTTGAAGTATTTTACATGATGAACTCCACATGAAAAAGCTATCCGCAAGATGTGTGCCGCGTTTGTTGACTTTGCCCCAAAAAGTCGTCCGTTGGATCAATTCCGAGGAGCTTTTAGCGATTTATCAGCGTAATCCAATAGAGTTCTTGCGCCGATTCATAACTGTTGAGGAAACATGGATCCATCACTACATCCCAGAATGCAAAGAACAGTCAAAACAATGGATAGAAGCTGGTAAAAGTGGTCCCAGAAGGCGAAAACTGTTAAGTCAGCAGGAAAAGTAATGGCCACAGTATTTTGGGATGCAAGGGGTATAATATTTATTGATTATCTTGAGAAAGGAAAAACTATAAATAGTGAATATTATTGTGCATTATTGGATCGGTTGAGTGAAGAAATCAAAATAAAACGACCGCATTTAGAAAAAAAGTTCTTTTTCATCAAGATAATGCTCCTTCACACACTGCATTTTTAACTCAACAAAAACTGGCCGAATTACGATTTGAAATTGCTCCGCATCCACCATATAGTCCAGATTTAGCTCCTTCTGATTATTTCTTGTTTCCAACTTTAAAAAAAAATCCCGGTGGCAAAAAAGTTTCGTCCAATAGCGAGGTTATTGCTGAAACGGAGGCATATTTTGAAGGTCTTGAAAAATCTTATTGTTTGGATGGAATTAAAAAACTTGAAAAACGTTTGATGAAGTGTATTGAGTTGGAAGGAGATTATGTTGAAAAATAAATAGTAATAATTCCAAAAGAACGGTTCTTTTTATGTTAGGCCAGTTACTTTTGCGGTCGCCCTCGTATGTGATCCGGCCTATGAAAAGGTGGCTTATGACTCAAAACAAAAAGTTTCACTTTTTTTTGGTTTCGATAGTTTTTGAGAAGCTCTTTCACGTGGTGAAAACTAGAAAGTCCCTATTCACAAGCGACACACGTCCTACTCGTTCAGCATTGCTTTTAAATCTGAGCACTCAAACGATTTTTTTTCGGTCAGAAACTGGTTTGTGCTTTGCATTGAAAAAAAACATCGCTCTTTTTATACACACACACGAACTTATCTCATTTATGCTCTTTTGCCTTTTTTGGTTGCCATTTGGGTATGACTGTTTAGAAGGCAAAAGAAAAACTACTAAGAAACTGAAGATTCCGGTATACAAGAAGTCCCCATTTAAACCTGCCACGGCAGTGAAAAAACGAACTGCAAAGGGAGGATTCAGTGAATACAGTTCGAGATCGATTACAAGAGTAAACTGGGAAAAAAATTTTTACTCATAACTACGAGCCACGTTACAAAACGCTTTCAGTTTGCTCAAAAAACATGTAAACTGACCTGTAAGTAAACAGCGAGCGATTTAGTGGATAGACCAGCTAAAAATTGTGTTATATTGTGGTAAAAGTTATCTGTCCTATATCCATAGACCACCGAATGCCAGATATAACCCAGAATTCACTACACTGAGAGACAATCAAGTACGGAGGTTCTAGCGTTATGGTGAGAGGAAAAACAAAAATAAGTCAACCTGTTTATGCAGAACTCTAATAAAACGCTATGTTACATTCATAGATGATAAAATATCTTCCTTGTGGTATTTCAACAGAATGACGAACCCACACGTACAAAAAGAAAAGCACGACAAAAGGTTTTAGTCATGGTGTGACCCGTTTAGTTGCCATCCCTTAACCTAATGGAACATCGTTGAGCTAGCGATTAGAAATGCGTTTCTATTGCAAAACCTATAAATAAAAAAACAATTGTGAACTCTTCACGGTATAAAGACCTGCTCAACTTAATGCGAGACTTTGGTTTTGATGCTATTTTTCTTAACGGCTAAATTATAACTATTTTTAATATTTTGGCTATATTTTTTTTAAACCCAAATAAAAATGCGATAATTTTTTGAATTGTGATCTATTCCAACCATTTTCACTAAATATGTGTTATAAGATCCATTTAATATGTACAAAACACAGAAAATTTAATAACAGGGCCACAGAGATCAAGACTGTAAACAAATCATTCATTTTAAACTAATACGAGGGCGGTTCGGAAACTTCTTAGCCTAGCACAAAAAGCGCGGTATAAACAGAAAAAAGTTAAGTGTTTTGGAAACTTGTATCTCTGCTATGCACATGTTAAGTTTTGTTTCGATCTGGCAACTCCTTCATATAGAAACAGGTGTTCACAAAAGACGCATCCGCGATTTTTATACAATGGAA
Source organism: Hydrotaea diabolus (assembly GCA_963513945.1). Lineage (NCBI taxonomy): Eukaryota > Metazoa > Arthropoda > Insecta > Diptera > Muscidae > Hydrotaea > Hydrotaea diabolus. The sequence continues at coordinate 126,057,946 of OY740720.1, forward strand.
AAATTAGAAATGCGTGGTGTCATTAAATATTAACATAAAAAAGGTTTATCGGGACAAGAAATTCATAATGATATGGTGAATGTGTTAGGTGAAAGTGCTCCTTCATATGCAACAGTAAAAAAGTGGATGTACAAAAACAGCAACAACAACAGAAATTGTAGCCAAAGTGCATGATATGGTATTAAATGATCGACGAATAAAAGTGCGTGAAATAGCTAATATTATGGGCATCTCAAATGATCGAGTCCATTTAATTTTGCATGAAGAACTACAGATGAAAAAGCTTTCTGCAAGATGGGTGCCGCACTTGTTAACAGTCGACCAAAAACGCATAAGAATGAACATTTCTCAAGCTTGTTTGGATCGTTTTCAGCGAAACAAAATGGATTTCAAGCGTCGTTTCATAACTGTTGATGAGACATGGATCCACCACTATACTCCAGAGACAAAAGAACAATCCAAACAATGGACTGAAGCTGGAGGAAGTGCCCCAAAGAAGGCAAAGGTATTTTATTGATTTACTATCTGCAAAAGGGTAAAACAATAAATTCAGAGTACTATTGCAACCATTTAGATCAATTAAATGTACAAATTCGAGAAAAACGTCCTGGCTTACAACACAAAAAAATAATTTTTCATCAAGACAACGCACCAGCGCACAAGAGTGTTTTAACAATGGCTAAAATCAACGAATTAAAGTACGAGTTGCTTGACCACCCACCATATTCTCCTGATTTAGCTCCCAGTGACTTTACCTGTTCCCAAATCTTAAAAAAAATCTTTGCTGGCAAGCGTTTTACCTCAAATGAAGATGCAATTACAGTTGTAAACCACTATTTTGAAGACCTTGAGGAAAACTATTTTAATCAAGGGATAGAATTGCTAGATAAGCGTTGGACTAAGTGTATTGAAGTTTCAGGAGATTATATTGGTTAGCTTGTAAAACCCATATGACATTAACAGGGTATGTTCAGTTCTACTATTGAAATGGGTGTGTTCAATGTTGTAACAGTATTTATGTCCCTACTAAGTATAATCAAATAGAAAACATACTTTTATAATTGCTCTATTGTTATTTAATATCCATATGTCCACGTAAAAACCATTTTTTAAGTCTCCGAATCATATGTATGAAGACTATATTAGAATAGTGATCTCTTTATGGTCAATGATTGGTTGTTTGTTGTAATATAAAGGGTGTTTTTTAGACGTGTGGCTTTCAATCTGGCCACACTTTATTCGGAGTTGGCCTTTTAGACAGCTGTCACTTGGTTTATACTCAGTTTGGTTTGCCATTTCATAATAAAAAGATTTATTTTTAAACAATGTTTGCCAATCGTGGTAAATGAGATCGTGGTAAATATTGTTGCCTTGTTTATTGAAGGAAACTTTTGGTGAGCGCATTATCTAGCGTCGTGGGCCTGTGGCGTGGCCTCCAAGATCGTGCGATTTAACAACGCTGGACTATTTTTTGTGGGGTTTTGTAAAGTTGCATGTCTACGCAGATAAGCCCGACACGATCGACGCCTTGGAACAAAATATTCGGCGCTCTATTGCTGCAAAAAGTGGCCAAAAATTGGGCCTCTAGGTTGTAATTTATTCGAGCCAGAAGCGGTGGCCGCTTGCTCAAAGTCATTTTTAGAACATAATGGCGAACCCTTATCTTTCTTGGCCATAAAATTTAACTTTATGCGTTTCTTCTTGAAAACCACACGTCTAAAAAAACACCTTTTACTATACCAAATTTAATCGAAATCAACATAAGTATGGGTGTTCTAAAGCGTTTGTTTGCCTTATCGGAAAAAACCTTTGCCCAGGGAGTGTTTCAGAACAAGGAACGGTATGGCCTATTTCTATCTGACCTACTTACTGATGAGATATGAAATATGTGGCTTTTAGAGCTAAGGACAGGAAATCGGTTGAACATATGTGTGAGAACTCTATTGAAGTATCAACTGATTTAACCCATTACTGCTTGCCCATAGATCGGCTTGTACAATTTTTATGAAATTGGAAATTTATGTCCAAGAGACTATAGAAGTTGAAAGAAAAAACTTCAATTTTTATCTGAGATATGACATGGGTATTTTAATACCCGTGAAAGGTGTTGTTTGAAGTGCAAGGTGAATTTGCATCCCGATACTTGTTTCCTGGATCATCACAACGGTGTTGCACCAGATCGGAAGAAAATTGCTAAGGCGTAGTGGTTTATTTCTTTTAAGCACCATGTTTTCTTAATAAAATTACCCATTTGTATCTGGAGGCCAGGCATGTTGACTTTTCGCTGCCCTATTTTCTTCTTCTTTTAGACAACTAAGGCTATTCGGTATAATTTTTAATTTTTACCTTTTGTCTTATGTTTGATAGAACTTTTCTGAAGCATTTCCCGAAAAAATAAAATCAAAAGATAAAAAATTAAAAAAATCCTGTTTACAAAATTACCGCTATATCGCTCACTTGGCCCACGCTTAAATTATTTATGTATCAACACTTTCTTGGGTATTTAAATACCCGTTAGGCATTAATGGGCTAATCCATTTTCTATTGCATTTTCGTTTTTCTGCCAGATATTATCAAGATCGGACCACTAATGCGACCAGTAGTTTGATCAGCAGCTTTAAATGGACCGAATACTGAAGGATAGACGGACAGACAGAATACATCAAATCAATTATCTGGTGATATTAATGGATGGTGGGTCGTTCTCAAATATTTTTGGTAGTTACAAACATCAGCCATGAAACTAACTTATAATACTCTGTGGCAAATTGTGAATTTTCTTTGCTTTTACATAGAACAACACAAAATGAACCGAAAACCTTAAAACCTGATAGCAAAAAACAGTACAAACCGATATATATTTTTGGGAAACCGATTATCGGTTATCCAAACGCGGAGTGGTGCAGAGTATACAAATTGTATTTATTGCTTCTAAAAGCACTAACAAAAAACCGAAAACTCAACAGAAAAATCCGGGTAAGCCGACATGTCAGTTTTTAGGTTTTTTGATAAACCGACTTTAGGGTTTAAACATAAAAACCGGAATATCGGTTATCGGTTTGGAAACACTACTGTCAAATTCATACCCGTATAACAAATGTCCGATTCCAGATAACTTTTACCCCTAATACCAGCTGTCATAACTTATACTATGGAATTGATGCTATTATTCGTAATTTCTTAATTCTTAATTTGATTATTATTACTAATCCAAAAATATTTTTTGTTTTTTGTATACGTATTAGTATAAGAATTTGTTTTTTTTTTGCAATTGTGGCAAATTTTGTTCTACACGCCCCCGCCTTCTTCACCATCACATCACTCATATGCTGGTGTTTTCTTGACATCCTCGGTAGAAATGCACGGTAATTTATCATTTTTATTATCGCCAAATATAATGTTCAATTTTCGTTGTATTTTATCCAAATGGCTGACAAACGTGTAAGCGCCGATACGCACCCGCATTTATTCGCAATGAAACATCGTTTCTTTTTTATTTTAATTTCACACAAACATAAGCATTTAAATGAACGGCTGCCTTAATGCATGTGTGTTGTGGTTTTGTACGAGGGGTTGTCTTTTAATTTTTATGTTATAGGAGCACCGGCAAGAGGACTTTCTTAATTTCCTTTACATACTCGTACCAGTAAGGAATAAAGAGGGAACTTTTCTTAAACCATTGAGCTGTGTACGATAACTTTTTTTCTCAATGCCCTGGAACTACTGTTGAACGGCGGCACCAAGTGACTAGTTCATTTTATAAAAAATGCAGGCCTTTAATATGAGGAAAATTCGCCAATGAAAAATGCAACATATACTCGTATATAAGCCGACTCGACACTAGAATAACTTGTTTTTTTTTTGCAATTGTGGCAAATTTTGTTCTACACGCCCCCGCCTTCTTCACCATCACATCACTCATATGCTGGTGTTTTCTTGACATCCTCGGTAGAAATGCACGGTAATTTATCATTTTTATTATCGCCAAATATAATGTTCAATTTTCGTTGTATTTTATCCAAATGGCTGACAAACGTGTAAGCGCCGATACGCACCCGCATTTATTCGCAATGAAACATCGTTTCTTTTTTATTTTAATTTCACACAAACATAAGCATTTAAATGAACGGCTGCCTTAATGCATGTGTGTTGTGGTTTTGTACGAGGGGTTGTCTTTTAATTTTTATGTTATAGGAGCACCGGCAAGAGGACTTTCTTAATTTCCTTTACATACTCGTACCAGTAAGGAATAAAGAGGGAACTTTTCTTAAACCATTGAGCTGTGTACGATAACTTTTTTTCTCAATGCCCTGGAACTACTGTTGAACGGCGGCACCAAGTGACTAGTTCATTTTATAAAAAATGCAGGCCTTTAATATGAGGAAAATTCGCCAATGAAAAATGCAACATATACTCGTATATAAGCCGACTCGACACTAGAATAACTTGTATTATACGACGAGAAAGGATCACACCAAGCAGCACAAAAAACTGCCCAAAGATGTTGATCTCTGTGTAGAAGAACAATAGGATGAAAGAGAAGTTTAACGCCAAAAATAAACCGAGCCTCCTAGAGTTAATAATCTTCTAGCTTGGTAGACGTCTGTAAAGAAAAGAGTTACATTTGAGCACTACAAAAAGTGCAACGCGACTGCTGTAGCATCATAAACTGTGTCATATGTGTGACTAACTCGTATGTGAAAGGCCATGGAAACTGAATCGAATATGACTTCAAAAGAACCTATCTATACAAGGATATAAATAATTGGATACTTCTTTGATTGTTTTTTGTTTTAAGGAGCTTAAAGTACTGAACCGATCTTCTTGAAATTGCTCACAGAATATAGTTATATGACTAAATTACTTAGTCCCATAACATTACTTTAAAGAACAAGGGGAACCTTCCCTTTTTATACTCACAGACCGGGATCTACTCTTTAACGACGGCTCCGAACGGCTAAGGCATATTTTTATAAAAATCTTTTTACACGGATTAGAGAAAAATCGCACACTCGTAAAGTCGCCGGCGTTTGCGATGTAGAAACCCGCAGCTGAAAAATTGTTAGATCTTTTAGCCCGGGGTTGAACCTGGGTTTACTGGCATGATAATGCGCACTTCCATGAACATTAATATCTCAAGTGGGCCACGCCCACACCACTAAAAATGCAAAATTATCATAGCTCAAAAACTAAAAGAGCTACGAATATGAGGTTTAGCAAAGGGTGTATTTTAAACATGTGCTTTTTAATCTGGCCATATTTTTTTCGGATATTGACAGCTGTCACTTGGTTTATGCTCAGTTTGATCTGCCATTTCATAATGAATAGACTTACCACGGAAAAACATTTGCAAATCGTGTTGAAGAGATGGCCACCGATCCTGACTTTTTCAAGAAAATTTTGTTCAAAGATGAAGCTCACTATTGGTTGAACCAAAACTGTCTCATTAGGAGTACGATAATTAAAATCCACTAGCCATTTGTGAGACGCCGTGACATCCTCAAAAAGTCACTATGTGCAGAGGGAAATGGTCTTTATTTATTCAAAAATGAAGCTGGCCATAATGTAACAGTTAATGGGGAACGCTAAAGAGTCATGATTAATGACTTTTTCGTTTCTGAATTGGCCATATCATTAAACTATAAGCGTTTTATTTCTTCTTGAAAAACACACGTCTGAAAAAAACACCCTTTTTATAAGCTGTTGATGTATAACGATAGATGTCATATGGAAAGTGGGCGGTGTTAAGCGTCTTTTTTTAAAAGCGCTGTAGCGCCTATAACTATAGGTCGAACGTCTTGAAATTTTAACAGTATGATAGTGTGGACCAGAAGATTGTCACATGGGGTTTTAAAAGTGGACGTGGCATCGCCCACACATCCATGAACTAAATACTTCCAAGGCTATAAGAGTAAGGAACATCAGATCTTGCATATATACTAAAAGCTAAACCTGGCCCGCGCCATGATTTTTTTTGGCCAGCATAATCGACCAAAGGTGTCAACAATCGGCAGAATTGTGCAAACATTTCAGCAAAACCGGGTCTGTAGGATATTTTAATACACCTGTGCATGCTCGCCCAGTTTGTACCGAGAACAATACTGATGGTGTTCGCGATAGTGTGGCAAAAGTCAACCTCGCTATCCCGAGATGATAACGGACCTCTTGTAGCCAGAAATTGAGAATTAGAACCTGGACAATATGTGGTTTCAACAGGATGGTGCCACTTGCCCCACTTTCAACAAAACAATGACTCTTTTGCGTGATAAGTTCAATGGCTGTGTTTTCTCACGTCGATGTTTATTAGCCGCCATTATCATGTACGAGGGCGGTTCGGAAAGTTCTTAGCCTATCAATGAAAGAGAATAGTTAGTTTTTCAAAAATATTTTTATTTTTCAATATAATCTCCTGAAACTTCAATACACTAAGTCCAACGATTATCTAGCAATTCTATCCCTTGATTAAACTAGTTTTGCTCAAGGTCTTCAAAATAGTGGTTTACAACTGTAATTGCATCTTCATTTAAGGTAAAACGCTTGCCAGCAAGGAATTCTTTTAGATTTGGGAACAGGTAAAAGTCACTGGAAGCTAAATCAGGAGAATAAGGTGGGTGGTCAAGCAACTTGTACTTTAATTCGTTGATTTTAGCCATTGTTAAAACACTATTGTGCGCTGGTGCGTTGTCTTGATGAAAAATTATTTTTTTGTGTTGTAAGCCAGGACGTTTTTCTCGATTTTGTACATTTAATTGATCTAAAAGGTTGCAATAGTACTTTGAATTTATTGTTTTACCCTTTTGCAGATAGCCAATCAATAAAATACCTTTAACGTCCCAAAAAACCGTTGCCATAACCATACCAGCCGATTGAAATGTTTTTGCCTTCTTTGGGACACTTCCTCCAGCTTCAGTCCATTGTTTGGATTGTTCTTTTGTCTCTGGAGTATAGTGGTGGATCCATGTCTCATCAACAGTTATAAAACGACGCTTAAAATCCATTTTATTTCGCTGAAAACGATCCAAACAAGCTTGAGAAATGTTCATTCTTATGCGTTTTTGGTCGACTGTTAACAAGTGCGGCACCCATCTTGCAGAAAGCTATTTCATCTGTAGTTCTTCATGCATAATTAAATGGACTCGATCATTTGAGATGCCCATGATATTAGCTATTTCACGCACTTTTATTCGTCGATCATTTAATACCATATCATGCACTTTGGCTACAATTTCTGTTGTTGTTGCTGTTTTTAGACGTCCACTACGTGGTTCATCTTCAATGCTTGTACGACCACGTTTAAATTCAGCAACCCAATTTTTTACTGTTGCATATGAAGGAGCACTTTCACCAAACACATTCACCATATCATTATGAATTTCATGTCCCGATAAACCTTTTTTATGTAAATATTTAATGACACCACGCATTTCTAATTTTTCCATTGTAAAAAAATCGCGGATGTGTCTTTTGTGAACACCTGTTTCTATATGAAGGAGTTGCCAGATCGAAACAAAATTTAACATGTGTTCATAGCAGAGTTTCCAAAACACTTAACATTTTTCTGTTTATACCGCGCTTTTTGTGCTAGGCTAAGAAGTTTCCGAACCGCCCTCGTAGTTTTAGACCGCCTGACTTCTTTTTTGAGAACAATTTTAAAAGAACAACTTTACATTAGTAAGCCGAGAACAGTACAAGAGCTGCAGTATGATATAATTCGCTACATTTACGACATCCTCCATTATGTCTCAGACTCATTGAAAATGTGGACCAGTGGATAAAGTTCAGACACCAAAGCCGAGGCGAACAAATAGCTCATATGTTGTTTCACACATATGTGTCATAAAAAAAAATATTGAGAAATTTCTCTGAAAACTTATTGTTTTATTTACAATTAACATCATGCGTTTTTGTTGGACCACCCTTATTAAGTATTAGTAAATATTTATTTTTAGTTTACAAATGCTGCTTGGATAATGAATTATCATCACCGGTTTATACAAATGGTAAATAAGTAACCGATTTCTGCAGGGTGAGTCTTCAAAACTTTAAGTATTCTGACTTAGCAAAAATATGCACTAGTTTTTTTTTTTGATTGTTGCTAAACGTTTATGCCAATTCTCGTATCCCTGCTCGCACTCGCATGTGTTGGTATCTAAGCATGTGCATATGTATACATATATAATCTAATAAATTGTTACCAAACGTTACGTAGGGTATATAAGTATACTTATAGTATGTACAAATTTGTTATAAAAGTTTATACCGACACTCTCGTACACATGCGTAACATGTAGACATACTTTGTAAGGCCTTCCAGAAGGCCATCTTTTAAGATGCAAAACACTTTAAAGGTACGATGTACATATTTGTTTTTTACATTCATTTAAAAAGGGGTAGAAATGACATTAATGTCGTACAGGCTAAAATTTTCAAATTCTCCACTGTGGATTATCTATTGAAATGGGTTAGTAACAACTATCATATGTATGGGCCGTCGTACAGAACTTTAGGATTCAAACCTTTTTTTCTTCTAGCCGCTTTCTTGCTTTAAACGGACATACGGAGAGACGGACTTCGCTAGAATATCACGAAGATATATTATATATGAAGATAAATAAATATATATATATATATATATATATATATATATATATATATATATATATATATATATATATATATATATATATATATATATATATATATATATATATATATATATATATATATATATATATATATATATATATATATATATATATATATATATATATATATATATAAGAGAGATGTGTGCCATTATAAGAGATGTGTGCTATAAGTATATGATTCTTACAATTGCCTACCGGAATATACTGGAGTTAACCTGATGATATTGATCGACCTGGTTTGATATGCGCCTGTAGTATACTCAACCTATCATACCGTTGCTATATCAATTTAAATAGAAAAATAGAAAAATGTCTAGTTTAGATGATTATTCACTTTTCGGTAGAACTATTTGGTTTCTTACGTTTTCAATTGGACGTTACAATGAAATGTCTTGACATTCGAAAATCACAGTTGTTAGTCAAACTCATCCTTGTAGCCTAATCACAGTTGTTAGTCAAACTCATCCTTGTAGTCTAATTAAAACCGATTTAAATTTTAAATTATTGCAGAATGTGGCCAACATACCTTCCCGTAGTTGCCTGAAATGCTAAAGATGCCTGAAATGCCAACGCACAGTTGTGTTTGTGTGAGGAAAAATATGGCACAAATGTAAATGTACTTTACATATACATATACTCATACTAACACATGTACACATATGTGTAAATTTTTGCAGGTGTTGTCTTCAGCAGTGTTGCCATGTTTATTCAAAGTGTTTCCCTTCATAAATGAAATATACCCTACAAGATGATTAATTTTCCTACTTAGCTCTATCGAAATATATTGGAATTTTTCTAGAGGTTAATTCACTTCCTCACTTCCATCTATTAATGTAATCAAGATATAGGTCGCAAATATGAACAGCTTGCTAAGAAGGTGTTCAGAAATGGACCCGTGCTCTGAGGTGTATACACCTAAGCTAGTACTGGGCTTGCCGTGCGCTCTGGTTCGATAGTTTAATAATATTTTATGTTTGAAGACGTTCTGTGCTGTCCACGAAACATTTGGTGCTGCTCGAAGACGTGCCCTTTATGTGCTCTTAGCTTGCCACTCTGGCCGAAAGATGTTGAAGTCTCGATTTCGCGAATGTTGGACATTGTCAGAGAAATTGCCCAATCATTTCGATGTTCTCCTCTCATGCCTAGCACATGTATGATCCCAGTCTTAAATCAGTTTGCTTCAGCATTTTTCATCTTCTTTCATCAGGGTCTCCTAAAATTGTTTTGGTGGTTGTTGTAGCGGCAATTGTGTGCCGGTTTAACAGGCCTTGGCCGAAGAATTGCTCCTCGGGTTAGTTCAGTCTATAGAAGTGCCTGTCGTGGGATTGAAAAGTGTTTTGCTGATTTTGCAACCCTCAGAGCCGTTCCATAGCGTTGTGTGAGCGATCAGGGCCCATGATTTGAGTTTAGGTCTTCAAGAGAATGGCTTGCAAGAGAATGACATTGTATATGTCAACTGCCTGCCCAGCTGATCCATTCCTTGCGAGTTTGTCAGTTTTTTTCGTTTTCGCCAATGTTAGAATGTCCTTGGGCCCATATGATCTCTAAGGTGACATTTTGTTCAAAATCGGCTATTTATACTTTACACTCTAGAAGCGTTCGTGACTTGACTATAGTTGCGAGAATTGCCTTGAAAGCTGCATGATTATCTGTGTTATTGAAATATGCCAACGTACGCATTGCGTAATGGTCTTAATCTCTGCTTGGAATACTCAAATGTGGACTGACAGGTTTTCTATATAAGAGGTTTTTTTTATATAAAACCCAGCTCCAGATTTGTTGTCGAATTTCGAGCCGTCGGTACGAGGGTACGGCAATTAAAACACAATAATTTTTTATTGGAATTGATTTTATTGTATTTCAAAATATTCTCCTTTAAGGTCAATACGCTATTGCATGCGCACAAACAATATTCGAAGCACTTTTTCCACTCCGATTGAGACACCTCAAAAGATTGATGTTGGAACGCTTCAACAGCTGCTTCGGGCGATGAAAAACGTTGACCACGCATTTATTTCTTGATGCTAGGGAATAAGAAGAAGTCATTGGGTGCCAAATCGGGGCTGTACGGTGGATGGCCCATCAATTCGACATCTTGAGTGGTCAAAGAGCTTATCGTTTCAGCTGATGTGTGAGAGCTCGTATTGCCGTGATGCAAAATGATCCGTCTGCTCTTAATACCTTTCCTCATTTCTTCGGACACTGTTGGCAAACGTTCCACTAAAGGCACTGTGGCAACATGGCCGGTTATACCGAAAAAAACGCAATCATTTGCTTCGATGTACTTCTTCCACGAACAACTTTTGTTGGATTTGGCTCGTCTTAAAATACCTCTACGGTCGATTGCTGGTTTGCTTCGGGTTCATATGCGTAGATATTCTTCGGACACTGTTGGCAAACGTTCCACTAAAGGCACTGTGGCAACATGGCCGGTTATACCGAAAAAAACGCAATCATTTGCTTCGATGTACTTCTTCCACGAACAAGTTTTGTTGGATTTGGCTCGTCTTAAAATACCTCTACGGTCGATTGCTGGTTTGCTTCGGGTTCATATGCGTAGATCCATGATTCGTCACCTGTGACAGCTGCAGCTGTTATACTTTTTCAACATCTTGTTGCATCAATCCATACGAGCCTTTTTTGAGCATTCGTCAAATTATGTGGGATCCAACAAGAACAAATTTTTTTCGCTGCCAAATGAACATGCCATATCTTATTGATGCTTGTCATGCTATTCGTCAATCTAATGGTATGTCACATGTCGGTCTTACTCAATCAGTTCATGCACCATGGTTTTACGAAATTCATCCTCAAGCGAACGGCGTCGGAGACTGAACTCTTAGTACCAGCGATTAACAGTGGTTTTTGATGGTGCTCCATCGTCAAAAACACACTAAACACTCTTGTCTTGATAACCCACTCCGAAAATCGTAAAAAATCATCGCACGAAATGTGCTCGGGATAATTCCATTTTTTGACTGGGATGAATTTTTCAACACACTGTAAACAAAACAATTCGCCATCAAATGGCAAAACGTTTGCTAAGAAATGTCAAAGTTTCCAATTGAAGTTCCAGTTTGCATCTGGGAACATTAGTATTGTCAGGACCCATAATATAAATTGCAACCTTCGTATAACAATGGACGTCCGGTTTATATGACTCTCTGATAGCGATTTCTGTTTATGGTTGGAAACTAGTCTTTTTCGGAGTTCGGTCAATAACTGGTGTTGCAAGGCCCGTTAATGTTCCCAGGATGTTTTTGTGACGGGATGTCTGGTCTTCCGCGATCCATTCGCCTACTGTCTTGAATACTCTTGTTGTGAAGGACGCCACTTGTTTGATTTAGAAATCAATCGGCACTTTGCTAATCTGCACAATTCTGCTAGGACAATGGAAGTAATGCGCTAGTAGAAGTTGTGCAGATTACTTCTCTTATACCCAGACAGCAGGTTCGCCACACCTTTTATTAGGGTCTACCAAATTCTTGGCGCGTATGTAATATGGCCCTTACTACGCTTGTACAGAGCCAATGTGTCATCTTATTTATTTTGGATGCCACCACAAAATAAACCAGAATCCCTAAAATTTGGGCGATCTATTAAAGGGGCAACACTGGACTGCATGCTACACTCATATATTATACGAAAATTAAAATGACATATCGTGAATGTTTATGTATGTAACGCGAGTACCTAAATGTTCTTGATAAATACATACAAACATGCAGGATTTTATATATGTGTATACTCGTATATGACTATATATATACATATATGTCTGCTTTTTGTTTGTATGGCTGTGTTTATCGGAAGAATGTGTGTGATTTAACACATATTAAGTCATGTGTATAAACACGCTCACATATGCCACACATTTATCATTCACCCCCAAAACCAATTTTCTCCAGCATTTTTTCCCCACACTTTTTGCATGCAAAACACAGCAGTAAGAATAAGAAAAACGAAAAGAAAAATTTGAGATGGTTTGCGATTAAAACGTATTAAAGTCTGTTGAAATATATTAAAATCTGTGCTTTTGTTTTCGGCGAAATTGCTTTTTTTCTAAACCAGAAGAATAAAATAAGTAAGATGCTTAAAAGAATTTTTAAACAATTTTCCAAAATTGTCTAGACGACATTGAGAAGAACAGCGGCAATCAGAAACGAAACATTTTGCTAGTTACAAAGATTGACCATGTAACTAGCTTATAATATACGCTCTTCACAAAGCGATGCAGGGTATTAATAGAGAAAAATACATAAGAAAGGTTTGGTGGCGGATGAGTAATGTAGCGGACAAATATTAAGTATACGACAAATATCGTTCATCCAAAAAAACTGAAGCTATGTATAAGTATAGGCGGTTGTAAAATCTTACAATTTATCAGTAAAATGTCCAAATTTATAACAACCGTCAGAACTTAAAATGTTTGGCATGGTACGTTTTCGGAAAAAGCATTGTCAGTACATAGTAAGACAAATATATTGTCCGACATCTTCCTTGGGCAGATAATTGTTAAACACTTTTTATTTTAGTGAATGACAATGCCGTCATTTTCAGATGCATAAATATATGGCCGACGCTTATTTGTGTTTATTTGTTATGATTGAAAAGTTGTGGAGCACACATGAGTCACATTATTATTTTCCGGATTCAGTCATATGGGTTAATGCTGGCGAAGCAACACCCAATATTTCACTAAAACTTTGCGACTTTTTGTTTGCTATTTTGGCTTGATCCTCGCTACTCTCTAAGTCATATGCAGCTAAAATTGTTGCAATTGCCATTTTTTCCAGACAATAAATATGTGTAATTTTTGAATTCAATATAAAGAAACAGCTGATAGCTTTAGTCAAATGTTTCGACAGTTCTGGTAAAGTCTAACAAAGCATATGATAATTATAGTGAGATAACAATATAAGATTCTAACACCCGCGTGAACTGTCAATTTTTGTTAGCAAATAAATTTGTCGCCTGACAATTATCTGACAATAAATTGTTCGGTTTTCATGCAATTATCTAAATTAAAAGCTTGAGAAATCCTGTCGTTGTTCAAACCAGATATTACCGAGCATATTCTTAACGATTCTACGAGTATGTGCTAATTTGGCGTTATGTGTGTTTGTACTAGTTTCCAATTTATATGTGTAATGAAGTTTAGTTTTTTTAGTGTGTGCTATCCTTACCTTAATGCCTTACCTTAATGCTATTGTATTTATCGAAATTGCTCCACATTGGTCCATATTTTGATATTTCATATAGGTTTTTCCCAATTTCAGCACCAACAGCTCTAAAAAACACAATTTACATCCGATTACAACCAAATTTAGCACGGAGAATTTTTACTGACCAACACCATTTTTGGTGAAATTTCTTGAAAACATCCCATAAGAAGGTCCCTCCTTATTTGAGGTTCTTTAGATCTAGAAGCAACGAATTTCACCCGACCACGTCCTAATTGTGCATGGTAAATAATGAGCAACCAATTATTATATGGGATTTAACTGGACCACATAGGTCCATATTTTCATATAGCCTCCATACAAATGTACTTCTCGATTTCAAAACTTATAGCTCGATTTTAACAAATTTCGCACAGAGCCTTACAAGTGTCATATCTGTGGTAAAATTGGGCCGTGTTTTCGAATAGGTCCCACACAGAGGTCTCTCACGGTTTGAGGTCCTGCAGCTCTATAGGCCACAATTACTCCCGATCACTTCGAAATTGTACATGGTACGTTCTGAGTGACCATTATTTTACTGTTGTGAAAATGGACTTCTTTGGTACATATTTTCTTAAAACCCCCATACAAGGATGCTTCCCGATTTCAGAACCTACAATCCTTATAGCTACATATTACACTCGATTACAACTAAATTTCGCACAGAGCATTACGAGTACCCAACATCCATTTTTGAAGAAATTTATGCATATCGGTCTAAGTTTTAGAATAGCTTCAAAGCAAAGATCCCTTCCGATTTGAGGTGCTGCAGCTCTATAAGCCACAATTACACCCGTTCACTTCTAAATTTTACCTGAACGACCATTAATAACGAGTACCCAATATCCATTTCTTAAGAAATTTGTGAATATTAGTCCAAGTGTTCGGATTAAGGTCCTGCAGCTCTATTAGCACAATTACACCTGATCACTGCCAAATTTGGTATGGTACGTCACGAGCAACTACTTATTTACTATGGTGAATCTGGACCACATAAATTCATATTTTCGTAAAGCCCCCATAAAAAGGTCCTTCCAGATTTTAGGTGCTATTTCTTCCATATCCTATTTCTTTCATTTTCCGCATGGACCCTTACGTACGTCTAACTTCAATGATTTGAAACATTGGATCATATTGATCTAATGTTTTCAAATAGGCAACATACAAATGTCAGTCCTGATTTTTTGTTTGTTGTGTGTTTTTTTTTCGAAAAGACAGGGAATTATTAATATCTCCAAACAACTAAATCCATGTCTAACTTCAATCATTTGAAACATTGGATCATATTGGACTAATGTTTTCAAACCGGCAACATACAAAGGTCAGTCCTGATTTCAGATCCTGCGGCCCTGGCAGCCTTAAATCACGCTTCAAATTTGTATGATACGTTAAGAACGGCAAATAATTAACTTCCGACAGAGGTGGTTAATCGACTGCGTAGTCGGCCACGCCCGAATTTAACTTTTCTACCCTGCATCCAGAATTTTGTGTTGAATTTCTAGGTGTCGTTATTGGTAGGAAATACATTTGCCGGAAGTTGATTCCACATACGGAAAGTACGGGCAAAAAACGAATTCGCCCTGTAGTGTATAGTGAGGTCAACCGGTTCCGCCGGTACCAATTCGAAGCATGGCAGTTATGGGTCATAACTTCCCTCTTTGTTAGGGGTTGAGGACTATCTAAACCTCTGCTGATCTATGGGTGACAGCACCCGGTTGCAATGCAACTCCATACCGAGCCGAAGCTCTCCCCGCAATTTCCGTTTAAGCCACAGCCAGTACGATACTCCCCTAAGGGCCGCACCAAACAAGTTCCGTGGGCTTCTGACTACCCATGGTACCAGATTTAAGTCTCCGGTCAGACCTCGTAACTACTTCCAGTTTCTGTTCCATACAACATGGGACTAGACACCCGCACCAAACTAATCGACCAAAAACACAAACAATGACCAATCACCTGGCACCAGCTTGCACAACACGAACAACAACGACCGACTTTGCTACCCTCACGGGTGACATAACGGCAGAGGAATGAACAACGACGACTACGAAAAACGTCAAATTGTGTGAGGCAACGACAATGACACACCATATCCGCGAATGGTCACACCAGAGAACTCCCGTTATGCCCCTGCGAGTCTTCTCCTATTGAAGGCTCCACGAGCAAACTCCCCCAACCTCCTAAACGCACGATCATCCCCCAAGCAGCGACAGAAATTGTAGCTGTTGATGGTCTGACAATGCCCATTCCATCCAAGTGCCTGGTGGTCCAAAAATCTGATATCAGTTGGCTTTTATGAACAACCAGAAGTGCGGGGTATAATATAGTCGGTCATGCCCAATCCTAGCCTTTTTTACATGTTTTTACTTGTTTTATAACGGTTTTATACTAAGAGTACCAAAAGTGTGGATGACACGCCCATCCAAGACAAATGCATCATTTAATATTCTTAAAATATCTTTCATTCTACTGATACGCTCAAACTCAAAATCAATTCATCAGAACAGGATTATAAGGTTAACTTAGTGAGAAAGATTATATACCTATACCACGCCCCTTCTGGTATTACTCTCACAACGACACGGTTTCAGTGAAGATTAGAATCTACATAGCACATACTCGTATAATGTTAGAAATTGGCTTAAGTTGCGAACTCCATACCATTTTTGCAGCCATTTTTAAAAACATAGTAGTGTATGGCACGCCCCATTCTAGTACGTCCAGTGAAAATGCACCATTCTGCCCAATTAAGGTATTTTAATATAGTTTTATCCCATTTCTACGATTTTGCTAAAAATAAGTAAGTAGAAAATGGTTGATAAATTAGACTAGCTGACTAGTTAAGCACGTCCCTTTGGTACCTACAAGCGTAGTGCATCAGTTTCTGTTGAATTTTGTTTTCAGTTATATAGGGTGATCCATCTAGAGGTATTTTTCAGAACAAATCAAGTTTGGAATCTTTATTGGTAATTTGAAAAGACATTTTATGGCATTTATTTTTTGAAAATGATTACCTTCAAATGTGGGCAACTGTATTATGGAAATGGGCGTTCGGTGAGAAACGGGAAGATCCGATGTTTTCGACCAAAATTTTGTTCAGTGATGAGGCCCATTTCTGGCTCAACGGCAAAGTCAATAAACAAAATTGCCGCATTTGGACTGAAGAGCAAAAATAAGAGGTCCAAGAGGTGCCATTATGCCCAGAGAAAATCACGGTTTGGCGCGGTTTATAAGCTGGTGGATATATTATTTTATCGGTGCATATTTTTTCAAAAATGATGATGGCCGGAACGTAACCGTGAATGGTGCTCGGTATCGCGCCATGATATCGATCTTTAGCTACCTGCAATTGAAGCCCGTAATCTTGCCGACGCTTGGTTTTAACAGGACGAAGCTCTCCCCGCAATTTCCGTTTAAGCCACAGCCAGTACGATACTCCCCTAAGGGCCGCACCAAACAAGTTCCGTGGGCTTCTGACTACCCATGGTACCAGATTTAAGTCTCCGGTCAGACCTCGTAACTACTTCCAGTTTCTGTTCCATACAACATGGGACTAGACACCCGCACCAAACTAATCGACCAAAAACACAAACAATGACCAATCACCTGGCACCAGCTTGCACAACACGAACAACAACGACCGACTTTGCTACCCTCACGGGTGACATAACGGCAGAGGAATGAACAACGACGACTACGAAAAACGTCAAATTGTGTGAGGCAACGACAATGACACACCATATCCGCGAATGGTCACACCAGAGAACTCCCGTTATGCCCCTGCGAGTCTTCTCCTATTGAAGGCTCCACGAGCAAACTCCCCCAACCTCCTAAACGCACGATCATCCCCCAAGCAGCGACAGAAATTGTAGCTGTTGATGGTCTGACAATGCCCATTCCATCCAAGTGCCTGGTGGTCCAAAAATCTGATATCAGTTGGCTTTTATGAACAACCAGAAGTGCGGGGTATAATATAGTCGGTCA
Source organism: Hydrotaea diabolus (assembly GCA_963513945.1). Lineage (NCBI taxonomy): Eukaryota > Metazoa > Arthropoda > Insecta > Diptera > Muscidae > Hydrotaea > Hydrotaea diabolus. The sequence goes on from OY740720.1 coordinate 126,075,800, forward strand.
TGCCCAATCCTAGCCTTTTTTACATGTTTTTACTTGTTTTATAACGGTTTTATACTAAGAGTACCAAAAGTGTGGATGACACGCCCATCCAAGACAAATGCATCATTTAATATTCTTAAAATATCTTTCATTCTACTGATACGCTCAAACTCAAAATCAATTCATCAGAACAGGATTATAAGGTTAACTTAGTGAGAAAGATTATATACCTATACCACGCCCCTTCTGGTATTACTCTCACAACGACACGGTTTCAGTGAAGATTAGAATCTACATAGCACATACTCGTATAATGTTAGAAATTGGCTTAAGTTGCGAACTCCATACCATTTTTGCAGCCATTTTTAAAAACATAGTAGTGTATGGCACGCCCCATTCTAGTACGTCCAGTGAAAATGCACCATTCTGCCCAATTAAGGTATTTTAATATAGTTTTATCCCATTTCTACGATTTTGCTAAAAATAAGTAAGTAGAAAATGGTTGATAAATTAGACTAGCTGACTAGTTAAGCACGTCCCTTTGGTACCTACAAGCGTAGTGCATCAGTTTCTGTTGAATTTTGTTTTCAGTTATATAGGGTGATCCATCTAGAGGTATTTTTCAGAACAAATCAAGTTTGGAATCTTTATTGGTAATTTGAAAAGACATTTTATGGCATTTATTTTTTGAAAATGATTACCTTCAAATGTGGGCAACTGTATTATGGAAATGGGCGTTCGGTGAGAAACGGGAAGATCCGATGTTTTCGACCAAAATTTTGTTCAGTGATGAGGCCCATTTCTGGCTCAACGGCAAAGTCAATAAACAAAATTGCCGCATTTGGACTGAAGAGCAAAAATAAGAGGTCCAAGAGGTGCCATTATGCCCAGAGAAAATCACGGTTTGGCGCGGTTTATAAGCTGGTGGATATATTATTTTATCGGTGCATATTTTTTCAAAAATGATGATGGCCGGAACGTAACCGTGAATGGTGCTCGGTATCGCGCCATGATATCGATCTTTAGCTACCTGCAATTGAAGCCCGTAATCTTGCCGACGCTTGGTTTTAACAGGACGGTGCCACTTGCCATACAGCTGCTCAAACAATGGATCTATTGAGAGGTCATTTCGAAAAGCAGCTTATTTCACGTTTTGGACTGGGGAGTTGGCCGCCTAGACTTTACGTAACCTTTGGACTTTACGTAACCTTTTGGGTTTCGTAAAGTCCAAAGTCTTTGCTGACAAATAAGCTACGATTCAGGTTTTGGAATCCAACATTACGCGTGTCATTAAAGCCATACCGGTCGAAATGCTCAAAAGAGTCATCCAAAATTAGACCCTCAGAATGGAAACCCTGAGAAGTAGTTGCGGCCAACATTTGAAGTAAATTATATTTAAAAAATAAATGCCATAAAATGTCCTTTTAAATTACCAATAAAGATTGCACACTTGATTTGAATTTTTATATTTTTTTTGTTCTGAAAAAATACCTCTAGATGGATAACCCTATATATATTTTTTGATAGTTGTATGCGCTTGAGAAAAATGTGACTGCCACTCCCCGTTTTAGAACCTTCTACAACGCCATCCTTTACCGGTTTTCCATAAAATCCGTACGCTTCAGGCACTGGTAGACGGAAAATTGAAAATCCATATATGGTTGAATATGTGTGACGCGCAAAATAGAAAGAGACCTAAGGGTAAAAACCAGTCTTGTTCAGGAGAGCCATTTTAAAGATTTAAATACGTGTATCTTTGGTGTTCTATGACTTGCATAAAATGCGCATATCACTGGGAGGGAACACTTTTGGGGCATGGGATCGGTCTCATTCGATGCTCAGATGTTGTCCACATCAAAAAAAAGTGAAAATTGATTTTTTTTACCCTTAGGTCCCTGACACATGTAGATATTATCGTCCGACTGAAACTTGCTTTCTTTTAAATAATAGCACGGTTTGGGCTACACAGCTTTGAATTTGGAAATAGTTTTGCATTATTTCCCTATGTTGTTTAATCGTAAAGAAAATCGTTTAACGGACATATGAGGTTTTCTGTCGAGATTTCCAGCAAATAAAAGCTGTCACTATTTCAGTAATGTATGATAAAAAAAGAAACAAGCCAAAAGATTACCCGGGATCGTTGTCGACAGCAAAGTCCTTCTTTGAGCGACTTATAAGCAATGCACTGCTTTTAAACTGGTTTGTTTTTTTTTTTGACAAGAATATGTTTCCTTGTAAGTATTCCTACCCGTATTTTGTTTCTAGAAAAAAATGAATGAAATCAACAATAAAATGTTATCAAAAATAATTTATCTAATGAATAATACGGCTGCAACCTTCACGAGAATGAATGCCAACGTTTTAATTATATTTAGACTGTGATACTGTCTCTTTTATGGTCAACTGACATGGCCTTCATTTCCCGCTTGACCATTTTATTTATTTATTTTTTGTTTTTTCTTGTGCTACGACATTTTTGCAGAATAACGTCTTCTGGTCTTGTTGTTGTTGGTCTTGTTTCCCGCTGCCACATTTTCGGAGCAGCCACAAAAAAAAGAATTTTATAATTTCCTTAAGTGTTTTTCACATTTTTTTTGCCATTAAATTTAATAAATTGCAGCAATGCGACAATGACGATTATTTCGCTCGGTCTGATGAGGATTGTCATATTATTTCGGGTTTTTTTTTTGTTGCCTGCTATATTCAGATAATGTTAATTACATTTGATAATCAAATGAAATTTGTAATAAAATTAAGTAATGACAATCATTAAATTCAACTGTTGTATTCCAATTGTCGGAGGCTATTGTACTGTGAAATTATGTTGCAAAGGGGATGCCTCAAATATCGACCAAAGATATCAATTGCTTAAAAGGATGATTATTGGACTATAAGGGTTTATTTAAATAGACGCATTGGAAAAATTTTCAGTAAAATACAATTAAAGCCATTAACCTAATCTATAGACTGGCCTATGTCTGATTGGTCCAAGTAAAACGCACGTTGTTAATTGTTTCAAAGAAACAAAAAGTTTTCTCATAATTATATGAATATTTTTTATTATCTTAGAAAGAAATATGGCAATTATGTATGCAACAAAATGTTCGCCACGGATATGGTGGTATAGACCTATTTCCGATGGTCTGTATTTTCAATGACTTTGGGACATACTACAGGTTCAATGCCGTTAATGTGCCGAGTTATATCAGCTCTTGTGTTATTCTTGACTGATTGACGTACACTTTAAAATATCCCCAAAGAAAAAAGTCCAGCATTGTCAAATCACAAGATCGTCCCGGTCCATATCCTAATTTCTGGTTACAAGAAGTCCGTTATCATTTCGCGATAGCGAACACCATTCTCAGTTACTGTTTGGCCTTTCTCAGAAGAAGTACGGCCCGATAATGCTGTCAGCCCATAAACCGCTCCAAAAATTCACTAGTTGTGGATGCATCGGCTTTATAACAATCACTTGTGGATTCTCATTTGCCCTAATGCGGAAATTCTGCTTGTTAACGAATTACCTAAGATGAAGGTGTGCCTCGTGGCTGAGGATGATGTTTTTATGTTACCACTGACTTCTTCAAGTAACCATTCAGCATATTGACGAAGCTTGAAATGCTCAGTAGGTTGCAGCTCTTGAGTAAATTGAACCTTTAAGGTTGTAAATTCAAATCTTTATTCAAAATTCGCATCAGTGATGTTCAATTGTTGGGCACGACGACGAGTCGAGGTTGACGACTCTTCCGCCACACTATAAAGAACAACATTATTTTTTTCCGCAAAACACACTGGGCGAGCGTGCTCAGGTATTATATATTTCCTACAGAAGCGGCTTGCTGAAATCTGCTCACAATTTCATTCGATGTGAACACATTTGGTCGTTTATGATGACCAAAAGAGATGTGAATTTTGATTAGAACACCCATTTTCGTAAAAGGCTTCAATAATCTTAAGACGCTGCTCAATTTTGCACCACTCCATGGTTGAATTTGCCAAACACTGAAAGAAATGGAATTTATGTTTAATTGGGCAAACAATTCGACGTTAAGTTGTGACTCACACACACAGAAAACAAGTATGGTTGGGGTAACAATATTCGAAGAGCATCATACTATTGTTGGTTATATGGTTGTGGCACAACAATATTATGATCATCACAACAATAGTATGGTTCACACACAACCATACTAGGATCCCCATAACAATGTTATGGTCCTCACAACAATAGAATTATTCACACACAACCATACTATGATCCCCACAACCATATTATTATTCTCATTCAACCATACTATGATCCCCACAACCATATTATGAACCTCATAACAATAGTATGTTTAACGTACAACCATAGTATGATCCTCACAGCCATAGTATGACTTACACACAATCATACTATGGTCCCAAAAACTTGTTGTAAAGATAGGGTTTAGTTGTTATTTAAAAATGGAGAATTTTATTAAGTAAATAATGTAATAATAGGAGTGATTTCTTAAACAGTAAAAAAAAAATTTATTTAAAATATTTCAGTTTTAATAATTCGAAATTTGTTTCGAAAAAATTTAGTAAATATTATTGCGTAAAAAAAACACAATTCTGCCGGTATGATTGCCGTAATCATGTTATTGTTAATATAAAACCCATGAAAACAATACTTTTGTTCGACCAACCATATTTATATTTATGCGACAACCGGCAATATTAATATTGTTGCCAAATATAAAAATGAAAATATTTTTATATTTGGCAACAATACTATTGTTACATTTCAACAATATTAATATTGCCGCAATCGTACTATTGTTAAAATGAAGTTCAAAAAACAATACTATGGTTGCGACGACCATAATTTTAATGCAGAGAACATACTATTGTTGACCATATAGTAACCATATCTTTTCTCAGCGTGCAATTAACAACGTGCATTATGATTGGAGCACCCTAAATAATACACTTGATGATTCTGGTGTTTCCTACTTTAGCTTATCAGAGCCGAATAGACATTTCTATGATTGGTTACTATGACTGATAGGTTTTTTTTTTCATTGATTAAAAATTCAAAAGAGTGTACTCCCGCATTATCTTTTTCGAGGCTTGACAAATTGCTTGCGCACAAAAGCCAAGATTATGGTTAGCCCATAATGATTTTCACAATGCTTTTACAACTGAGCAGGAATTTATATAAAATTTTAAATTAATTTCACACTTCCGGCAGGCGTGAAACAGTGTCTGATATAAAGTCAATCCCTACTGAATATACTGACACCTCGATGACATTGGTAAACGCTGAGATAACAAAGTTATAAAGCAAAGTTAAAAGAAAACTTTTATGTAACCGCAAAGTTTTAGGTTCATTTGTCAACATTTTTCGAGTTATCCAACCTTAAGTTTTCCCTTTTTGTTTATATTTAAAATTAGTTCCTTCCAGCTCGAGGATATGAGAAAAAATGACATATACAAGCGCATGTATTACTTATGTGTTTATTTGGATGCGGCCGTACAAAAAATTATATTTTCTCAATAAAATCCCTTTATTACTTTTCGAAACAAAAGTTTATTTGACAGTTTTATTGGTTTACTTTGATTTTGAATTCCCCTGGTGTTATACTCGTCTTTTATCCTGTTTTTGTACGTGATAACAATACGAACTTCCCTAATCCTGACAATGGACAAGAGTAGAATTTCTTAAAAACAAAAAGTTCAGAGAATTATTTTAATATTTTTTTTTTTTAATGATTGAAAAATCAATGAAGGGTTCACGCATGGTACAATAAAGAAGGTAGAGTTATGCTAACAGCTGATTTTAAATTTTTTCTCGTTTCAATTTAAATTGTCAATTTTGAAATTTGACAATGGCGTTTGTTGATGTTTGTAAAGGAAAAATTCTTTATTCAACATTCACATTTGTCATCAAACATTCACAAAAATGTTTTTTCGGCATTCTCTTTCAAATGACTTAGACAATCTATTTTTGTTGTTGTTATGCTAATGACTAATCCTTGTTTATTGTATCATGGATTAACGGATCTTATTATGTGTGAAATAATATATCAGCCAAATGCTCACCACGGCTTTGGTGGAAAACCTCTATCCGATGGTCCGTATTTTCAATGACTCTGAAACATAATGGAGGTTCAATGCCGTTTATCCTTTATCTCTTGAATTGTTGTTAGCTTCTTGATGCATACTTTTTCTTTTAAATATCCCAAAAAAATGTTTATTTATTTACATATTTATAACAATAATAGTTATAATAAACTAAGTTAAAGGGCACTTGCATCGAAGGCTATCGGCCGAAATAAAGAACTACGGTATTAAATCACATGATCGTGGCGACCATCTAATATCGCTACTACACGAGATAACACTGCCATTTAATTTCCAGCGCAAAAGAGCCATGTTTCGTTGGTTGTATGGCAAGTGGCTTCATTCTCTTGGAACAGGTTATCGTCCAGGTCCATATTCTCAATGTCTGGCCTCAATACTTCTGGTATGATTTCGCGATAGCAAACACCATACGAGGTTATACATTTAGTTAAAGGCGTCCTTCAATGCACTATGCTATATTTAAAGATGATTTGATGTAGTATCCCAGTAAACCAAATTTGCCTCTTATATGTTTTTTTGGTACGAACTCGGTAAAAATTCTGATCCAAAATCGGAACATCGAATTTAGTTTATATTTGCGATCTGTATTTTTAATCGCTCAAAGAAAAAAGTATGGGGTCTATCTCCAATCCTTTAATATTAGCTTAGGTTAAATTAGACTGCCAAATGTTGAGATAACAAATAACAAACCCTCCATCTTGAATTATGTTCCAATATGAAAATTTTTGTCAAGGGGGCGTGGCACCGCCAACATTTCTTTTAAGGATTTAATTGCATGCCAGCATCAGATGGGCCAAATCGTCAAAGAGGAAAATTTCTCCCTCACAAGCAATGGGTGGGAGGTGCGACGCCCCCTTTTAAATATGCATTTATGCAAAATCTACTGCACCGATCGTTCCAAAGTTAAGAGAATACGAGGGCTGCTATATCTATCTGGCCTAATACCGAAAATGCGAATATTTATCATCAAAAAGTTTTTATTGTTTTTCAAAGTATTTTCCAGCATGATTTATACACTATTATGACTTGAGCAGTTTTTTATTCTGGTTCGAGACCTTTATGTTGTTTCTTTTTCAGAATCAACTTAAAAAGAAGAAATTGGTGAAATGTATTTGAAAAAAAAAACGAAAAAAAAAAAAAAAAAAAAAAATGATTTATACACTTTTGCATACGCTCAAACCAATTGTCAAAGCACTTTTTCCACTCCGATCGAGACACCTTCAAAACATGGTTTTTGAATGCTTCAACAGCATCTTCTGGCGAAGAAAATCGTTGACCACGCCTTTTTTTTCTTGATGTGCGGGAATAAAAAAAAGTCATTGGATGCCAAGTCAGAGCTGTACGTCGGAAAACCATCAATTCAACATTTTGACCGGTGAAAAAGGCGCTGGTTTGAGCCGATGTCTGAGAGCTCGCATTGTCATGGTGCACAATGACTAATCTTCTCTTGTTCGTTTTTCGAATTTCTCCGAAGACTTTAGGCAAACAAATTGTGGTGTGCCACTGACCGTCCTTCGTTGCTTAAGGGGAACAGTCGCCACATGACCAGTTTTGCCGAAGAAACAGGCGACCATTTGCTTCGAAGTGCTACTTCCACGAACAACTTTTGTTGGATTTGGCTCGTCTTCGAAGACCCACACGGTCGATTGCTGTTTTGTATCAAGCTCATAGGCATAGATCCATGATTCGTCACCTGTGGCAATCTCATAAACGCCTTTTAAGCACCGCGATCGTATTTTTTTAAAATTTCTTTGCACCAATCAACACGAGCCTTTTCTTGAGCGATTGTCACGTTGTGCGGGATCCAATGAGAACAAACCTTTTTTACGGCCAGGTGTTCATGCAAAATCGAATGTATGCTGGTGGAATAAATGCCCAAGGATGCCTCTATCTTACGGTATGTCACATGACTATCTTGCATTATCAGTTCACGCGAGGCATCAACCAATGATCATTTTATTATAACTGATTGTATTGTGATATAATTGGACAATAAGGCGTGGTCCCGCCCATTCAACCCAGATTTATGAATTGCAATATAATATAACGATAAATGTTGGTAAAGATGATGTGGGTGTGGAAAGAAACACACCCTGATAAAAAAGAGATCTGTGCCACGCCCCTTGATAAAATGTTCATATTGTACCGAAATCATGATGGAAGGTACATAAAAACTACCGAACCTAATTTGTCCCCTTGTTATACCTTTATCATAGCATAGAAGGTATATTACTTATGTCATTCCATTTGCAACCCATCGAAAAACTGGTCGAAGACCCTATAAAGTTTAAATATATACGTTAAATTCTAAAATTTGGTTCCGTTCCGTTCGAGGATCTGTAGAAAACACGCTAGTGTTCGCACGAATTAAGCTAGGATCCTGACATTTTGCACGATGATGGAATATGGTCGTTAGCTGTTTGAGATTGCAATTGGGTGAAATATGCGAAGGGGGAAAAGCTTCCCCTCGAGGGTCTAAAGTTACCTCGGTAAAAAAGAAACAGTTTTAAGTATTTTGTTTACAAATTAACTTTTTGTGGACGGGCAATGGTGGGAATGAATTGCATAGTTGCTAGATGGTCTGGCGTATAAGGCCCAAAAAATGTACCACATGATCCAAACGACGATCAGTAGTCATATTGGTTACTCAAACGAAAGCAAATTGCTTCGTTTTCAAATATAGGACAGGGATAAATATAGATTAGATTTAAAGGTTTAGCTGATATAAGGGCCGTCCCGTGGTCCAAAAAACTGACAATTTAATTTTTTTTTGCGCTGTAGTTTCGACGGGTCTATTAGAACTTAACGACATTTTTACTTGTCTTAGCTGTCATAGCTTTTTTTTCTTACAAAAAAAGAAAAATTGAACATTTCGACATAATAACGTTACCCGAGCAAGTGCCATATAAGCTATATATGCATAAAAGTAGACTTCACTACTTTCGCCTGCCTGCCGTATGCGTCAGAAGTGAAAGTGGATTTTCCGCATGACTTACATTTGGGCACACGACTCAGGGGGGGGGGGGTGGAGAGGGCTGCTGACATGTTAAGTTCTCATATTAAATAGAACACTGACTTAAGATCTATCAACGAAATATCTAGCAAAAAGGAGAGGGGAAAGGATTTTAAGTTGTCAGACGAAATACCTGAAAATGATGCCATAAACTTTTTAACGTCTGTTGTTTACATTTCCTTCCACTACATTGAAAGCATTTTTTCTTCTTGTTAAAATCTTAGTACGTACAATCTTGGATATGTTTATATATTGTTCGTTTACATGTTTATATGTAAAACAAAAGTGGGTTGGAATTATATGTGCAAGTACGAGTATACTGTACTGGGGTTGACTTAATGAAATTCTCATTTATTTACTCACGTCAAGTTTAAATGTTCCCGAGTTCCCAATTCTAATCGGCAGCATTGACCTGGTTTTAAATATGTAATTTTTAAGGAAAGGTTTTATGTCTACAAGAACGAAAGAAAGTTTGACATATTTAATGTCTAAAATGTTCGATTATCTAAAATATCTACGAAGGAAGTAAAAAATAGAATGGGTAACATTTTTTGGAACTTGTGCCATTAACCGGATAGAGTTTGGGCCACAACAGTTAACAGTATTGAAGGAGATACACAAATTTCGTTTCAGGCCCATGAGTTTAAGTGTTCATGGCCAGCTATGTGGTGATGTTTGGGCATTTTCTAGTATACGAAATAAACTATTAAATTAAACCGCGACGACCATCGACAGCGCCGAGAATTATTTAAGTAGTCTTTGAAAATGTTTGAAAATCCTCAATGAGGGATGAGGATTTTGGTCAACAAAAAAAAAACTGCACGAACAACGTTTACGTACAAAGGTTCTTACTTGACCCAGCGAAAGAGAGAGATTTTAATCATTCGTAAGAAAAGTAAAGTATCCTTTTAAATCTTTCCCAACTCTTGTTAAAGATTTACTGCCCAGTTAATAAAGCTAATCTTTAAGCTAATATGTTTGCTGAAAATTCGTCCTTGCCCAAAAGCATTCAACCACTCAATGTCATCGAAAAAGTATCTAATTCTATGCCTCAAATATTTTATCGAATACGTGGAGTTAAAAGGGTTTTTGTAAATCTCGTTGGAAATAAATCCCCAAGCCCGGGTGGTTTTTCAGAACTTCTCCTATGCAAGTGCTCTTCGACGTTAGCCAGTCCATTATGCAACCTTTTGGGTGTTGGTTGCAAATGTCAAGCCGATTCCCAAAAAGGTTGTTGCCAATAATCCTGAGAATCATCGGACAATTGCAATTTGCTTAGCTCTCTCCATGTTAATGGAGAACATGGTGAACCACCATCAATGATTTGAGGTATATGTCTTCCGTGGAAATCGCTCTACTGCAGAACTGGTGGCGTTTCCGTTGAAGGTTTGGAGTCGGTGTATCCCCCAGATTGGTGAGACTAAGGCCGGGGCTCTGGATATCCCCAAGACCTTCGATAGAGTCTGGGACGATAAACTCATATAAAAGCTAACAGCTCTTTTTGTCAGTAAGACAATTGCACTTTGAGATCGCACTTCACGAGTTAGTAAATGGGTTCTCATCCGACGAACATAGGTGTAACAGAGTGTTCTGTCCTTTCTCCCCTACTTTTTCTTATTTTCATTGACGATCTTTTGGGTCAGACCATTAATCCAATCTTCTCATTTGCAGATGACAGCGATCTCTGTCATTTATATTTCATTATATTCATTTGACCATAAGCCGAGCCTTAATGAAAGTGAAGACAAAATGCGAGTCATGGATGAGGCATTTGGCAGGGATTTACTGGGCAGGTGATCCAAATTCATGCCTGTAGGAAGAGCCATGTTGCTTTAGGCGACAGTAGGTTATCAAACTCTATTGTTTCCCTACAGCATCGTCGGAATGTGGGTTGCGTGACGCTGTTCTATCGTTACTTTCATGGTGAGTGTCCATCAGACCGTCGTCATATTTCTGATCATATCAAATTCGTTGTGATACCATGCTTCACTATTAAGTACATTCCGCTCATCTGTCTAGAGCATTAACAAGGTCGGACTTTATATGTTAAAATGGTTCAACGTAAATAAATCCCCGGATCCGGACGGAATTTTAGTACTTGTTCTAAATAAGTGTTTATCGACGCTAGCTTTTTCATTGCGATTTCTCTCGATTCATATCGAGTTTTCTTAGAGATCACTCTATTCGTGTTTTTATAGACGGAGTCTCAAGGCTCTGTTCTCTACTCCTCTCTGTATCTAAGTATTTTTGAGTCGTATTGAGTCTGAGACCACTTGAGTCTGGCACCAAACCGTATCATTCGTTTGCTGACGACAATACCATCTGTCACTCATATTCGTTCCACCGTAGACCGGGCTTTACAGATACATAGGCGAAGATCTTAACGAATATCTTGTTAGGGTTTCAGATCGATAAACAATCGATGGACTTAACCTCATCGGCACTAATCATGAATGGGATTGTTGTCGAGAAGTCGAACGCTCGTAATGTTTTGTGAGGTTGATGTTCGCTGGAACAAACAAATTTTTGAATAGTCGAAAGAAGCATTCAAGTGATTGGTGCTAGAAAAACTTTATTTCCTCCGAACTCCTTTAAATTTACATCACATACATTCGGGAATAAATGGAGTATAACTTCCATCAAGGTCTTCTTTGGAGTTTATCGATTGAGATCAAGGGAGGTCACAAAGACTTGTTTTAGACTACTGGTTAGCTAACTTTGTTGTTTCACTCGATTACGGCGAAATTTTATTTACATACTCGTTTTCACTGTTTTACAGGTACTTTAACGGAATGTGCTCTTCTAAGATAGGCGACCACATCCCGGAGGTCAGAGTGTTCACCCGTAACACTCGCTTATCAAGAAGTTTGCCTCAATTTGTTATTATTTAATTGGTCAACTGATTGCACGACGCATTACCGAGAGTATTCGTTCTTTAGCCGTGTTGTCCGTACGTGGAACAGACTTCCCTCAGAGTTGTTTCCTGCCACGTCGTTCTCTACTTAACCCATCATCTCATAGCCGACATAATGCACTATTTACATAGAAAACATCCTCTAAGTGTTGGTCTTAATCAAAAAAAAAAACATTTTTGTTAATAACTGATTTAGGTTTAGATCGCATGATTAGAATAAAAGATACTCGTATTTTAAAATACCAAAAATACTCGTTTTTTAAGATTATCAAAAATATTTTAAGGATACCACAAAGGGTTTTTTCAATCCCATCGACAGTTTTGGTAAAATATTATGACTTGGAAAATTTAAAAACTGTTCCTAGCACATTTTGTTCTTGGTTGTTTCCCAATCACAGCGTGGATCATATTTAATACACGGACACTGTATAATATTCTAACACTGAATTTGTGCCGCAGCAGAAACAATGGTCATGACTTCGGACTGAGTTCGGCAGCTTAAGGGTCGGTCTCAAATTTAGCTGAGTAGCCAGTGAACATTTATTTGACAAAATCAGTGTGGTTACAATTTATACAATCCCATTTATTAAAATAGAATCAAAGATGAACTCCGAAATTACATATATGCAGACAAAAGTATATTTGGGGTGATAATACTCAAGGAGCATCATACTATATGGTTGTGGCAAAACAAAATATTATGCTCCCCACAACCATGTTATGACTTCCTCAACCATAATAATGTTGAACCATAATATGAAGCTCCTCAAATACTGACACCCCAGCCATACTTTTTTTTCATGTAGTCGCCTAAATAGCCCATATTGACTCCTTCCAAGATTTTCCTCTCTCTGTCGCTCTTAGTCTATTTTTGGTGAAAGCAGCCATCTTCTGGGCGACAGAGTATGGTCAATGCCAGGCATTAAGGCACAGTGGATAATTAATAAACGGTACCCTAAATGGCGTCGTCTTAAGCGTACCTGTTACTTTTATCGTCACTGATCTCAAAATTTGTAAAAACATAATCGTTTAATTCTTCGTTTCTAATGCCAGAAACTGCCTCCTCTTAGAACTGAATTGGCGACAGAGATTCGTTTCTTTAGGTTCAATTCAAAGTTGAGACCGATGTCAGCAACTGTTTACTGACTGTTGGTTCAGGTTCCAGTTAAGTGTGCTATCGAGCTATCAAGTATAACGAATTTTTATCCTATTTACAATTCAAATGACAACCAGAGTGATCTGGCAAAGTCTGCTCGTCGACATTGACGAGTTGATTGTGTTAAAATTAAATGTAAGCCTGAAACTGTTGCCAATTTCATATTTCTTTTGTTTCATTCTGTGCAAGGTCGGTTTGTTTTGGCACCACTCTCATATGATTTCATTCGTCCTTTTGTCCTGCAATCTACCTAATGAATTTCTTAGCCAAACGCCTATTCGCAAAGTGTATCTAATGTGTCTTTTGCCGGAAGCAAAAGTACAGCCACAATTTTTTACTTGGTTTGCTTTCGTATTCCCATATGTTACCTTTTCATCATAACGCTCACATGGCCAGTCCTCTGGAGATCGGTTGGATAAATCACAGGCAAGAAACTAATTTATTAGAAACGTTGAACGAAATTCCTGTCGTACATTCGGTGAAAAAGAAAAACTTAAGAATGTCTTACACATTTCGGGTGATAATAAATTATTAAATTTAATTTTAAATCCTTACTCATATGCCGACAAGAAGAATTGCGGCCCTGGACGATCTGCGTCTGTATGTCTGTGTGATAGGGAACTATTTAAAGATTTATCTGTATCATTCTAATCATTATCTATGGAAAAGCCTTGTGAGAACACACACACAGAGATACTCAGCAGTAAACCAGGAAATCTCAGTTTTTCGACAAAAGGATATTAACTCAAAATTTAAAAGTTTTCAGTATAGTTAAGCATTTGCTCACTTATGCTTTTAGTGTGCTCCAAAAATATTGAGAGTGTTATTTGGCTGCAAGATTTTAACACGGTGTGGTGAACACCTCTACTTGAATCGTTATTTTTTGCAAAAAGTCAAGTTCGGAAAATTTTGACTTAATACCCTTTTGTTGGACAAGTGCGGTATTCCATTGTCATGTAGGCAAGTGAAGTGCTTGTAGAAATTAACACAAACATCTTTCGATCGAAGCAGCCTTATAAAGGAATGTGTTTGTTTGTGTAAGCACACACACTCACCCGCACTCACATAGCCGCTTACATATTCCGGGCCAAAAAGGTAAAACATAAATTTTCGGGCTAAACCCGAAAACAATGTCGAGAAATTGGTCATAAATTTAAACCAAATATTTACTTGTTGTTGTTTGCCTGTATTGGTCGCTGTTGGCTGTTGCTTGGCATATTTGTTGTGTACTTTCCGTTCCGTTTTTAGTTCAAGTGAAACTGTAAGGACCCTCTTTAAGTTTTCCCTTGGTAGGCGGCAGCAACAGTATTTTTGCCTAATAACAAAATACATCAAACTTTAAAAAGGTTGGTCTACCGAATTTGTAACGCCTCTTCGTCGGCTCCTTACCGCTCCTTCTGCCCAGCACAATTAGTTGATTTAGTCCTTTTGGGCGAGGGGCGCCATGACAAAGTGGATGCTGAATAATAGATACGATGGGAAATTAAATCAAAATATATGTACGACGAGAATCTGTAATGTCGCCCCGTTTTTTTTTTTTGTCATCGGCACGAAAGGCGTATTTCTGTAGGTCATATATTGTGTTTAAGAAATTTGTTTATCATTTGCTGAATATGTTAAAGTAAAGGGCCTAAAACGTATCATAGGCATATTATGGTATTGGGAATTTAAAATAATCGCTGCAAGGATAGTAAAAAGTGGGCTTAAAAAATATATTATTTTCCAGGCGAAATGGATTGGAGTCACATGTATGAAATGAAAACTGGAAACAAAATGCAAAGGATACTTAAATAAGCTAAACCATTGGAATTTCATATTATTCTTCGGAACACAAGGGTGGTCCAGCCGTAATGCACGATGCTAATTGTGAATCACACCTTAACCACAAGTTTTTAGCCCAGCCTAAATTTGAAACTTCATTGTTTCAGTGTCCGACAAATTCGACCATGTAGAGGTACAGCGCGTTAAGATTGTTGATGTTTTTTACGAAAATGTGCGTTTAAATCAAAATGCACCTGCGGTTTTTTTTTTGGTCAGCATAATCGTTCAAAAGTCACTACAACCGGGAACCGGGAATTGTAGCAAATTTCAGCAAACTAGGTTTGTAAGAAATGTTAAAACACCTGCATGCTCGCCCAGTTCATTCTGCGGAAAACATTGATGTTGTTCTCGATAGAGTGTCGAAAGAACCGTCAGCCTTGACTCGTCGTTGTGCCCAACAATTGAACATCTCACGAATATCACTGATTAATTACGACTAATGATTTGAATTTACACGCTTACAAAGCCCAATTGATTCAAGTGCTGAAGCCTACTAACCTTTTCTAGCATCGTTAATACGCCAAATGGTTGGTTGGAAGTGAATGATGACTTTACAAAGAAAATCATCTTCAGCGACGAGGCACACTTTCACCTCAGAGGATTCTTTAACAAGCAGAATTGCCGTATTTGGGCAAATGAGAATCTACGACTGATTGTTGACAAGCCGTTGTATTCATAAAGAGTGACTGTTTGGTGGGGTTTATGAACTGGCCGCATCATCGGCCGTACTTCTTCGAAAATTATGTAGGCCAAGCAGTTACCGTGAATAAAGTTCGCTATCGCGATATCATAAAGGACTTCTTGTGGCCAGAAATTGAAGATATGAGACTGGACGACATATGGTTCCAATTGGATGCTGCCACTTGCAACACAGCCAATGAAACAATGGCTTTTTTGGACGAAGAAATTTAATGGCCACGTTGTGAAACAACAATGTTAATTGACCGCACGATCTAGTGATTTGACACCGTTCGATTTTTTCTTTGGGATATTTGAAAGAAAAAGTGAACGTCAATATGCCAAGAACAATTCAAGAGATAAAGAATGAGATAATTCGGCATTTTAACGACATTGAACCTCTTTATGTCTCTGAGTCATTGAAAACACAGATAAAGGTATGCCACCGATATTTTTGTATCATACTTACATAATTGTTCTAAATCCTTCTATTTTGTTTTATTTACAATTATTATCATACGTTTTAGTTGGACCATCCTTTATAAAGTATATAAAATAATTTTGGATAGATGCTGATGATTGAAGATAGATGTACCACATGTTTATTAATTCGATAGATAATAATCAACAGCTAAGTTAAATTAGCATTATTAATCACCAGATGGTTTATCTTTTTATTATAATCGGGAAGCAGGTCGCGAGTATAAGCCAATCTCGAGGTAAAATTCGCATATTGTGCAGAGAATGGCTACCCATATTAACCAACTCAGCACAGGGTATTACGATGATCATACTGGCAAAAATGTTCCATAGTGGTCCATGATTTCATAAAGCATCCACGCGAAAGACCCTCCTGTAGCCCAGGCGCTCTTGAAGCCTTAATTAAATCAAATTTGCGTAAACTTCATACAGTCTCGTGCAACAAATTACCAACCAGTTAATAAGGACACTGTTTTGCAAAAACTAACTTTCGGGCCCTGCTTTAGACAAATCCAACCAGGTGAAACAAACTGATCCTTATGTAAAATAATCTACTTAGTTTCGAATTGAGTGTCGGTTTTGCCCCATCACATGTAGTTTTCAAGATATCGGGACTTTTTTTAGTATTTTGCCTAAGATTTCGGATATTATAATTCGCACAAAATCATTAAGATCGAACGATTCCAACGTAGTTTATGTTTTTTAATAATCCGACTGAAATTGCCTAAGTTATAGCAATTTTTATTAAAAATCATACGATATCTCGAAAAGTATACATGATGGAGCAAAATGGACACTCATTTCAGATTCAGGATATCACATTTCCTGAGGATTAATTGGTTTGTCTAAAGGAGAATTTTGTTGCAGAACAGTGTAATTCACCTGAAATACGGACAATAGCAATCCTTGTGATCGGCTCATGTTTTCAATTAGTACCAACATGTGTCCTTAAGAGCAGAATGATTGGATGTCAATCTGCTCTTGAGGACACATGTGCAGTCTAAGCCTTAAATAAAGACGGCGTATTTTAGTAATACCAATCCCAGAGATTTTGCGATATTGATATTGTTGCACAATCAGGACACAATTCCCACAGTTTTTACTTAATAAAATTTAATAAATACAATATAATTCCTAATTTAAGGCTACTCACTCAATAGGAGTTGCGATATTGATCAAGCTCAATGTAGTTTATGCTAACGACAAGTTTCAAAATATTACTATTTTTGATCTGTGATTTAAAAAGAACCTCATACATACGATTTTCCTTATAACGGGTGATCAACCAAAGGTATCCTTTTCAAAATAGAAAAAAATCAGATAAAATGTGGAATATTCGAGGTTCTTTCGAAAGGCCATTTTATGCCATTTATTTTTTTGATATTTATAATTTCCCTCAAATTTTGGCCGCAACTACGCCTCAGGGTTTCCATTCTGAAGGTCTAATTTTGGATGACTTGTTCGAGCATTTCGACCAGTATGGATTTAATGACGCGCGTAATGTTGGCTTCCAAAATCTGAATCTTAGCTGGTTTGTCAGCATAGAATTTGGACCTTGTGTAGCCCCAAAGAAAAAAGTCTATAGCTGTGATATTACACGATCTAGGCGGGAACTCACCGGTCCAAAACGTGAAATTGACGTAATGACATCTTAATAGATCCATTGTTTGAGCAGCTCTATGACAAGTGGCACCGTCCTGTTAAAACCAAATGTCGTCAAGATTACTGGCTTCAATTTCAGGAAGCAAAACGTCCGATATCAAAGCGCGACTGCGAGCTCTATTCACGGTTACGTTCCGACCATCATCATTTTTAAAAATATGGACCGATTATTCCACCAGGCCATAAACCGCACCAGACCGTGGTTTTCTCTGAGTATATTGACACCTCTTGAACGTCTTATGGTTGCTCTTAAGACAAAATGCGGCAATTATGTTTATTGACGTTGTCGTTGAGCCAGAAATGTGCCTCATCACTAAACAAAATTGTGGTCGAAAACAGTTTCTGACCGAACGCTCATTTCCATTATACAGTTGCACAATTTTGATACGTTGTTCGGTGTAAGTCTTTCCATGATGAAATGGGAAACAATACTGAAAAGAAAAAAAAATAAAGTTGAACACAACTCACTCGAAATCTGTGAAAGAAGGCTATTAAAAAATACCTCAAGATGGATCACCCTATACTTATATAAGGAAATACCATCCTGGAAATTTCGAAAGTATTTGAGATCCGATCATGATTAAATACGTCACAAGTATTGTGATAGATCAGGGGTTAGATTCCTCTCGAGTTGGATGTCATCTTGTTGCGTTGCAACTAAAAATAGTGCGATAAATAGGGTCACGTTCACTATAGAGTCACACATGGCACAAGGATCTATACACGAACTAAGAACTACCTACCCCGTCAATGAGCATATATTTTACCTGGACAGAACGGCTTATTGACGCTACATTATTTCTTAAATCATTTTCCTAAAGGATGTATAGAATAGGCCAGGCGCTTCTAGAGGCCCTTGCCCGTTCCTAGAGACCCTCGAATCCACCAGCGTCAGTCCTAGTGTGTACAAAACCGAAACCGGAAATCGATATTTCGATAGTCGTTTTTTTGCTGTCGGTTTCATTGGTTTATTTTTCATTGAACAATCAGTTTTTGAGCTAGTTATACCTTTAAGGGTACCGACAAACTCAGAATTATGTGTCCATCCGTCCCTACGCCCGTCTGCTGTCTATCTAAACTATGAAATTTGGCACATGTACGTTTTTTGGTCCAAAGACGGACGCTTTTGTAATTGGAGAGACATCGCCTAGTTGAGGGTAAGCGCCAAGCTTCAATAGTCCGTTTGCTACTTGTGCTCAACTAAATCCATCAAGCTTCTTGGGGTTCAAAGATCGAGTTTAAACCAGTGTGGTTATTTCAGACCTGATACGTTTAAGGCTCTTGAGGTCTAGATGGAATTTTATCCTGATAAGGCGGTCGAAACTTGATTTGTAGCCGAACCAACTCTCTGTGCAGGAAATTGTACAAAGGCACAAACGTCCATCCAATAGGGTTGTGTGCAAAAATTGTACAAAAAAAAACATTCGAAGAAAAAAATTCAACGCTCTTTCACATAGCACTTCAAAGGCACAAAAGTCCATCTAATAGGGGTAAAGCAACAAGCGCTCCACTTAGAAAAAAAAATCTGAATGGTACCTGTTGATTTACAGATGGAGCGAGAGAAAAACTACCTCCAACAGGCAAAGGATGACATGCAACGGTCAGAGAACAAATAGTTCAGAGAATAAGCCTGAAAGGCTCTTAATAAGAGCATGTAGAAAGCTGGGCAACCGTTGACCGGAACAAAAGCGGTAGGGGCGCTTATAAAGTCCGGTTTCATCCTAAACTGCTGCCAACTGCCAACGCAACAACAAGTAAATTGCATGAGGTCTTAACATTGTATAGGGCAGTAACCAACAGATACCTTCTCAGGACTGTAACGTAGTCAGAGTCACTTATAATGCAGGTTTTAGGGCCCTGCGGATTTTAAAGTTTACTCTTCGTTTCCACTTCGGAAGACTATGGCAAAGTTGTTCTATGGATTTGAAACTACCTTCTGCCGGGTCTACAGAGATGACGACAAACTAAAGCTTACAGTGGAGGCTGAGGATCGCATGAACTAATAAGTCGATTAAGCTGTTATTTATCTGCCAACGAGGATACCTAGTCGATCACTAAACTTGTGGATGTCTTCTTCGGCAAGATTGAGGCAGCAGGGGATTTGGAAGCCCTTCTGGAATCGGACGATATCCAGAGAATGCCAACTTTAGTGAATGTTTGCAAACCACTCAAAAGTAACATCATCTACCCCGATTCTCTTCTCGAGATATTATTTTGCCCTAGAACCTTGCATTTATAAAGGTCGGGCTTGAAGACTTAACAATAAAGTCTATAGTCTTCTTGAAGCAGCTAGACCAACCTTAAAGCTTTTAGTTTATTTTAGCCCAATAAGTTTGATTGAATAAAGATCGGCTTTGTATAATTAATGAACATAAAGCCTATATTATTCTTTTAGCATCTGGACCAGGTGGGACTTGAGCTTGTATGTTGGCTGAGAACAACCTTAAAGCTTTTAGTGGAGTTTAGCGATAGTCGTGATAAAAGTTTGGTATCGTTGTGTATTTGCAGCGCAAGTGAATGACGAGGTCCGAACTTCTGTGTGCTAGTGTTTGAAAGCCCTAGAATACTTACTAGCTTATTTTTGTTATTGTACGATATTTCGAAAATAAGCCGGTGAAGTTCACTAATGTCTTTTAAACAGCGAGTACTATGTATACGTTACTTATTTATAGATCCAACGTATTACATTTTTGCCTTAACAAACAAGAAATTCTTTTTAATGTAGAGCTAAATTTTGCTTGAGTGTAAATTAAATTTTCCTATGCCATGGCAAACAACATTCATAATCCTTTTGTTGCCATTGTTAGACTTCCTCCTTTGCGACGATGCATACTGTAGTTATCCTTTTTTTTTGTTATTTTCTCTTACAACCCTTTGACAAATATAGCTTTGGTGTATTTGTAAAAAAAATAATTAAATGTACTTAAATGCAATTGTTTCGATTGTCCTCTTACAGCATTTACTATTTATCAATGTTTCCATTACATTTCATGCCATGTACATTTTCACCATCCTCATTTACCTCCCCTTCTCCTGTAATTGGCAGCCTTGACTTTGTCCTGTTCCGCAATTTCATGAAAAGCTATTTCTTCTTACAACCACATACCAGGGGGATTTTTTCAATTCTGTCTTCTACTACTCGTATAAGGGCAGAGTGGGTCCATGAAAGTGTGCAAGTGTTTCTGGCGACATACCCTTACAGTTTTGTGCTAGGCTTTGGCTCAACGATACAAGAGCCGGAAAAAGTCTCTAAAAATAACATGTCATTATACCATTGAGTAAAAAAGTTCCAACAATAGAAGGAATTATTTTGTATTTATTTAGCCTCGTATTGTTGTTATTGTGGCTTCTTGTTGTCCTCAAGTGTAGAAGGACTAGATGCTGCGTTCATATAAGTACATGGTGCGCTGCTGGAGGAATGCCATTGAATGTGTGCTATGTTCGCTTTCCAGGAAACTGGATTAGTTTTTAATTTGTAATTCTTTCTATTTGTGTAGAATAATGTTCTTAAGCGATTGTTGAAATTTACAATTGTTAGTAATAGATTTAAGGGATTTACGTAAAATGAAAGAGTTAGGGAAACACTTCTCAACCCTGCCATTACATCGAAATGGTGGGACCAACTCAAATATTAACATACCGAATTAGTATGACTTGGACAGTTTTTATTCCGGTTCGAGACCTTTTTGTGGCTTCTTTATCGGAATCAACGAAAAAATTTGGTGAAATGTATTGGCTTGGTTGCCTGGCAAACTGTACACTGTGTTTCTAAACCCGCCAAGGTTTTTCTTTAGCAGTCTTTGGCAACGAGTACTTCAGAAACAAATCAAATGACTTATACGCAGACTCATTTGTATTACTGATAATTACCCTTTGCGTATAGTCTTCAACTGTGCCTAGAGCAATCTTCAACGCGCAATATCATTTTCAACAATTTCGTTACGCATGCGTTTTTGTTCAACACCACAAATGTAAAAAGCACAAAGTGTGCACGCTTTGTGCGTTCATGCATATGTGACAGCGCATAGAGAAAGGGACCTAAGGGTAAAAAATCAATTATCATTTTTTTTTGATGTGGACAACATCTGAACATCGAATGAGACCGATCCCATGCCCCAAAAGTGTTCCCTCCCAGAGATATGCGCGTTTTATGAAAGTGAAATCGACGATTCTAAGCGCAAATAGAAAGGGACCTAATCTTTAAAATGGCTCTCCTGAACAAAACTGGTTTTTAACCTTAGGTCCCTTTCTATTTTGCGAGTCACATATATTCACACATGCGTTCCTAATGGGTGTACCAATCCTTTTAATTAGTTTTTCTTTTTGTTTATATTTATTCGTTCCATTATCATTATTATGACTTGAACAGTATTTATTCTGGTTTTAACTGAGAAGAGCCCTTTTGTTGTATCCTCTACGCAAATGCCCATTTCGCTACTGGTTACATGGTTCGACTTAGGATAAGATGGTAGCTACAATAATATTAACCCTTATACAGCCTTTAATTCAGTTATACCAAACGAATTCAGTAACTATTGGTTGCTACGATTACATATACTGCACTTATGGAGTATATGTTACTTTGGTACCAAGAATTGATGGTGACAACAAATAAATTCTTTGTAGTAACCAAACCCCGTTTAGTTTGCTGTTGTAACATATTACACTATGCAACAAAAGTTAGGACTTTCTCGGGGGGTGAATGATTTATTCTAAAATAAATGGCAATTAAAGTAAATTCTCAAAAAGACTGTCATCGTAAGTCCGATGTTATTTTTATTGGGAATGTTTACGTTGCAATGCTGTACCATATGATTTTGGCTAAAAAGTAGTAACTATTCCTTCGTCTTACCGAATTCTCGTGATGAGATGTCTTAAGTGAAACCACATGGAGTTTATTTTCACAGTGTATTTTAACATATTAACTCTAAGATTGGAATGTCCTTTTCGTCGTTTTGTCGAATAAGTAAATAAAAATGAACAACAAATTGTCAAATTTATTTCGTTTCAGACGTGTAATTTTTTTTAATTAAATTCTAGAAATATTTTTTGCAAATAGTCGGGTTTGGGTTAAAATATTTTTAAGTAAAATCTGAATATCTTTAAGATAAACCAAAACTTTTCGTTTTTTTTTAAAAAAATATTTTTTTTATTAAAATTTAATGAATACGAGGGTTGCTATTTATATTTCGGGTCCTAGCAATACTAGTGTTTTCAGATGCAAACTGGAACCTCCAATAGAAACATTGACATTTTTTAGCATAACTTCTCTCAGAACGTTTTGTCATTTGAGGGCGAATTATTTTGCGAACAGTGTGTTGAATTTTCCCATGAACATTTTCGTGCGATGATCTTTTACGATTTTCGGCGTTGGTTATCGAGACAAGAGTGTTTTAATCAACTTGTTTCGACTTTTGGCGATGAAGCACCATCAGAATAGATAGGTTAATCAATAAGATAGGTTAATTTGGCCGTGAAAAAAATTTGTTCTCGTTAGATTCCACATAATTTGACGAATGCTCAAAAAAAGGCTCGTATGGATTGGTGCAAAGAGATGTTGAAAAAGATTAACTGTGGTAGCTCAAAGGCAGTGTATAACATTGTCACAGGTGACGAATCATAGATTTGTGCATATGAACCCGAAAGAAAACATTAGTCGACCGTATGTGTCTTTCAAGACGAGCCAAATCCAACAAAAGTTGTTCGTGGAAGAAGTACATCGAAGCAAGTAATAGCGTTTTTTTCAGTATAACCGGCCATGTTGCCACAGTGCCTTTAGTGGAACGTAGGACTGTCAATTCTAAGTGGTATACAACCATCTGTTTGCCAACAGTATTTGAAGAAATGAGGAAAGATAATAAGAGAAGGCGGATCACTTTGCATCACGACTATGCGAGCTCTCACACATCAGCTGAAACGATGAGCTTTTGGCTACTCAAGATGTCGAATTTATATACCATCCACCGTACAGCCCTGATATGGCACCCGATGACTTCTTTTTAAAAAATAAATGCGTGGTCAACGTTTTTCATTGCCCGAAGCTGCTGTTGAAGCGTTTAAAAATCATTTTTTGGAGGTGTCTCAATCGGAGTGGAAACAATTTCTTCAAAAATTGGTTTGTGCGCATGCAAAAGTGTATCGATCTTAAGGAAGTATATTTTGAAAAACAATAAAACCATTTTCAATCATAAATTATTGTGTTTTTATTGCTGGACCCGAAATATAAATAGCAACCCTCGTATCATTCGATTTTTGTGATTTTATCGCTGGAAAACACAACACAATGTACGCCTAATCATAAACATCCCGATTTTAATACTTTAGCTCTGGAAGCCACATTTTGCTTCCAATCTGGATGAACTTTGCCAAATTTTAGTTCGGTGAACCAAGAAAGGACGCGTTTAAAATTAAGCAAAATCGGTTAAGATAAAGCTGCCAAATAGACGTTCGTTCAATATTTATGTTTCAAGCTTTTTAAGTCATAAATTTCATCCAATCTTTATGAAATTCGGCAATTTTTTTTGGGGACCGAAAGTTTTGGAAATTAAAGGAAATCGGTTCAGATTTATACAGGGTGGAGCGAGGAATATGCTTTTTTGCACTGCAGGCTGTGGCGCCACTGTTGGTCGAAGAGCGTGAAGAGTATGCGTGGCTTATAGTGGCTGAGGGGAGATTTGTATTCGACTGCCTTTCATGCATTGGCCATGTGAGGAGAGATGATTTTATGTTGCAGTGTAATGCGTACTCGATCATTGCAGTGTAGCATGCTTTTCGTTTACGATTCGCTGTTCCCCCACGCGGAAGTGTTCCTGGATGGCAATCAATTGTAAATTGGTTAACTTCATTGAGAACAGCAGGGAATGTGTCATGTGTACGAAGGGGACCAGAGAGACCACAAAACATCGAGAGAGTTAGAGCAGCAGAACTGCAAATCTCCGTAACGCTCTGCTCGCTTGCTCTTGGCATTTCCTACATTTTTTCAGTCGGCTTTTGAGGCAATGCAATTAGAGGATACATGGTTTAAACAAAATGATGCCACTGCACACACAGCGAGGGTTACCCTGAATTGTTTGAGGCAAATGTTTCCTAGACGGCTTGTCTCGTTGAGGGGCGATGTGAACTGGCCAACACGTTCACCAGACTATATATAAATATACTCTATATATAGCTCTATGCGATTTTTTTTCTGTGGGGATACCTGAAGTCGGAGGTACATATCAACCGTCCCAACACCTTGGAAGTCGTAATTAACAATATTGAGGCTGAAATTGGTGTAATACCAGTCGACATGCTTGTTAGAGTTTACGGAAGCTTCAGAAAACGTATACACCAGTGTGTGGATAGCGAAGGTCGACATTTGCCCGATGCACTATTTAAAACCTTGTAATTTAAAAATGCCCTTACTGTTGAATATAATTAAAATATGAAATAAATTTTTCTAAAGTTTATAATTTTTTTATTTTATTCCCAAGAAAATTTTGTACATAAATTACCGCGCTCCACCCTGTATATAGCACACATATAAGTACATATACTCGTATGTTCATTTGTTTTTTTATAGTTTTAGCTCTAGAAGCCACACTTTAAAGTATATCCAATCTAAATGAAACTTAGCACGAGAAAGTTTTTTGGACCTAGGAAGGATGGTTTCGAAGTTGAAGAAAATAGTTTATGATTTATATAAGTACTTAGTAGGGACATAAATACTGTTACAACATTGAACACACCCATTTCAATGGTAGAACTAAACATACCCCGTTACTGTCACAGGGCTTTGAAAACTAACCTCAATAGCGTTAGTCTGTAACGGGATTTTAAAATTGTTTCAACTGCTGCATCATGGAGTGGTCAGATAATCAGATCGCTGTAATAGAGCTTTTCAAGTGTGAAATGAAAAAAGCGATATTTTCAAAACGCTCCGGTCACTAGGGATTAGCCGCATGTTCGTCTACCGATGCATAAAACTATTTGAGGAGACTGGAGATGTAAAAGACCGCCACCGGTCGGGCCGCCCACGCTCTGTTCGAACACCGCATGTCATCAAAGCCGTTTAATCAAGAATTCACAGAAATCCGCTCCGAAAAGAGTAAACCATGGCCCGTGAAATGAATATCACGCAAAAGTCCGTGAGTCGAATCATTAAAAAAGACTTCGGAATTGGGGCTTTAAAACGACGGACCGGACATTTATTGACTGCAGCTTTAAAAAAAATAGGATTGAAAAATGCATGCGTCTTTTGTTGAAGCACGCTGATAATTTGCACAGAAAAATTTTGTTCATCGATGAAAAATTTTTACCGTCCAGGAGAAATTTAACAAGCCAAATGCTAGAGTGTATGCGCGGTCATCTAAGGAAGCATCTGAACTGATCCCAAGGTTGAAAAAGGGTCATCACCCAGCTTCAGTCATGGTTTGGTGGGGTGTCTCTCACGATGGGGTCACTGACCTGCATTTTTGTGAACAAGTAGTCAGACATTGGCCAAAGTTTGCCATTAATCCGTTTTGGAAGCTTGTGGAGCCTCTTAACAATTCCCAAAACCAGCCTTGGACTTTCCAGCAGGATTCTGCACCGGCCCATAAGGCTAAGACGTCCCAGGCCTGGCTTCGAAACAATTTGCCAGCGTTTATTTCCTCTGAAGAATGGCCCTCAGACAGTCCAGATTTGAACCCATTGGATTACAAATTGTGGACGGTTTTAGAGGACAAGGTTTGTCACAAATGTTACCCCTACATTGGAGGTCTTAAGACTGCTTTGGTTCGAGCTGTGGCCAATTTTCCAATGGACGAGGCTCGTGCAGCTATTGATGATTGGCCAGACCTACTTAAGGCGTGTGTAAAGGCAAGTAGATTCGAATAAGTAGATTATTTTTGGATACAATATACATCAATAAATACATTAAAAAATATTTGGTCCAAAAACATTCCGTACTTTTTATTTTACAACACAAAACGTGTGTAACAGTATTTATGTCTCTACTCTATAGCTACCATACATTTACGTATGTTTATCCATACATTTACGTATGTTTATGTCTTTAGCCCTTAAAGCCACATATAATACCCAATAACGATGCAAATTGAAGGAAATCGGTGCAGATTTATTTACAGCTCCCCCACATATGCTTATCATCTCTAGCAGCCGCACGTTACACCTAAGCTTACTGAAATTGTTCACAGGTTTGTATATTTCAGGGTCCAAAAATTAATTTTAAGATGGTTTTTTTGAACATTTAGAAGTGCAGCTAATATTTTTTACTAGTGTATTTAGTCTGAAGCCATCCATTTTTATCGTTAGAAACCATCCATTACAATCAATCTTTGAGTGTAATGTAATTTTTTAATGAAAGAGTTATCATATCGATGTAGGTTTTCTACATTGAAAAAATTTAAATTCTGAAAAAGTTGTTAAATATGTGCTATACTTGGAATTTTGTCCTATCAATTTGGTAAAACAAACAGCTTCGAGGGCTGTTTTTGGAACACTGCAATTAATTATTTACCTGGACCTCTCAGCCAGTGCTCAGCACAAATAACCTAAGGTGGGTGTATGCCCTTCGCTTGTGTGTGTGTTACTGTATGCATTAAAGGAGTCAAATTAATTAAATAAATTTCAAACAAATACCGCAAATAGTCATTTAAACCAATACAAACGCATCCGCATACACACTGGGATAATGGCCAAACAAACATTCATCGTTATTTATTTGGAAACACTCACATCCACACACACACACACACCCTCATATGTATATGTGACAAATATACTACGATAAGCTAGTTGGCCATGTTTGTTGTCCCTGCATGAGTGCGCCTGTGTATGTGTGTATATTGATAATTATCAATTTAAATGTTTGATGAGCTAACAAAAAGTAATTAGTGGAAGTTAATATGTGCATGTGTATGTAACTGTTGTGTTTATCTTACCTTTAATAAGGAACAAACAGTGGGAAATACCACTAACACCAATACAAACATGCCTACTATCGAGTAGATGTAACAGTGTGTGTTGGGAAAACTATGCGTAATATTTATTCAATGTCTGATAATAATCATACGCACGGTGTTCTTTGCGTTTTGTTGGTAAATTTCCTACGTAAAAGTGCTACAGCCAATTATTTACTGTCTACCCGCAGACGACTACTAAATAATGAGATATGTAACTCATGAACTTGGGGATTTTTATTATATCTTCCACTTAATTATGGAGTGTCATTTTTTTGTAGGCACTGCTATCATGCCGGTAAATAAAGACTCAACTCCGGGTAGGAAAACATAACAATTTTTCAGCGACGGGTTTTAACCTCGTAAACGCCTACAAAAGCGCGACATCAGTCAAACGAATTAAGCCTGGACCCTGTAGCCCTGAAAAAAGAATATTTGTTATTAGTAAATTATGTGTGGATCAACTTTGGCGTAATAGGGGAGAAAACATCCATTTAATACATAAGTGGAGACGCATCTTATACATCCGATTTTGGTATGGTTTTTGGAACCATAAGCTCTAGTAGACCTTAAAATGGACCTTACGGCATTAATAAATAAGGGCCTGAGGTTTTTAAAAATATTTACATCCCGTTATAATTCCGAAAATAATTGTATATTCAAGATTTGCTAAGAAACATTGAGTCATAGTCCAAGGGGACCCGACGTTGTACCTTCTACAAAAGAAGGCACTTCTCAATAAAGTGACTAACTACTTAAGTGGGCCAAAAGGACTCTATTAAAATTGCTCAGTTCAACCTTCAAAGGGAAAGCCTTTACAGATTTAACTTACATTAGTAGACCAAGAGGATCCTACGCAGTACCATGATTTTAATGACACTATGGAAAGTGGGCCAAGGGGACCCTGATTAGTACTTGTTAAAAGGGAGTACAGTAGAGATTCAGCTGAGCGAATTGCCCAAATAGCTGCAGAGCATGACTCAAACTTGTCTGAATAGAAATATAACACACAAATTATATTTGTGTATTGCTCAGTTGTAGCTATCGTGATTTCTGTGTTTATAATAATTTCGGCTAAAAGATGGTGGTCCAACATACTTCCCTCTATGACAAACAACAACAAAACTGATCCTTTAATCTTGTAGAGTAATTCCTTTTTCCGAAGTTAAACGAGCAATGTTTTATTGTAAATAAATCAAAAAGTTGCCAGAGAATTATTGGCAAAAGATCAAAAAAGAGCGCAAAAGTGTCATTGTTTCCTTGGCTGTGTGGCTAGTGGCACCATCCAGTTGGAACCACTTATCGTCCAGCTCCATATTCTCAGTTTCCTCTTCGCTTGTTTCTGTTCAATTAACCATTTGGCTTATTATTGACCTTTGAGATGGTCAGCAGGCTTTAGCTCTTGAGTCAATTGAACCTTTTAAGAGTGTACATTCAAATCGTAAGATATTCAATTGTTGGGCTCGACGACGATTCCAGGTTGACGGCTCTTCTGCCACACTATCGCGAACATCATCAATGTTTTCCGCAGAATAAACTGGATGAGCGCGCATAGGTGTTTTCTCATTCCCATTTGCGCACAATGCTTCCGATTATGGACACATTTGGTTGATTATGCTGACCAAAAATTAACGAAGTGCATGAAATGCATTTTGATTTTAACGCCTGTTTTCGTTAAAGGCTTCAACAATCTTAACGCTCTGCTCAATTATAAACTTTTCCATTTGTCAAAGACTAAAGCAAAGAAATATCAAATTAGGTTAGGAAAAAAACTAGACGTTAAGTTGTAACTTACAATTGACATCGTGCATTATGGTTGGACAACCCTTTATAATGATATGGCTTTGAAGTTTTTGGCGGTGATTTCTTTGAGTTTTTTAATTTCGCTAAACTCTTGGTATATTTTAGTCTTGCTAGATGTTATCGTTTTTCACATACCATGGTGCTCCAGTGATGTTTCTTAGAATTTTTGATTGAATTCTTTGAATGAGATCTATATTGCTACTGTTTGCATAACTCCACAACTGAAGTCCATATTGCCAGATAAGCTTGACTACTGTCTCGTAAAGCTTAACCTTATATTTTACTTTTAATTTGGAATACTTGTTGATATAGTCAGTGAAGCTGAAGTTATTTCTTATTTCATTTGTCTCTTCTTAGCCTCAATGTGTCCTTGCCAAGTAAGTCTTCGTCCAAACGGATTCCAGGGCACGTGACTTTGTAAGATTGTGATATCACGACGTTATTTAATCTATGTAGTGGGCATGCATTGCAGTTACTTGTGAAAGTAACTTGCCTGCTTCTCGTTTCATTTAACTTTACCCTCCAATTTGCCAACCAAGATTTGTTATGCTTAAGTTTTTTGTCGCGATTTCAAGATTTTTGTAGGTACTCAGAATTGCAGTAACACCATCAAAAGCGAAATTAAGAACTTTTGGTCCTACTGGCGCGTGGGACGCTACCTTGGGACACCTGCTAATATTTTTCAGAACAATAAATATATAAAAATTCAAATCAAGTGCGGAATCTTTAATTTGAAAGGACATTTGAAGGCATTTATTTTTTTTAAAATAATTTCCTTCAAATGTTGGCCGCAACTGCGCCTCAGGGTTTCCATTCGGAGGGTCCAAATTGGGTGACTCGGTTGAGAATTTCGAAATGCTCGGACATTTTACGGCATTTATTTTTTTTAAAATAATTTCCTTCAAATGTTGGCCGCAACTACGCCTCAGGGTTTCCATTCGGAGGGTCCAATTTTGGATGACTCGTTCGAGCATTTCGACCGGTATGGCTTTTATGGCACGCGTAATGTTGGCTTCCAAAACCTGAATCGTAGCTGATTTGTCAGCATAGACTTTGGACTTTACGTAACCCCAAAGAAAAATGTCTAGAGATGTGATATCACTCGATCTAACCGTGGTTTTCTCTGGGTATAATGGCACCTCTTGGACCTCTTCTTCTTTTGGTCGAAAACAGCGGATCTTCCCGTTTCTCAACGAACGTTTATTTCCATACTCAAATACTAATATTTGAAGGTAATTATTTTCAAAAAATAAATGCCATAAAATGTCCTTTGAAATTACCAATTAAGATTCCACACTTGATTTGAATTTTTATATTTTTTTTGTTCTGAAAAAAAAAACCTCTAAATGGATCACCCTATATATTTCCATATGATAATACCTCGGTAAAGTGGCCGTCATTTACGAGGTTGAAACCCGCCACTGTAAAATTGTTAGATGTTCTTAGCGGGATTGAACCTGGCTTTATTGGCATGCTGGCATGCACATTTTTTTCACACTACGGTGGCCTTTTCTGTCCGCCTTATTGTACCTGCTAATATCATGCGACCTAAAACTGCGACTGTTTACAAAAGACTCAAATAGACGATGAGTGTTTTAGGACAAACATGTTGCTTTTTTATAAAGTAAACCGTCATGCCTTTGTTAAGTACCTAGGATACGTCAAGAAACACTACATAGCTTTATTCCCGGCTACTTAATGCGGTCTGCATTGCGCTAATTAAAGGGTTGGACTGTTCCAATATGCTGTGTTCTTTGCAAAATCCAAATTTATGGTTGGAACAATGTTGTTTGAGTATAATGCGAATAACCTTTTTAAATAGTTTGGATATAGAAGGAAGAAAACTTATTGGTCAATAAGAGGAAGGGGTGACTTGTATTTACCTGGTTCTAAAATCATTTTTATCAAGAATGTTTTTCATAGCTATGGAAAATAACTGATACACAAAATTTGATTAAATAATGTAGCCAAGTATCTAACTGCAATATATGGTAGTTTCAGCAATATCTTTGATGATATTAAGTCGTATCCCGGTGGCTTTCTTGTTTTAGTTCTATTTTTCGGAACATCTATAATTGCTTTACTCGTTTTTTGTAATACAGATACCAGAGTCGGGTATAGGATGGTTATTTCAAAGTTATCGCGGGATTTGCTTGAAATACCATGATAAAATTTACGTCGTATATAATGGCATTGTCTTCATCAGATATAACCCATTAACCAATATAATATTATCAGCTGAAAAAAAAGTAAAAGGATTCTATGGTTTTAAATTTTTCTCCCCATATCCTTTTTTAAGAACCATCTAATTTGAGCTACAAAAAACGATAGAGTGTGGTGGCAAAAAAAAAGTTTTCCATTGTCAGGCGAGAATTGTGCACCATACGTATATTTCCAACAACATGAAAACGCCATAACAGAACATGACAGCAAACAGACATTCACTGAACAGGTATCCCAACATATGCCATAACGAAACAGCTGTTTAAGGTTACCAGCAACAGGACCTTTGTTAGGCAAAAACCTGTTCAGCATGTAACAAAAATATACTCGTATATCAAGGACATGCTGAACAGCAAAATAATATTTTTATTTAAGGAATGTTTTCATGTCAAAATTAATATACAGGCGAAAAAAAATGGTTTACACAAAACCACAACAATCGTTTTGATATAATGTTTGCCTAACAGACTGGTGTTTGTCGTTTGGGTTTCCTCTGAAACTTTGGTCAGCCGCAGAGACATCTACATACAAGGTCGCTGTTATCTGGTTAATTCTTGGACCTTAAATAGAATATACATTTTCTTTGTTTTCTAATTTACTTACCTTATTTCCATAACATCCCATTAAGAAACAAGGGAAATCTCTCAAATCAGTGAGCTATGTACGATTCAATTCTCATACTAACCGAACTTTCAACGCCGGCTCTGAATGGCTAATGTTTTATATGTGACAGCGCAAAGAGAAAGGCACCTAAGGGTAAAAAATCAATTTTCATTTTTTTTCTTTTTTGATGTGGACAACATCTGAGCATCGAATGAGACCGATCCTATGCCCCAAAAGTCCCATGCCCAGAGATATGCGCGTTTTATATAAGTGAAGTCGACGATATTAAGCGCAAATAGAAAGGGACCTAATCTTTAAAATGGCTCTCCTGAACAAAACTTTTCATCAACTTTTCACTTTTTTTTTGATATGGACAACATCTGAGCATCGAATGAGACCGATCCCATGCCCCAAAAGTGTTCTTTCCCAGAGATATGCGCGTTTTATGAAAGTGAAGTCGACGATTCTAAGCGCAAATAAAAAGGGACCTAATCATTAAAATTACTCTCCTGAACAAAACTGGTTTTTAACCTTAGGTCCCTTTCTATTTTGCGCGTCACATATAGAGAAGTTTTTACATGGCTAAGAGTTAATTCTCTTACTCAAAAAGTCGCAGGCATTTAAGAGGTAGAAACCCGCCACTGAAAATTTGTTAAATGCTCTTACCCGGGTTTGAGTCTGCGCTTACTGGCATGATAGTCTTGAACACTTCATCACACCACGGCGCATCACAATAAGAAATCACCACTAATAAATATGAATAGGTGGATACTCAAATTAAAGGAAATTTAGTTACGAATCGATATAAAAACTAGTTAAAAAAAGCTGAATTCGTGGGAAAATTTCAATGCTTGAGGTTAAATCCGGTGAAAAATATGTGGTAGC
This sequence comes from Hydrotaea diabolus, assembly GCA_963513945.1. Taxonomy (NCBI): domain Eukaryota; kingdom Metazoa; phylum Arthropoda; class Insecta; order Diptera; family Muscidae; genus Hydrotaea; species Hydrotaea diabolus. The sequence continues at coordinate 126,109,069 of OY740720.1, forward strand.
TATGTCTTAATCTGAACCAATTTTCTCCACACGACGTCCGTTCTTGGCACAGTGAACTTACTTGTGCCAAATTTCATCAAGATTGGAATAAAATAAAAAGAAATCGATCGAACATATATGTATGGGAGCTGTATCTACATCTGAATTGGGTTTTCTCAATTTTAAGAGAGCTACATAATTGAGCAGGGCGTTAAGATTGTTGAAGCCTGTTAAGAAAACGGGCGTTCAAATCAAAATTTTCTTCAACTTCAACAACGTCAACAACGATTTTCTTCAACTTTTCTTCAACTTCAACAGCGTCGGTGCACGCAGAAAAAAAGTATGGTTGGGGTAACAATATTCGAAGAGCACAATACTATTGTTGGTTATATGGTTGTGACACAACAATATTATGATCATCTCAACAATTGTATGGTTCAACCATACAACCATATTTTCATTTTTAAATTTGGCAACAATACTTTTGTTACATTTCAACAATATCAATATTGCCGCAATTATACTATTGTCAAAATGAAATTTAAAAAAAACAACACTATGGTTGCGACGACCATACTTTTACTGCAGAGAACATACTATTGTTGCCGTGACCATATAGTAACCATATCTTTTCTCTGCGTGTGGTTGGCCCAAAAACTTACTGGTGAATTTAAGATTGAAATTTTAATTAAGAAATAATGTAAGATGTGGCTCCTATAGCTAAAATTGGAAAAATCAGATGAACATACATACTTGTGGGATCTACATCTAGATCTGAACCGATTTTCTTCAAAAACATCCTTCCTGGGTCCAAAAAACTAACGTTTTCAAAAGGTCATTTATATTTGATGTAATATGTGGCAGCTAGAGTTTAAAAAATAAAATCGGATGAACATATGTGTCGGAGCTATATCTAAATCTGAACTGATTTTTTTAATTTCAAGAGCGATCGTGCTCGGACAGCAATTGCGACCTGTAGTTTGAATGCAAGCTTAAGATTAACAGACTGATGGACGAACAGATAGAAAGATATACACGTTAAATGGAATTAGCAGGGTCCAGCTCAAATATTTTTTGTAGTTATTAACATTTGTCATGGAACTAACGTATAATGACCTCTTCCACAGGATGGTGCAGGTTATAATTACACTTAAGATTTGCCAGAATATTTTAAATATAATACAATTTTTATATCCATCATCAAAAACGGGTCCACGGTGGAAAGACGAACTATAATCAACCGATAACACTCTGCGACAAATGGTAAGGGTCAGTGATCGGTTTGGAATGAAACCACCGGGGAAAGTTATATTGGTAAAAAAAAAGTCATACGTGTTCCAGCGTTTCGCTGGGTCTCATCTAGGAATCGAGATATATCGATTTGAAGTTAGTAAGTATCGTATAGGGGAATTTGTCACGTTTTAGGCTCTTTTGTTTGACATAACTCGAGAACCACTCGTCCGATTTAGCTGAAACAAATTTAGAAAAATTAAGAATTACAATTCCTCTAATCTGTTCTTAAACCGTTTTCCTACTTAAGCAACAGATTCGCAATTATAAATAAATGTATGAAAAAAAAAATTATTTTTGCCTAAAAATTAAAATTTTTTTTTTAATTCATAAAAAATCCAAAACGGATTAAGGGAATTGTAATTCTTGGTTTTTTAAAATTTATTTCAGCTAAATCGGACGAGTGGTTCTCAAGTTATGTCAAACAAAAGAGCCAAAAACGTGACAAATTCCCCTATACGATACTTACTAACTTCAAATCGATATATCTCGATTCCTAGATGAGACCCAACGAAACGCTGGGACACGTATGACCATTTTTTGACCGATATAACTTTCCCCGGTGGTTTCATCCCAAACCGATTGTGGCTGTCGCACAGTGTAATAGTTGTTGTTGTTGTAGCGGCAACTATGTGCCGGGGTGATAGCCCTTAACCGAAGAATTGCTCATTTGGTCATTCCGGTCTATAGAACCATCTGTTGTGGGATTGATAGTGACAATACTTATAGCTATTTACTTTAGCTGAAAATAACCTAAAAATTGATAATTTGTGACATCATTTAGACAATATTCTTACAAAAAACGACCAAGAGAAAACGCTATAATTAGAGTTATCGATTTTTCGCCTTTGGCGACCCTTACGAGAATTAGCTGGGTGACATTTTGGTAGAACATAAAAAAACACAAAACTTCCGTTTAAGAGTAGTTTTTTCACTATTTGCGATACATAAACTCCCTATAAATACAATTCAGTTATCACATCACGAACATTTGCTAAAAAAAAGGAAACCACAAAGTTAATCCGATCCAAAAAAAAAAAAAATCGAATGAAGCGTTCTGAGCGACTTACGACTTACTCGTATAACCATTCTTACAGAAGATCAATGACATTGGTTCATCTTTTGTTATAGCCCCAATACAAATAACGTCTCGGATTGAAATCCTTCCGCTATACAGGATACATTTTATATTTGAGCTAACTCAAATGAAGCATAGCGCGTTAAGTTAGGCCTCTAACTACCCCTGCTGAAATTCTGCCTAATGGTCAAAGTTGATCCTTTCGCTCTGGAAGTCCCAAGTTAAGCCAGTCCTCCTCAAGCTCAAGACAAAGGCCTAGAATCTTCTAAATCTAGAATCTAGAGTGGTGTAGGGTTTCTTATAGTCGCCTCCGCCCGAAAATGTTTTTAAACTTTTTTAAGAATGTTTTTTATGAATGTTTTTTTATGCCTCGCAATTTTTTTTTTCATGAATTAGAAAGATCAGGCATTCTTAATGAAAAACTCTTTAGAAGGCATACCCAAGCCTTTGAAGCCTTTATTGTTTTTTCTATTCCGCAGGAAGCCATTAGCCTTCTTAAGAAGAATTTTAAGCATAATTGTCTGAGCGTTAATTTAATTTTAATTCATTTTAGCACCCGACCATTTGTTGTCAATTTAATGTTTGTTAATCTTATGCATGAATGCATTTTAGACTATACGCATTTAAAATGCATATCGTGTATTAGACTGGAGCGAAGAAAATGTTTTAGAGTTGTCAATATTTTAACTTTTCTACTTCGGTGTGAACCAAAGTGGCATAATTATGGTCACGACTATTATATGGTACACCCATGTTAACTCCGAATTAAAACATCTACAATTTTTCTGCTAGGGCGTTTCCACCTACGAGTTAGAGATTTATCTCCAAGCCAAGTAGAAACTTCTCTCTAAAATGCAGTAGTCTTTCAGAGACGGAGTTACACAGTAGTTCGAGGTCAGTAATTATAATATTATAGCGTACAGCTTAATGAATTTAATTATTTAATAGTATGTTGTGATAATTAATTAAGTGTTTTCTTCCCAGACGGGAAAATACAAGCGAGAATCCGTTGGTCCAGCATTTTTCGCAGTCGAGTAAAGAAATTCTGAAATACTCATATCAAAGAACTGGTGGAAATACAAAAGTTTATGCTTTCCCAATGTCAAGCACTCTTTTTCTTCCATGCATTATTCAAACACGATAAATATTCCCAGGTTTTTAAGTTGAGATTAATAGCAAATTTTTTTTCTTATGCAAATTCTTTCTACTCTCAGTTTGAACATTAGTAGACAAAACCTGATTTAAGTTGATTTCAACACCTTAGCGGCACCTGTAGGTAATCTCAACGATGTCTCAGTATTTGTTACCCCAATTAGTAAACTCTGTTCAGGAATGAACATGGCATTTCTCTCTACCCTCTTATGTATTATTTCCCATTAATGAAAGGGTTTTCCGCATGAGCGTCCTACTTCAGGCCACTGTCATATTTTGTTCATATCTATGATGCATGTTTTTTATTCCTTTATTTATTTTCGTTTATCGGCCATGTCCGTCTAAGGACCCTTTAGCATTGTATTCCTAAACTAATAGTCCTTATCTCTAAAACACATGCTGTTTGTCAGGTAGGACGCCAACTATACGGTTATCCATTGATATCGTCATTTCTTATGTTAGGGCTGCTATATGTGACAGCGCATAGAGAAAGGGACCTAAGGGTAAAAAAAATCAATTTTCATTTTTTTTTTTTTTTGATGTGGACAACAACTGAGCATCGAATGAGACCGATCCCATGCCCTTAAAAGTGTTCCCTCCCAGAGATATGAGCGTTTTATGAAAGTGAAGTCGACGATTCTAAGCGCAAATAGAAAGGAACCTAATCTTTAAAATGGCTCTCCTGAACAAAACTGGTTCTTAACCTTAGGTCCCTTTCAATTTTGCGCGTCACATATATATTTCTGACCTAAAATTGAAAATGCGAATATTTATCATCAAAAAAGGCTTTATCGTTTTTCAAAGTATTCTCCAGCATGATTTATATACTTTTGCAAACGCTCAAGCCAATTGTCGAAGCACCTTTTCCACTCCGATTGAGACACCTCCAAAACATGGTTTCTGAATGCAACAGTATCTTCTGGCGACGAAAATCGCTGACCACGCATTATTTTCTTATTGTGCGGAAATAAAAAAGAAGTCAATGTGTGCCAAGTCAGGTCTGTACGGCGGATGGCCCATCAATTCGAAGTTTTGGCCGGTCAAATAGGCGCTGGTTTGAGCCGATGTGTGAGAGCTTGCATTGCCATGGTGCACAAAGATTCGTCTTCTTTTGTTCAGTTTTCGAATTCCTTCGAAGACTTCAGGCAAACAAATTGTGGTGTACCACTCAGAATCGACCGCCCTATGTTGCTCAGACGGAACAGCCGCCACATGACCAGTTTTGCCGAAGAAACAGGCGACAATTTGCTTCGAAGTGCTTCTTCCACGAACAACTTTCGTAGGATTTGGCTCGCCTTCGAAGACCCACACGGTCGACTACTGTTTCGTTTCTGGCTCATACACAAAGATCCATGATTCGTTACCTGTGACGATCTTATAAACGTTTTTTGAAGCACCTCGATCGAATTTTCGAACGTATTTTCAAAATTTCTTTGCACCAATCGACACGAGCCTTCTTTTGGGCGATTGTCAAATTGTAAAGGATCCAACCAGAACAAACCTTTTTTACGGCCAGCTGTACATGTAATATCGAATGTATGCTGGTGGAAGAAATGCCCAAGGATGCCTCTATCTCACGTTATGTCACATGACGATCTTGCATTATCAGTTCAGACACGGCATCAATGTTCTCTGTCACAACGGCCGTTTTTGGGCGACCTTCAGGACAATCGTCTTTGAGCGAGCGTCGGACACAATTGAATTCATTAAACTAGTTTTCACAGTGGTAAAGGATGGTGCTTCATCACCAAAGAAAATATTTAAGTTCATCGATGCACTCTTGTCGTGATAATCCACGTCGAAAGTTTTGAAAAATGATCGCACGAAAATGTTCACGGGTCAATTCCATTTTTTTTTGCCAAATTGAATTTTTCAAGTCACTGTAAACAACTCAAATGATGGTCGTTCTAAGTACGTCTATGCTAAAGAAATGTCAAACTTTCCGGTGGAAATGTCAGATGGCGCCAGGAAATACTTAGTGTTGCCTATACCAGAAATATATATGTCAACCCTTAAGATATTGATCCCTTTTAGTAAAGAGTGGACATTTGAAATGAACGCTGGCAAATTGTTTTGAAGCCAGGCCTGGGACGTTTTAGCCTTATGGGCCGGCGCAGAATCCTGCTGAAATGGCTGGTTTTGGAGCAGGAAATTGTTAAAAGGCTTCACAACAGCTTCCAAACGGTTTCTTGTTAAACTTTGGCCGATGTTTTGACTGCTTGTTCGCAGAAATGCAGGTCAGTGACCCCATCGTAAGGGACACCCCACCAAACCATGACTAAAGCTGGGTGATGACTCTTTTCCACCCTTGGGGTCAGTTCAGATGCTTTCTTAGATGACCGCGCATACACTATCATTTTGCTTGTTAGATTTTCCTGCGCTGTAAAAATTTTTTCATCGGTGAACAAAATTTTTCTGTGCAAGTTATCAGCGTGCTTCACCAAAAGACGTTTGCATTTTTCCATCCTGTTTTCTTTTAAAGCAGCAGTCAATAAATGTCCGGTACGTCGTTTGAAAGCCCCAAGTCCTAAGTCTTTTTTAATGATTCGACTCATGGACTTTTGCGTGATATTCATCTCATGGGCAATGTTTTTCTGTTTTCGGAGCGGATTTCTGTGTATTCATGATTTAACGGCTTTGATGACATGTGGTGTTCGAACAGAGCGTGGCCCGACCGGTGGCAGTCTTTTACATATCCAGTCTCCTCAAACAGTTGTATGCATCGGTAGACGAACATGCGGCTAATCCCTAGTGGCCGGAGCGTTTTGAAAATATCGTTTTTTTTTCATTTCACACTTGAAAAGCGCTTTTACAGCGATACGGTTCTCATTATCTGACCACTCCATGATGAAAGTTGAAACAATTTTAAAATCCCGTTACAGACTAACGCTATTGAGGTTAGCTTTCAAAACCCATATGAGATTAACGGCGTATGTTCAGTTCTTCCATTGAAATGGGTGTGTTCAATGTTGTAACAGTATTTATGTCCCTACTAAGTAAAGGATAATGCAATTTTATGAATAAATTGAGTAGTAACAAAACTGATCTGCAGCAATTCCTAACAAAATCATTCCGAAAACCAACCTATCTGCTCTTATATATGAATTTACGTATTTGTATATACATTTCTCACCGCATCTTCCAAGCTGTCTGTATGTGATGGGACCTACTCATCATCAACATCATCATCATCACCACCATCCTCATCATTATTTGCATACTTTCTTTGAAAGGAGTTAAAGGCCAACGGCACCAGCTCGTCTTTGCAGACAGTTTTATTGGCAAGTAATTTTCAAGTTTAATTAATTTCAATTTAAAATTGTGTCAGGCGTAAAATTCCTTTGTAATCTCTCGTTGTTATATGAATTGTAATGCGCGGAAATTGGCTTTGTCGGAATATTGGTTAAGTACTTAGTCTCATGGAAAATATTTTATTGGATAGGAATATAATTAAAATCCTTCAAGTGATTGAAGATAACAACAAGACAAGCGACTGCCTTTCAAATATATTTTATTATTGAGGGTGTTTTATTTTTATTAGGAAATGTTATTTTTGGAATTTGTGTTATAATGGCTTACAGGGCACTTTATTTTAAAATGTTACTCATTGTTGTTTTCGTTATCGCTTGCCCCATCTTCGGAGTACCATCACTACTTATAGCGTGGCCTCCAGAATACTAGGTACTCTGGGTTTAAATCTATATTGGGGAATTTGGGAAATTTGGAAGAGTTGTCGTGGCGAAAACTCTATAGCTAGCTCAAAAATCATGTTTAAGCTGTTAAGTATTATATAAATTCATAGTGCTTAACCTGGGCTTACCCTCTTTTTTGATGAATGGGACCAATTTATAGGTACATTGTCCTTTAGGCGAGTTTTCTCATTATATTTGCATAGACTTATCTCTTTTGATTTTTCGAATTAGTTTTTATGCATTTGGGTCTTTGTTAGGCCTCCGGTGGCTATTACACCTATTAGAAGGGTTTCTGCCGCTTCACTTGCTTCCTCCATATAACGCGTGATCCATTTTGTGGATCACGAAAATTCAAATTGAATGGATATGTTTAATATCATCTGAAAGAACATTCTTTGGCATTTATTTTTTGAAGATTATGTCTGTCAAATGTTGGCCGCGGCTACGTCTCAGATGGTCCATCCATTGAGTCCAATTTTCGATGACTCGTTCGAGCATTTTGACTGTTAACTGGCGAATGACACGCGTGATGTTTTGCTCTAAGGCCTGAATCGAAGCGGGTTTGTCCGCATAAACTTTAGACTTTACATAAACCAAGAGGAAAAAGTCGAACGATCTAACGGCCCAAAACGTGAAATTATCTACTCACCGAAGTGTTCTCTCAATAAAGCCATTGATTGATGCGATGTGTGGGAAGTGTTGCCGTCTTGTTGAAACCAAATGTCGCCGAGATCACGGGCTTCAATTTCAGGCATCAAATAGTCGGTTATCATGGCAATATAACGGTCGCCATTGACGGTTACGTTCTTACCGGCATCATTTTTGAAGAAATATGGACCGATGATTCCACCGGGCCACAAACCACACCAAACCATTGTTTTTTCTGGATAAAGTGGCAGCTCTTGAACCTCACCTGGTTGCTCTTCGTCGCAAATGCGGGAATATAGCTTGTTTTATTTTTGGCATTTATTTTTTGGAGATTATCTCTGTCAAATGTTGGCCGTTCTTGGAACTTTTCAAGAGCCCATAGAGCGAAGCGATGTCGCATGGGAACATCGGTCGACTTCTGTTCTTGCACAAGCTGTATTTGGTACGCTTTCAATTTAAGGTCCCGACGTAAAATGCGCCAAGTTGTTCCATACGTCAATCCGAGTTGCTGTGAACGGCGCCGAATCGACTCTTCACGGTCTTGGTGTACACTCTCAGCTACGGCCGCTACATTTTCTTTACTACGTGCTGGTCGGGGTCTATTCAGTGCTGGGTCCCAAGATGGGTGATGCTGTTGCAAATAGTACGCTCATTAGGCCGATCCTCACAGAACGTAAATTTTCGTAATAAAGTGGAACGATTTGTAAACATTGTTCAGACGTAAGTCTTTCCATAATGAAATGCCAAACAATACTAAACAAAAATAACATGACAGTATGACAGGACTCACACGTGATCTGTCAAAAAAGGCTATTGAAAAAAGTATCTCTACTTGGTTCGCCCATTACATAGTGGAAATATCCAGTGCGCACACTAAGACAGCTTTTTCTTAAAACTGACGTCATGTCCTTCATGGGTGCTGTCTAGGCTTCTTTCTTCTAAATTGGTGATCTATAGAGTCAAATGGAGTAGGTCACAAGCGAAAGAAGTGTTCTTTTACTTTCATGTGGCTCTCCTATATTAGTTATCATGATTTTGATTTGGGCGTCAGTCGGAATACTCAGGTACTTTGTTGCTTTCGCTGAGGCTATATCTCTATATGTGACAGCGCATGAGAAAGGGACCTAAGGGTAAAAAAAAAATCAATTTTCATTTTTTTTTGATGTGGACAACATCTTAGCATCGAATGAGACCGATCCCATGCCCCAAAAGTGTTCCCTCCCAGAGATATGCGCGTTTTATGAAAGTAAAGTCAACGATTCTAAGCGCAAATAGAAATGGACCTTATCTTTAAAATGGCTCTCCTGAACAAAACTTTTCATCAACTTTTCACTTTTTTTTGATGTGGACAACATTTGAGAATCGAATGAGACCGATCCCATGCTCCTCCCAGAGATATGCGCGTTGTATGAAAGTGAAGTCGACGATTCTAAGCGCAAATAGAAAGGGGCCAACTCTTTAAAATGAATCTCCTAAACAAAACTGGTTTTTAACCTTAGATCCCTTTCTATTTTGCGTGTCACATATTATCTCTATGATAACCCTATTTTTTGTCGCTTATCGCTGAGGCTATATCAGTTTTGCTTGCTTTTAATTTTAAGACTACCCTCTTTTTGCCGCTTATAAACACCGCTCCTGATTTATATTCTGCGAAGTCCAAGTTTACCGATTGAAGTCAGATCTAAGTAGTTCATGTCTGTACCATTGAACTTCATTGATGTGCCTCGCTTGAAGCCTATAATATACCGTCGTACATTAAATTCTACAATAAGGGTTTTAGGAATGAGCCTTGAGGACTTCCTGCTATAACTTTTTCTGACTGAAATGGATTTTTTATATACAGGTTTATGAATGTGCTGTATTTCCAGTAATTCCTGATGCCTGGGATTGTTTCCTGCGCCGTCCAATACAAATATTATAAGTTCGATTGTTGATCTCCTCCTTCGGAAGATTGATTAAAGCCATTGTGTTATCTTAGTTGCCAGATCCTTTGGAAGTTCTGGAAATCGACCATTAAGCCTTGTCAGCGCTACTTTAAATATGGTATTTCGATAATAAAAGTAAGTATTTGATTTTAATTGGGTTGCGGGGTTATTCATTCCCTGCAACAGTTAAGGTGAAATATATTTCGGCTAAGCTCATCTTTAGTATAGTGATATATAATTCTAATAGCTGATTCCATTTAATGACGTTTGCCAGTCCGCCCGTTCGTCTTACCATCGGACCATCTTAAGCTTATAATTGAACTACAGGTAGCATTAGCGATGGATCAGTTACCAGCTCAGGAAATTGGTTATATCGGTCTGTTAATTCTGCATTTGATCAAATTGTTATTTTCTATGACGTTAGGTAAAGAAACAATATTTGACCACACAGACCCAATTATTGATACATCCCACGACAAACGACACGGGGGCTTTAAAACGGTTACCAGTTTTCATGCACAGATTCCTTGCCACAACCGTTTTTTTTGCCTAGCGAATGAGTGAGGTTACATGCACCTCGAGCAATTTATCAGTACAACCGGATATTATTTGGTGTCTGCAATTTTCAGTTACTGTAAATTTAGTTTACGTGCAACACACCAAGTATCTGAGCCTTTAGAAGATAATTTTTTAATAAACCTAAAAATTCAAATTTGAGTGAAAAATTTGGTTAATCGATTGGATTAAAGTCAGTAACAAACGAATTATCTTATTTTTAAAATGATACCATTAGTTAAAAGGTTACAGCAACAATTTGTTTGAAAACTATTGGTTGCCACAACCACCAGTTATAAACACTTGGTGATTGCAACCGAATCATTATTTTAAAAAAATATAAAAATACTTATCAAGCGTGGAATCTTTATTGGTAATTTGAAAGGACATTTTATGACATTTATTTTTAAATAATTACCTTCAAATGTTGGCAACTGTATTATGGAAATGAGCGTTCGGTGAGAAACGGGAAGATCCGCTGTTTTTGACCAAAATTTTGTTCAGCGATGAGGGCCATTTCTGGCTCAAAGGCAAAGTCAATAAACAAAATTGCCGTATTTGGGCTGAAGAGCAACAAGAAGAGGTTCAAGAAGTGCCATTTTACCCAGAGAAAACGATGGTTTGGTGCGGTTTATAAGCTGGTGGAAATCATCGGTGCATATTATTTCAAAAATGATGGCCGGATCGTAACCGTGAATGATGCTCGCTATTGCGATACCGATCTTTATGCTACCTGAAATTGAAGCCTGTAATCTTGACGGCACTTGGTATCAACAGGACGGTACCACTTGCCTTACAGCAAACAATGGATCTATTGAGAGGTCACTACGAAAAACAGCGATTTTCACGTTTTGGACAGGTGAGTTGGCCGCCTAGATCGAGTGATATCACACCTTTGGACATTTTTCGTTGGGGTTACGTAAAGACCAAAGTCTATGCTGCGATTCAGGTTTGGAAGCCAACATTACGCGTGTCATTAAAGCCATACCGGTCGAAATGTAAAACGAGTCATCCAAAATTGGACCCTCAGAATGGAAACCATGAGGAGTAGTTGCGGCCAACATTTAAAGTAAATTATGTTCAAGAAATAAATGCTATAAAATGTCCTTTCAAATTACCAATAAAGATTCCACACTAGATTTGAAGTTATATACTTTTCTTTTTTTTCTGAAAAAAATACCCCTAGATGGATCGCCCTTTAGTATCAACCGATTTTCAACTATTATATGTAACAGTAAAATTTTCTCACGCAGCAAAAAAAAAAAAGTTTTGCAAATTTGGCTAAAGTAAGGGGTCTGAAAATCCGCCCTATTTCAACATAGACATATGGGCATCAGAAAATAAATACTCTCACAAATTCTAATACGAAATTGTTTTTAAAATTGTACCCCACCATAGAGTCCCAAAAAATTTGTTTACAGTTGGTTTTTCAGCACATCCCAAACTATCAAATAATAGGTGGTCCCACTAAAACGTACGATGTTAATTGTAAATGGGGAAATGGGGAAAAAATTTTGAAAGCTATCTTAATATGAAACAAAATATCGACCAAATGCGCGCCACTGCTTCGGTGACAAAACACTATGCGATGGTCCATATTTTCAATGACTGTGAGATACAGTGGAGGTCCAATGTCGTTAATGTGTCGAATTATCTCATCCCTTAGCTCTCGAATTGTTCTTCTTGACGTACACTTTGTCTTTTAAACATTTCCAAAGAAAGAAGGCCAACGGAGTCAAACCATCGCCACGACTTGCGAGAAAACGGCTATTAAATTTCTAGCTCAAAAGAACCATCCTATTGGAACCACATATTGTCCAGGTCAATTTCCTCAATTTCTGGCCACAAGAAGTCGTTATCAACTCGCTATAGCACCCACCATTTACGGTAACTGCTTGACCTACCTCATTTTCGAAGAAAATGCATCTGCTTTTCAAAAACCGCTGGGTGATTTTCATTTGGCCAAATGCTTCTGCTAACAAACCCAATGAGGTAAATTTCTCCCTTAACGCTAAAGACGATTTTTTTGTAAAGTCAGCATTTACTTTTGTCTGCAGCCATTCGGAGTATTGACGACGCTTGATATGGTCAGCAGGCTTTAGCTCTTGAGTCAATTGAACCCAGTTAGCATGTAAATTGAAATTTTTATACAAAATTTAATTTAATTGTTGGACACGACGACGAGGTTGACAGCTTTTTGCCACGCTATTGCGAACAACGTCAGTGTTTTTCCCAGAACGGACTGGAACATGCACATGCACGCAGAAAAAAAGTATAGGTTGTGGTGACAATATTCTAAGAGGATAATACTATTGTTATGTATATGGTTGTGGTACAACAATATTATGATCCTCACAACAATAGTATGATTCAAATACAACCATACGATGATCTTCACAACAATAGTATGATTCACACATAACCATACTATGATCGCCACAACCATAGTATTATTCACACTCAAACATACTATGATCTCCACAACCATAGTATGATCCTCACAACCATAGTATGTTTCATATACAACCATAGTATGATCCTCACAACTATACTATGATTCACACGCAACCATGTTATGATCCCTACAACCATAGTATAATCACTATTTAGATTTGAATTATGAAAATTATTCAAAAATACATTAAACTCCAAATAATAGGGAGTGATTTAGTTCACAGTAAAAAAAATAAGTTTAAATAAACGTAAGCGTTTTTATTAAAAACATTTCAGTTAAACCAAGCCAAAGCAGCTTGTTTAAAAAATTTTAATTTCAATAAAAAGTACTATTATTACATTAGATCCATACCAATATCATTTGTTCTTAAAATCATATTTAAATGAAGAATATGATTGCCGTAATCATATCATTGTTAACATAAAACGCAAAACACAATACTTTTGTCGAACCAACCATATTTATATTGTTGCTATAACCATATTTTCATTTTTAAATTTGGCAATAATACTATTGTTACTTTTCAACAATATTAATATTGCAGCAATTATTCTATTGTCAAAAGTAAATTCAGTTAACAATGCTATGGTTGCGATGAACATACTTTTATTGCGGATAACATATTATTATTGCCGTGACCATGTAGTAACCATGTTTTTTCTCTGCGTGTGTGCTTTTGCATTTTATACAGAGCCGGTTTGCTTAAATTTGCGCAAAATTCTCCTGATTGTGGACACATTTGTTTAGCATGACGACTAAAAAAATCACGAAGTGCTTAAAATGCATTATGATCGGAACTTCCATTTTCGCAAAAAGCTTTAACAATCTTAACGTGATGGTCAATCGTGTACCTTCCTGAAACAAAGAAATTTCCAATTAAACCGGGCAAAAAACTTGACGTTAAGGTGTGACTTACAACTAATATTGTGCATTATGGTTGGACCACCCTACGTGTGCAACTAGAAAGTTTCGCCTGTAACACAGGGTCAGTCAGTATATAAACAAAGAAATTAGCTAGGTCCTCAAGGTTGCAACACTTGGTCCAATGGTGCTATACATATAAATACATACATATGTATGTATGTATTTTTGAACAATACCATTGGTAGCAAATCACACCTTCTTCTTTTAACCTTTAGCTAATCTTTCCATCGCATGAACAAAATTTCTTTGATTTTCATTCCCTACATATCGACGTAGTTATTTCAAGAAGTGTGAAAACTGGCGGCAAGGAGAGGGGTGTTTTTGTAATGTCCTCGTTATAATAACTTCCGTTGCATTCCTTACATGTATCCTTTTTGGCTGAATAAATTGCACGTTGTCACATTACAATTTTCTTTGCAACTTTCGTTGTTATTACTGCTGCTATTGCAATGCCTGTTCTATTCTACAACATTTTTACACTTTTTCTTTTTTTTTCTTCTCTATGTGAGTTGATAATGCAAAACTATCTTGCAACATTTTGCTGTACGTGAATGCCGTGCAAGCCAACTTGGAACCAAGCAGCAACAGCGGCATTAGCAGCAACAACAAAAACTGCAAATTAGAATTGTAAATGAATGTGTCCAACTGCACTAACACAACTACACGTTGTCGCACACTGTACAATGACAACTACAACTAATGCTGCTACTACAACTACAACAAGGACGACAGAAAAAAATCGCAAATACTTTAAGGGATACAGTGCGTGCTCTCGAAACGTCGTTGCTGTCATCATCTCTTTCTGCTGTGGGAGAAAAACTTAATTTAAATTAAAAATTCTTTAATTTCCAAATGATTTGTTTTAATATCCTGTATTTTGCTACTACCAAGTCATAAGTTTTTTATGTAAATTTCCAAGGGTTTTCAGAAACAAAGAACAAATATGTGACCCGGCCTATGGAAAGGTGGCTTATGACACAAAAAAAAAATTCCACTTTTTTTTTGGTTTCGATAGTTTTTGAGACGCTCTTTCACGTGGTGAAAACTCTTCTTCTGCGACAGACATTATTCACAAGCGACACACGTCCCACTCGTTCAGCATTGCTTTTAAATCTGAGCACTCACACGATTTTTTTCGGTCAGAAACTGGTTTGTGCTCTGCATAGAAAAAAACATCGCTCTTTATATACACACACGAACTTATCTCATTTATGTTCTTTTTCCTTTTTTGGTTGCCTTTTGGTCATGACTGTTCATAATGCAAAAGAAAAACTACTAAAAACTGAAGAAATGCATTATTTATCTTTAACAGCTGTTTCTCTCAGGTGTCATAAGCCACCTTTTCATAGGCCGGGTCACATATAGTCGATTTTGTGAATATAGGCAAGTGCATTTTTGGCTCATATTCAATTTTGTGTTCAACTTATTTTAAAGAGTTGTTTTTTAGACGTGTGGTGTTTAATTTGGCCACACTTTTCTCAGAGTTGTTCTTTATGACAGCTGTCATTGATTTATGCTCAGTTTGGTTTGCCATTTCATAATGCACAGACTTAATCCCGAAGAATGTTTGCGAATCGTGGAAACTTTTCCCCCAAAAATAATGGTTCGAGCGACGACTCGGTCGAATAATAGCGCAGCAGAGTCGGTAATTCAAGTAACCATCGATCGGTTTGGCACCACGTTTACTCTTGTGTATAATGCACAACCTCAAAGGTGCCTTACAGTACGCACCGAAGGCGCTATTGCTGCTGTGGAGTAGAGTTTTGAAGAAGACCCGAATGAGTCCATCCGCCATCGCGCGGCCATCCACTTTATGGAAGATTTTGCGGAGGGATCTTGGTTTGCGGGCTTACAAAGTCTGATTTGCGCAAGAATTGAAGCCAAACGACCATCAAGCACGTCGCACGTTCGATGAATCGGCCCAAAACGAGATGGCCACCGATCCTGAATTTAACACGAACATTTTTTTCAGCGATGAAGCTCACTTTTTGTTGAATGGGCACGGTAAAAACCCCAATTGTCGCATTTGGAGTAATGAAAATCCATAAGCCATTGTTGAGACGCTGTAACGTCCTCAAAAGTCACTGTTTCGTGTTCTCTAGGGGCAGAGGGAATCATTGGTCCAAATTTCTTTAAAAATAAAGCCGGCCATAAAGATACAGTCAATGGGGAATACTAAAGAGCCATGATTAATGATTTTTTCGTGCCGGAATTGGAGGATGTTAAAGTGGACACCTTTGGCTACATGCCATGCAGCCAACGAAATAATCAACTTTTTGCTGGAAACTTTTGTTGAGCGCATTATCTCTCGTCGTGGGCCTGGGTACTCAAGATCGTGTGATTTAACACCACTGGACTATTTTTTTTGGGGCTATATGAAGCCGCTTGTCTACGAAGATAAGCCCGACACGATTGACGCCTTCGAAGTGAATATTCGGGGCGTTATTGGTGACATACGGCCCCGAATGCTGCAAAAAGTGGTCGAAAATTCGGCCTCTCGGCTGGATCGGCCGAAATCATTTTTAAAACATAATGGCAAACCCTTATCTTTATAATACAGCTAAATTCCTCACCATTACATGAATTGCGTTTTTTGTCAGCTTGAAAACCACACTTCCGAAAAAATACTGATTACTGATTATTATTTCATGGTCTTGCAAACGGAATGACAAATTTTGTAACCACTCTTAACCATTTTTTTTTTATATACCCTCCACCAAATTGTAAAGGGTGGAGCGCGGTAATTTTCTTTTTACACGGGTGCAGTGTTGGTTAAGAGGGCGGAGAATGTGCGTGACTTATAGTAGCTGACGGGAGATTTGTCTTCGCCTGCCTTTCAGTTGCCATCATGCATTAGACACATGAGCAGAGGTCATTTTGTGTTGAAGGGTATTTTTCAAATGCGTAGTCGATCTTTGAAGTGCAGCGTGCTTTTCGTTTACGATTCGTGTTCCCCCATGCGGAAGCGTTCCTGATTTCTGGAATATTGATTGGAGACCCCATAAAGTAAATACATTTTTGATCGTCGTAAAAATCAAAGACGATATCTCCACATCTATCCGCACGATAGCGGCCAAAGGAATAAACCTAGGATCCTTAAATTTTGCATGATCGCTTATGGTCATAAGCTGTTTGGAATAACAAATAGGCGAAACTGGCCCAGGGGGAAACATATTTCCTTTAAGGTGCTCAAGATACCTACGTACATTATTTTTGTGGACGCACAATGGGTAAATAGTTACTGTTAGTTAGGAGCAATGCTGCCACGATGACACTTTTGCCCTCGCCGCGTTTGTTTTTATTAAAGCTGCCAGGTGCTTCCTGGTACTTTTAGGCTTAAAAACACTTTTTTTTGGCACCTTTTCACAGTACACAATTTGGTCTATGACCTATAAACATTTTTTAAGACATAATCTAGAGGTATTTTTTCAGAACAAAAAAATGTAAAAATTCAAATCAAGTGTGAAATCTTTTGTGGTAATTTGAAAGGACATTTTATGGCATTTATTTTTTGAATATAATTTCCTTTAAATGTGGCCGCAACAACGCATCAGGGTTTTCATTCTGAGGGTCCAATTTTGGATGACTCGTTCGAGCGGTATGGTTTTAATGACACGCGTAATGTTGGATTCCAAAACCTGAATCGTAGCTGGTTTATCCCAACTTACCGGTCCAAAACGTGAAATAAGCTGCTTTTCGAAATGACCACTCAATATACCCATTGCGTGAGCAGCTGTATGGCAAGTGACACCGTCCTGTTTAGACCAAGTGTCGTCAAGATTACAGGCTTCAATTTTAGGTAGAATAAAGATCGTTATCGTGGCGCGATAGCGAGCACCATTCACGGTTACATTCTGGCCATCATCATTTTTGCAAAAATAAGCACCGATGATTCCACCAGCTTATAAACCGCACCAAACCGTGGTTTTCTCTGGTTATAATAGCACATCTTGAGTCTCTTCTTGTTGCTCTTCAGTCCAAATGCGGCAATTTTGTTTATTGACTTTGCCCTTAAGGTAGAACAACAGAACAAAATTTTGGTCTGAAATAGCAGATCTTCCCGTTTCCCACCGAACAGGCAGCCAACTCATTTATCAAAAACGTGAAATTAGCTGCTTTTCGAAATGTCATCTTTATAGATCCATTGTATGAGCAGCTGTATGGCAAGTGGCACCGTCCTGTTGAAATCAAGTGTCGTCAAGATTACGTGCTTCAATTTCAGGTAGCATAAAGATCGATATCACTGCGCGATAGCGAGCACCATTCACGGTTACGTTCCGGCCATCATCATTTTTGAAAAATATGCACCGATGACTCCACCAGCTTATAAACCGCACCAAACCGTGGTTTTCTCTGGGTATAATGGCACCTCTTGAACCTCTTCTTGCTCTTCTGGCTCTTTAGCCGAAATGCGGCAATTTTGTTTTTTGGCCCAGAAATGGGCCTCATCACTGAACAAAATTTTGGTCGAAAACAGCGGATCTTCCCGTTTCTCACCGAACGCTAATTTCCAATAAAACAGTTGCCAACATTTGAAGGTAATTATTTTCAAAAAATAAATGCCATAAAATGTCCTTTCGTATAAAAAATAAAGACTCTACACTTGATTTGAATTTTAGTATTTTTGTTTATTTAAAAAAACACCCTATGTAATCCACCTCTAATGAAGAAGTCATTCTGAAACAAAATTGGTTGATTAATTTTTGCCGCCTTGTATTTTGGTTACTTTTTGTAGTACTATACTTGATTGTACTTAAGAGTCCTAAATTAGACCAGGCTGAATTCAGCCACTCCATAACTGGTTGGCTCATTTGAACTTAAAACTTAATAAATGGTAAGCGCTTATAACAATTTCAGTACTAATATTTTACTCTTTGCTTACAAGCTGTTACGATAGCTAGTGGTAGCGTTTATCTATCGCGCACTGTACATATCCTAGAACACATTGGACATGCATGATGTTAGAATTTAATACTCTTCTATTACACATACAGACATGCGACATACTCGTACATCAACCATATGTTGTCCTTTTAGTTACATGACGACGAAAAATGTTGTGATTTCTTGTACCGTCGTCAGAGTCGTCCTTTGCGTTTTACATTCCATGGTACGTGGCATTTGTATATGGCAACTGATGGAATTTCTCTTAGCAGCCATTCCAACTGAACTATTAACAGGATATAGCCTCCGAAGGATAGCAGCTGACAGAAGAAACAGACAAGAGAAATAGCAACAAACTTTGTAAAAAAAAACCTTGTGTAAATCGAAAAACGCGTTAAAACAGAATATTCTCCTTGTAGGATTGTTTGAGTGTTTCGCTTACATGTGTATCCTTAGCACCATCACATCAGCAAACTGAATGCATGAGCCATTCACACTCACTCAGTCACATGCAGTACAAGAGCGGCAGACCGGATGTTAGCATGCAACATATCGCATTGTGTTTGTTTTTTCTAATGTGGCATGACAGCGACTTTAATTAGAAAATTCTATTAAAATCGGTATTATGTTATTTGATATATTCTTTGCTCATTTTTATTTTTTGTTTGCATAATAAGTTTTTGTATAAAGTGGGCGGAATTATTTACTTTTTACTTACAGGTTTCTGGTGGTCTTACACTTTCCATCAAGTGCTGGACCATTTCATATAATTGCACAACATATCCCAACCAGCGCGATTGTTGTCTACTTCGGAGCCGGAATATACTTTAGCTCACTGTCGATGTTCCTTCTAACCTAGTTGGCTTTAATTTTGCAGAAACATGTGATAATGGACTGAAACGATTAGTATAAAAAATGAGTCAGTTCGTTCAAGAGCTACATTTTTCCCACACTTGAACAAAGTCAACCTCTGGAAAAAATCACTATTTTTGTAAAGGATGTTTTTTAAGAAGAAATAAAACTCATATGTGACGCGCAAAATAGAAAGGGACCTAAGGGTAAATACCAGTTTTGTTCAGCAGAGCCATTTTAAAGATTTAAATACGTGTATCTGTGGTGTACCATCACTTTCATTAGACGCGCATATCTCTGGGAGGAAACGCTTTTGGGGCATGGGATCGGTCTCATTCGATGCTCAGATGTTGTCCACATCAAAAAAAAAAGTGAAAATTGATTTTTTACCCTTAGGTCCCTTTCTCTATGCGCTGTCACATATAGTTTAATGTTATGGCCCAGAATTAAGCTTTATTATAAAGATAAGGGTTTGTCATTATGTTTTAAAAATGATTTAGAGCTTGTGGCCGCCGCGGCTGCCTCGAATAAATTCCAGCGAAGAGGCATTTTAGAGACATAGACATAGCATAGACAAGCGACTTCACATAACCACACAAAAACTCACGATCTGGGTGGCCATGCCACAGGAGCACTACGCTAGATAAGCGCTCACCAAAAATGTCCTTTAATAAGTTGATTGTTTCGTTGGCTGTATGGCATATGCGCCGTCCTGTGGACGACCTTTAGCCACATCAACATCCTTCAAATCAGGCACGAAAAAGTCATTAATCACGCTTTATAGCGTTCCCCATTGGCTGTAACATTTTGGGCGGTTTCATTTTTAACGAAATATGGACCAAACTGTGACTTTTTGAGGATGTAACAGCGTCTCAACAATGGCTTATGAATTTTCATTGCTCCAAATGTGACAATTTTGGTTATTAACGAACCCATTGAATCAAAAGTCAGCTTCTTCCCTGAACAAAATGTTCATGTAAAAATCAGGATCGTTGCGATGATGGCCAACGATCCTGATCCCAACGATTTGCAAACTTTGTTTCGGAGAAAGTCTCTTCATTATGAAATGGCCAACCAAACTGAGCATAAATCAAATGACAGCTGTCAAAAAGACGAAGTCCGAAAAAAGTGCGGCCACCTTGAAAACCACACGTATATTAAACCACCCTTTATATCTTCATTATCAACTCATATCTTTGACAAAAATTTCGCGTTCTGTTGCGGACGCCTAAATGATAATTGAAAGGTCCCATATTATGTAGTTGGGCAAGGGGTCACCACAACCCAGAACTTAGAAAGGACATCTCTCATGAACTATTAAGGATATGACAATAATATTTGGAAAATATGATATGGACATGAATAGACACATATCCTCGCGGAAAAGGAGCCACGACCCCTTTAAAACTCGTATTTATAGCCAAAGTAAAGGATCGGTAGTTTTTTTTATAGACTATGGTAAGTTTAACTTCAGTAAGGGGGCGTGGCATTGCCCACACAACCCTAACATGGAAACACCACATATTATAAACTATTAAAGATATGACGATGATATTTGAAACACATGTTATCGACATGGATAGAAACACAGCCTGATGGAAAAATGGGCAGTGCCATGCCCCGTTATCATATTTTATCCAAATTAAATCAATCACTAGGAAATGATTATGGACTATATCGCATTAAATTCAGTGAAAACATCTGTGGTGTGAATGGACTAGCGGTTTTCGCGCGAAAGGCACGACTGTCGCAGCGTTAGCGTTTTATCGTGTCTATGAACTCCACTAAAATTGGCATGTATAGGCATTTCGCTGCTGAACAAAAGTCATAATTTAACTAGTAAATAATTGCACAAGAAGTAAAAATGTTTCAGTCGGATGAAACAACTTACATGTACCAGTACCCTCTCCCATTTATGGAATTTAAGTTTTTCTTCCTCCCGCCCTACATTGCCTGAAGAGTACCAATATCTGCGAAATCTTGTAAAGGTTCGATTGAGTAGAAAGTGTCGGAATGGGGCGTGGCATCAACGTTTTTCTAATGCACATGCAAAGATGAAATAAATATATTGCAGGAAACAAAATACACGAGTATGAATTAGGAAAAATGTGGGTTATGTGGGTTCCAAACGACGCTCGGATAGAACCGTGTGTGTGGAAGGTGCAAGAAGGGGCGTGGCTGAGGATCCATCTTCTCTTTAGCTAGTGTTATTTTTTATTTGCTTTTTTGTTAATTACTAAATTTCAGCAAAATCTTATGAATATTAATAAAGTAATTATGCGAATACTTAAAGTGGGGAAATGCTGCATTTGCACCGGAGGTACCAGAATAGGACATGCCATCGTACACGTGTTTAAGGTTGTTATAAAATTATAATGGAGTTCACAATTTAGGAGTAATTCACACACTGCTTGACAAGTAATGTGGGTTCTATTCTGCACTGAACTTATGTCATTTGTATAGGAGGTACTTGAAGGGCCTGACTAGGAATCTAATTACACATGTTTACAAATTATGATTTTTTTTTCTGAATAATTTTTTCCTATAAATTTTGTTCTGCTAAACACGAAAATTAAAAATTTAAAAACTTTCCTCTGGTTAGTTTTCAAGATAGATTTTGGAATTTTGTAACGATTTTTTATGAGATGTCTCAGCTTTTTGGACCATAACTCTCAAATGCTTTTACCGATTTGATCAAGAGTGGTTTCGAATAAAAACTTTTTCATACAAGATATTAAAATCAGTTCAATAGTTTGAGAGGCGTTTAAAATCTAAGAAATTGAATTTTTTATGCAAAAAGCAGGATTTTAAATTGAAAAAAATAGATAAACAATAATATAAAAATATATAAATAAATTGAGCATAAAGCTTGGACGTCAAAATTATTGAACTGATTTGAATTCCTTGTATGAGCAAAAAGCTAATTTCTTTTCATTTCAGACCAATCCTCATCAAATCGGTAATTGCGTTTGGGAGTTATGGTCAAAAATAGGGGACATATCATAAAAAAATCTTAAGAGAATTTTGTCTAGAAAACTAATCAGAGGAACATTTTTTAAAATTAATTTTCTTGTTTCGGATACCAAAAAAATATAGGAAATAAATATTTAGAACTCCGGACAAAAATGGCTGCAAACTTACCTTATTAACCTGTTCTTAAGTATTGATTATGAGTTAGATCGGATGAATAGAAATAAAGATATACCATAAGGAGAGTGGCAATATGGCCCGTTTTTAAAGCCATAGGCCGTTCTGGAAAAAATATAACTTTAAAACGTTTACTAGCCCATTTCGCGAGTTTTCGTGCCAAGCAGCCGCACAGACGGACATGGCTTAAATAACTTAAAAATTAATAAAACGTACTTGGTTAAAATATATGCAGGATCGTAAAATGCCTTTTCGATGAGTTATACTTTTTTCCGT
Organism: Hydrotaea diabolus; assembly: GCA_963513945.1. Classification (NCBI taxonomy): domain Eukaryota; kingdom Metazoa; phylum Arthropoda; class Insecta; order Diptera; family Muscidae; genus Hydrotaea; species Hydrotaea diabolus. Next base: position 126,131,926 of record OY740720.1, read on the forward strand.
GATATATATGTATATTACGCCCTTTTAACAAGTATGGTGACAGTATAAATATTAACATTCACACTCAGAAAACAGATTTGTGGGTGTACGTAATATTCATGTAATCAGCCTTTACAACCGAATGTTAATTAGAATCACGGCAAATTTCCGCAGTGGACCTCGGTTGTAGAGACAAAGTATCGTTTGCCCTAACTACCCAGCAAACCAAACTTTCCGAATTCCGTCAGAATTCTGTTCGACAATCGGCAAAATGTTCCGATTTCGGATCAGAATTCTTACCAAGTTCGTAACGAAAAACATATGAGAGGGTTGACAAGAATTCTGAACTACTTCTCTGAAAAAAAATTCTCAGACAACCGAACAAAATTCGTAACAGTTTCGGTAAGAACTCTCGATAGAGTTCCGATATTGTTTAGAATTGTCTGATATCAGACATTGTCGGAAAATTTGGTTTACTGGGTAATTAGGATGGCTTTGTACATGTATTGGTTGTTGTTATAGATTATAGGCTATAGTTACCCTTTAAATTCGGTTGTCATTGCCACAATCATTTGTTAACTGTCCCATCTGATGGTTAAATTTTAGGTATTAGGTTATCCGACCAATATAAAAAAACTTTTGTTATTTTATTTTTATAATACAAATATAGGGCGATCCATCTAGAGGTATTTTTTTTAGAACAAAAAAATGCAAATCAAGTGTGGAATCTTTATTGGTAATTTAAAACTACATTTTATGGCATATATTTTTTGAAAATAATTACCTACAAATGTTGGCAACTATATTATGGAAATGAGCGTTCGGTGAGAAACGGGAAGATCCGCTGTTTTCGGCCAAAATTTTGTTCAGTGATGAGGCCCATTTCTGGCTCAACGGCAAATCAATAAACAAAATTGCCGCATTTGGACTGAAGGGCATCAAGAAGAGGTTCGAGAGGTGCCATTATACTCAGAGAAAACCACGGTTTGGTGCGGTTTATAAGCTGGTGGAATCATCAGTGCATATTTTTTCAAAAATGATGATGAACGGAACGTATTCGTGAATGGTGCTCGCTATCGCGCCTTTACATGCTTTATGCTACCTGAAATTGAAGCCCGTAATTTTGACGACACTTGGTTTCAACAGGACGGTGCCACTTGCCAAACAGCTGCTCAAACAATGGATCTATTGAGAGGACATTTCGAAAAGCAGCTAATTTCACGTTTTGGACAGGTGAGTTGGCTTCCTAGATCGAGTGTTATCACAACTTTAGACATTTTTCTTTGGGGTAACGTAAAGTCCAAAGTCTATGCTGACAAACCAGCTACGGTTCAGGTTTTGGAAGCCAACATTACGCGTGTCATTAACGCTAAATCGGTCGAAATGCTCGAACGAGTCATCCAAAATTGGACCCTCAGATAGGAAACCCTGAGGCGTAGTTGCGGCAAACATCTGAAGGAAATTATATTTAAAAAATAAATGCCATAAAATGTCCTTTCAAATTACCAATAAATTTTTACATTTGATTTGAATTTTTTTTGTTCTGAAAAATACCTCTAGACGGATCACCCTTTATATGTACCTAAATGCCATAAAATGTCCTTTCAAGTTACCAATAAATTTTTACATTTGATTTTAATTTTTTTTGTTCTGAAAAAATACCTCTAGACGGATCACCTATTATATATATTCCTATTCCCGTCATTCCAATGCGGAGCATAGGACCATTTTAATTAACGGTTTAAAAATATCTTTTCTGTTATCTGGATAATGAGTAGTATTTTGTTAAAGTTTATATGGACCAGTGAAACAATTTTCTGCATCAAATTGGAAAGTTGGGCCAAAAAAATTAATTTTGTATCCACAGATTTTTAGATAAAGCTGATTATAATATATTATGTAAGTAGAGTAAGGTGAAATATTAAACCTCAACATATCCGGCTACTTAAGAGTTAATGTAACACAAAATACCTTAAATGAATGCCTGAAGTCTTGGCTACAGGTGTGATAAATAATTATTTTTTTTTTGAAAAAAAGGACGAAAAAGACTTTTTTACTTTGAAAATATATTCTTATTTTATTTATGACGATTTATACCAAAATATTATATTTAGTAATTTAGTAACTCAAAAACGAAACGAAGTATGTTTTTCCAACCAAATATTTGTAGTTCGGACCGATATCCAACTGATTTTTGCTTTGTGTGCACTTATATGTTTTCCAACAAAAAACTCTCCTTTTTTATATAAACTTATTGAATGAGTAAATAAGTATGTATGTGTGAGTGAATTGACGGTAGTGTGATTGCATATTGTGTGAGTGAATCCAATGTAAGGTAGCTATACTAGGTTGCGCCGGTGTATGTGTGTGTGTCCTTTACTCGGATATAGTTAACATGTCGTGTAAGTAATAAGGATTTATGGATCCTTATGGTTGAAATTAGTTTTTCTGTCTGCCCGAGTGTCCCAGTTCTGATGTTATCAAATATCAAGCAGAGCGTCCAAATAAACAAATGACCAACCGAGGCACAAACCAGCCACGAAATCTACCCTGGCCAGAAGGAGTTTTTCCTGCAGTTGTGTGAGTGTAGCAAGAGAATACACACATGTGCAAACATTTGTATACGATTTCAGTGCTAGCCCAAGGACGAAACGTGGCATCATACAGTACGACTGTGCTCACCACTTTACACGTGTAATGTTGTATGAAGTTGAAAACATTCATATGTTTATGTCCACCGACCGATATCATAAAATACCTAGAAGTGAGTGTATAGATTTTCTGATTTCAGTACCTTTATCACACATACTTCTACACACATGCAGAGGCCATCGTCAACTTTATTGCCAACCGATGGCCTGGCATTTGTTTTCTCTGGCGATGGACCTTTTCACAACGATGGGTCATACATTAAGTTCAATGCTGTTATCAAGAGATACGAATTTGTAAGAGTCTCTGTCATGTTAAAAAGTAATGCAATGTTACTAAATGCCAGCAAGCCTGCACATACATCGAACATATATTTTGAATACTCGTATGACATAGAAGTACGAGGGAAGTTCGGAGGTTTAAAATACCAAACATGGCCGTAAAAACACGCTAACCTTCCATTAAATTGTTAAGCTTAGCTGACGAAGTAAAAGAAACGCATTTCCCTAAAAAGGCTTTAACAATCTTAACGCGCTGCTCAATTGTGTACCTTTTGACGATTGAATTTGTCAAACACTGCTACAAAGAAATGTCAAATTAAATTAGGCAACAACTGAACGTTAAGCTGTGACTTAAAATTAACATCTTGCATTATTGTTGGACCACCCTACACTAGGCTTCTATGAAGAGTTAAATGTCTGCAGTTCTACAAAGTTCACTTTGTCTGAGCATCAAGGATATATTAAGGTCTAGGTCGGAAATTGTTTTATGCTCCCTCACTAGAAGATTAACGCACATATTCTTTGTTCTGTTCGTATGCAAGTCTGTCTATCTTTTTTGTGTGTGTATGTAAACTGTTCTGTGTGCAAGCCCCTCTTTTTCCGTTTGTGTGGGTTTATTTAAGAGAGTGTTTCTCTGTGTGCGTGTGTGTAAATTCCCTTTGACTATTGTACATTTGTTTAACCCTCAAGACAGCCCCACTACGAAATTAGAGATTGTATTTGGCCAACATGAATGAGGTAGGTTAGAAGCGCTTTGGGATATGCTAATGCGATAACAAGGGAAACGTGTCAAAGCTTTGACTTTTGAATGTGCTGTGACTTTTTTTTGTAGATACCCTTTTTTTGCGAACCTCTAAAAGTCTTAAACGTGCAAGGTTTTTGTTTTTTTTTTACTCGTGTTAAAGGTTAATAAAGATTTATGTTTTTTTTATGGAAAGCATTAAGCCAGACTCAGTATGCGCAGAGCTGGAATCTCTTATGCTATGCATAAGAGATTCTGAAGAATAGAATCCCTAGGTTTATTGCAGGTTTTCTGCGCGAATATGGGCATGGAACATGTGTGCACCACCGTGGCATGCTAATGAGTGCGCACGCCAATCACACAACTAAGCCAAGGGCAGATCTAGATAACCCGATAAACAAATTTGGGTGCCGGTTTTTATCGCCAACAGTGTGGCACAATGTATTTTCACTGATATTTGTAATACATTAGAGGAAAATAGAAAGATACTATGTTTATAATACCGACCAATTCAAAATAACTTGGGCGGACAATTCAAAAGGTGCAGCAAGTCATGTGGTCCCTTATGGAGGCGGGACAAACATCAATTCGGGCCCAATACAAATTGAGGCAGTTGCATCATCCATATCTGAACTAAGTTAAAAACAAGCTCGTCTGCCGAGGTAGCGTTGTTGTTGATGTTGTTGTTGTAACAACAATATATTTATTTTGAAGTCTTGTTTATCAATAGGGGATCACCTTCGATATCCAGTTGGAGAAAACGCGCCATTTGAACTGGATGCGTCCATAGAGATGCGTCCGGACAACCGAAGAGATGCAGCACGGCATGTGATCCCTGATGGCAGGCGGGACAAATGATCGGAACGTTAGCATCAATTCGTGCCCAAAAAGAATCGAGGTGGCTTCACCATCCAGATCTTAGCTGAGTCAGAACCACTAGCATCTTCCGAGGAAGTACCTTCTCATTTGGTAAAATCTCCGGGGGATGTTCCCCTAGCACTACATTCACACTGCAGCTGGCTACTGCAGCTGCGACTTCATTAGAGTGAATTTTGTTCAGACCTGTTTGATTGTTTCGATGATCTAAGATTCTCTCTTTTACCACTGGACTTCTCTCTCTAGATCATGAAGGTCGTACCTGATCTGCCTGGGCGGAGGAATCCTGCCCAAGAGATGGTGATTAGAATAACTGCCCTAGCAGGTATCGCTTAGACAACAGGAAATAGTGTCTGGCCACGGTAAGGACCTTCCTCTCCTCATGTTGTTGGATCTCAGAAGACATTAGAAGAGACCCTGTTGATGTTCTGAGGGCGAGTCTGAATTTCCCTCTACTGCTTCGTACTCACGTTTGCTGACCACACCGGTGCCGCGTAGTTCGCTTTGTAAGAGGCCAACAAGGTTTCTTTGTTGGCTCCCCAAGTACTGCCGACAAGTGACTTGAGGACCTTGATCCTTCTTTTGAGCTTATCGCAGGTAGCTGCAGCATATGCAGAGGATCGAAAAAGGCTGTCCAATGTGACCCCAATGATTTTGGGGTGATTGGGATTTTGACGTTATCGACTTTCACATTAAGTGACAATCTAACCTCGGCGCCACATGTAGTAAACAGTGTGGCTGATGATTTGGAGGCGGAAAGTTTCATCGCAGTGAAGAACCGTGTTAAGTCCGTGAGGAAACAGCTGATTTTCTTGCATATGTCATATACACTATGTCCTAACGCCAGAATTGCGCAATCATCAGCGTACGAAACATTTTGAACGCCGTCAGTTGGTGCAGTAGTTTTAGACAGTAAGAAGTCAAACAGTGCTGGAGATAACACCCCACCCTGAGGAATTCTTTGTTTAACTCTACAGCGCTTCGACTTCTTGTCTCTAATTTCTAAATATGACTGGCACCCACCAATATAGTTTACAACCCAACATTTCAAACTAGGCGGAAGGGGCGTTTCTGCAATGTCCCCAAACAGAGTGACATGGTAAGGTCAAAACCCACGAGGACCGTCCTGTCTTAGGGCTTCTGAGTAACATAGGCAACTTTGCCAGCGGTAAATTGTAGTGATGCCTCTTCGACTCGGAGAGCTCGGATACGATGTAATACTCTCACTTTCGCCATCGTCTGTCCGTCGGTCAAACTCTCGTTGTTATTAAAGTAGAGGCCACATATGTTAAACGCTTTTGACTTAACTCTGTTATCTGTTCTGGTTCAGGAAAAGGATGAACCTAATTGAAAATTCTCCCATAATGGCATAAGGTTTCATATCAAACAAATGTCTTTTCAAATTTTAGAACCAGCAGCTGTGGATGCCATATATTTTTTGACTATAATTGACGAAGACATTGTCGTTAGCACACAACGTGATGAAATTGGAGCTTTCTCAAAAACTGAATCGTCGAAAATAGGTCTGATGATTGATGAGGATAGTCTAAATTTTATTGGAAACTGTCTGAATGAAGCCTCGATGGAAAAACGGCAAGATCCTTACGGTCGACAGGTGCACAACGTTCCATTTAGCAAAGAAACAATGTCTGCACTGTCATCTTGGGATGATCATCTTGTTTAATAGGTGCTATTATTAGAACTCTTAAGAAAAATCCCTCTCTTCTTCCGTCTCCAAGCGTTCTTTGACGACATTTTTGTATTTCGAAAGTGGAGAGGGCGGCAAGGACTCCATAAAAATATCGCTGCTGATCAAAACCAGCGGTAGTTCAGTCATTTTCGGTTGGGGGACGTACTGCCGCAAGCGCTACGGTAGGACACGATATCCTGCGATAATCAGACATGCATGGCGGCGGAATTGAATATTTAAAACTCTCTGCACGCCAGGTCATTGAAGCTTTGTTTGCATCTGATTAGAGTGTTCTAAAAAACGACGTTTTTTGAAAACTAAGTTCATCGATGCACTCTTGTCGTGATAATCCACGTCGAAAGTTGTGAAAAATGATAGCACGAAAATGTTCACGAGTTAATTCCTTATTTTTGCCAAATTGGTTTGTTCAAGTCACTGTAAACAACACAAATGATGGTCGTACGTCAAAACGTTCTGAGTACGTTTATGCTAAGAAATGTCAAACTTTCCAATAGATGGCGCCAGGCAACACTTAGTGTTGCCTAGACCAGAAATATATATAGCAACCCTCGTAATTCTCCGCACTTCCAGAAGTGAAGAGCCAATTAAAAATAGGCTTCTGAAACCTTTAATCAGGCTCTAAATTTACACAGATTTAAACATAAGTTCATATTTTGAATTTGGCTGAAAATTTAATTATTTTTGGTACCCATATGTAAATATTTAAATGGGTAAGATTTTCCTGCTAAGGTTTGATCCGTCACCCAAATTTAGTCGTAAAATTTTTTGAAGATTGGATTTAAAATGTGGCTTTTGTAGTCAGAAACATACAATTGGATTAAAATATGTGTGGAAGCTACTTATATATCTAAATCTAAAACAAATTTAAAAGCGTCCGTTCTTGGTCCAAAAAATCAAAATTGCATAAAGATCGGGCAACTATTGCGACTGTTAGTTTGATCATAAACTTTAGGTAGACAGATGTCGTGAAATCGCATCAACTGGTAATTCTGATACTACCCTTAAAGATGGGTCTATCTCACAAACTAGTTAAGAATTCTGTACGTGAAACTATGAATTTTCTTTGTTTTAACATGCAACAGCGAAAAAACCGATCAACCCGACAGCAATAAAAAACTGGTTTACGAGTAGTTGACATGTCGGGGTTTTGGCTATTTTGAGAAACCGACTTTGGTGTTTAAACATAAAAATGGAATGTCGGTTTTGCGTTTCTGTTTTGTATGCCATGCAGCTTATTTGATTGTAATATTAACTTCGATATCTGGCAGGATATAAAAGTGTTATGTATTCGCCGAAATAAATTATTTTTTAGTAAACAAATATCTTGGTAAAAAGAATGTTAAGTTGGTCTGGGAAAATATTACTCCACTTCATGGTATTTGTGGAGTGTTGCATCATCCAAGCCACAAACAAGGTTTACTAGTTTATTTTCTTGTAAAAATGGAGATTCGGAGCAGCTGCTTGCCATAAGATATCTTTGTCTAGTACAAAAGTATTAACGACATCCTGCATTCGTTCTATGAAATGTTTCGTCACTGTTTACCAAATGATGCATTTTTTTAAAGATTTATTTTGAAAACTTTTTAACCCAAACGGTATACTAACAAAAAGACTCTTGTCAGGCCATGATTTTAATAATTTTCTGATGCAAGCTCCAAAGAGTTTTGATTTTCTGCCTCCTAAGAGTTTTGATTCTCATGTAACTGCACAGAGCAAGAATAAAGTAAAGAACAAAAACTTTGTTAAGCAAATTCAATCTCTGCCATTCCAGATATGGGTCTAAAAATGAAAAGAGTCGTGAGCTGGTAAAAAGTTGGCGGTCCTACACGCAGAAAAAAATATGGTTGGGGTGACAATATATAAAGAGGATCATACTATTGTTGGGTATATGGTTGTGACACAACAATATTATGATCCCCACAACAATATTATGATTCACACATAACCATACTATGATCCCACAACCATAGTATGATTCACACTCAACCATACTATGATCACAACAATATTATGAACCTCACAACAATAGTATGATTCACTCTGAACCATACTATTATCTTCACAACCATATTATGATCCTCACAACCATAGTATGTTTTTCAAATAACCATAGTATGATCCTTTCAACTATAGTATGATTCACACGCAACCATATTATGATCCGCACAACCATAGTATTATTCATACTCAACCATCTATTATCTCCACAACCATATTATGATCCTCACTATCATAGTATGTTTCTCATCCAAACATAGTATGATCCTCACTATGATCCCCATAACCATAGTATGATTCACACTCAACCATACTATGATCCCTAAAATTATTCATTAGGATTGGGTAATGTTGTTATTCTAAAATAGAGATTTTTATCAAGAAAGTTATATTATTTTGCATTGCAATAAATTAATGGCTAGAATTGAGGCCATGTTTTTATTGAACATTTCATTCAAGAAACAAAAATATATATTCCAACGGCAGTCGAAAATACTTTTAGTTCCCAGCTGGAGTGAATACTACTTCAACATCCGTAGACCCCAAGAAACGAACTTAAGTCCATGCAGTCACCGAACAAAGTTAACACAAATACCTTCCGATTGTTGTTCTTCAATCATTCACTGAATCGTGTGTGTTTTTTTTGTAAGTATATCAAAAAAACATACCCACACCCATACATGTTTGCTCTTTAAACCCTGTTTTGTTATGTTCATAGTCGCAACCATACTGTATGATTGCCGTTATCATAATATTGTTAACGTAACGTAATTTTAAACAGCACCAACCATGTTCATATGGTTGCTCATTTCTAAATTTAGTAATAATAATATTGTTATATTTCAACAATAGTAATATTGTCGCAATCATACTGTTGTCAAAATGAAATTTGAAAAACAATACTATGGTTGCGACGAACATGATTTTATTGTAGAGAACATATTATTGTTGCGGTGACCATGTAGTTACCATATCTTTTCTCTGCGTGTAGGCTCATTTCAAACAATTTTCATATTATTCAAACAAATGGGCGGATTTTTATATAATGATAGATTTGACAATTGTCATGGAGTGGTAAGTGTCAATCTAGTTATTTTTTCAGAACAAAAAAAATGTGTGACGCGCAAAACTGAAAGGGACCTAAGGTTAAAAAACAGTTTTGTTCAGGAGAGTCCTTTAAAAGGTTAGGTCCCTTTCTATTTGCGCTTAGAATCGTCGACTTCACTTTCATAAAACGCGCATATCTCTGGGAGGGAACACTTTTGGGGCATGGGATCGGTCTCATTCGATGCTCAGATGTTGTCTACATCAAAAAAAGAAAAAAATGAAAATTGATTTGTTTGCCCTTAGTTTCCTTACTCTATGCGCTGTCACTTATACAAATTCAAATCAAGTGTGGACAATTTATTGGTAATTTGAAAGGGCATTTTATGGCATCCATTTTTTGAAAATAATTACCTTCAAATCTTGGGAACTGTATTATGGAATTTAGCGTTCGCTGAGAAACGGGAAGATCCGCTGTTTTCGACCAAAATGTTGTTCTGGCTCAATGGCAAAGTCAATAAACAAAATTGCCGCACTTGGGCTGAAGAGCAACAAGAAGAGGCTCAAGAGGTGCCAATATACCCAGAGAAAACCACGGTTTGGTGCGGTCTATAAGCTGGTGGAATCATCGGTGCTTAATTTTTTAAAAATGATGAAGGCCGGAATGTAACCGCTAATGGTGCTCGCTATCGCGCCATGATATCGATCTTTATGGTACCTGAATTTAAAGCCCGTAATATTGACGACACTTGGTTTCAACAGGACGATGCCACTTGCCATACAGCTGCTCATACAAAGGATCTATTAAGAGGTCATTTAGAAAAGCAGCTAATTTCACGTTTTGGACAGATGAGTTGGCCGCATAGATCGATTGATATCACACATTTAGACATTTTTCTTTGGGGTTACGTAAAGTCTAAAGTCTATGCTGACAAAGCAGCTACGATTCTGGTTTTGGAAGCCAACATTACGCGTGTCAATAAAGCCAAACCGGTCGAAATGCTCGAACGAGTCATCCAAAATTGGACCCTCAGAATGGAAACCCTGAGGCGTAGTTGCGGCCAACATTTGAAGAAAATTATATTCAAAAAATAAATGCCATAAACTTTCCTTTCAAATTACCAATAAAGATTTCACTCGATTTAAATTTTTTTTCTTTGTTCTTAAAAAAATACATCTAGATGTATCACCCTTTATAAAGGGGAGTTAGATTTAAAAATTTGTTTACTTATTTGACTGACGAATGGTATTTGGCCGATAGGTTTCTGTTGACCGATATCCCTGATGAAGGGTAAATAAAATTCTTAACAATCGTACTTAAGTTGTTCCCTTATAAAGGGTGTCCCAAGAAGAACGCAATTTTTAAATCTGGCAACATTCGAAGTGTCATTGTTTGACATTTGAACAATTGTTATTGTTTCATCTTCTTAGTGACGAGTCCCATTTTCATCTTGATGGCTTCGTCAATGCGAGAATTGTCGCATTTGGGGTGCGGAAAATCCTCGAGTGATTCACGAGAAGCAAATGCACCCTCAACGTGTGACTGTGTGGTGTGGTTTTTGGGCTGGAGGAATCATTGGACCTTTTTTATGAAAATGAGGCAGGTCAAGCGCAAACAGTCAATGGTGTTTGGTATCGTGAAATGATAACCAGTTTTTTCTTGCCTAGAATTGAAGAAATGAATGTGGAGGGCATGTGGTTCCAACAAGACGGCGCCACATGTCTTACAGCCAGAGAAACAATTCAATTGCTGCATCAGTCATTTCCCGGTCGTGTTATTTCGCGTTTTGGAGATCAGAATTGGCCGTCTAGATCGTGCGATTTAACACCATTAGATTTTTTTTTTGGGGTTTTTTGAAGTCGATGGTTTACGCGAATAAGCCGACGACGACTCAAGCCTTAAAAGACGAAATTGGACGCTGCATTAATGAAATACCGCAGCATTCTTGCAAAACGGTCATTGAAAATTTCATTAAAAGATCGCGTGCATGCCAGCAAAGCCGCGGCGGCCATCTGCACGATATATTGTTCCATACATAACCTCATTCTGTCTACTTTACGATATAATAAAGTTTCACGATTTTTTCTTAAATATCTGTGTTTTATTTAAAATTTAAAAATTGCGCTCTTCTTAGGACACCCTTTACTTCCTGTAGAATCCTGCTAGGGAAACAGGAATTCGTCTTTTGTTATCCTGACAGGGAGACAGGATCCTCAAACCGTTATAGTTTCTCCAAGAAATGAAACAAGTCCGGTTTAGAGGTACAATTCAAAAGAAAAGCTTCTTGCTTTATTGAAGGGTTTTCTAAGACTAACTTAACAAAAATATGGCGGTGACAAAAATGACGCTCCTAGCGTTATGTACATATATGGTAACTGTATGGTATATGTATGTATGTAAATATATTGAAAGAAAAGAAAACTAAAAGTATGTGTACTAAAACTAGAGTAACAAAAGGGATGAGTAAAAAAAACGTTAACCCGCAGACAAGTCAGGGGGACCTATCTGATCCTGTTGGACGTGGTTCCAACATACTCCCGACTTTAAAATGGGGATCCCGATGAAGTGCCGAAAGGGCCATCTTGACGACGTTCGAGTCCAACCAGAGTGTAAAAAATGGAAAGTTGTTTCTGACCCATGCTCCGTTAAAGATGACACCGAATATGGTTTCTTGGGTACAAATGTTTGGGTGGACAACAGCTGCTGCGATCAGGGGGAACAGGTGTTTGTGCTGCCAGGGGAACAGCTGGTTCGCTGTCGTAAACGTTTTCATAGCTCGAATTCCACTCATCTCTCGGGCGGTGAATCATGTTATGGTAGGTGTCGTATCTATGAATGAAAGAAAAAAGAAAGGAACACATATGGACAATGAGAAACGAGCATTAGGTAACTGATCATTGGAATCGTTAGTTCTTTGGCATTTTACATTCTGATGTGGTATTAGGGAGAGAAGGGGGTTCTGTAGTTGGTTTTGTTGTGGCATTAGGAAGAGAAGGGGTTTCCGTGTTTGGGAGAATGCAGAGTTTTGCGATGGATCGTACAATCAATCCATTCGTTGTCTTGATTTCCGCAACTCTTACATGATTGTCTTTTCCGTGAAAGACTTTGGTGATTCGCCCAAGACACCACTCGGTTGGAGGTAGTGTGTCCTCCTTAACAACAACAAAGTCGCCGACTTTCAGGTTGATTCGGCAAGTCTTCCATTTGTAACGCCGCTGCAACTCAGTAACGTACTCTGCCTTCCAACGCTGGCTAAAGATGTGGAACAAGATTTTCAGCCTCTGCCAGCGGTTGATGTATGAAAGAGATTTCATGGGAGGTATTGTCGGTGACTCAGGGGGAGCTGTGAGTGGAGCTCCGCGCAGGAAATGACCAGGTGTCAAAGGGAGAAGTTCGTCAGGATCCTCGGCGGTTGAACACAACGGACGCGAATTCAGGACGGCTTCAATACGAACTAGCAGGGTCGTAAATTCTTCGAAGGTGAAGTTCATTTTGCAAGTAACCTTCTTCAAGTGAGCCTTCATGCTTTTTACGGCAGCCTCCCAGAGGCCGCCCATGTGTGGTGCATAAGGAGGGATGAAAGTCCAATTGAGCCCCTGTGGGCTGTACCTTGCAGCGAGGCTTTCCCCTATGGACTTGAGGAACTGGTCATGTTCTAACAATAGTTTGCGATTGGCGCCGACGAAGTTGCGGCCATTATCGGAGAACATGGTTCGCGGGAGCCCTCGTCGTCCAATGAACCGTGCGAATGCGGCCAGGAAGGCTTCTGCCGAGAGGTCGGAGCAAGTTTCCAGATGGACCGCGCGAGTAGAAAAGCACACGAACACCGCTGCATAGCCTTTCAGCAACTTGGCATTTTTAAGTGTTGAGGATTTAATGCTGAAGGGGCCAGCAAAGTCTACGCCTGTGTAAGTAAAAGGCAGTGAGAAGTTGACGCGTTCAGGGGGAAGCGCAGCCATAATCTGGTTGTGGACTTTCTTCTTGTAGATTGCACAAGTCCGACATCCTCTGATACATTTCCTTATAGCGTTTCGAAGTCGTGGAATGTAAAACCCTTGTCTAATGGCTCGGAGCATTATATGGTGTTCAGCATGGAGCATGATTTCGTGTGTGTATTTTACGAAGAGATGAGCGAAATGGGATTTTTCGGGAATCAAAACTGGATGCCTTTCTTCGTAACTTAAGCCTGCGTTATCCAAGCGACCTCCTACCCGAATTAAATCGTTTTTGTCGAGGAATGGTGCCAATGTAAGGATCGAACTTTTCTTGCTTAGGGGTACTTTCATATGAAGTCTCTCATATTCCTGCGGATAGTAAGTTTTTTGTGCTAACGCGATCAATTTTCGTTTAGCCAATGTGATTTCATCGGTCGATAATGAGTTGGACTCAGGGGGAGTACCTTTTCTGCACCGTTTAATGAAGCGAAATATTTGGCACACAACTCGTATGGCCCTATTGAGTGAGGAAAATCTACAAGTTATATCTTCATTTTCAATTTCAAGGTGGAAGTTAGAAGTCTTCTTCGTCTCTAGATCTGTGGGATCGAAAGTTCTTGATTTTGGCCAAGATTCAAATGGTTGTTGTAGCCATGGGGGCCCATGCCACCATAGTAAGTATGATGTGAGCTCTTGGGGAGTACAGCCACGAGTTCCGAGGTCAGCGGGATTGTCCTTGGTTTTGACGTGTCTCCATGATTTAACATCTGAGATTCGATTGATCTCCGTTATCCGGTTTGCGACGAACGTCTTAAGCGCTTGGGGCGATTTCTGCAGCCACCCTAAGACAATCGAAGAGTCCGTCCACATAAACTTTTCGTATGAGCATCTAATGTTCAGGGAATCTATCAGCTTTGCCATTAGTACGGCACCGCATAACTCGAGCTTGGGTATAGTGAGGCTTTTCAAAGGCGCGACTTTCGTTTTTGCTACCAGAAGATGACTGGTGATGTCGCCATGCTCACTTTCGACCCTGATGTAAATTGCTCCGCAATAGGCCTTCTCCGAAGCGTCGCAAAAGCCATGCACCTGCACCGTCTTTCCTGGGGAAAATCCGACCCATCTAGGAATTTTCAAAGTAGTGATCTGTGGCAAATTCTCGATAAATGTGGTCCAAATTACCATTAGATGAGGTAAGACAGCCTCATCCCAATCAATCCTCTCTTGCCATAAACTTTGCATCAGAGTCTTAGCAACAATAATCACAGGACCCAGCCAACCAAGGGGGTCGTACAACCGAGCTATCACGGATAATATTTGTTTCTTCGTTGTAACTGGAGCTTGACAAACGACTTCAACCTTGTAGAAAAACGTATCTGTCCTCGCGTTCCATCTTATTCCCAGAGTTTTCGTGGTACTGGACTCATCCAGCTTCAAAAAGTCTTCATCAAGAAGATCCTCCCGGGCCAAATGCTCGAGAAGTGCGCCGTTATTGGCAGTTATCTTCTTCAGGGGGAAGGCTGCAGACTTGAGGGTCCTTATTAAATCGATTTGCTTACTTTTTGCCTCTTCGATTGTGTGTCCTCCTGACAACACATCGTCTACGTAGGTCTCGTTCTTTAGAATATTTGCAGCAAGTTCATTTGATTCCTTACAGTCTTCACTTAGTTGAATCAGGGTTCTCAAAGCTAAAAAAGGAGCACAATTGATACCAAAAGTAACCGTTTTGAGCTGGTACGTATTTACAGCTTCTCCTGGATCGGGACGAAACAGAATCAATTGATATTTTCTATCATCTGGATGAAGCAAAATTTGCCGGTACATTTTTTGAATGTCACCGGTGAAGACAAACTCGTAGAATCTCCAACCCAGAACAATTTGCATTAAATCCGCCAGTAACGTAGGACCCTGGCAAAGAACCTGATTCAAGGAGAACCCGCTAGATGACTTACTCGAACCGTTGAAGACCACCCTTACTTTCGTTGATGTACTGTCCGGTTTGACAACGGCATGATGAGGTAGGAAAAAAGATGACTGCTTTCCCGCTTTCTGCTCATGGTGAACGACAGGCTCCATGTGGTCCAAATCAATATATTCCTGGAGGACCTTATTATATTCTGCCTTTAACTCAGAAGATTTCTCCAAAGTTTTCTCTATACGGTTGTATTGTGCTGCAGCTATATTCCTCGAAGCACCCAAAAAGATTTCTTGAGGAAATTCAGGCCGAAACGGAAGACGAACAACATATCGCCTATTTGCATCACGAATCGTAGTTCTGCTGTAAAACTCTTCGCAATATGCATCATTTTCGGAAACTGGTGAACATATTTCCACCTCTTCAAGCTCCCAAAACTTCCTCAGCTGTTCATTTAAGGCCGTATAATCACAATCATGAACTGTTGTCGAAAAAGTGTAAACCTCAGAAGATGGCATGGGGCCAGATAAGTACCAGCCGAACCTCGATTCTCTTGCTTCCAAACCCCTCATAGTGTCTAAGCGTACTCCTTCCATGTTAATCTGTGGTAAATAATCGCTTCCAATGATCATGTCGATCGGTGAAGGCTGGAAAAAATATGGATCTGCCAAGTCCAAAGTAGAAAAATCTACAAGACTTCGGACATTAACCCTTTTTGCCGGTAGAAAATGGGCTAACTTCAGCACTATTATCGCATTAATCTTCATGGAGAAGTTCGATCGCCTTGATTTGACCCTGACGTTACATTTGCCTTGTGAACTTCCAACGATAGTTCCGCCTAACCCAGAAATCTGCGTATTATGACGCTCTACCGGTAAACGTAGCTGCTGTTGAATGCGTTTAGAAATAAAACTCCGTTCAGAACCTCCATCTAAAAGCGCTCGTACCACAAAAGTTTCACCGGCATGAATAATTTCGATTAACGCTGTTGGCAACACTGTAGTACCACTGTTCTGTACAAAGTGGTTTTGAACCGATTCGTTTGAGACGTTATTTTTTCCAGGGTGGAAGCTTGTAGACCTTTGATGTCCGGACGTTGACGGTTCACTTTCACCTGACGCGGATTCGCCATTATGGTTGTAATTTCCTCTCGAATTATTAATTTTACTATCTGATTTGTCTAAATGAATCATTGTGTGATGTTTTTGATGACATTTAGCACACGTCTTATTACTGGTGCATTTTGTCTTAAAATGATTTGGAGACAAACAATTCGCACAATACTTGTTTGCATAAACATATTTCAATCTTTCATTTGGTGATAAAGACTTGAAATGTTTGCAATGTCGAAGGGCATGATCCTGTTTACATTTCCTACAGATATATTTCCTATCACTACCTTCTGACTGCGCATAAAAAGTTTGAGACTTCGTATGTTGATTATCTCTTTGATTCGGCTTCTTGAAATCTGTAATCGTTTCTAACATTTCAATTCTATTGGAGAGAAAGGCGTTAAACTGAGGCCAGGTTGGCAACTCTTTATGGTTGCTCAATGAATCTTCCCAAGCCCTTAAAGTTTCCTCTGGCAATCTTGTAGAACACCAATGCACTAAAAACGGATCCCAGTTTTCCGTTTTGATTTTGAACGATTTGAATATTGAAATACTATCATTTATACCGCTTTGAATTTGTCGAATTGCTTTCGGGTTTTCGCAGGGGGCGATCTGGATGCCGAAGAACTTTTTCATCTGCTGGTGTACTAAAATTCGTGTGTTCTCATACCTATCCTTAAGTGCCTCCCACGCCAAATTGAAATTTTGATCTACAAGGTCAAAACGCTGAACTATCTGCAATGGCTCCCCTCTGGTTTTACACCGCAAATGGTATAACTTCTGCGCCTCGGATAAATTTGGATGATTTATAAAAACTGCCTTAAAAATATCCCTAAACGCTGGCCATTTTGAATAACCTCCTTCAATGGCGGTGTATCACACGGTGGAAGTTTCAAAGTCGAAGCGCTCTGATACGCCATGGTGGCTTCCGTTCGCGTGCTTTCGTGTTCTTTCGGTCGTATTTTTTCGTGAATTGCCTCCAGGATCCGCACCTTACATTCCTCGTACTCTCCCGTAGCTTCATCATACTTCACCGAATTTTCCTCCATTTCGATCGTCTCTTCTGCGTCACCTGCGGTCATAATGTGCTCGAAACTCTCAACTAATTTGCTCCATCGTCGATTCAATTCCGCATGCTTCACCTCTATTATCGCTGCACTGTTGAAATTTTCGAAGTCCGCTTTGAATTTTTCGCAGAATGAAATTAGCTGGGTCCAATCAAAGAGAAATTTACGACGGCCCGACATTTTGTCTTTCTTCTTAGTCATTCGTAACGTTAGAAATTTACAAATGCACCGAAATTCAAAAAAAAACTAGGTAGCAGAAAGTTCCTCGTAAATTTGTTTAGGTAGTAACCAATTTAACGAATTTATTTTAATTCGCACGAAAATAATTTTCAAATAAAAAATATTTTCAGGGGGAAATTTTCCATCCCGATTCACAATTAAATTTTTCACGGTGTGGCAACCCCCTACAATTCGATTTCTATCGTTCTCTTTATATGCCTGTTCTTTAGTATTTACTAACGTAGCGGATAGGGGGACCGTTAGATGCCTTTACAAAATTAGCATTTGCTCCAAAATAAGCAATTTTTCTTCTTCTTGTTTTTTTTGTTTGCCTTTCAAATTTTCTCAAATTTATACAGAGATTTTTGTTAACGCACTATAGTTTTTTTTTCTTTAAATTTTTCCAAAAAATATGAAATTTTCAATTAATTTTTTGTGTTTTTTTTTTAAATTTTTTCACGCACATTAATTTTAAAAAAAATTTCAATGTCTGTCTGAGGTTTTCCGATTAATAAAATTTTTTTCTATCGTTTTCCATAAAAATGTCTTAATTTTCATTTAAAAAATCTTAAATTTCCATCAAAAAGTCAATATTATTTATTCCGCATACGAAAAAAATAATCCCGGCACAATTCCATTTTTTACCGATCTGGTAACTCTTCGCTGCCGACGTATTTTTTGTTTTCTGTACCTTTCTCGTATGATGAACGTTGTTATTGTAAGCAGCTATGGGCGAATGCAAAATGAAAATGCAAAGAGAGCGAATGTTGTGTACATATACAAAATTGATGAGCGAAGCAGATAACTTATCTGCTTCGCTCATCAATGCAAAAGAGCATAAAACCAACAAATGCACCAATACAGTGTCACATATGAGAAGCTTTCAATGTAGTGGTGCCCATACTTGATTGTAAGTCACCGGTAAATCACTGCCACGGCTATATACATATGTACATACTACGAATTCATCATTTGCTGCTACTGTTGTTGTTGTAAATATGACGCGACGAAAAAATATTGCAACCAAACCAAAGAAAATGCCAAACAGATTTTGCCAAAAAATACCACAAACTACAGAAAAAAACCATAAAACCACTCACCCTTCTTCCTTTTTACCGTTTTGATGATATTTTTTTCTTGTTGTTGCTAGTCAGGGAGTATGCCGTCGACGATTTTTTTCTCGTTGTTGTTTTTTGCAAATCAGGGAGACTGCTGTTACCGGCGACCGGACTATTTTATTATTGTGTGTGTGTGTTTTTGATAACCAAAATTTTCCTTTTTACAATAGTCTTTTCTATTTCACATCACACCACTTGTTTTTTTTCTTTTTAATCTGGCCTTTCCACTGTTTAATTGTTCAATTGTTTTTTCACTTTTTGGCCTTTCTTTATTTTAATATTTTTTCTTTTCCACACTGAATTTAACTTTCCGTCTGTCCGCAATGACTTTCAATTACACTTTGCCTATGCTTCTTCTATTTTCTTCAATTTTGGCTTTGACTTTTATCAGTGATGGCAAAATAGAAACTCACCACACCACAGAAGTTAGGGATGGCAAAAAAAGTACTTTTTTGGTCCGAAGGGCCTTTTTATATTTTTTTGTGTAGAATGTTTTTAATTTGTTTTTGCTTTTATTTTAACGTTATTTAATTGATATTTCACCGATTTCGTGGGGATTTCGCGAATTTTAGTCGTATGTTAATTTTTCCGATTTTAAGTTGATTTTACGTTTAAATTATTCGTTTTTTTATTACTTTTTTATACCAAATGACCAATAATTCAAATGCACGTTTTCACTGTACATACCTGAACTCTCCTCTCCGTTCATACGATACCTTTCCTCTTCTCTCTTTGTGTGAAGTACCCCTTTTGCCGTCTTGTGCGCTAACCTCCTTTTTGATGTGGATGATACCGTCGATGTGGTTACTCAATGATGATGATGATGATGGTGACCAGCGATGATTTGTCTGCACTCCGTGAGTCTCGATGACTTTCAATTGTGTTGTTGTTGCCTCTGTCTGACTGAACGGGGGTCAGCAAACTTTTATGTCAGGTGGACTGCAACTGCTAATGAACAGATGACGCTAGAGAGTGCGTCCACTGTTCCAATCCACTCCCAGACTCCGCTAGGAGGTTCGAAGGACCATGTAGAATCCTGCTAGGGAAACAGGAATTCGTCTTTTGTTATCCTGACAGGGAGACAGGATCCTCAAACCGTTATAGTTTCTCCAAGAAATGAAACAAGTCCGGTTTAGAGGTACAATTCAAAAGAAAAGCTTCTTGCTTTATTGAAGGGTTTTCTAAGACTAACTTAACAAAAATATGGCGGTGACAAAAATGACGCTCCTAGCGTTATGTACATATATGGTAACTGTATGGTATATGTATGTATGTAAATATATTGAAAGAAAAGAAAACTAAAAGTATGTGTACTAAAACTAGAGTAACAAAAGGGATGAGTAAAAAAAACGTTAACCCGCAGACAAGTCAGGGGGACCTATCTGATCCTGTTGGACGTGGTTCCAACACTTCCATCAGTTTTAAATTCCATTGATTCTCGCATATCAATGATGAAGAGTGTATTCGTACCGGTCGTACTCAGTCAATATCATCCTTCTCCGTATACTACACTAACAACAAATCCATTTCAATGAGATAATAATAATTACTCAGCCATTTAGGTAATTATTGTCACATTGTTTCGTTTCAAATTTATTTATTTGCCTGCCTCACATTGAAAGACCTTGGCTTAGTGCCTCCTTATGTGGCACAATGAAATAATTATTTATTTCATGTATACATTTAACGAAACTTTTTTTGCAATGTGATCCTTTGGAAAACAGGTGTTGGCTATTTTTAGGCATTTAATTGTGTTTTGCTTAATGTGCGTAACGTGCAAACTCAAAGGAGTAAATCGTGCATACACTGGCATAATTCAAAAACCTCGTTGTTTGTAGGTGTTCGTCTATCGTAAATGTTTCCTAACCTAACTACGACTACAGAGCCCGACCAATCAGGTGTCAAGTAGTCAAGTTAGCAAGCTGTCAGTTGGGGAAAACTAAGCCAAGGCATGCAGTAGTCAAAAAAGTGAAAGAAATAATAAACGCAACGCACGGAAACTCAAATTGATTTTCAAAACTGCTTCCAACACGCAATATGACAGCGTTTATTAAAATAACATGACATGCAAATATATGTTCTTCTTTTCTTGAGTTTGTTATACGACCCAACTCTCCGCTGGTTCTAAAATTAGGCATACACACAATAAAAAGTGGCTAAATAGTTACTATAACTGAAACATGAATTAAATCGAAACTTTAGTGAGTTATGATTTAGATTCAACAAAAAGCACGCAGTGCAAAGGGGAATTTGACCGGAGCTATCACACAACAGCTAAACCGACTGGCATTAGCCGACATTCCGGTTTTATACCTTTGCCTAAGAATAAAAAATTGTTTTCCGGATAAGAAGTAAAGTACAAGTGCCCTGCAATAGCTCTAAATTAACCCAGATTTTAAAAATAAGGTCATATTTCAATTTGTGTTTTTGGTACACACAGAAAACAGATTCGTTGCCACAGGTTGCATGCACCTTGAGTATTCCATCACTACTACCGAATGTTAGTTGATGCTCTGTAACGTTCAGTTATTGTAACTGAAGTATCGGTAGAAAATACGAAGAATCTGAACCTTCACAAGATAATTGTTGGCATTTATCCACATGTCGGACTTGTTTAACGAAAAAATGTTAATTTTCCGTAGAGTCAAAAAACTGTTTCCTTATATACTTGAAGTACTCTTTAGCATAGGGAGGATTATGTCGCGGAAAAAAAAATAATGGAAGATTTTTACGGAATAAATGAGTATCAACGGTTTGCATAAATCAGTTATACTAAGATTATTTTCGCTTTTTGTTATGGCTACGAAATACATTTTATGCGTTTCATTAGAATGACCGATCAATTACACTAGTCAACAGTCAAAATGTACTCGGGATGCGATAATTTTTTCTGTGTAGATAACCTTGACATGAGCTCGAAAAACGCAATAAAAAATTTTTTTTTCGTTTGGTTTTTGTTTTATTTTTTTTTAAAATTACAATTCCCTTAATCTGTCCATATATTGTTTTCCTATACAAGCAACAGTTTCCAAGTTAAAAATGAATATATAAAGGAAAAAACTTATTTTTTGCCTAAAGATTTAAATTTTTTTTTTAAAAAATCCATAAAAAATCCAAAATGAAAAAAAATTTCAAATCTTATTACTTTTACGTAAAGTCACATTTTTGAAATTCATACCTTTACTCAATTGCGAATAAAAGCGAAACGCGTGCATCGATTTTCATGATCTTTGTCTCATTTTGCTCATAGGTTATGTGACTTTACGTAAAAGTAATAAGATTTGACATTTTTTTTTTTCATTTTGGATTTTTTATGGATTTTTTAAAAAAAAAAATTTAAATCTTTAGGCAAAAAATAAGTTTTTTCCTTTATATATTCATTTTTAACTTAGAAACTGTTGCTTGTATAGGAAAACAATATATAAACAGATTAAGGAAATTGTAATTTTAAATTTTTTAAAATTTAATTCAATTAAATCGGGCTAGTGGTTCCCGAGTTATGCCGGACGAAACAAATTAACCAAAAAAAAATTTTTAAAATTTAAAAAAAAAAAATAAAACAAAAACCAAACGAAAAAAAAATTTTTTATTGCGTTTTTCGAGCTCATGTCAAGGTTATCTACACAGAAAAAATTATCGCATCCGGAGTACATGAAATTTTTTTCATTTTGTTGAGTAGTGTTATTTGTAATGATTAGATTTTTCATCTTCTGGTCAATTTAACCGAATTTTCATTACGATTAAAAACATTTGGTGATTGAAACCGCAACGGAATTTTAGTAGTTCCAACCGATTTCCAACTAATTTTTCTCTGCGTGCACACACATGTCTATGTTTAAATTGGTCAGAATTTGGACTAAAGGGAACCGTCACCGAAATTTTTGGCTAATTTTCGGTGCAACAATAATTTTATTTTAATATATTACTTTACGAGAAATGTTGAGAAATGTTCATTCTTATGCGTTTTTGGTCGACTGTTAACAAGTGCGGCACCCATCTTGCAGAAAGCTTTTTCATCTGTACTTCTTCGTGCAAAATTAAATGGACTCGATCATTCGAGATGCCCATGATATTAGCTACTTTACGCACTTTTATTCGTCGATCATTTAATACCATATCATGCACTTTGACTACAATTTCTGTTGTTGTTGCTGTTTTTGGACGTCCACTACGTGGTTCATCTTCAATGCTTGTACGACCACGTTTAAATTCAGCAACCCAATTTTTTTACTGTTGCATATGAAGGAGCACTTTCACCTAACACATTCACCATATCATTATGAATTTCTTGTCCCGATAAACCTTTTTTATGTAAATATTTAATGACACCACGCATTTCTAATTTTTCCATTGTAAAAAAATCGCGGATGCGTCTTTTGTGAACACCTCCAGCTTCAGTCCATTGTTCGGATTGTTCTTTTGTCTCTGGAGTATAGTGTGGATCCATGTCCCATCAACAGTTATGAAACGACGCTTAAAATCCATTTTATTTCGCTGAAAACGATCCAAACAAGCTTGAGAAATGTTCATTCTTATGCGTTTTTGGTCGACTGTTAACAAGTCCGGCACCGATCTTGCAGAAAGCTTTTTCATCTGTAGTTCTTCATGCAAAAATAAATGGACTCGATCATTGGACATGCCCATGATATTAGCTATTTCACGCACTTTTATTCGTCGATCATTTAATACCATATCATGCACTTTGGCTACAAATTCTGTTGTTGTTGCTGTTTTTGGACGTCCACTACGTGGTTCATCTTCAATGCTTGTACGAGCATCCCAATTTTTTTACGGTTGCATATGAAGGATCACTTTCACCTAACACATTCACCATATCATTATAAATTTCTTGTCCCGATAATCTTTTTTATGTAAATATTTAATGACACCACGCATTTCTAATTTTTCCATTGTAAAAAAATCGCGGATGCGACTTTTGTGAACACCTGTTTCTATATGAAGGCGTTGCCAGATCGAAACAAAATTTAACATGTGTTCATAGCAGAGATGGAAGTTACCAAAACACTTAACTTTTTCTGTTTATACCGCGCTTTTTGTGCTAGGCTAAGAAGTTTCCGAACCGCCCTCGTATATAGTTATTTCAATGTCATTTAACCATGTATATGCACACAGGGAACCGATTTGTTGTAACAACCGATTTTTTTGCCAACCGAATGATTGTGATTACAAGCACGTCGAGTATTTTCATCACTACAAGCGGATGTTAGTTGGTGCTCTGTAATTTTCAGTTATTGTAACTGTAGTATCGGTGCAACATACCAAGTATCCAAACCTTCTGAAGAGAAATTTTTGAATCAACCAAAAAGAAAATAAAAATTATAGTCGGAGGCAACAAACTGTTTGCCTACACAATTGATGTACTTGAAGTGGTTATGCGAGGAAAAAGGAGAAAAAATGATGGATGATTTTTACTGTTTTTTATAATAAAGTTTTATTTTTTATCACCGCTACAAAATGTTTGCAAAACTACTGGCTGCCTCATCCTCTACTTATGGTAATTAAATACCAATTTCGCGTTTCAATGGTATGACCTCTCAACTAATTATGAGTACTCGTACAGTACGATGCTTATATTAATCATCTTGTTGTATTTCGAACTGATTACGTTTACAGACATTTGGTGCTTGCAACCAAAATTCAGCTTTTAAAACTGAATCATTGTACCAAGCGACTATCAAATAATTTTTTCTCTGTGTGGGAGGTATATCTTAATTTTAACCGATTATCTTAAAAGTCAACGGCTTTTATTAAAAAAAACTTGATTTTCCAAATTTCATAAAGATCAGACAACAATTGCGACCTGTAGCTTGAAAACAAACTGTAGAAAGACAGCAGACGGACGGACAGACAGATATCATAAAATCGAATTAACTGGTGATTCTGAGCCGAGCGATGAACTTAAAGCTGGGTCTAGCTTTTATATTTGTGGTAGTTACATATTTCGTACTTGAATATTATAAATTGTCCTTGCTTTTACATTAAGGGCGGTCCAGCTTAAGTGCACGATATGAATTATAAATAGAAAAAAAAGTTTTTAAAGAGCTAGCCTAATATTTTATAATATAATAGAAGGATCTATGATAATAATGTGTGTTACAAAATATCGGTCAAATCCTTGCCGCGGTTTCGTTGGTATACCTCTACCCGATAGTTCATATTTTCCAAGACTCTGTGGCGTAATAGAGGTTAAATGTCGTTAATGTGCCAAATTGTTTTATCTTTTATCTCTTAATTGTTCTTGGCTTATTGGGGAACTTTCCTTTTGAATATCCAAGAAGAAAGAAGTTCAGCGGTATTAAATCACATGATGAGGCGGCCAATAAACATAGCCACAACATGAGACAACACAGCCATTGAATTTCTCACGCCAAAAAGCCATTGTTTCGTTGGCTGTGTGGCAATTGGCACCATCCTGTTGAAACTACATATTGACCAGGTGCATATTCTAAATTTCAGGCCACATGAATCCGTTATCATCTAGCGATAGCGAACACCATTTACGGTAACTGCTTGGCCGACCTAATTTTTAAAGAAAAACGGCACTCTCTGTGGACGCATTGGCTTTTTATACTCTCACGTGGACTATCATTTGATTTTCATCTGCTTGTTGACGAATCCACTATGGACACATGGACGAGGAGCACAAAATGCTTATTGATTTGAACGCCCATTTCCGTAAAAGGCTTCAAGAGTCTTAACGCGCTTCTTAATTGTGCACCTCTACATTGAATTTGTTAAACACGATAACATAGAAATGTTAAATTAAGTTGAGCAAAAAACTTGACGGTAAGGTGAAACTCTCAATGAACATCGTGCCTTATAGTCGGACCACTCTATTAAAACAACCAAAAGAAAAACGGAAAATCCGACATCAGAAAACCTGGAAAACCGGCATGCCGGGATTTAGCTATTTTTAAGAAACCGACTATTGAGTTTTGACTATGGTCATAACCCAGACAGCAGTGACTTGTGTTTGGGACTGAAAACCTAGTGCTTGGCAACGCAATTTATCTAAAAATCTAAATCTACGAGTAGCAGTCTACCCTAGACTGTCAGATAAATCAAATTCTCTTCAGACAATTATTCTTCCAACATTAAGAATGGTGTTGGGGAAAGTGGACTAAACATACTGTGCTCTGACACTTTCAAAAGCCTAAACCACACCAATGAATTATCATCTTTTAAACTCATTTTAAATCAACACTGCAGCGACATTATCAGCTAAGCAGATGTGCTAATTTCCGTCACTGTTCTAAAGGCTTCTTCGCTGTTGCTGATAACAATCGCCCGTCGTTTGTAGTGTGGTTTTCGGTAGATAATCATCTTATAACGATTATGAAACGAAAGTATGATACAGGCTGGAAGATGATTAAAGTTTTAACTTCAATTGCGGTTTTCTCTTGGTCAGTCTATGCCAACCACTAAAGTTTTGCATTTGATTAGCTTAATTATTGCGTGTAGTCATTGAAGGAAATTCGATTACCGCGGATTGAGGCGAATTGGCGTTGGAACTTGCATGGGAGGTAAAGAGGCTAAAATGTTCAAATTCTGAGTAGGCTTTTAATGCCATTTTCGTCATAGGTCACAGTAGATGCAATAAAAGCAACTTTTACTTAAATATTTATTAAATCTTATGGAGCCGGTGTTGATCCTTTCAGTGACCCAAGCTTTTTAATAGTTACACGCTGAAAAAAGATATGGGTACTATATAGTCACGGCAACAACAGTATGTTCTCTGCAATTTAAGTATGGTCGTCGCAACCATAGTATTGTTTTTTGAATTTCATTTTGACAATACTTATAGTATGATTGCAGCAATATTAATATTGTTGAAATGTAACAAGAGTATTGTTGCCAAACTCAAAAATGAAAATATGAATGATATGGGTACTATATGGTCACGGCAACAATAGTATGTTCTCTGCAATTTAAGTATGGTCGTCGCAACCATAGTATTGTTTTTTTAATTTCATTTTGACAATACCTATAGTATGATTGCAGCAATATTAATATTGTTGAAATGTAACAATACTATTGTTGCCAAATTCAAAAATGAAAAAATGAGTGTAGCGACAACAAAATATGGTTGGAGCGACAAAAGTATTGTTTTTTGGCTTTTATGTTAACAATAACAACAAAATGATTACGGCAACCATTCCGAAAAAATCGTAGTTTTTCAATTTGGCAATGTTATTGTTACGAATCTTAAGCAATAATAGTAGTTTTATGTGTAAATTAATTTTGTTTCAAAACAAACTACTTTGTGTTAGTACAAGTATAACTGAAATATTTTTAATAAATGATTTTTGTCTACTGGTAAATAAATCACTCCTATTATTAAGAGTTTTATGTATTTAACATTAATTACTTAATAAAAATCTTTATTGTTGAATAACAACTTAACCCAACCGTTATAAAAAATGTTGGTGATCATAGTATGGTTGTGTGGTTGTCATTTTACTATTGTGAGGAACTTACTATGGTTGTATGTTAAACATACTATGGTTGTGGGGATCATATTATGGTTGAGTGGTATCATACTATGGTTGTAG
Source organism: Hydrotaea diabolus (assembly GCA_963513945.1). Lineage (NCBI taxonomy): Eukaryota > Metazoa > Arthropoda > Insecta > Diptera > Muscidae > Hydrotaea > Hydrotaea diabolus. The sequence goes on from OY740720.1 coordinate 126,159,146, forward strand.
GGATCATAACATGGTTGCGTATGAATCTTACTATGGTTCTGAGGTTCATATTATGGTTGCATGTGAATGATACTATGGTTGTTGAGTGTGAATCATACTATGGTTGTGGGGATCGTAGCATAGTTGTATGAAAATAATACTATTGTGGTGAGGATCAAAATATTGTTGTGTCACAACCCTATATCCAACAATAGTATGATCCTCTTCGAATATTGTCACTCCAACCATACTTTTTTTCTGTGTGTACATGTTAAAATGTTTACATAAAATGTTTTGCTAATAAGCAAAAATACACGAAAACTAAAAAAAAATATCCGTATACATCTGAGACCATGACCCGTGGGACTGTGATTCCAAAGGTATCAAAAATATGAACATTTGAACATGGTCACAATGAAATTGACTAAATAATACAAATGTTCAGATATTTTCAAGCTTTGTTAAAACGTTTGGGGCGTATCCGATGTTCTTTTGAATGTATAAGTATATGGAAACTCAAAAACTATGAAATTCCTTTACGAATCTTAATATGATAATTATTTTGCGATTTGTCTGAATTGGAGGTGGCCAAAGTTGCAGAAAAAAAGATCCCAGCGTAAGCAAAAAAAAAATATTCTTACAAATATAATTATGCCCCATTTTTTAGATTTTGATGCATTTGGCTCAGCTCACAGTCCTAATATGCCTAAGGTAAGGTTTTTATCTTGGGATTTTTTCTAATTATGTTTCCTTTCCCCGGGATTTCTGGGAAATTTTTTCTCTCTAAAATCGAGGATGGAAAAGTTTATTTTTCTAGAGTTATTTAGAGGTATTTGTTCAATAGAGTTTTTTTCGCATATTACGTGTGATTTGTGTTAAACTTTATTTTGTTTCTTTCATAACTATTTGCAATTTAATCACCGAAAGACTTACACCAAAAGAATGCCTCCAAATTGTGCATTTTTAATATAAAATAGAGCGTTTGGTGAGAAACTGTTTTCGAATACAAAATTGTATTGTTTAGAGGTGAGGACAATTTATGGCTCAACGGCAACGTCAATAAATAAATATTTCTGCATATGGGCTGAAGAGCAACCAAAAGAGGTTCAAGAGGTGCCATTATACCAAGAGAAAGCCACGGTTTGGTGCGATTTATGGGCTAGTAGAATTATCGGTCCATATTTTTTTTCAAAAATGATGATGGCCCGAACGCAACCATGAATGGTGCTCACTACCGCGCTATCTTATCGGACTTTTTGCTACCTCAAACTGAAGCCCTTAAACTTGACGATATTTGGTTTTAAGAAGACGGCGCCACTTGCCATACAGATGCTTAAACAATGGATCTATTAAGAAGCATCTAATTTCACGTTTTGGAACGGTGAGTTGGCAGCCTACATCGTGTGATATCACACCTTTAGACCTTTTCTTTGGGGTTTACGTAGCCCCAAAGAAAACAGTTTTGGAAGCCAACATTACGAGTGTCATTAACGCCTTACGGTTCGAAATGCTCGAACGAGTCATCCAGAATTGAACTCTCAGAATGGATACCCTGAGGAGTGGTTGAGGCCAACATTTGAAGGTCATTATATCCAAAATTAAATGACATAAAATGTAATTTCAAATAAACAATAAAGATTGCACTCCTAATTTGAACTATCGTATTTATTTATTTAAAAACAAATTGATCACCAGTTATTAACAGATCCGTTGCATTGAGTAGCTAAAATCAAGAAATATTTTTTGCAAAATTACTAAAAATATAAGACAATTTTTAATCCTTTACTTAACGTTTCCCCTTAAAAGTAAATAGTCTTATACGAGGGCGAACGCAAAACTAACTGGCCTGGCACATTTTCTGTTTTATTTTTTAAAAGCAATCTTTTATAAGCCATCTGTCAAAATTTCCGAAATATTTAATGCTTATTTTCTTTGTTACAGGTGATTGAAGTAAACAAGTTTTATAATTTTTGAAAAATTAAAAATAAAGAGTTTCGTGCGGTAATTAAACACTTTTATATGAATGGTTATACGCCACAATTAATCAAAGATGAATTGGATTCTGTTCATGGTGATAATGCACCATTATACTCCACCGTGAAATCCTGGGTTCAACAATTTAAAATGGGTCGTTCAAGTACGGAAGATGAACAACGCTCTGGAAGACCGAAAACTGCTACTACTATTGAAAACATTGGAAAAATGTTTAATGAAGTGACTAAAGATAGACGAATAAAGCTCAGAGAACTTGCTGATGTTGTTAAAATACACGAAAAACAAGTTTGGAGTATTTTACATGATGAACTCCACATGAAAAAGCTATCCGCGAAAAAGGTGCCGCGTTTGTTGACTTTGCCCCAAATTGGACCAATTCCGAGGAGCTTTTAGCGATTTATCAGCGTAATCCAATAGAGTTCTTGCGCCGATTCATAACTGTTGATGAAACATGGATCCATCACTACATCCCAGAATGCAAAGAACAGTCAAAACAATGGATAGAAGCTGGTAAAAGTGGTCCCAAGAAGGCGGAAACTGTTAGGTCAGCAGGAAAAGTAATGACCACAGTATTTTGGGATGCAAGGGGTATAATATTTATTGATTATCTTGAGAAAGGAAAAACTATAAATAGTGAATATTATTGTGCATTATTGGATCGGTTGAGTGAAGAAATCAAGATAAAACGACCGCATTTAGAAAAAAAAGTTCTTTTTCATCAAGATAATGCTCCTTCACACACTGCATTTTTAACTCAACAAAAACTGGCCTAATTACGATTTGAAATTGCTCCGCATCCACCATATAGTCCAGATTTAGCTCCTTCTAATTATTTCTTGTTTCCAAATTTAAAAAAAATTCTCGGTGGCAAAAAATGTTCGTCCAATAGCGAGGTTATTGCTGAAACTGAGGCATATTTTGAAGGTCTTGAAAAATCTTATTTTTCGGATGGAATTAAAAAACTTGATGAAGTGTATTGAGAAGATTATGTTGAAAAATAAATAATAATAATTCCAAAAAAACGGTTCTTTTTATCTTAGGCCAGTTACTTTTGCGGTCGCCCTCGTACACTGGATACTTTTTTTCAAAAATAACTATGCAATAACTGTTCGAAAACTTTATTTGTAAGTTTTTTTTAATATATTTTTTATTTTTCTAAGATTTATTTTTTGTTGTAAATTTCAATCTAAAAATAGCTTGTCCCGCCTCGGGGATCACGGTATTTAAGAAAAATATTTTCCTTATTCCAGGAAATGAATATTACGGGATTTTGCAAGACCTAACCTTAAGGGGCCGAATACCTTCTAAGTTAACATGGATAATGGAAACACACTGAAGGTTATAGGGACTGTAAGAAGTCATTTTAATATTGATACGAATGCAATTATGCACTTTTGAATTTTGCTACTTAAGCTACACGTTACTATCAATGCATAACTCTACGGACAAAAAGCCTTTAAGGTTCAAGTATTTTAAATAAAGCAACCCTACTGAGAACCTTATCTCCAAAAATGTCAAGGAAATATTTGAACGCAATCTATGAAACAAAGTTCAAAAGTTACGGCAAGCCGAATTTTACAAATTGCGCATTTTTTTCGACGGAATTTTAGGCGCACAGGGACCTTAGACTAATCAAGTAGGTTTTGATCATGGAGATAAATTTGGCTGGTGAATTAGCTAAAGAGTTGCGTATTTGGGTTTCCTCGAAAGCTCTTGAGCCCATTTCAGTCTTTATTTACAAACCAACAAATGTTGGGTTTATTCTACACACAGCCTTTTTAATGGTCGTGCAAACAAATTCACATAGTCATAATACCCTGTGACACTGACGACTCGAGGGCCTAAGCAGTGATAGCGGAACGGATGGTGTGTACACCCGAATTCATATGAGAATTCAATTAACCGTATTCGTAACATATTTTTAAGCCTCCGGATAAAATATGAATGGCTGTCATATGTAAAAATTACACATAACTCATGTAGTACCGAACCGCACACTTACACTCCCACAGTACTCATAAATACATGTATGTATGTGTAAAACACAAATACATATGTATAAACACGTTGAATTTCGAGTTGCCAAAATTTATAAGAGAAATTCCCAAATGAGCGAACTCGATGCGTGTTCGTTTGTTAATGAGTACAGTCGTGGACGAAAGTGTGTTAGCTCACATGTAGGAAAATGGCTGTCAATGTAACGGGTAGTATATCTAGAGGTTTGTATTTGAATTAAATATTATTTTGATAGTGCGAGCTCAATCCTGCTTGAAATATAGACAGGGAGTCAGTGTTATATCGCCTTGTTTTTATAGTTTCGTACGGCCCAGCTTAGGTTACAAAGGGGGCCAACAAGTTTCGAAGACCTGCGGCCTGCAGATATGTATAAGTAGCTTCACAAACATAGGGAATGCTATATTAAGGCAAAAATGTCCAAGGAAGTCATTGCATTATATGGAATTAAACGCAACAAGGAGGGCATATCAATAATTCCGTCACTTTTTGAATAAAACACAGTTTGTTTTTTGCATTGCAAATATAAAGAATATGTTTCAACATAATCTCCTTGTAGCTCAATACATTAAGTAGAACGTTTCTCCAAATTTTGTATTCCTTCGAGGTGCATAAAATAGGCATTTGTTTGATCAATAATTTCATCGTTAGAGATGAATCTCTTTCCACCGAGCCATTTCTTTAGGTTTGGAAAAAAGAAATAGTGACTGGGGGGCTAAGTCCGGAGAATACGGCGGATGAGCTACCAATTCCTAAGCCAATTGATGAAATTTTGCTGAAACAGCACACTTGTGCACCCGTGCATTATCTTGATAAAAAATAACTCTTTTCTTGGCCATTTGGGGTCGTGTTTCTTTTTTTAAATCCGCGTTAAATCGGTCCAATAAGTTGGCATAATATTCGCCGTTTATTGTTCGATATTTCCCTTTTGAAGATAACCAAAGTGAATTACCCGCATGCATTCCAATGAACTGTTTCCATCCACTTATTGGCGGATAAAGTCAACTTGGCCTTCTTCGGAGCCGGTCCACCCAAAGAAACCCATTGTTTATACTGCTGCTTGGTCTCCGGAGTGTTGCAATGGATTAATTTTTCATCCACAGTAACAAAAGCCATAACAACTCATTAGAATTGCGGTTAAATAACTCCAAACAATCTCTTGGAGTTGTCACACGATTACGTTTATGGTCAATTTAGAGCAAACGCGGCACACATCTTGAAGACAGCTTTCTTAAACCCAACTGATCATGAAAAATTTAACCACACTGCCATATGAAATGTGTATGGCATCGACAATCTCACGCTCTTTTATTCTTCGATCGTCAAACACCATATCGTGAATTTTTTCGACATTTTTTGGGTGTAATGACCTCAATTGGCCGTCCGGAAAGTCAGTAAACCACTTAACTTAACTTGGTTTGATGGTTGGTTTTTTTCCGCAAAAAATAATGTTTAATGAGCACTCGAAATTCACCTTTTCTCATTTTTAACAATATCCATGAGGTTGTATGTTTTAAACAGATGTTAAACACTAAGTAAATGACGAAAATCTCTCAAAACTTGACAGTAGTCTATTAACAGATGCTACTTGATGAGAGCAGTGATGCATTTCATATAACAACGAGGGAAGTTGGAAAAGTAACGGAATTATTGATATGCCCTCGTTTTATAATTATGCGGTCATGAGAGGTAAAGCATTAAGTATGATGTCTCCGTGGTTTTCCCTAGTCACTGGACACCAAATGCTATAACGTCCTGGCTGTAGCTACGAACAGTGCTTTTATTGAAATTTATCGATCCCAAAATCCAACTGGCAAGGACAGGTACCTTTAAATTCTTTTGTAACTTAAGTACGAGTATTTATGAAATAAAATTACCAAAATCAAATTTGTATGTTTTTTGGTATTTACTCGTATCGTTGATCTTAGAAAACTGCAATGCTTTAATCATATGTGACATAGAGAAAGGGACCTAAGGGTAAAAAAAAATCAATTTTCACTTTTTTTTGATGTGGACAACATCTGAGCATCGAATGAGACCGATCCCATGCCCCAAAAGTGTTCCCTCCCAGTGATATGCACATTTTATGAAAGTGATGTCGACGATTCTAAGCGCAAATAGAAAGGGACCTAACGATAAAATACCATTTTTGTCGAAATGTTCGATTAGATTTTTGTAGCGTTTAATTTCCATTGCATACAGCAAGAAGTACATATCACGGCATATCGGCAAACTTCGAAAATAATATATCTGATTGTATCGTTTATACATAGCTCGCGATCGATCACCAACTTTTGACCTGAGCATTGCATCGTCACGGTGAGCTGCCAGATGTGCGAGAATAATTAAATCTTGGGATTTCTTATCTAATTTCATGAAAGACGTACGAAAATCCACAGCCATCTTCTTAGCAATCACTTCATTGCATTGATTCGAACAACACGAAGGTATTTTTGAACCATACAGTCGAGCAACTACCTTTTCTTCGCGTAAATCAAGATCAGATTTATGAAGGTACGAGGGCTACCGCAAAAGTATCTGGCCTAACATAAAAAGAACCGTTTTTTTGGAATTATTATTATTTATTTTTCAACATAATCTCCTTCCAACTCAATATACTTCATCAAACGTTTTTCAAGTTTTTTAATTCCATCCGAAAAATAAGATTTTTCAAGACCTTCAAAATATGCCTCAGTTTCAGCAATAACCTCGCTATTGGTCGAAAATTTTTTGCCACCGAGAATTTTTTAAATTTGGAAACAAGAAATAATCAGAAGGAGCTAAATCTGGACTATATGGTGGATGCGGAGCAATTTCAAATCGTAATTCAGCCAGTTTTTGTTGAGTTAAAAATGCAGTGTGTAAAGGAGCATTATCTTGATGAAAAAGAACTTTTTTTTTCTAAATGCGGTCGTTTTATATTGATTTATTCACTCAACCGATCCAATAATGCACAATAATATTCACTATTTATAGTTTTTCCTTTCTCAAGATAATCAATAAATATTATACCCCTTGCATCCCAAAATACTGTGGCCATTACTTTTCCTGCTGACTTAACAGTTTTCGCCTTCTTGGGACCACTTTTACCAGCTTCTATCCATTGTTTTGACTGTTCTTTGCATTCTGGGATGTAGTGATGGATCGATGTTTCATCAACAGTTATGAATCGGCGCAAGAACTCTATTGGATTACGCTGATAAATCGCTAAAAGTTCCTCGGAATTGGTCCAACGGAGGATTTTTAGCGACAAAGTCAACAAACGCGGCAGCGTTCTTGCGGATAGCTTTTTCATGTGGAGTTCATCATGTAAAATATTCCAAACTTGTTTTTCGTGTATTTTAACAATATCAGCAATATCTGAGCTTTATTCGTCTGTCTTTAGTCACTTTATTAAATATTTTTCTAATGTTTTCAATAGTAGTAGCAGTTTTGGTCTTCCAGAGCGTTGTTCATCTTCCGTACTTGAACGACCCATTTTAAATTGTTGAACCCAGGATTTCATGGTGGAGTACGATGGTACATTATCACCATGAACAGAATCCAATTCATCTTTAATTAATTGTGGCGTATAACCTTTCATATAAAAGTGTTTAATTACCGCACGAAACTCTTAATTTTCCATTTTTCAAAAATTATAAAACTTGTTTACTTCAATCACCTGTAACAAAGAAAATAATCATTAAATATTTCGGAAATTTTGACAGATGGCTTATAAAAGATTGCTTTTAAAAAACAAAAAGTTGCTAGTAAAACAGAAAATGTGCCAGGCCGGTTAGTTTTGCGGTCGCCCTCGTACATATTATAGGTATCATCTTCAGAGTCACTATCCGATAATTCTGAGAAGTGATCGTCATCATCCTCGTCATTAGGGAAGCGATAAAGTAAATCTACTTCTTCGAATTCGTCCACCATTTAATCCTAAAACAATAAGTAAGAATGTTATCAGTTTTAAATTATTTTTGCGAATAACATAATAAGGTTATGTGAAAAAATTTTCGTACTAACAGAGTGAAATTCACGATTTAAAAGAATTATAAATGAGTATTTATTATAATACACAATTAATAATATCAGAAATAAAGCTTGATTCGAAAAAACGCGAGCAAAATTAATATCAAACTCATCGAAACAGTGCGCTAGGTGGAAAACAGTAAAAACCAACTACACAAAACAAGAGGTAGGGACGACCTACGCTCGGTTTCAAGGTTGACCAACACGTTCCTGACGTCATGAGATGTGTCGCTTTCAAATGAGAGGAATACCAACACGCTCAGTGATGGTACACCAAAGATACACGTATTTAAATCTTTAAAATGGCTCTCCTGAACAAAACTGGTTTTTACCCGTAGGTCCCTTTCTATTTTGCGCGTCGCATATTCAGAAGTGAGACCATGTTTCTGAATTGAATCACATTTGTTGCTGGGGTCTGAAGATGGTGATGGCGGTCGCGTTCGCCGAAACTGGAGTCACCCATGCTATCAACTAAATGTGTATAATTTCTTTTAAAATTTTATCTCTAATTATAAATTTTGATACGAGTCCCGATAATTTTTTGAAACTCTGTTTCTACAGCAGTGCTTGTCGAGCCATATCTTGCTTTGCGATGACCCAATTAATATGCCTTTCGTTCTCGAAAATTATTCAAAATTTTTATAAACCAATTAAGTGTTTTTTTTAACCAAACTTGAGATTATTTAAATTATTTTCTTCCATTTATTGAGGTGAATTTGTAAAGGGCTGTCCTACTGAAACACATGATGTTAATTGTAAATTAAACAAAAGGTTTTAAGAGAATTATCTTGGCTTTTTAATTTTAATAGAAGGTTCTATGACAATTATGAGTGAAACAAAATATTGGCCAAATGCTCGCCACGGCTTCGGTGGCGTCCCTCTATCTGATGGTCCATATATTCAATGGCTCTAAAACATACGGGATGTTCAATGTCGTTAATGTGCCCGATCATCTCAGCCTTTAGCTTTTGAATTTTCTTGATTATTGATACACCTTTTCTTTTAAATATCTCCAAAGAAAGAAGTTTATCGTTGTCAAGTCACATAAAAGTGGCGGTCAATAAACATCGCCACGCCGCGGCGTGAGATGGCCGTGTTATTGAATTTTTCGCACAAAAGAGCCACTGTTTTGTTCGCTGAGTGGCAAGTGGAACCATGCTGTTGGAAATACTTACATATCGTTGAGGTCCATATCCTCCATTTCTGGCCACTAGAAGTCCCTTGTTATAACGCGATAGTGTACACTATTTACGGTTACTGCTTAGCTGACCTCACTTTCGAAGAAGTACGGCCCGATGACATCGCCAGCCCATAAACCGCACGAAATAGTCACTCTTTCTGGATGTTTGTTAACGAATCCACAGAAATGAAAGTGTGCCATGTCATGAATGACGAAGTGCCCGAAATGCATTTTGATTCGAGCGGCCATTTTCGTTAAATTCTTTAACAATCTTAGTGCGCTGCTCAATTGTAAACCTCCCCATACTTCAATTTCACTGAAACAAAGAAATTTCACATTAAGTAAGTCAAAAGACGTTAAGGTTTGACTTACACTTAACATCGTGCATTATGATTTGAACACGCTTTATAAGTCATCTAAAACCAGCGAAAACTTATGCCCCCTACTGTACACAAATCGTACATGAAGAAAAACATGAAGTCGTGATGTTAGTTACGCTAAAAGCAAAGCTTAAAAATAAGTCCTTAAGATAAATTGAGATAAGCATAACAATGATTATGATAATGAATACGATTTTGAAGAACACGTACACAAATGCACAAATACGCAAATACATTCGCACATACACAAATATATTCGCATTCAACAGCAAGTGGTATATCTAGGATTTGTAAGTTAATTAGGAGCATACATGTACCTTCTTAGTAAAACTCACACACACACACTCACGCAACTCATTTCGTTATAAATGGTCGCAAGGAATGTCAAGTGAAAAAAGAGACACATGAAGCCAGACGATTAATAAATGTGGCTAACACAAATACCAGTGTGCATGCAAATCATTTATGGGGAGTTGAATATGATAAACAATAAATTCATGGAATTTATGTTTAGGGATTTAAATACATTTGGCAATTCGGAGTAAACAAGCTCGTGTCATTTTGCGACACGACAAAAAGTCGCTTATCATGTTGGGGACTTATGGCAAAAAGTTGCATGTCATGGAAGAAACTAGGAGCTGCTTACATATTTAGAAAATATATTCCGTTCATACTTTAATGGACCTATTTACCATTTTAGCCTGTTAATGTGAAGGGAAGAATGCCACATGACTCTTTATTATGTGCGTGTCCATTAGTTGGTTATACCAAGAATCTTCTGATCTTTCCACCAGAACTCGTTTAATTAGCTGTGTGTTTGCTTGATCTCGTCGTTCTTTTTGGCGTGCTTCATTGAATGCGCTGCGATATTCCTTTGGACAATAAGCCACAGCTTGCGAGTTCACTGCAGTTTAATATATGAATCTTCAAGCTTAACAAGCCAATTATGGAACGTATGACTACGTCGTTAAAGGTCTAAGTCTATCGAGATATGTGGTTTTAGTCTGTAGAGAGATGGCTTTATTCTGCAGCTATTGGCATAACCCAAAGTAACACCATTTTGTTATATGGATTTTCATTTGATTTTAACCCTGCTGTTATATTAAGCCCATTTGGTCCAATTTTTTGATCGTTTCCTTTATAACTTTTGAACGGTGATGTATATTGCCTTAATATTTCAGCTCACGTTATTGCTTTATAAAACAGTGTTATTTCCAAAAATTCAAGTTTCTGACATAAGCTGAGACTGAGAAAAATAAGAAGTTACGTATCTTGGATTAGGAACCATTTGGTCCAATATATTTTTTAGTATTTTCTACAAAATATCAGTTTTTATTGGTTTGGGCTATTATTTGTTGCATTACATGCTGAGCAAAGTATGTTTCGGTATATTTTGCAAATAAACTTGCCGCAAATGGAACACTTGATGTCAGACTTAGACTTGCAGCAACTACAAATTCCTCTCTTTCTAGCTACCGAATTGGAAGTAGCATTGCTTGAAGAGGCCACAGAAACTGAGCATGCGGTTTTTATTTCAGTCAAAAGCTGTACTGAGAACTGTTGTTGAGGTAATCTACTCCGTTTCACCATATGCGCATTAGCCAGCGAAAGTGCCAGTTGCCGCAAGAACTCTAGTCTTCTGCGATTTCGATCAGCTGGTGCCCATGAAGCATCAATTTCAGCAAAGAGTATGTACGCATTCAAAGCAGATATATCTAGTATATTAGCAAATACAACGTTAGGCCATCGATTTGTTTTGCGCTTAGTGGTGTAGGTGCCAATCATTTGGTCAGCAGTGTCAACGCCTCCTAGGGGAGAAAAAAGCATAAGAAATTATAGATAAACAACAAAATAACATACCTTTTGTCGAATTGTAATAAGAAACAATCTCCGGCTTTTTCTTCGACCCATTCTCATCAACTTCATTTGTCCTGTGCATTGTACTTATCAATACCGTAGCTTTGTTTTTGTGGCTGATGTACGATACTAATGTCGCAATTTCATTGAAAGCAAATGTAGACTTGTACAATGGTTGATTTTTTACAGTCAGCAATTTCGGAGGAATGAAAGTTTTATTTTTACGTACAGTCCCCACATATGTAAGTTTTCTTTCAAGTAGTTTTTTACCAACTCAAAAGTGGAAAAGAAATTGTCGCCTGTTATATTTTGTCCTTTCAAGCCTTCCGTCAAATCCAATACAACACGTTCTCCTTGATTCTTTTCAGGCATTGCATTTTTTTTTTTGCAATATCACCACTACGAAATCTGTTGAAAAGCTTTTTATGCACCACGATGCACTTCGACCTCTACCGGCAGTCACTGAAAAGCTCACGAAGTATTAAAATGACATAAGTAGATACAGAATTTTATACTAAATTGAAATTTTGTATAAAAAATGCGGTATGGACCAAATGGTCTCATAATCGAGGATTCGTAAATTTTTTTTAATCTAACAGCAGGGTTAAGTCAACTACCTTGCAATTAAAACGAACTTCATCTACCCTGCTTCGTGGAAATTGTCTCGACTACGATTTAAGAGATGCAACCTGTTGTTTTGTCTTGTCCTTGTTTACCACCAATGTCAACCTTACGGACTCCTTCTGCACACTAGCAAAATTGACAGAGACAGCAGCTTAGTTACACCAAATTATGTAGACAGATTGTAGTTAAAGTATATTTGTTCCAAAAGTAATATAGGATGATCCATCTAGAGGTATTTTTTCAGAACAGAAAAATATATAAAGATTCAAATCAAGTGTGGAATCTTTATTGGTATTTTGAAAGGACATTTTATGGCATTTATTTTTTGAATATAATTTTCTTCAAATATTGGCCGCAACTACGCCTCAGGGTTTTCATTCTGAGGGTACAATTTTGGATGACTCGTTAGCTGGTTTGTCAGCATAGACAATGTACTTTACGTAACCCCAAAGAAAAATGTGTCGATCTAGGGGGCCAACTCACCTGTCTAAAACGTGAAATTAGCTGCTTTTCGAACTGACCTCTCACTAGATCCATAGTTTGAGCAGCTGTATGGCAAGTGACACTGTCCTGTTGAAACCAAGTGTCGTCGAGATTACAGGCTTCAATTTCAGGTAGAATAAAGATCGATGTCATGGCGCGATAGCGAGCACCATTCACGGTTACGTTCCGACCATCATCATTTTTGAAAAAAATATGCACCGATGATTCCACCAGCTTATAGACCGCACCAAACCGTGGTTTTCTCTATATATAATGGCACCTCTTGAACCTTAGCTTGTTGCTCTTCAGCCGAAATGCGGCAATTTTGTTTATTGACTTTGCTGTTGAGCCAGAAATGGGCCTCATCACTGATCTTCTCGTTTCTCACTGAACGCTCATTTTCGTAATACAGTTGCCAACATTTGAAGGTAATTATTTTTAAAAAATAAATGCCATAAAATGTACTTTTAAATTACCAATGAAGGTTCTAGACTTGATTTGAATTTTTATATTTTTTGTTCTGAAAAAATACCTCTATATGGATCACCCTATAGTAATATTTGTTCCAAAAATTATTTAAATATATTCTTAATATGTTGACCGCAGATCTAAAGTTTGTTTGTTAGGTTGGTTAGGTAAAAAAAACATATTTTCGGACGAAACCTGTTGCACTGCGCGACAGGCAAAAATCCTGGGAAGTGATACTATTTTTATACTCTCCACCATAGGATGGGAGTAAAGATAAGTTTGGCATTCCGTTTGTAACACCTCATAATACCTATCTGCGAACATATAAATTATATATTTTATTGATCGCCATAACATTTAAAGACATGTCGGTCTGTTAAAAGCACTATTCAGTTCAAACGAAAAGAGCAAGAGTACTCAAACTAATATGTGTAATAGTCAGCGTATGTTATTTTTAAAAAATGACCATATCGGGCAAAATGGAAGAAAGTTCCTATTTGAGGGAGTTCAAAAAGTTCTGATCTTCTTGCTATGAAATTGTATTAATTAACTTTTTAATCTGTTTTGTTTTTAATTGTAGGCATAAAGTCTTTAACATTCATTGGACTCCTGGATACCCCTTGGTCCCAAGGGGTATCCAGAAACGGTGAAATCTTCTCACAAATCAAAAAAAAAATACCACAGGGCCCAAAAATAGGACTCCTTGTTTTATGGGCATATGGGTATTAAAAAACAATAACATTTCGTCACGAAGCTGAATACATACAACAACGTTATTTTTTCAATTAACTTTTAAATAAGTTTTTGGGAAAAGGTAGGCATAGATCATTTGGCCTCATTGTGTCCAGGGCACCAAAAACAGTCCTCTAATGTTCGAGACATATGAGTATTAAGAAATTGTGAAATTTCCTTAGTAATCCCAATATGTACCTATATTAAAGATTTAGGCCATATTTGGGATTCGGACCAATTAGGCCAATGCAGCCCAAAAATCAGACTTCCTGCCCTATAGGCATAGTGAATTAAAAAACCAATAAAATTTCGTCACGAAACAGAAAATAACATTAATTTATCGATTCAAAAATAATTTGAGGCCTTGAACCATGAGGAAAAGATCCCTAGGGTCCAATGGGCCAAATAATTGGACTCATTTAACTAGGACATATGGGTTTCAAAAACAACAACAAAATTTCGTAACGAACCATTCGAAAATAATTTGAGGATTTGATCCATGGGTGTCTCTAGAGCGCCAAAAAAATTGGTTTTATGAAAAATCTGAATATGACATTAATTTAACGATTTTTTACAAAACAATAAAAATCACGAATATAAACAGCCCGAAAATGTTGTGCTGTCAAACATGGACACATCCACCAATACTGTCAATGCCATACTACAACGAAACCCATGATCAAGAGTAAAAAAGCTTCGGCGCCGCTAAACTTATGTATTGTCCATTTGTTATTCAAGGTCTTGTAGAGCACAACAAGAATATATTGGTTTTATTTTCCATATACTATCAAATCTTGAAACCCGTTTTAAAAACCGAATTGTCGAATTTGTATGCACTTATAAGCCTGTAAATTAGTTGTTAATTATCCGATCTTCAAACGATATATGTGACGCGCAAAATAGAAAGGGACCTAAGGGTAAAAACCAGTTTTGTTCAGGAGAGCCATTTTAAAGATTTAAATACGTGTATCTTTGGTGTACCATCACTTTCATAAAACGCGCATATCTCTGGGAGGGAACACTTTTGTGACATGGAATCGGTCTTATTCGATGCTCAGATGTTGTCCACATCAAAAAAAAAAGTGAAAATTGATTTTTTACCCTTAGGTCCCTTTCTCTATGCGCTGTCACATATAATTTAAAGAGAAATTAAGAATTTTAAGAGAAATTAAGAATTCTTTTAAATTGCCGGTCAGAGCGTGAAAGATTTAACCTAGGAGTCGTTCGTAAAGTATAGATGGACAGAGTCTATTACATAGTACCACGGGTCATCAGTAGTAAATGTTTCTCCTGCAGGAAGTTTGTCGGAAGTTAAAACAATCACCAATGCAGGTGATCTTAAGCCATTTCAGTCTATCTTTTGATATAGCTCTTAAACTTATTTATCTCCCGATCTGAGGACCTAACGCCTTAGACCCCCGTTATGGATATTGGCCATTTTGATATACGTATTGCTTACAGATCCTTGTATTATTTCTACGTTCGTGGTGGTGTTTAGGGTCAAATATTCGTCCTTGCCTAGTATTATCCTTACCTACGTGAATTTTCCAGTTTTGTTGGGAACCCATGCGGCATACCATCCACTAGCCTTCAACACATATTAACTCTATTAAATTTAGATAGCTCATGCCATGCGTCAGTAGTTGCTATATGAATGGATGTGTCTGGGTGAGCGTTTGTCGAACCTGAGATTCAATAACCATTTAAAATATGGTCTTAACTTTAAGAACTCCCTTTACTCGTATTAGTATACGTTAGTGCATTGTATGGGTGTATATGACCATCGGAATTCATCGGAGGGAAAATTGGCAAGGCCTTCTCATAAGAAGACCTTCTGCAAGGCCTCTTTTTGGGTCCAACACACATTCGTAAATGCCTTCCAAAATTTGGCATTTTAGAAGGCCTTTTTTGAAAATGAAAAATTATATCCCACACATTCGCATGTCGCATATCTAAGAAGGCCTGCTTAAGGGCCTTGTAATAAATAAGCTATTCATTTGTTGCTGCATTCTTTGAGGAAGCCTGCAAGAAAGTCTTCATATTTTTCTGACTTCTGGTGAAAGGCAAGCTACCATGTCTGTTAAGTGAAGGCAATACTAAAAGTGGTCCCCACAACAATGAACAGTGAGGATATAAAGGGTGTCCCAAGAAGAGCGCAATTTTTAAATGACTGATGCAGCAATTGAATTGTTTCTCTGGCTGTATGACATGTGGCGCCGTCTTGTTGGAACCACATGCCCTCCACATTCATTTCTTCAATTCTAGGCAAGAAAAAACTGGTTATCATTTCACGATACCAAACACCATTGACTGTTTGCGCTTGACCTGCCTCATTTTCATAAAAAAAGGTCCAATGATTCCTCCAGCCCAAAAACCACACCACACAGTGACACGTTGAGGATGCATTTGCTTCTCGTGAATCACTCGAGGATTTTCCGCACCCCAAATGCGACAATTCTGCCTATTGACGAAGCCATCAAGATGAAAATGGGCCTCGTCACTGAAGATGATTTTATCGGCAAAATCAGCATTTTCATTTTGTCTCTCCAATACCCAATTAACGAACTCCCTTCGCTGTCCATGGTCAGCTGGCTTCAGTTCCTGAGTCAACTGCTGAGCTCTGTGTCGAATTGAGGTGGATGGAGTTTGAGCGACATCATCACGTACAGCTGCGACATTTTCGGTCGATCGACCTGGTCGATGGCGCGTTGTTGTCTTTACATCACTAACAGACCCAGTTTCGGCAAATTTATCCATTAATCTCTTTACAGTTGACTCTTTTGGAGCATTATTGTGACCCCAAATTGATTGCAATTTGCGAACTGTAGCCGCAAAACTTTCACCATTTTGGTAAAACAATTTCACAATGAGAATGCGTTGTTCATTTGTGTAGCGCTCCATTTTTACTAACCTCGTACCTTCTACTAACAAACAATAACAATTGTTTAAATGTCAAACAATGACACTTCGAATGTTGCCAGATTTAAAAATTGCGTTCTTCTTGGGACACCCTTTATAAGCTTTTTGAATTAGACACATAATTTGGTTAGGTAGGCCAATATCGGAGTAACAAACAGAAAGTCGTGGGTTGAAAAACCAAAAAAAAAAAATAATACTTAAAATCTGGTATTTAAAATTAATTTCTCAGTAGGCAATTTTTTTTTTTTTTAATAATTTTCATTTGAATTTTGGAAGACCATTTTCTACAGGTCTTCTGAAAGGCCAGAAAGTACCGTGGAAGACCTTTAATCTGCAATCTAAACCTATGTTAATTTAAAAAGAAGGTAAAATGCGGCAAGCTTACCTTCGAACTTCCTTAGACTGGATTCTAGAAGGCCTTGATGGGCCCTTCCTTATCCCCTTGGGATACTGGTCAACATAAAGCAAAATTGCATACGCAAAATGCTCGAAGACTAAAGTGACTGCGGATGCTCTTGAAATATTTATGAGTTTGAAGCAAAAGGGTGATTTCTTTAAGGACGTGAAGATTTTTGAAGAAGAATGTTGTTAGAAAATTTGGCAATGTATAAATGAACTATGTGAAATATACAACTTCACATACACAATCGTCGTTGTTGAATTGCGAACAACTATTAATTCACAGCGGGCTAGAAGACAATAGTGGATGAAGTGCCAGTTTACTTACAAGAATTGGATTGTTCCACAAAACAACGCACATAAAAAAAAAAAAATATTTGAAATGGTCAGACTACCAGATACTATTGCAGGGACTTATGACGTCTCTACGGAATTTAACAATGCTTGATTTTAAATGAATCTTTTAAAATGGCAAAACAAAATTTTAAATGGGATTATATGGGAACATAACCAATAAGGTCCATTACACCGGAGTTGGTTAAAGGGCTACAAATCGAGAATGGTTTTGGTTCTTTTTCTATGTGAAAAACATAGAAAATTGGAAAAGTGTTATTCTTTCCGCTTCCCACTCATTTTCTAGTATATTGGGCATCAAAAATAATATCCATGCAAAAATGTTTTCAATCGGATGGCAACCGGCCAGACCGTCACGACTTTTAGCCCTAAAAATGAAGTAAAACTAGTTGCAAGCTTTGATGAGCTATAACTCGTAAACCAGACGACTTTTGAAAAATACAACTTAAGCATTTGTGTTGCAAATATACAGGCAAACATTTTTCTCTCAGACAATTTTTGACCTAGCTATGACCCCTCATGGTGTTTTCAAAGGTAAAACTTCAAATTTGAGTCAATTTTTTTTTCAAACGTTTATAAATAAAATTACTAATTTAGATTGCAATCAGAAAGTAAGTGACGTCTTTAAAAAATTCTCTGTTTGAAGTTTTCAGTTATTTAGTTACCACAATTGAAAGTTCTGTCAGCCCAAACATATAGTGCCCTCTTCTTGTATTTGCAAACATAAGTATAAATGTAGGTACATTAATATATCTTAAAAGGTCATCTCATATAATGTGCACACTGCATATGCACCCATATAACCTACCCATGTATGGCTCCAAAAGTGAAAAGTTACCATGGGGAAATATTGACTTATGGCAGGAGGAAAATCGCATTATATCGACTGATAGGAAATTATGAAAATAAAACTTCAATAAATCTTGTACGAACGGCTACGCCGAAAAGCAAGTATACGAGTAAGTAAGAAACATTTCAATAATGATTCATTTGATTGTAGACTAATGCCTCATTCGCATTTATCTAGTTGAAATCGAAGTTCATTGGATTTCTTCTTGAAATCTATTACAATTTGGTTGGTAGATGAGAGCCAAAATCCGATGGAAATAAAATTCACAGGACTTTGTTGGCATACGCTGTATAATATTATCATTATTATTGCAAAAAGAAAATAAATAGAAAAATGCCTCCTGTAGTTACAAACTATAAAACGTGAAATCACAAGCTATCAACATATACGAGGGCGATCGCAAAAGTAACTGGCCTAACATAAAAACAACCGTTTTTTTGTTATTATTATTATTTATTTTTCAACATAATCTCCTTCCAACTCAATACACTCCATCAAACGTTTTTCAAGTTTTTTAATTCCATCCGAAAAATACGATTTTTCAAGACCTTCAAAATATACTTCAGTTTCAGCAATAACCTCGCTATGGACGAAAATTTTTTGCCACCGAGAATTTTTTTTTAAATTTGGAAACAAGAAATAATCAGAAGGAGCTAAATCTGGACTATATGGTGGATGCGGAGCAATTTCAAATCTTAATTCGGCCAGTTTTTTTGAGTTAAAAATGCAGTGTGTGAAGAAACATTATCTTGATGAAAAAGAACTTTTTTTCTAAATGCGGTCGTTTTATCTTGATTTCTTCACTCAACCGATCCAATAATGCACAATAATATTCACTATTTATAGATTTTCCTTTCTCAAGATAATCAATAAATATTATACCCCTTGCATCCCAAAATACTGTGGCCATTACTTTTCCTGCTGACTTAACAGTTTTCGCCTTCTTGGGACCACTTTTACCAGCTTCTATCCATTGTTTTGACTGTTCTTTGCATTCTGGGATGTAGTGATGGATCCATGTTTTATCAACAGTTATGAATCGGCGCAAGAACTCTATTGTATTACGCTGATAAATCGCTAAAAGCTCCTCAGAATTGGTCCAACGGACGATTTTTTGGGGCAAAGTCAACAAACGCGGCACATATCTTGCGGGTAGCTTTTTCATGTAGAGTTCATCATGTAAAATACTCCAAACTTGTTTTTCGTGTATTTTAACAATATCAGCAAGTTCTCTGAGCTTTATTCGTTTATCTTTAGTCACTTCATTAAATATTTTTCTAATGTTTTTAATAGTAGAAGCCGTTTTCGGTCTTCCAGAGCGTCGTTGTTCATCTTCCGTACTTGAACGACCCATTTTAAATTGTTGAACCCAGGATTTCACGGTGGAGTATGATGGTGCATTATCACCATGAACAGAATCCAATTCATCTTTGATTAATTGTGGCGTATAACCTTTCATATAAAAGTGTTTAATTACCGCACGAAACTCTTCATTTTCCATTTTTCAAAAACTGTAAAACTTGTTTACTTCAATCACCTGTAACAAAGACAGATGGCTTATAAAAGATTGCTTTTAAAAACAAAAAAAAAGTTGCTACCAAAACAGAAAATGTGCCAGGCCAGTTAGTTTTGCGGTCGCCCTCGTATTTGGAAAGATTCGTGGAAACCTACACGCAGTGATAGAGATGTATTCTAGTAACTTGCTTCAATATGGCTTCAACTCCTTTTTGGTCATATCAGAAATATCTTCAGAGCGATAAGGTCTTACGAGTACTGTCTCGAGTTCCACGTTCCTACATCGTAGGCTTGATCGTCCCTCTTTGCTTATTCCATTGTATAGGGTGATCCATCTAGAGGTATTTTTCAGAACAAAAAATATATAAAAATTCAAATCAAGTGTGGAATCTTTATTGGTAAGCTTACGCGTAAAAACCGCACCAAACCGTGGTTTTCTCTGGGTATAATAGCACCTCTTGAGCCTCTTCTTGTTGCTCTTCATCCCAAATGCGGCAATTTTGTTTATTGACTTTGCCGTTGAGCCAGAAATGAGCCTCATCACTGAACAAAATTTTGGTCGAAAACAGCGGATCTTCCCGTTTCTCACCATACGATCATTTCCATAATACAGTTGCCAACATTTGAAGGAAATTATTATTCCATAAAATGTCCTTTCAAATGAAAAAAAAAATACTGTGATTGGGCCGTATTTTTTCGTCGATGAAACCAATAAAGATTCCACACTTGATTTGAATTTTTATATTTTTTTCTGAACAAATACCTCTATATGGTTCACCCTATATAAGTGTGTAATTAAATACATTTAGAGGAAAATTGGGCAGTGCCACGCCCCTTTGTTTAAAGCGCAGAAAAGCACAATAAGCCCAATCGTCTTGAAAGGTTAAGAGTGTGCTACCGCGGACCAGGACATTGTCAAATATAATAAACGAATACAATTTTTTAAGGGGCTTTTCTAAAAATCGAACACACCTAAAGCTCTTAAACCATCACAGTTAGTTACATTAGATGCGGAACATTTACTAAAGGGTTTTCCAATAGAGACATAACAATTTCGTATCTTTATGTCAACGCACCCTCAAACATTTTTAATGATGTTTTAGTGTCAAAACGTTAGTCGAAGTCAAAATTTTCATCATGGTAAAGTTCACTTACGCGTAACGTTTGGAAATCATTAAAAATTACTACCGAAATTCTGAGTCGGTGGCTTTGGCAAAGTTTCAGGAAAACCCAAAATTACATCGAAAAACCATCGTCAGCGATGAAGCTCATTTCTGGCGGAGTGGTTTTGTCAATAAGCAAAATATGCATTATTGCAAAGCAACAATCCCACATGTGCTTCAAGAGACACACTTGCATCTGAAAAAAATTACTGTGACTGGGCCGTATTTTTTTGTCGATGAAAACAATCGTCATGTAACCGTCAATGGGGAGCGCTATCGTGCTATGTTAGAAAATTATTTTTTGGCAGAATTGTATGAGCTTGACATCGCCGATATGGGGTTTCAACAAGACGGTGACACTAGTCACACAGCACGCGTTATAATCGAATTGGTGAAAGGCAAATTCGGTAAACGTAATATCTCGAGAAATGGTCCGGTCAAATGGCCACCTCGTTCATGCGATTAATCGCCATTGGATTTCTTTCTAAGGGCCAAATCATTCTATGCCAACAACAACAAGCCAACCAGCTCAGAGACAACATCCAACGCGAAATTGAAAACGTTCCGTTCGAAATGTGGGCAAGAGTGGATGAAAATTATGTCCAAATATCGTTGTACTAGGGGTCGTGGTGGTTAAACGTATGACCGAAATCGAATTTTATTCTTACGATGTAACATTTTCACTTCATCTGGAATAAATTTGAACTCTATATACTATGTTAAATACTCTGTGTTTTATTAATTTATGCAATTGTTATGTCCTTAATGTAAGACCCTGTATTCGGGGGAATAGTGGGTGGTGCCACGCCCTGTCACATACAAAGCATATAACCTTAAAGATTAAGGAACATCATATGCTGTATATATAAATTTTATTAGTGTGTAATGAAATTCGTTCGGCTATGCCACGCCCCCTATTTTAAAATGCGATTTATTCGCCTTAATTAAGCACAAAATTTACACAGTATGTTATTGTCATTGAGTTACATGGATGCGTTTAAGATGATAGGCTTAGCACAACCCACATCCAAAAATGTTAAACCACAAATAATAAATTACTAAAGTGAGGTACATCGGATTTGAAATATATAGTATTAAAGAGAATATGTTTGAGGGAAAGGTGGTCGGTACCACTGACCTCTTTTAAAAGCAACGTAATGACCATAATTAATTACAGATCGTCTTAAAATTTATACAGTGTGTCGAAAATTACTAAAGTTTATCTGGGCTTCGTTAAAAAATAATCCGACCCCTGGTTCAGATCTTGGCACTTTTATCCCTGTACCCTCCGGCCACCAATCCGAAAATTTTCAAACCGTTGCCATTTCGCCCCCTTGCATTATCGGGCATGGTCGTATATGGTCATATTTTTATGAAATGAGCTAAGGAATACGCTGTAGAAAATTTTCAAGTCGTGAATGAATCACCCTGTATTAGGGATTTGGCACTCTGACATGTCAATATAGGCTCTAGGGGAATCCGAAGCAACTAAAAAACGTCCAAATCCAATAAAGACACTTATTCTATGTGTTCATCTGCGGCCCAGCTTCTTGGAAAGGCATATAAAGCTATGCTTGTAAATGAGGTCCTTCAATATCCAATTAAATAACACCTTAATTAAAGTAATTTATCAAAATGGTGCTAATTTTAAACAATCTTACAAATTGCTTACCGAATAATTCAGCTGGTTTTCGGTTGGACAATTTTTTGTTTTGCCAAAAGATTCATAACTTGTCTTTCTTTCCTGTAAAAAAAATGTTTGAATTTATCATATTCAAAATTGCACATTTCCTGTAATTATATTTACTTACACAAAATTATTATTTCAACAAATACCAGAGAAATCCAGACATACTTACAAATGTATGCCGTAGCATTTTCTTTTCATTTCATATTTGCCTTTTAACAAAATTTCTCACGCTATTATTGCTACAGCGTAGCTATGGACTTTTTTTGCCATTTTTTTTTGTCTCACAGGCAATGCATTTTCTCCGAGGAAATGACAGCGACCTGAATATGCCATAGTTCCGAAAGAAACAGCGAAAAAGCAACCAGGGCTAGGTCTGTGCAGTGAAAGGGGATCTACTGTTTAGTGTGTTGGAGTTTAGACGTAGTGTTTTGAATGTCAAGCTTATTTGTGGTGATGAGAAATGAAGAAAAGGGTGGTTTATAAATTTTATTGTTTGTACTATTTTTGATATTTTCCGTATGTTTGACGGCTATTAACATGTTCTCTAGCAGATAAAACTCTAACTTCGTGAAGTCAAAAAATCGAACTATTTAAAAACGATTGACAATACTTTTAAAGTCGTATGGGTCGAGAGAAGTATAAAGGGAGGAACACGAGGCCTTAAAAAGTCAATCGAATTTAAATGTACAACTACGAGAAGACTTTGGAAGACGAAGCTAACCTTTGATCTCGTCTATTGCACAACCAGTCGCTCAACGTTTGTAGACGATCTTCAAACGTATATATCATCTCAGCTCGAAGGTACGAAGTATATTATCGAACCGCAGAGAGGGTTCTTAGACGGCAATGATCTCGATACTCGTACGATTCTAATATATACGAATTTTAAAGAGGGCGTTATAAAGGCATAGGCAGTCACTGGCCGGATGTATTAGCTTCGGAGAATAAACGACTCAATGCTGCTGCACGAAAAAAATACACTATTGATTATTTTATTTATTTATTTAAGTCTATGGAAGTACAAATTCCTTACAGACTATTTCTTACATCTGAAAGTTATTAATAAAATTACATAACGAATCAAACAAATCAATGTTCTGATTGGAGATACTATTGAACTCTTTCATTGCTCTAGTTATAGGATCATTAAGAGAATATTTCGTTCTATGAACAGGTAAACAAAACAAGTTAAAGCGACGCAAAGTTCTGGTAGGAAAGCAAAAATCGACTAGTGCCAACAAACACAATGAATCTACCGAGCCCGAAACCAATTTATGAAGAAAAACTTGAGATAATGAGGTTCTTCTATTGTCCAGCGTTTTCAAATGAATTAACCTACATTTGTCTACATATGAAGACTGGGGTTGAGCAAAATTAGTTGAGCGAAGAGCAAACGATATAAATCTCTTTTGAATTTGTTCAAGTCTACAAATGTGAATTGAATAACAGGGATTCCAGATTAAGGATGCATATTCTAATTTAGCTCTAACTAAAGACGTATAACTACCTTTACTGTGTATGGATCCACAAAATCTCTACAATTCCTTTTAATAAAAGCTAACAGTTTAGGTACAAAAGAATTTATGTGATTTACGAATGTAAACTTCGAATCAAATATTACCCCTAAATCAACAATTTCATCAGCATTAACTAGTTTTTGATCATTAAGCATAAAGTCATATATAACCGGATTTCTGCATTTAAAATATGAAACCTTGAAAAACATTTCTTAACATTAATTTCCAGAAAATTCTCCGAACACCATTTAGCAATACTCTGTACATCATTTTGCAAACAAAATACATCTGCTATGGATTGAATGCACAAAAACAATTTTAAATCATCGGCATAGAGCAAAACGCTTGACTACTTTATACAAGATGAAATATCATTAATAAAAAGAATAAAGAGCAACGGGCCTAGAATACTTCCTTGAGGAACATCAAAAGAAGCAATATAAGCGTATGAGTTCACATACTCCACAGATACAAAACTGATTCTATTAGATAAATATGTAGTTAACCATTTCAGAAAAATTCCGTGAAAACCAATTACTCTCAACTTATGGATAAGTATTGAATGAGAAACTTTGTCAAGTGCCTTAGATAAATCTGTGTAAATAGTATCTACTTGACAACCTTGTTCAAAACTAGAAATGCAATACTGTGAAAAAACCGCTAGATTTGTAACAGTAGAGCGACCTCTAATGAAACCGTGCTGAAATGGTGATAAGATTGGTTTAACAGCAAAATACATCTTACACATTGAAATGGGTCTGTAATTCGAAACGATATCTTTTGATCCAGATTTATAAACAGGCGTAACTGCTGCAATCTTCCATTTATCAATAAAAACTCACTGTTTAATCGAACTATTAAACAAAAAGAGCAAAGGAAGAGCTAATGATAAAGCAAATGTTTTAATGAAAAACCTACAAAGGCCGCCAGAATCAATCCTAAGGTCGATTTTAGTCTGCTGTTTTGCACATCAACTTCCGATAACTCTAACATACCAAAACTAAGAGGAGAATTAGAAAAATGCAGAAATGTGTAATGTTTGACCAATCAACAATACTTTAAAAGATGATTTTTTTTATACCCTACACCATTTTAATTATGACTTAGCGCTGATGTTTGCAACCCATTTTTTATAGACCTGAGTGTTGTGTCTTCTATAGGGTGATTCACCTAGAGGTATTTATTCAGAACAAAAAAAAATATACTTAGTAGCGACATAAATACTGTTACAACATCATTGAACACACCCATTTCAATAGTAGAACTGAACATACCCTGTTAATGTCATATGCGTTTTGAAGGCTAACCTCAATAGCGTTAGTCTGTAACGGGATTTTAAAATTGTTTTAACTTTCATCATGGAGTGGTCAGATAATGAGAACCATATCGCTGTAATAGCGCTTTTTAAGTGTGAAATGAAAAAAAACGATATTTTCAAAACGCTCCGGCTACTAGGGATCAGCCGTATGTTCGTCTACCGATGCATAAAACTGTTTGAGGAGACTGGATATGTAAAAGACCGCCACCGGTCGGGCCGCCCATGCTCTGTTCAAACACCGCATGTCATCAAAGCCGTTAAATCAAGAATTCACAGAAATCCCCTCCGAAAACAGAAAATCATGGCCCGTGAGATGAATATCACGCAAAAGTCCATGAGTCGAATCATTAAAAATGACTTGGGACTTGGAGCTTTCAAACGACGTACCAGACATTTATTGACTGCAGCTTTAAGAAAATAGGATTGAAAAATGCAAACGTCTTTTGGTGAAGCACACTGATAACTTGCAAAAGAAAAATTTTGTTCACCGATGAAAAAATTTTTACCGTTCAGGAAAAATTTAACAAGCAAAATTATAGAGTGTATGCGCGGTCATCTAAGGAAGCATCAGAATTGATCCCAAGGGTGGAAAAGGGTCATCACCCAGCTTCAGCCATGGTTTGGTGGGGTGTCTCTTACGATATGGTCACTAACCTGCATTTCTGCGAACAAGCAGTCAAAACATCGGCCAAAGTTCACCAAGAAACCGTTTGGATGCTGTTGTGAAGCCTTTTAACAATTCCCTGCTCCAAAACCAGCCATGGACTTACCAGCAGGATTCTGCGCCGGCCCGTAAGTCTAAAACGTCCCAGACCTGGCTTCGAAACAATTTGCCAGCGTTCATTTCCTCTGAAGAATGGCCCTCAGGCATTCCAGATTTGAACCCATTGGAATACAAATTGAGGACGATTTTAGAGAAGGTTTGTCACAAAAGATACTCCAACATTGGATCTCTTAAGACTGCTTTGGTTCGAGCTGTGGCCAATTTTCCAATGGACGAGGTTCGTGCAGCTTTTTTGTTTAAAGACAAAAGCGGACATTTCGAATAAGTAGATTCTTTTTTGGATACAATATACATCAATAAATATATTAAAAAATATTTGGTCCAAGAACATTCACTACTATTTTTTTACAGCGTAAAACGTGTGTAACAGTATTTATGTCCCCACAAAGTACATTCTGACAAAGCAGAATTTTTTGCAAACATTTCAGCCAACAGGTTAGCTTAATCAACCCGATCAGTGATTGCATGGCCGTCTTTAACAAGATTTGGGATAGATGATGATGTAGCCATTACACTTCCTAAACGACCAAAAGCTCTTACTTCCCCTAGGGGAAACAAGAACTTTTGTACGTAGACATTGTTGGTGCAGACATTTTTCACGTCGTGGTTTTTTTTTGGCTGTATACCGATCGATTCCGAAATACTATTTGGTTCTTCTGAGCGATGTCCGTCCAACCGTCTGTCCATAATGGTACAGGTCGCACTATAAGTACAGGTCGCATTTATGAACTCATTTCGATGAAACTTTGCATATTCGGCAAATATGTTCAGAGAACGAACCCTATTAATATTGGTCCACATCAGTCCATATTTTATATAAAGCTTAAGGTTTTCCCGATTTAATAACCTACAGCTCTTAAAGTCAGATATAACATCCGATTGTGACCAAATTTGGCACAGGGCATAACGAGCCAAAACACCATAGTCTGGTGAAATTTACCGTATCGGGTTTTCGAATTGCTCGCACACAAAGGTCCATACTGATTTGAGATCCTGCAGCTCTGGAAGCAACAAATTGCTTCCGATCACTGCCAAATTTTGCATATTACCTATGAGGGACAAAACTTAACTCTGCCATAATTGAACTACATAGTTGCGTTTTTTCGAATAGCCCATAATCAAATATCCTTCTCTATTTTAGAATATTCGGCTTTATAAGCCACATATTACATCCGATATCTAGCAAATTTCGCATGGAGCGTTATAAGCGACCAATAAACCTTTCTTTTTTACATTGAACCATAGGTCCATATTTTTGACTAGCCCCTACACAAGGGTCCTAGCCGGTTTGAACTTCTGCAGCTGTAGCAGGCACAAATTATAGCCTATCACGCTCAAATTCATCATGTCATATAAGCGACAAATAATTTATTCTAACATGATAAATTCGACCTTGGTTAATCTCAAGACAGAGTATCTTATATCTTTAACTAGTAGAGTGTTGTAGGGTACACGGCCAAGACCAACATGAACTTATTTTACTTGTTTAAAGTGGGATCTGTCTCCGGCTGTATCATTACTAACGCGCAGCTAGTTTTAAATCCTGTATAATTTAAAATAATGCCTGTCCAGAGTTAGCTGTAAAATTTCTTGACGATAGCTGCAAAACAACTTGGGCGGGTGGTTGCAAAAAGCCTGATACGTAGAATCGATAAGAATCCGAGAGATTTATATCAGCTGCAATTTTTTTCGACAAAAATTCTCGGACTTACGTTATATTATTGGACAGTGGCACTGCTTGATCAGAGACCGAAAATGATCGAGCGATTTTTGCTAAATTCAAAATATACTACATAGCTCTCGGGAACAAGATATATACGAGGGCGGCTCGGAAACTTCTTAGCCTAGCACAAAAAGCGCGGTATAAACAGAAAAAAGTTAAGTGTTCTTCCATCTCTGCTATGAACACATGTTAAATTTTGTTTCGATCTGGCAACTCCTTCATATAGAAACAGGTGTTCACAAAAGACGCATCCGTGATTTTTTTAAAATGGAAAAATTAGAAATGCGTGGTGTCATTAAATATTTACATAAAAAAGGTTTATCGAGACAAGAAATTCATAATGATATGGTGAATGTGTTAGGTGAAAGTGCTCCTTCATATGCAACAGTAAAAAATATGGTTGCTGAATTTTAAAGTGGTCGTACAAGCATTGAAGAGAAACCACGTAGTGGACGTCCAAAAACAGCAACAACAACAGAAATGTAGCCAAAGTGCATGATATGG
Source organism: Hydrotaea diabolus (assembly GCA_963513945.1). Classification (NCBI taxonomy): domain Eukaryota; kingdom Metazoa; phylum Arthropoda; class Insecta; order Diptera; family Muscidae; genus Hydrotaea; species Hydrotaea diabolus. The sequence continues at coordinate 126,187,607 of OY740720.1, forward strand.
TATTAAATGATCGACGAATAAAAGTGCGTGAAATAGCTAATATCATGGGCATCTCAAATGATCGAGTTCATTTAATTTTGCATGAAGAACTACAGATGAAAAAGCTTTCTGCAAGATGGGTGCCGCACTTGTTAACAGTCGACCAAAAACGCATAAGAATGAACATTTCTCAAGCTTGTTTGGATCGTTTTCAGCGAAATAAAATGGATTTTAAGCGTCGTTTCATATCTGTTGATGAGTCATGCATCCACCACTATACTCCAGAGACAAAAGAACAATCCAAATAATGGACTGAAGCTGGAGGAAGTGCCCCAAAGAAGGCAAAAACAATTCAATCGGCTGGTAAGGTTATGGCAACGGTTTTTTGGGACTTCAAATGTATTTTATTGATTGACTATCTGCAAAAGGGTAAAACAATAAATTCAGAGTACTATTGCAACCTTTTAGATCAATTAAATGTACAAATTCGAGAAAAACTTCCTGGCTTACAACACAAAAAAATAATTTTTTATCCAGACAACGCACCAGCGCACAAGAGTGTTTTCACAATGGCTAAAATCAACGAATTAAAGTACGAGTTGCTTGACCACCCACCTTATTCTCCTGATTTACCTCCCAGTGACTTTTACCTGTTCCCAAATCTAAAAAAATCCAAGCGTTTTACCTCAAATGAAGATGCAATTACAGTTGTAAACCACTGTTTTGAAGACCTTGAGGAAAACTATTTTAATCATGGGATAGAATTGCTAGATAAGCGTTGGACTAAGTGTATTGAAGTTTCAGGAGATTTTATTGAAAAATAAAAATATATTTGAAAAACTAACTATTCTCTTTCATTGATAGGCTAAGAACTTTCCGAACCACCCTCGTAAGAATAGTAAGGATCTCATGTTTTGATCACAATACGGTTGCAAGGATTAATATATATGTCTATGGATATCAAAAGAATGGTTGGGATGATAATTCGGTCGAGAAGGATAATAGTACGGTGGAGTATCATAACATGGCTGTATGGATCATACATGATTGTTTTGATCAAAATATGGTTGTAAGGATTATAATATATTTCTAGGGATAACAAAAATGTAGTCGTGATCATAATATGGTCGAGAAGGTTAATAGTATGGTGGATTAAGGTCAACATGTGACGAACTGTTGTCAAAATATGATAAGTGTTATCAAAATTTATTTGTGTGGAACTTGAATATTGTTCTGAAGAATCATATAGTGGTGCTATTGCGGCCACTTAGAAAAATTCTATTGATGCTTTTGAAATATTGCCACCCTAGCGATATTTTAAAACTTTGTAGCTATTCAAAGTCCCTTGAAACAGATCGGAATATCGAATTAACTATAGTTTCTGAAACCAAAAACCTGCCACCCCTTACCCGCTTATCCTTCTTTATGTTCCTGCTTTACAAAATTGAAGATGTACCAGCATAGCATAGCAAAAAAAAGAACACAATCCAGCATTTAAACTAAAGAGGTTAAGACAAGTAATGTAAGAAATCACAACGAATGCATGGGAAAAACAATGAAAACGACAACGACGATGTCGAGGGCGACGAAAACTGATTCGACAGAAACAAAAAAAGGAGTCAAGTGACTTCATGGGACAATCAAGCAGCTCACAAAAAGTGGTGAAACACAAAAGAAGCATAAAGTAAATTTTATTTCCCGGAGAAACCGAAATATGCCAAGGGAAAGAAAACAATTCTGCAAAATTTACTTAAAATAATGAATGAGAATAAAGGCAAAACGACAAAAAAAAACGAAAAAGACAAGAAACATATACAAAAGAAGACACGATTTTGCAGACATGAGGCACTTTAAATGTTTTTGTTCTTATTTAAACATTATAATGGCATTACATCGAAGAAAAACCCCCTTGAATCTCTCTTCGACAGTTTCGCACAGTGGTTAGAAATTGTTATATACGGATATTATTTTGTAAATACAGATCTTTTGGTAAATATATTTGTTGCTATATATATTTCTAGCCTTGGCAATAATACTCTGTGTTGCCTGGCGCCGTCTGATATTTCCATTGGAAAGTTTGACATTTTTTTTAGCAAAAACGTACTCAAAACCTTCTGACGTACGACCATCATTTGTGTTGTTTACAGTGACTTGAAAATATCAATTTGGCAAAAAAATTCAATTAACTTGTGAACTTGCGATCATTTTTGACAACTTTCGACTGCTGTGTTATTTACAGTGACTTGAAGAAATCAATTTGGCAAAAAAAAATGCAATAACCTTGTGAACATTTTCGTTGCGATTATTTTTGACAACTTTCGACGTTGATTATCACGACAAGAGTGCAGCGATGAACTTAAATCTTTGTATGGCGATGAAGCACCATCCTTTAGCACTGTGAAAAATTGGATTATTGAACACAATCGTGGCCGACGCTCGCTCAAAGACGAAGGTCGTCCAAAAACGGCCAATGTGCCAGAGAACATTGATGCCGTGCGTGAACTGATAATGCATGATCGTCATGTGACATACCGTGAGAAAGAGGCATCATTGGGCATTTCTTGCACCAGCATACATTCGATATTGCATAGTTTGTTCTCGTTGGATCCCGCACTATTTGACAATCGCTCAAAAAAAGGGCTCGTGTCGATTGATGCAAAGAAGTTTTGAAAAACAAAGCGATCGCTGTGCTTCAAAAGACGTTTATAAGATCGTCACAGGTGACGAATCATGGTCTATGTGTATGAGCCCGAAACAAAACAGCAATCGACCGTGTGGGTCTTCGAAGACGAGCCAAATCCAACGAAAGTTGTTCGTGGAAAAAGCACTTCGACGCAAATGGTCGCCTGTTTCTTCGGCAAAACTGGTTATGTGGCGACTGTTCCGCTTGAGCAACGTAGGACGGTCAACTCTGAGTGGTACCCACAATTTGTTTGCCCGAAATCTTCGGAGAAAATTAAAAAACTAACAAGAGAAGACGAATCATTGTGCGTGTTCAACGATTTTCGTCGCCAGAAGATGCCGTTGAAGCGTTTAAAAACCATGCTTTGTAGGTGTCTCAATCGGAGCGGAAAAAATGCTTCGACAATTGGTTTGAGCACATGCAAAAGTGTGTAAATCAAGCTGGAGAATACTTTGAAAAACAATAGAACCATTTTTGATGACAAATATTCGCATTTGCATTATAAGGCCAGAAATATATAAAGCAGCCCTAGTACAAGTCTGGAGAAATATAAAATAGGTTATGGCGACGGCAGTAGTATGATGATTCAAAAACGTAGCCGAGTTTCCACCTCTTTACTTTGCGAGAAAGAAATGTATCCAGTTAGCCATTTTAAAGCGTATTAATATATAATTATCAGTATTTAGCGGACTTTATAAAGTAGGTTCTGTTCACTAAGTATAAGAATTATATCTTGATTGGCTTGAGAGACTTTTTACTGTTGCCATTTAATGGTTTGTGGAGGGAAGTCACTTATGTATGCTTTGCAACCGTTAATTTCTCTATATACTGCAGAGGAATTACTAAAGAGAATATAAGTGACAGCGGGAGTTTCGGCTAAAAATATGTGGACGACAAGTATAGAAATTCAAAATAATGTACGAAAGCTGCGGGTTTAGAAACAGCTGTACAGTCTGCCTGGCAACCGTAGCCAATACATTTTACCAATTTTTCAGTTGATTATGAAAAAGAAACAACAAAAAATTCTCGAACCAGAATAAAAACTGTTCAAGAATTTTAATTTTCATTATATTGAACAGTGAGGGAGTTTTTCAATTACATGGTTTTAAAAAGCGCATCGGGAAAATGTCGACCTTCGCTATCCACACAATGCTGCATACGTTTTCTGAAGTTTTCATGAACTCTAACAGGCATGTCGAGTGGTACGATTATTCTGCCAATTTCAGCCTCAATATTGTCAATTAGGTCTTCCCAGCTGTTAGGACGGTTGATATACACCTTAGACTTCAGGTAACCCCAAAGGAAAAAATAGCATGGGGCTAAGTCTTGTAAGCAAAGAGATAAGCCGTCCAGGAAACATTTACCCCAAGCAATTCATGGCAACCCTCGCTGTGTGTGAAGTTTTAACATGTTGGAACCATGTATCCTCTAATTGTATTGCCTCAAGAGCCGGCTGAAAACAGTCTAGAAATGCCAAAAACAAGTACTGCTGCTCTAACTCTCTCGATGTTTTGTGGTGCTATAATCCTCCCCTCAGGTTCAGGAAAAGGTTCAGGAACACGTCCTCCTTTTGTGAGTCATAAACAAAATGCACGCTGCACTGCACTGATCGAGTGCGCATTTTAAAAATGCACTTTAACACAAAATGACCTCGTCTTACGTGTCCAATGCATGATAGCAACTGAAAGGCAGACGAATACAAATCTCCCGTCAGCCAATTTAAGCCACGCACTCTCTTCACTCTCTTCGATCCACGTTGCCAAACGCAGTAGACGTTTCTTTGTTTGGTTAAGCTCGCTAAAAGTTTTTCAAAAACCATAAATTTTCGAAGCATTACGCAGAGTAAAATAGGCTTAAGTCGCGGGCATGGTCGGCTATGAGAGACAGTTCTGTTATACTTTTCCGCACCTCCGCCCGATCGAATTTATTGAACTTAACGCACTGTGATTCATTTGGCCTAGATTGGGTTTAAAATGTGGCCTTTAGAGTCCACCGTATAAAATCGGGAGGGAGCTGTGCGTGGTTGCTATACAAATCATGGTTTAATTTCACGATAGATTGATCTTGGTCACTCATTACGCTCCTTGACCCGAAATCATGATAAAAGTAGTGTGCAGCCACGAAAATCAATGTCACTTTGCCATTTTGTTAAAAACTTGTCTTCTATTTAAATATAGAAGCAAGAGGTCTTGAGCCAATTTAATCCCTGTTCAATGTGTAAAAGCAACAGACCGAAATAAAGCAAACGAGCTAAACGTTCTTAAATATTAATTTAAAATGGGTAAATTTAGATCCATTGTTAATTAATATTTGATTTTGTGTGACAATGTCATTATTTTTGATACCCACATGTCCCTGTTTAATCGGTTAGATTTTCGCACAAAGGCCCGTACCTTGTCCATGTTTTTATGTGTCTGAATTTCGTATATATATATATATATATATATATATATATATATATATATATATATATATATATATACCTTGTCCATGTTTTTATGTGTCTGAATTTCATATATATATATATATATATATATATATATATATATATATATATATATATATATATATATATATATATATATATATATATATATATATATATATATATATATATATATATATATATATATATATATATATATATATATATATATATATATATATATATATATATATATATATATATATACGAAATTCAGACACATAAAAACATGGACAAGGTACGGGCCTTTGTGCGAAAATCTAACCGATTAAACAGGGACATGTGGGTATCAAAAATAATGACATTGTCACACAAAATCAAATATTAATTAACAATGGATCTAAATTTACCCATTTTAAATTAATATTTAAGAACGTTTAGCTCGTTTGCTTTATTTCGGTCTGTTGCTTTTACACATTGAACAGGGATTAAATTGGCTCAAGACCTCTTGCTTCTATATTTAAATAGAAGACATGTTTTTAACAAAATGGCAAAGTGACATTGATTTTCGTGGCTGCACACTACTTTTATCATGATTTCGGGTCAAGGAGCGTAATGAGTGACCAAGATCAATCTATCGTGAAATTAAACCATGATTTGTATAGCAACCACGCACAGCTCCCTCCCGATTTTATACGGTGGACTCTAAAGGCCACATTTTAAACCCAATCTAGGCCAAATGAATCACAGTGCGTTAAGTTCAATAAATTCGATCGGGCGGAGGTGCGGAAAAGTATAACAGAACTGTCTCTCATAGCCGACCATGCCCGCGACTTAAGCCTATTTTACTCTGCGTAATGCTTCGAAAATTTATGGTTTTTGAAAAACTTTTAGCGAGCTTAACCAAACAAAGAAACGTCTACTGCGTTTGGCAACGTGGATCGAAGAGAGTGAAGAGAGTGCGTGGCTTAAATTGGCTGACGGGAGATTTGTATTCGTCTGCCTTTCAGTTGCTATCATGCATTGGACACGTAAGACGAGGTCATTTTGTGTTAAAGCGCATTTTTAAAATGCGCACTCGATCAGTGCAGTGCAGCGTGCATTTTGTTTACGACTCACAAAAAGGAGGACGTGTTCCTGAACCTTTTCCTGAACCTGAGGGGAGGATTATAGCACCACAAAACATCGAGAGAGTTAGAGCAGCAGTACTTGTTTTTGGCATTTCTAGACTGTTTTCAGCCGGCTCTTGAGGCAATACAATTAGAGGATACATGGTTCCAACATGTTAAAACTTCACACACAGCGAGGGTTGCCATGAATTGCTTGGGGTAAATGTTTCCTGGACGGCTTATCTCTTTGCTTACAAGACTTAGCCCCATGCTATTTTTTCCTTTGGGGTTACCTGAAGTCTAAGGTGTATATCAACCGTCCTAACAGCTGGGAAGACCTAATTGACAATATTGAGGCTGAAATTGGCAGAATAATCGTACCACTCGACATGCCTGTTAGAGTTCATGAAAACTTCAGAAAACGTATGCAGCATTGTGTGGATAGCGAAGGTCGACATTTTCCCGATGCGCTTTTTAAAACCATGTAATTGAAAAACTCCCTCACTGTTCAATATAATGAAAATTAAAATTCTTGAACAGTTTTTATTCTGGTTCGAGAACTTTTCGTATATATATATATGTATATATATATATATATATATATATATATATATATATATATATATATATATATATATATATATATATATATATATATATATATATATATATATATATATATATATATATATATATATATATATATATATATATATATATATATATATATATATATATATATATATATATATATATATATATATATATATATATATATATATACGAAATTCAGACACATAAAAACATGGACAAGGTATATATATATATATATATATATATATATATATATATATATATATATATATATATATATATATATATATATATATATATATATATATATATATATATATATATATATATATATGGACCGTCAACCAAATTAAGCCTAACTGCAAAAATAGTTTTATTTTAAGTGAGAAAATGTTATAGTTATTTAAAAGCTATATGTCCTTGTGTATGGGAAGCCATTCTTTGGCACACAGAAAATTTGTACGGGGACTGTATCAAAAATGACCCTATATAATTAAAATATTTCCAATTTTGGCTGTTTGTCTTTGATTGATTGAAATCGAAATTGTTTTAGAACCATAGTATATAATATCAGGAAATTGCATTGCTCTGGGGCTGTATCAAAATATAAATTACATAAATTAAAGTACGAGCCATAATAAACATATGGATCGTACGTTCACATCACCTAAGATTAACGTAATTCGAGCAATCCATTCCAGAACAGCAAGATTAATAGTAAAACCTTAAAATGCATTTTTTAGAACTTAAAATTTTTTCAAAAAACAAAAAAAAACTATCATGTGGCTCTTGTCTTCGATTTTTAAGTTTCATTCCCGCTCTGGCAGCTAAGCTTTCCAAGTAAACAAGAAGTCTTGAACCGACTCTACCTGCTTAACATGATAATATCATGCAGAACGAAATAACTTTAAAACGAAAATGTTTTACATTAAGCAGTTATAAACATAAAAAAGATTATAGGATATTTGCACAAAAAAATGTCCATTTTATCCTTCGCAGCCACTGTGGCGAGGGACTTGTTAAGGTGATGATGCTGACGACGATAGCGAAATTCTTTTCTTTTATTGTAATGTAAATTTTGCGTAAATTATATTATACTTACATATTGACAGTTCAAAAAAAATGAATGGATATTTGCAAATTCTCATTATAAGGAATCAGAAGAAATCGATAAATGTCTGACAATGGAACGGATGACAGTAGAAGGCTTAAAATTGTCCTTAAGGCATTGTCACATTTTTAAACTCGAGCATTAAAATTGTGTTCTTTTTTGCAGTGAAATGGAAAGTAATGTAATGTGCCATAAAATAGATGATAGAGGAATGTCAAAGTCAATGTGACAGAGGATAGACTGACTAAAATATCAACCGTCTGCGTACTTTAATAGATGAGACAAATTGTTATGGAATATCGCCCAAAGTAAAAGTAAATAGGGGAATAAATATTAAAGCAATAGACAAAAGAAGATGACAAGAAGGTCTGCATCTCAAACAAAAAATGTCTCGCGGGCTGTACTTACTTAATTATAAAATTCTGTAAAACTGCATTTATTCCAGGTGTATTTAAGTCTTAAATAGAATATTAGTACCACTACTAAGTATAACAAGTTTTTATTAGTGCAGATTAAATTGGGCGACGCATTTTCGGCTTTGTTATGAAAATATTTTTTTTTTTTTTAATTTTAACTGTTAAGTCTCTGTAGTGGTGGTAGTTGAAAAGTGAGATTACCAACAATAGTTCTCGTTCGTTTGGTGAGAGCCAGGTCTTAAAGAGTTCGGTTATTCCTTTAACAATCGCAGCGAAGCTTTTTGATGAGCATTCTGACGTCGTCACGTAAATCAATGTCACTTTGGCATTTTGTTCAAAACTTGTCTTCTATTGAAATATAGATACAAGAGTTGTCGAGTCGCACGCACAGAAAAGATATGGTTTCTATATGGTCACGGCTACAATAGTATGTTCTCTGTAAACAAAGCATGGTCGTCGCAACCATAGTATTGTTTTTTGAATTCCATTTTGACAATAGAATACTTGCGGCTATATAATTATTGTTGAAATGTAACAATAGTAATGTTGCCAAATTTTATAATAAAAATATGGTTGGACAAAAATATAATTATGGACGGCGTGACAAAAAATATTGTTTGTTTATGTTAACTATAATATGATAACGCCAATCATGCTGTATGATTCCAATTATTCTTTATTTGAATATGCTTTTTAGAACAAAGTTATTGTTACGGGTCTAATGGTACTTTTTATATGCGAGTTAACATTTTCAAACAAACTGCTTTAACTGAAATATTTTTAATAAAAACTCTTACGTTTTTGAAACTGCTTTATCTACTGTTAAATAAATCACTTTTATTATATCGAATTTAATTTTTTTTTCCAAATAATTTTCATAATTTAAATCTACTGTTAGCAATTTAACTCAATTCTATTAGTAATAAATAATTTTGTCCATCATAGTAGTTTAATTGTGTATAATCATACTGTGTTTGTAGGGATCATGTGTGAATTATTCTTTGGTTGTGAGGATCATATTATGGTTGTATGTGAAAAATACTATGGTTGTAAGGATCATAATATGGTTGTAAAAATCATAGTACGATTGAGTGTGTATCATACTATGGTTGTTTGGGATATAGTATGGTTTTGTGTGAATCATTCTATTGTTGTGGGAATAATAGTATGGTTGTGAGGATCATAGTATGGTTGTATTTAAATCATACTATTGTTGCGATTCCTAATAATATTGTTGTACCACAACCATATACCAAACAATAGTATGATGCTCTTCGAATATTGTTATCCCAACCACACTTTTTTCCTATGTGTACGCGATTCCCTACACCACTCTGATGTTCTGGATTTAAGCGCCTCTGTCTGGTACAGATTATGTCGATTGTCCTTTTGTTGTTTGAAGGCTTAGTTTAGCAGATATAGGCATTTAAAAAGTTTTGAATGTGTAAACCATATAATACTAGTTTTGTCGACTGAAGGCTTAGGTTAGCAAATACAGCCATTTTAAAGTTTTTGAAGGCTAACTCACTTTTTCACCAGCTGAAGGAGGTAACGGAGTATGCTCCTTTTGTCTATTAAAGGCTTAGTTTAGCAGATAAAGCCATTTAAAATTTTGGAGGACTAACTTACTTTGTCACTGGCGGACTATGCTCCTTTTGCCGAGTACAGGCTTATTTAAGCTGATAGAGCCATTTTATAATTTTTGGATACTAACTAACTTTTTCACCAGCGGAAGTAGGTCACAGATTATGCTCCTTTTGTCTATTGGAGGCTTAGTTAGCATACATAGACATTTTTTAGGAATTAATACTACCTTTTTCAACCATGGAAGGATTTCACAGAGTATGCTCTCTTTAACGATTATGCTCCTTCTGTAGATTGGATTCTTAATTTAGCAAATATAGCCTAGTATTGGAAGGCTAAATCACTTTCTCACTCGTGGCAGCAGGTCACATATTATGCTCATATTATCAATTAGAAGTTTATTTTAACAGATATATCTGAGCAAGGTCAGATTCAATAGTTAAGAGTTACTTATTTGTCCCTCATAACGTTCCATGCAAAACGTACCTCAAATCAGGAGGGATATTTGAGTGGCGGCTATTCCAAAACCTAAATCGACATGGTCCAGTGTGGCAGATATGCGTGTTGAATGTCCTTTGGTGCGAATCGGACGTAAAATGAGGCCTACAAAGCTGCATATTCTAAAAAAGGGAAGGAAATTTGTATTTTGGAGTACGAAGTCGTTCCAACACCAGAAGTCGGAGTCTGAGTTTGAGCGAAGTCCGTTCAGTTTTGTAAAACTCCATAGCCATACTGGAAAGGTTTTATGCGAATGTTCGTTGGTGTGGAGTAATATGTGCCTTTAAGAGTTATAGTTTTTGAACTTGGGAAGGACATTTGTAGTGGGCTTTACGAAAATATGAACCTATGTGATCCAGTTACTTCAACGTTAACTAGTTGTCGCTCATAACAGATCTTGGGTTTAATTTGTGACTTCACGGGATAGAGGAAAACGGGAGGAACGTCTAAGTGCGAGATATTCGATAAAATTTTTTATCGAAAATGATTGTTGGTCGTTCGTAACGTTCTCAACGAAAATCCCATGCTTACCTTTCCCTGGTGGCATATACATATTTATTCCTTTTACTCCTATAAGGAGCATAGGGTCGTAACAATTTGTTTCCAAGTTACTCTATTTAATGCACAGTATTTATTTCATTCCAAATTATGTTTAGGGTCGCTGCTTCTAAATCAATTTGCGGGTTCGATTCGATGGCCTGTCTGGCGATATCATCCGCTGATTTCCTTACGGTATGACCTATCTAACCCCATTTATGCCTTCTGATTTCGTTTTGGACTAGTTGCTGTTGTGTTAAGGAACATAGATCTTCGTTGGTACTTGTCCTTGGTCAAAATATAAGCAGACTGTTACGAAAGCATTGGTTCATGAACACTTGCATATACGAGTATTAGTTATCTCTTGATGCAGCATTCCTTGTTTCGCATCCGTATAGTAGAACAGATTTTACGTCGGAGTTGAATAGTTTTAGTTTTGTCCTTCTCGAGACAGAGTTTAGGAGGTCATATGCCTGTCTGGCTTTGTTTATCCGGTTGAGGATATCATTTTTGGATCCTCCCGCCTTCCTTAGTAGAAAACAAGCAAACTTCCTCTATTATCTTGTTAATTATACGGAGCCTTTCAGTATTTGATGCATTTATGCTTAAAGATTTGGTTTTCTTGACGTTGATTTTAAAACCTACACCGGATGCTGTTTCCTGGACTAAACTCAATTTGGCTTGAAAATTGGTAAAAGTGTGGGAAAGGAGGCAGATGTCATCGGCATAGTCAAGATCGTCTAGTCTGCCTTGTAGTCCCCGTGTTATACCTCATCCCTGCATAGTTGTTACTTGCACTATTTGATCTAGCACACAGTTAAATAACAAGGGCGATGGCACACATCCTTGTCGGACGCCCGCTTAGATGGTTATCCAAGTTTTCGTGGAATATTATATTGGCAGGAATATTATCTTGGCAGGTACGTCTTTACAGGGCAAAGCGCTCCACATGGCATTGTGATTGAGGTTGTCGTATTCTTTCTGTTTTTTCTATAATCTGAAAAAAATATATAAATGAAAAATTTATTGAATTTTTAAACCCCATGGTAACTTTTGGCCCATGCTTCGTAAATAAATGTCATAGCTCTAGTTGTTGTTCTTTTGATGTTACAAGTTCTCCTTGGTTATTTTGTAGTGGTGTTGTGGTTCCAGACCCATTAGTATTCATAAGTTTCATTTATTGGTAATATGAAGTGTTTAATGCAGGTAGATCTTTGCATTAGGGTCTTAAAAAATAGGACTGCTGAATGTAGCTATCCTATTTCAAAAGTCATGATTCTTCAGTCAGAACTTGATTTTTTCCCCAAGCACACTCGCTCAATCTAGAACCCTATGAATCCTTTAATTGCACATCCAAACCCGACATATTTTCCTGCGGGCAAATGATATTCCAACTAAATTCATTCTGCTTTTCTTTTTCTTTCGTGAGAAAAATAAACACATTTCTGGAAAAAAATGCCGGGCGACAAACCATGAAATGGTACATAATAACACCGACAACCGACTCCACTTATACACGTATAAGATGTTTGTGTCTGTGTATGCAGGTGTTGTTGCCTTTGCAAAAAGGTGCATCATACATTGGGCGCTGTTTGTGTTCATGTGGGTGTGTGTGCTTTGCTTCACCGCTCCTTGAACTAAAGTTTACACAACTCATAAACCGTATCGCAGGCAAACACACCCACACACGTATACCTATGTGCCGGTGGAACTTTTAGCGTTGCAGAGGTAAACAGTGGAAACGCGCGTATATGTGCGTGTGTTGCGCATTTTAGGTAAATGTTTACCCCGTACTTATGGTCGTATATGTACGTATGTATGTACTTTTAACAGTGCACCAAAGAAGAAATATCGTGAAGCGATTTGGTAAGCACGGGGTCGTACTGTACACTCAGAAAATACTTAAGTAAAAAACATACTAAAATATAATTCAGTAGAATTTCTATTGAAAGTATATAATGCTGAGGAAACGTATTTATCTGAAAGCTGTATAAATGTCGTTATGTATTCAGTTGATGAATCGATCCAATAGGAGCGGAGTTATGCCGGCAACTCGAATGTTTACGATTTTTTTATTTATGATTTTTTACACAAACTGTTACAACTAAGGCAATTTTCGTCGGATTTTAATAAAATATACCACTTTGGAAACGTTACGATATGATTTTGTGCAAAACGAGTGTGCAAAACGAGTGGGAGAACTCCAGTTAAAAACAAAAATTGTCAACAAAAAAAAAAACATAATTTCGACTTTAAGTGCGTCGGATAAGAATTGCAGAAGTTTTAGCCAAATTAATAAAAAAGACATTTTCATGATATCTCGAAATTTATACGCAATAGGACAAAGAGGACACTCAATTCGAAATCAGGAGATTATTTTACAGAAGGATCAGTGGGTTTAGTCCAAAGAAGGACTTTGTTGCAAAACATTGTAATTGACTTTACCTCGCGAGATACAGAGAAAATAACCAGTGCCAGGTAATTACCTCTCTTTTTGAGACCTCTTCATGCTTTTCTTTCAACTGTGCCTGTCGCACTATCTAGTTGGAACCACAGCAACGAGATAAATTGTTGTTGTCAGGCTCCACAAGCCTACCGGAAGACTGCAATGTTGTCTTCATTTTGGCACTAAACTCTGACAAGTTTAAGTTTTATCCCAAAAAAGTTTACTTACGTTTATAGCTTTCAATGAGCGACGAATTGTCAACGTTCTGAAGCCATGTTGACAGCCGACCTTATGACAAAATTTCACATTTTGTATTTGCAAAAGCGCCTTCTTTTTGAACCTTCCTTCATGGGTTAGAGAACATATTAACATTTTCATTCCTTTTACAACAAATCGAAATAATGGTCGGAGACTCCGTAACGTTTAATCGTCGTAAAATTTGTAAAAGGCAATAGCCATGTCCGTCTGTAAGTGGAAAACAAATTAGAGGTTGCATATTTGACACTTACGAAATTTCTGGTACACTGTTTCAATAGTGCGAGCTCTAATTTGCTTTCCGAAGGAGCTGAAATTCCATAAAAACATTAGTTGCTGGACTAAAACGGTTGGTGTTTAAAATGGGCCAGAGCTGTCAAGAGGTTCAAATGCCCCTCCCCCGCAAGAAGTGAAGTCTACCTCTAGAAAAATCAACAATCCTGAACTTAAAAACGCAATGTATCTGGAACCATTCGAAAAATGGTGATGATATTTGCAACAGATGATGTTGACATGGATCAAACCACATCTAGGAGGAAAGGTAGGCGGTGCCTAGCTTACCTTAAAAATCGCATTTATAGCCAAAGTAATGGATCGATTGTTATAAAATATTAACAGAATAAAATCAATAATTAGCATAGTTTGTAGATTGTATGTGTTGTAATTGGATAAAAGTGCGGGGTCCTGCCCATGCAACCCTGATATTTGAAAGGCTATACCGATACGCCAGTAGTAGTTGGTATATATAATGTTGGTATTAAAAAAAATAAACCCTGGTAGAAAAGAATTGTCATATTGTAGGGCGTAAAACTTTGGCACGGCCAACCTTAATTTGTCTCTTTAGTGTAGTATGCCCACTCTGTGGAACAGGGTATTCAAATTTAGTCTTGTAACTACCAAAAAATTTTAAGCAAGAACTACCTTTAAGTATACCAATCAAAGTATAATCACCAGCTCATTCTATCAAAAGATGTCTATCTGTCCCCTCGTACGTCCGTCTATTTAAAGCTTTAAATCAAACTACAGGTCGCAACTATTATCCGACCTTCTCTACATATGCCAAAAGAATCGGTTTATTTTGAAGAAAATCGGTTTAGATTTAGATATAACTCCCACACACATTTATTCACCCGATTTTATGTGTTTAGCCATAGAAGGCACATACAACATTCAATCTTTAAAAATGCAGTTATAGTCTTTAGCTGATTATAAATGTAAAGTTTGAAGTAGAGTTTTAAAAACTGAAACCAAAGTTCCAGTTTTTGTGTCCAAAACCCTCAGTTTTTCGGCTTTTTGTTGTTGAATGTTAAATCAATGATAATTTATAATTTCATCTACGAAATCTGTTACTAGTTATTAACCTGGTGCTTCCGATCTACTCGGAATCACCAGGTATTGCGATTTAACTAAATACGAGTATTTCTGTCCGCCCCTCCGCATGTCTGCTGTCTATCAAAAGTATGTTATCAAACTTCAAGTCGCAAATGTTGCCCGATCTTTATGAAACTTAGTAGAAGTAAGCTTTTTGGACCAAGGACGGACGCTATTGATATGGAAGAAAATCGGTTGGGATTTAGATATAGTTTGAACACACATGTTCAGCTGGTTTTATGGTTTTACCTTTAGAAGCCATATATAACACCCCTTCTTGATGAAATTTGGCACAGGTAGGTTTTTGAGCCAAGGACAGAAGAATTTAAAGTGGAGAAAATTGGTTTGGATGTAGATATTTTAATTAAATTTAGATAGAGATCCCACACATATTTTGAATAGTTTTTATGTCTTTAGATCCAGACGCTTCATATTACATCCATATTGATAAAATTTGGCACTATTCTTTGTGATCGATTAGTAATCAGCTTACATAAAAATTAGTGATACCGATCCACGTTTTAACATATATCAGCAGTACAAATGTCTGAAAGATACCTACAAGCCCTCTTAAAAAAACCATATAGATTCCGATTTCGATAAAATTTCATACATTATATAACGATAAAAAAACAAACAATCTTAGATCGATTTGCTTCAGTAAAGCTATTTTTTTGATATAGTCCGTATAAATTGCCTAAGGCGCAAAAAATTGCTTTAAATATACATGGACTCAAATATACATGGACTCAAATGATCGAAACCTATCAAATACAGAAATGGATTCTGATATCGCTAAAACAATTGAGAAGTATCACCTAAATACAAAAATGTTGATTCATCTCGAAAAATAACCAATAGTGTCATAAAGAAACTGCATCTTCAAAAAAGTAAAATTCTGACAATCATTAACAGACATAATAGGTTAGAACACACTCTTCCTGATTCTGTACTTTTATTTTATTTATTTAAGGTTAAATTAAAACTAATTAAAAAACTAATCCAAGAAAATTTCACTGTGGCGCTGAACAAAACATATTCAAGAAAAATTGACCAATATAGACCCTAAAAATTCAAGACATATGTTCAGTGAAATTAAAAAGAACGTTAGAAAATTTAAGCCATTAAATCTTGACAATATAAGAATTTCAGAGAATTCGGAACATTTAGTGATTAATGCAGGAATAAATATAGAAAGTTTAGAAAAAGATAGCTCAAACAACTTCATTTTACGAGATCAGGTTCTTATGCTAGATACAATAGGTTCATATTTGGAGTCTGTTCTCGGTCATAAACAAATTAACAACGACAATAACTTGCAAGTTCAAATCATTGATTCTTTCGATAGGATTTTAGAAACAACATCCATTTTCGATCATAATGAACACACAATAATAAATTTCAGTTCAGAAATAAAATCTAACAATTTAGATGATACGCAAACTAAAGATGACTTTATTCCAAAGAACAAAATTATGTATATTTTCTTTAATTTAAAAGGCAAGTTGTCTGCAGGAATAGACAAAATACCCAACATAGTTTTGAAAAACTTTCCAGAAGATATGATTTTAGAGAATTGCTGGTAACATTCCAAATAATCAAATTATTAAATACTTAGGTATATACCTAGATAAAGTTTTATATTTTAACAATCATATTAACGAAATTCTTTTAAAAGCAAGAAATGTTTTCTTTATGTATAAAGCATTATTTTATTCAAAATTCATAAAACCCAGAGTGAAAATTATTATGTATCAATCACTTATTCGGCCAATTATTACACACGGATGTCCGATTTGGTTTAATGTTTAACCGTCTTATATGGATAAGATTCGCAAATTCGAAAGAAAATGTCTAAGAGCTTGTACATCTAAGAGCTTGTAGATCACCACAAAGCAACTACGATATATAAAATATGTATCCAATAAAAAATTGTATAATGCTTCAAATGTAATTAGAATAGAAAACTTTATAATAACAATAATTAGAGAAAATATACAGAGGTGCACATCATGTAAAGAAAACAATTTAGTATTGGCGCCGTACTAGATATACAGATGAAAAATACATTACGGAAGTTTTGGAAAAGGGTTGGGTACCGCCTAAGGCCTTCCTATACCTCGATAAAATAAAGATAATCCAAAATGAAAATGGGATTCCGGTCTTTTATCATAACTATAGACGGGCCAACATTAAAGCAGTAAATTGCAACTCTACCACAAGTCATAATTTTAGATATGATGCTAATATATCTAATAAAGATTCTTATATTTTCAAAAAAGCAAAAAATGTTGGTCGCTATTTATCTAAATCTTAGTTTTTGTTTTATTTCTTAGACCTTTATTTTAACTTCTACTAATAAAGGAGTAATGTTTTTGCAAAAATTTGCATAACAATAATCTATAAAAATATTCCTTTTTAAGGGAATAGCTTATAATCTTTGGTAAATCCAAACTAATGTTATCGTAATAATAGTCGAGCGCCCGAATATGGGACATTGTATATGTGACGCGCAAAATAGAAAGGGACCTAAGGTTAAAAACAAGTTTTGTTCAGGAGAGCCATTTTAAAGATTAGGTCCCTTTCTATTTGCGCTTAGAATCGTCGACTTCAATTTCATAAAACGCGCATATCTCTGGGAGGGAACACTTTTGGGGCATGGGATCGGTCTCATTCGATGCTCAGAGTTGACCACATCAAAAACAAAAAAAGTGAAAATTTGATGAAAAGTTTTGTTCAGGAGAGCCATTTTAAAGATTAGGTCCCTCTCTATTTGCGCTTAGAATCGTCGACTTCACTTTCATAAAACGCGCATATCTCTGGGAGGGAACACTTTTGGGGCATGGGATCGGTCTCATTCGATGCTCAGATGTTGTCCACATCAAAAAAAAAAAAAATTAAAATTGATGTTTTTACCCTTAGGTCCCTTTCTCTATGCGCTGTCACATATATGTAAATTGATAATGTTAATTAGTGTTTATTATAATTTAAGTTATCCGAAATTTAACCAAATAAAAGTTAAAAAAATATATATGTATACATGGACTCATAGCTTAATAATAACTATAAAATTAATTCACGAAGCCAAAAATAGACTAGCAGTTGCAGTTCGACTTAGTTTGGGAGACCGTTCTAAGACCATTTTAACATGGACAAACCAAATGGGTTCTAAAAACAGTGACATTTTCGGGCAATTTCAAATATGACCTTATTTTTTAAATCTGGTTAAATTAAGAGCCCGTTCAAAACCTTTATTAATTTAGCGTTGTCTGCACTACCAGAAGTGAAGTATATAATAGAGTCTGCCATGACACTTTTAATGTATTTTACTAGTTAATATGTAAATAAAAAACAAACCTCTAATCGTTGGATTTTAAAATTTAAAAATAGAGACAAATACTCGTAAGTCACTTTTGATTGGGCAAATATTTTCAAATGGCTAAAATTAGAATGTCTGTTAAATTTGATTTTTTACTGTTTAAAAAACCCCACAATCTGTTTGTTAATGGCATGTTTTGATAATTATTTCAGTTAGAGGTTTCTGTTCCGTCAGCCTGTTACATTTTTGTTCTTTTATTTTAGTCCTTTTTATGGAGCCATGATTTTTTTAATTATTTATTAATCCAAAGAATACATGTCAATCTTACGTAGGATATATTACAGTAGTTTGAGTTTTATCACAAGAATATTTCAGCAATAGGAGATACATGGTTGTTTTTTAAAAAATTTATTTCGTTATAATAGTTAAGAAGGTAAAAAGGATAAGAAAACCCTCATTCTGTATTTTTCTACTTTAAGTGAAAATAGGGTCATTATTGTGACAAATAATTTTCTATATAAACAATATTTTTGGTTTGTTATTTTTTTTTTGTTGTAAAATACAAAGATTTATAATAATTTGTTACATTTTTTTAACATTTTATAAGAAGAGTCTGCAGTTTTTTGAAAATGATTTTCATTTATGCGTTGGATGAAATTTTTAAGGAGTAGAGTATCGCTAATGTTTGTTGTTAATCATCTTTAAACATTTATTTTGGATGACTTGCAGACGTTTAAGATGTGAATTTGCAGCTTTATGCTAGATGGGAGAGGTAAAAGTGATTATTGGTCTAATGACACATTTGTATAAGAGTTTTACTTAATGAGGATCGCCTATTTAATAAAGGCCAAAGTGCTCGAAAGGTATGGAGCCATGTTGTAGCATTTGTCCCACCGTTTATTTGCATATTTTCACTGATGCTTCGCGCTCTCTCTCTGCCATTGTTGAAGTCATCCGCGTATGTCAACTCATTGTTAATGCGGTTATAAATGGTGTTAGCTGTGAGGTTTAGCTTGCAAACCCACGTGGATGTAGACGCCTACACATAGAGACAGCCGTACGTCTACACACTGCAACGCATTCGTGCAGCTATTATGGCCCATAACTGAGCAACTAAACACTTTTTTGCACGCACTATCGCTGGTGGAAAACTTATGTAAGGATGCATTTTTTATAATATCTCAAAATTAAAGTACAGACAAAATTCGTTAAAAAATCTACACTTGGTGGAAACCACTCCAAAGACTAAACAAAAAGTTTTAATGGCAGAAAAGTAAAAGTTTGATATTATGACACAGAAAGAACTGCTATCGATTTTCGCAGTTTGGTACAAATTGAACAATGTATAGGACACAAACAGGGTTACCACGGAGTTTAAAAATTTAATTACTTTTTCGTTTATATATTTTTTTTCAGTTTACTCTTGGAGAATAAATAGTGGAGAGATTCGCAACTGCACAAAAAACCTGACTAATAGAATTTTATAAGCCATCAATTATTTAAACGCATACGCATGTGTAATGAAGGTCATTTTCATTTGAATGGCTTTGTTAATAAGCAGAACGGTAAGTTCTGGGGTTCTGAAAATCCATGAGCCATTCATCTACGCTAATTGCACACCATACACCATTAACGCACAGTATGGTGTGGGATCACTTCTGCAAATATCATTGGGCCTTACTTCTTCGAGAATGATGATGGAAGTGCTGTAACCGTAAATGGAGAGCGGTATCGGTTTATGATTGAACATTTTTTACGTCCAGCTCTTGCAAAAAGACCTAAGCTGTGGTGTTTAGCAGGTCGGAGCCACTGCCCACACTTCCCGAGTCAAAATTGCACTTTTAAGTCAACTTTTTGGAGAGCGAATAATTTCCGGAAATTCGGTAATTATGTGGCCAAATTTGTCAGCACCCGACTGTTTTCTTTTTGGGGTAGAACGAGTCCATCAATGCGAAGCTGCAAACGGAGGTCAGGTGGTTTGTAGAGATACAGGCAAACGTGAATTGATGAGGTCGACGGATCATAATTTTTGCCCTCTACAGTG